>VBSM01000529.1:8780684-8791306 GCA_008086735.1 Cheirogaleus medius | reverse complement strand
CTATATATTTTTAGTTGGCCAATTAATTTCTTCCTATTTTTTAGTAGAGATGGGTTCTTGCTTTTGCTTAGACTGGTTTCGAACTCCTGACCTTGAGCGATCCATCCCCCTCGGCCTCCCAGAGTACTAGGATTACAGGCGTGGGCCGTTGTTTTTGACTTAACCCTTCCTCTGCCACTCAGAGGCGTATCGACACTCGCGTGCACAGTGAATAATGACAATAATAATACCACTGCCATATGGCTGTAACTTCCTGCCAACCACTGTGCTCAGCATTTGTAGACAGTCTGTCATTTATCCTTACAACAATTCTGTGAGGCAGGGGATCTTGCCCCCATTGTACAGATGGGGACATCGAGACTCAGAGAGCTTAAGTGACCCACCCGAGGTCACACAGAGCCCATAGGCCCCATCCTTTTTTAACATTGAGGTTTAGACATTGGGGCCAGAAAGACTAGGGGACAGATCCTGCCTCAGTTGCACCTCTCCGGGCCTCAGTTTCCTTCTGTGTAGAATGGGGAGAACAAGAACTGGAATGCATCTACCTGATGCCCTGCTCTGCCTCCTGGGCCTCAGTTTCCCCCGGGGCACCTGCCCGCGCTGACCTGTGGTTTCCCCGCACAGTGGGACCTGATGCAGAACATCATGAACGACATGCCCATCTACATGTACACCGTGTGCAACGTGGTGTCTGCTGACCAGGACAACTGGCTCCGCACCAACTGGGTGTACCGCGGCGAGGCCGAGCGCATCTTCATCGAGCTCAAGTTCACCGTGCGCGACTGCAACAGCTTCCCTGGCGGTGCCAGCTCTTGCAAGGAGACCTTCAACCTCTACTACGCTGAGTCGGACGTGGACTACGGCACCAACTTCCAGAAGCGCCAGTTCACCAAGATCGACACCATCGCGCCGGACGAGATCACCGTGAGCAGCGACTTCGAGGCGCGCCACGTGAAGCTGAACGTGGAGGAGCGCTCCGTGGGGCCACTCACCCGCAAGGGCTTCTACCTGGCCTTCCAGGACATCGGCGCCTGCGTGGCTCTGCTCTCTGTCCGCGTCTACTACAAGAAGTGCCCTGAGCTGCTGCAGGGCCTGGCCCGCTTCCCGGAGACCATCGCCGGCTCTGACGCACCCTCTCTGGCCACCGTGGCTGGCACTTGCGTGGACCATGCCGTGGTGCCCCCCGGGGGTGAAGAGCCCCGCATGCACTGTGCGGTGGACGGCGAGTGGCTGGTGCCCATCGGGCAGTGCCTGTGCCAGGCGGGCTACGAGAAGGTGGAGGATGCCTGCCAGGGTGAGTGACAGTTCCAGGTGGCAGGGAAGGGGTTCTGGGGCGGGAGGCCGCATTCCTGGGTCCCAGTCTCAGCCCTGGGACTGCGGGATCCTGGTAAGCTCGCTCCTGCTCTGACGTGCAGTGGTTCTGTGAAGGGACATTGTAGCGCCTTCCTGGGCATCCGTTTCCTTATTTACGACTGGACCCACTCCTTCATCAAGAAAAGTGAACTGAGAAACGGTAGTGGTGTGGGGGCTAAACTTGAGGACCCTACAACAAGAATGCCTGAATTCAAATCCCAGCTCTGCATTTAGCTGTGTGACTTTAGGCCCTTTCCTTAGCCTCTCTGTGCCTGGGTTTGCTCATCTGTGAAATGAAGATGATCATAGCGTCCGTCTCATAGGGTGGTTGTGATAATCAAATGACTTAATGCTTGTAAAATGCTTAGGTCAGTGCCTGACACATAGTACTTTTAAGTGTAGCTGTTATTTTTGATTCATCCCACGGAAGCGTCCTGAGTATCTACCATGCACTGCTACTGTGGACGCGTGGTATAGTCCCAGGAGCTAGTTTCATTTCTGTTAGCTCACTGTGTGCCCTTAGGCAAGTCACTTAACCTCTTCTGGGCCTCAGACTCTTTTGTACGTGCAGGTGATTGAATTGGACCCCGGGGTTTGCATCACTTGGGGTACTTTTGAAAAATGCCTGCGTTGGGGGAGAGGTGGAGGGAGGCACAGGGCCTGCCCCACTTTACCGATCCAGATTCTTCCATGGGGGCTTCTGTTGACGACTGAGCCCAGAAAAGGGGCTGATTAAGTTAGACTCTGGCTGGGAATGGGGCCGGGGCATGGCGAGCTCACGCCGAGGAGGCCGCGGCTTGGTGGGGCCAGGGCCCGTGGCAGCGGAAATCTCCACAACAGCGTGGAGTTTTCAATGGGTGACTTTTTCTGGAAATGGCCGTGGGGCAGGGCATTTGTGGAATGCGGGCCGACCTTCGGAAGGCCAGCTCATACCCTCTCTCTGGGAGCTTCTTTGCTGAGATAAGCGGGGTGTTGAGAAATGGGAGGGTTGGTCTCTGCGGGTTGCACACACCCGCCGGGCAGCCTTGGGTGAGTCCCAGCTCATCTCTGAGGTTTCCTGTGAGTGAAATGAGAAGATTCAGCTACAGCAGACTTTACACTTGGTTTTTAGCTGTGGATCCTGCAACCCTCAAAGGGGTTGAGGTGTTGGAGGACCCCAAAGCCCTTGCCAATGGGCCCCACTTGCCTCCCACAGCAAATCCTCAGAACCCTGCTTAACACAGTCTGTAAAGCCCTGGAAGAGACGTTCCCTAAGAGGCTTCCTGGCCGTAAGCCTGTGGTGTGGTCTCTGCTCTGACCCTTCTGGTCACCCCCTTATGCCCCCAGCTTCCCTGTGCCGAGTGAGCCCCTTCCCCAGGCGGCCCCTGCTTTAGGTGACCTGGAACGCGCACACTCCCAGTTTCAGACAATGACTGCGGGGTGGGGGGGCCGAGGCAGCCCAGTGGGGCGAGCAGGCCCCTCCCACATGACATCCTCGCACAAGAATGCGGGGGTGGGGGTGAGGGGCAGCTGAAAACTTTCCACAGGCTGGTGATTCAGGCCGTGCAGAGATAAGTGGACCGTTGGAATGGGGGGGTCTCTCCAGGAAGGGGGGCAGCCCTCCCTCCTCTGGAGGTGGGGGTCAGGGTTCTGGCAGGCTTTGTTTGCAGAGGGTCAAGCAGTCCCCTCTTGGGAAGACTCAGCCCCAGCAGGGGGACTAGTTTCTGAGAGCGAAACTTCTGACTTAGCTAGTGGGACCCTCTCAATCGCCAGCCACCCATTTACTGCCCTGAGTTTTCTTCCTGGGGACCCCCACCCAAATTCCTTTCAGTGTGGCTGGGCGCTGGTATGTGAGATGCTGGGACCCCCACCCAGCCTGCTGGTCTTTATGTGTCCCTGATCGTGATGCTGATGGAGATAAGGACAGTCATTGCCATGGACAAGTGCTTTCCCAGGACACTGAGCTGAGCAAATGCTCTTGCTGAATTCGTGGCACTTTCCTTTGAGGCAGGGACTGTTATCATCCCATTTAACAGACGAAGATACTGAGGTTCAGAGAGGTGAAGAGGCTTGCCTGGATTCACACGGCTAGGATGTGGTTGCATCAGAATTTTATTTTATCTTTTTTAGAGACAGGGTCACTCTGTCACCCAGGCTGGAGTGCCGTGGTGTGATCTAAGCTCACTGCAATCTCGAGCGCCTGGGCTCAAGCGTGCGTCGGGATTTGAATCCAGGGGGTGCAGCGGCGCCCAGGCTGCAGGATGGGTCAGGAAATGGGGCGGGAAATGACCAGTTCCTTTGGAATCCCTGACTCAGCTCCTGGCCCTGGGATGGGCTCTCTGGGCAGCCCTGGGTGGTGGCAGGTCCTGCTGCGGGGTGTTTGGGCTCTAGGTAGGGGTGGGTGGGAGACCATTTCTGGGCGCGTTGAGGGCGAACTGGAGGGAGGTGCAGGGTTTGTCAGAGACCCAGATTCTCCCACTGGGGCTGCTATTGATGACACACTGAACCCAGAGAGGGGCCAGGGTACCCTGAGGTCACCCAGCACCTTGTCCGGGTTATTCCCAGAGTTTGTCCGTTTCTCTTCAGGATTCTTTCCCCCGGAATCCCGGAGCTCAGGAAAGAGTTAAGTGGGCAGCGGAAGGGAGGCACCTCCCAGGTGCTGTGCTGGACAGGTGGGCACGCTGCCCAGAGAGCTCCCGTGAGCTATGTCAGGAATGAGCCAGCTTCCCTCTGGCCCCCACCCCCTGGGCCTGCCCTGGGGACAGTGGAGTCACTCAGGCTGACTGTCGTCCCCCCGGGGCTGCTTTGTCTCCCTGCTTGTCTCTGCTTCCTGCGCTGGCATCGGCAGCTGAGCTGGCGGGGTCCGGCTGGCGCCTGGGCCAGGGGATAGCTGGCCAGGTGAGCAGGTGGCCAGCGGCCTTGGCCAGAGGCTGGGCCCAGTACCTGGGAGGCCAGAGCTGGAGGCGGGGGCTGTGGGGGGGCCAGGAATTCCCTCCCAAGAGGCTCTTGCTCCCTCGGGGGCCCAGCTCCTTATGGATGTCCCCTCCCTGCTCTAGTTTCATTATCCCCCAGGTCACAGGGACACCGCTATTCCAGGCACCATGCTACACGTTTCATAAGCGGGGTTTCCTTCACTCCTCACAAACAACCCAGAGAGGATGAGGACTTTTCCCCATTTTACAGATGAGGAAACTGAGGCCCAGAGAGGAAACAGTGACCAGTGACCAAAAGAACCGGGGCCTGGCCTGAGGAGGGCAGTGTCCTGTCCCCAGTTGCCCCTTGTGTGTGTCCTTCCACCCACGAGCTGTGTGACCCTGGCAAGTCCGGCTGTGCCCCATCCCTCTCACCTGTAAAACAAGTAGGTTGGACCAGTGTCTCCGAAGGACCCTGTGACCTGGTGCCCAGAGTCTACCTCCTGTCACTTTCTGCTGGGGCTCAATCTGAGAACCTGGCAAGCTGTCGACTGTGTGACTCACACATATGGCAAGGAGGGGATCCCAGTGCTGGCATCCCGAGCCCAGTGCTGGCATGGCCTAGCCCAGTATCCATAGCTGGCGGGGAAGCATCCCCTGGGCAGGGGGTGGCCCTGGTTAAGGTGGTCTCTAGCCAGGTGGCCTTGGGCTGTGGCAGGGGCTGCTGACACGTTTCCTGCCTTGTCAGGACATGGCCAATCCCCAGGCTGGGGGCCCTGTGAGCTGTTGACTGTGGCTCTCAGGCTTGTCCCCTCCCTGGGGAGTGCCACTGGGCCCTATTTCTACGGTGCTTCCTCTGTCTTGCCGGGTAGGGGGGACCATAGTGGCAGCACCCCCGGTGGTGGCTCTGACCTCTGTGCCCTGCCTGACCCGCCTTCCACTCACACTGGGGCAGCCCTAGGTGGTGGCAGCTCTGCCGGCGGGCACCG
This sequence comes from Cheirogaleus medius, assembly GCA_008086735.1. NCBI lineage: Eukaryota > Metazoa > Chordata > Mammalia > Primates > Cheirogaleidae > Cheirogaleus > Cheirogaleus medius. The sequence goes on along the minus strand of VBSM01000529.1, from coordinate 8,786,073 downwards.
GCCCCTCCCTGCCTCGCCGGAGGTAAGTGGGTCCCAAGTGGGTCCCCAGAACGGAAGGAAGGAGGCCGGGAAAGCAAACAGAAGATAAAAGGCTGGTGCTAGGGAGGGAGCGGGAGGGGCTGGCGGGGAGCCGTGCTTATCTCAGCTTGCTGGAGGAATGTGCCCGCAGATAATTCCCCAGGGTGTGTGAGAGGGGCAGGGTGCTGGCAGCCGGGCCGCCCGACAGGGCCTGCTGTGGAGCAAGAAGCCACCGGGGCCGGGAGTTATCAGTCTCCTCATTTGCTGGGTCAGTAGTTCACAGGCTGCTGTTCGCTGTCTGTCAGGGCTAGACACGGTCCAGTCCACACATCCTTGGGCTCAGGTGGTACCTGCGGTCGCCGGGCCAGGCTTAGGGAGGTGACTGGCCCCAGGTGAATTGCTGTTTGACCTCTTGACACCTGGGAGGTGGCTGGGCCTGGGGTGGATGGGCTCGGCTAGGGGCTGGACTTGCGTCAGAAGAGGGCGTCTGTCCCTGAGTCACCCCATGCTGCCACCTGAGGGGCGGGCATCGGGAACTGGAAAAACTGGGGTGCAGCCCTAGGTGCAGCCACTGTGCCCCAGTTCCCCTGCTCAGAGTGGCCCGGGCCTGCCAGGCACCTGGGCCCAGAGGAGCCCTCCACAGGTGTGCCACGGGTGTGCCAAAGTCAGGCTCTTGTGCCAGGCAGGTGGGCGTCCTGGTCATGGGGTCTTCCTAGGCGCTGAAACGCCGCTCGCTTCCATGGCCCAGCGCGTGTGTTTGATGTGCGCTTGGTAGGTTTGCCCTCCGCTCCCTCACCCCCTCATTCACCTGTCCCTGCATGCGTTCCACAGACGTGAGCTGGGCACCTACCTACTTCATGTCTGACCCGTGCTGGGACACAGTGAAGTCGGACTCCAGTCCTGCTCCCCGGGAGCTACCAGCCGCATATGTGCAGAAATAATTTCAAATGGAGCCTGAAAGCCAGGCTGTGAATTCTCCTGGAGCTGAACGGTGTTTATCTGTCTCTCCGTCCTGTCCCAGCACCCAGCGTGGTGCCAGACACGTAGGAAGTGCTCATTTCTATTTGGCAAACATAAGATTGAGTAATAGATGCCCTGATGGGGCACAGGGGGGTCAGGAATTGTGCAGTCTTGGAGGGCTGTGTAGAGGAGCTTGCAGGGTATTGAAGGATGCATAGGAGTTTCTGATTGGCTAAGGGACAGTGGGTATTTGGTCTTTGTGGCTGTGTTTGAGTGTGTGTGGCCCTGTCCCCACTTGCCTGCCCAGAACGCAGGGAAATTCAACCAGGGAAAGTCAGGAATACACAGGAGCTTCCTAGGCTCTTACTCCTGAACTCCAGGACCCCTCTGAGCACTTGCAGACCCTGGCAGGGCCCTGGGGACAGCCTCCGGTGGCTCTGTGGTTGGAGGAGGGGCAGCAGAGCTCGTCAGGCAAGCACTTGCCCTGTTGACGCTGCCTCTCCACTGTATTATCTGGCACATCCGCAGCGGAAATCTCTCCAAATTCCCTCTTTCCTGGCGGCAGCAGGCGGGCCACTCCCGGGCTCTGGGGCCAAAGAACCCATCTCTTCCCCCACTTCCTCCTCTTGATATAGGGCTGAGGGGCTTGGGAACAAGCGTATGGCGGGGAGTCGGCACATTGTGGGGGTTTACAGGTGGCTAAAGCCTTCAGTGCACCTGAGCCTGAGCTGCAGGGGCTGTGGCCCCCTTCCCAGCCGGGAGCCTGGCTGGGCAGATGTGACTGTGATTCTAGGGGCCGGACCTGCTTCCCGTGAGCGCCCCAACTCTGCCAGGCCTGGACCACCTGGAGCCAGCGCTTACCCAGGCTTAGGCCCCTCGGCAAGTCAGGGCATCTGGGGGAATTGAAACCCCAGGATGAGCCTGAACCAGCTTTCCAAAGCCTCGTTTTTACTTGAAGATTTGGGGGCGGAGAGAGCTATTTTTGTACCATAGCAGATATGTTATGGGGAGGAATGCAAAATACACATGGATTCTTAAATACAGCGGGAGACTTGAAAGACATCTGGAGCTTGAGGGAGACCACCCAACCCCCTGGGCTGGAGTCTACGCTTTTCTTCTCACAGACACGAAAGTGCCCAGGTTGAGAAGATCTGTGTTGGGGGTGGGGCAGACGCTGCTCCAGCTCCTCTGAAATTCGTCTTGGGATTTTCTGGCTGTTGAAGCAGGTCATTGTCTGTCTCCAGGCTTGTCTCAGAACACCGATTTCTCTTTGCTCTAAATTGAGGTGTTGCTAAGCACAGAGGTGGGAAGGGACAGAGGATCAAAGTGAGGCATCTTCAGTCTAAGTTTTGGTGTCCTGTCTTAGTGGCTCGGACACCCTGGACGAGTTGCTTTGCCTCTGAGCGTCTGTTTCTCCGCCTCCAAAGCAGAATGAGTGTTAATAGCGCCCGCGCAGGACTGGTTTACTGTGGGGACTAAATGAATGTCAAGTGCTCGGCCTGGGCCCTGCACACGGTAGGTGCTTATCAGAGGTCACTGTCACTAGGGCTCCAGGCTTTGCACAGAGCAGGTGTCGGTCCCTCCTCTGTCCTGCTGCGTGGCCCTGGACGTGCACTCTTCCCTCCGCCGTGGTGCATGCCCGAGCTCCCAGGGCCTGTGCGGAGGGTCTGGCGAGGCAGCGTGGGCCCAGGGGGTGAGAGAGGCCGTTCGTGTGGCCCTGGGGTCAAGGCGGGGAGTGGACAGGCACGCAGCCTGACTCCGTGAGCAGAGTCAGGAGCAGGAAGTCACGGTCTAGGACCTTACAGAGCTGGTGTCCTTTGAGCCCTTGTCCCCCTGACTCCCAGTCCCTTTCCACGCCTCTGCTCACACAGGCCTGGACAAAGAGGGTCTTGGCGCCAGACTCCAGTCCTGAGGGTTAGCAGGCCTGGCTTGGGTCAGAGGTTTGCTAGGGCCAGAGCACTTGAAATCGGTTTCCCTGGAGGGGCTTGTCCTCAGACCACCAGGGGCCAGGTTGCCCCTGGCTCTTCCAGGCAGCCTTTGTCCAAGAATTTTTCCTGACAGTGCAGATCTGACTTTGTCATTGTTTCCTACATCAGACCTTCAGTGGCTCTCCATTGCCCCCTGGATAAAGTCTCATCTTCTTGGCCTGGCATCCGAGGCCTTTCTCGACTGCCTTATTGCCTGCTGTTCCCCCACATTTGTGCCCACAAAGCCACTAACACTTTCTGTATTAGTCATGTGCTTTCTCACTCCTAACTCCCTCTCCCAGTATTTCTGCCCTTCTGACCTCCTACACAGCCTCTAAACCCCAGGTGAAATGTCCTCTCTATGACTCCTCAGACCGCTGGCCAAGGTTGTTTCCCCTTCTCCACCCCTTTTCTCTTTCCCACCCCTTCATTGTAGACCTGGTCGGATGCTCGGCTCCCTGACCTTTGTCTGTGGCTTTTGTAGTCATCTCGGTGCAGGCCCAGCATGGGGCCAGGCACAGGGTAGAGGATCAGTGAGTGTTTGATGAGCATGGCACTGAGGTAGGAGGTGTTTCAGGACCCTCTCCTCAGAATTAGCAAAAGGGGGTAATGGTAGACTGTGGGGGGGGAGGTCCACAGGTGACCCCAACCCACCCTGGCCACTTCAGTAGCTTCCCGAGCCCAGGACAGCCCTGCACATTGGGCCTTGTGTCTGGGCAGCTTCCTGCCTGTGGGTCCAGGAAGGGGCTTGGGGCAGAGGCAGGATAGGGTGGTGGGAGGAAGAGTGCCTCCCACCGGACGCCCACCGGAGTCAGGTGCCTGAGCCCCAGCCGGCCAGGACAGGACCGGCCACTGGGGGAGGAAGAGCCACATCCTGGCTGCCCTTGTGAGTGGCGGAAATGACTCGGCCCTGGAAGCAGAGCCAGAGCAAACGCTGGGGGCCTGGCCTTTCCTGCTTTCTGGTCGGCCAGCCCCGGAACTGGAGGGCGAGCGGGTCCTAGGCTTGCTGGGGTCAGGGGGGCAACTGCAGGGGTGGCACCCGGAGCTGGTGAGGCCGGCTGGGAACCGGGGTGGTGGTGACAGTCCCCAGACAAACACCGTCGTGGAGATGCAGCCATGGCCCTGGGCAGCTCACAGCCGCCCGGGCGGGGACCCGACAGTCTGGTCTGCGCAGATTCGAGGCGATAAGGCGGGCGGGCGGCGTGCTCGGTGCTGAGCCAGCCTGCGATAGGGTTCTTGGGAAGCTGGAAGGCGAAATGTGGCCTTGAACGCCAGGCGCAGGGGCGTGGGGCGTCTTGCGAGAGCAGCGGGAGTGTCTCGAGGCATGTAGCGTGAGGGTGAGGCACTTCCCGGTGCCCAGCGCACGCCGCCGCTTGCCACGCATTTCCCTGGCACAAGACGTTTCGCCGCTGAGAAAACAGGTGCACAGAGGCTTGTCGGCTTGCAGGGCCAGGGGGCCCCCCGAGGGCGTGGAGCAGATTGAACCAATGTCCCTGTGTCCTGTCTGTCCCTCCAGCCTGCTCGCCTGGGTCCTTTAAGTTCGAGGCATCCGAGAGCCCCTGCCTGGAGTGCCCTGCCCACACGCTGCCGTCCCCCGAGGGTGCCACGTCCTGCGAGTGTGAGGAAGGCTACTTCCGAGCACCTCAGGACCTGCTGTCCATGCCCTGCACGCGTGAGTCTTGCTGTGGGTCCAGGAGGGGTGGCCGAGGGTGACATGTCCAGGGCCACCTGGGTCCCGTGGAGCACTGACCTCTCCCCTCTGTGCAGGCCCACCCTCTGCCCCGCACTACCTCACGGCCGTGGGCATGGGCGCCAAAGTGGAGCTACGCTGGACACCCCCCCAGGACAATGGGGGCCGTGAAGACATCATCTATAGCGTCACCTGTGAACAGTGCTGGCCTGAGTCAGGGGAGTGCGGGCCCTGCGAGGCCAGCATGCGCTACTCAGAGCCACCGCACGCGCTGACCCGCACCAGCGTGACCGTCAGTGACCTGGAGCCGCACATGAACTACACCTTCACCGTCGAGGCCCGCAACGGGGTCTCGGGCCTGGTGACAAGCCGCAGCTTCCGCACCGCCAGCGTCAGCATCAACCAGACAGGTGAGGCTGGGGCGTCTGTTCCCCGTGTGGCCTGCCCAGGACAGCCACCCGGGGCTCGGCTGTGTTCAGAGAGAGGCAGCAGAGCACATGGTTAAAAGTGTAGTCTCTGGGCCGGGCGCGGTGGCTCACGCCTGTAATCCTAGCACTCTCGGGGGCTGAGGTGGGAGGATTGCTTGAGTCCAGAAGTTCGAGACCAGCCTGAGCAAGGAGACCCTGCCTGTCTCCACTAAAAATAGAAAAAATTAGCCAGGCATGATGGTGGCGCCTATAGTCCCAGCTCTGGGGAGGCCGAAGCAGGAGGATCGCTTGAGCCCAGGAGTTTGAGGCTGCAGTGAGCTATGATG
>VBSM01000529.1:8722165-8771575 GCA_008086735.1 Cheirogaleus medius | reverse complement strand
AGGCCAGTGTGGCTGAAGGCAGAGGGGAAGGTCCAGGCTGGGGGTGGGGCGGGGTCTGAACCCAGAGGGCCTTGTTGCTAATCAGTGGTTCTTAACTGATGGGGGCAGGGAGATAGGCAAGAAAATCACAACTCGTGTTGTTTTTCAAAACTGCACCGCCCCTCGCGAGAGAATTGTCTAAGCGTCGGTTCGTACCAAAGAAAAGTCCATTTATTCGCCGGCCCTTCCTGGGGTTGCAGCCAGTGCCCGCCTGGCCCTGCCGGCCGCTCTTCAGAGCCACTCCCAGGGCCCAGCCACCGAGGAGGACGCAGGTGTCCCAGCCCCGCCCCCACGACCCCGTCCCAGCCATCTGTCCCGCCCCTGTGCTGGGCGTCTGGGAAGGTCCATTGTGGCGGCCTCTGACATCACGGCAGGGGGCAGCGTGATGTCACAGGGCCCCATTGTGGCCGCACAGGGGGGTGCCCCCACCGGAGGCCCATGCCCCACCCCCGGACTCCAATCCTATTAAGCACGGGCTGGGACAAAGGAGGGGGCTTTGTGTTGTAACCGTGTCTGAGGGAGGGGATGGCAAGAGGCTGTGCATTCCAGAGCCTGCCCCCACCCCGGGCCTCCAGGGCAGACTGGAGGCCCCGCTGCCACCCCAGGGCTGTCTCCACGCCAGCCACCTCTGTCTGCAAGGGGGACAACAGAGATAAAGGAGCTCCAGGCCCCGAGCCTCCTGCCTGTGTCGCTGGCAGTCTAGGGCCAGATCCTGGCGGCAGCGGTCTGCAGGCAGGACCTGTGTGATGGGGTGGGGGGTGCCCTGGGGCCTCCTGGGCCATGGAGGCAGAGTCAGCCGGAGCCAGAGAGGCCTAGCAACCTCAGGGCACAGATGGGGGACAGAGGCCTGGAAAGGGACAGGACTTGTCACCCAGTGCACCAGTGAGCACTTATTAAACACCTATTGAGAACTCTGCTGGACCGTGCTGGGGTCATGTGATCTCACAACCCTGGAAGGTGGTGGCTGGCACCAGCCCTGGCCACCCGGGATACGCACTCAGAGAGGGACGCCTAGCTTGGGGACAACTTGGTGGCCCCTCCTCCCTGGCTTAGGGGTCAGAGGCCTGACCTGCACTAAATTGTATGCCTTCCTTTTGCCAAGCCTTCATTTACTCATCTGTAAAATGGGCCCAACAACACTCCTGTCACAGGATTGTTGTGGGGACCGGATGAGACAGTGTGAGCACCCGGGATGTTGCTTCAGGTCCTTGGCCACCCCTTGCCCCTCCCCCGGCTGGGGTGGGGGTATTTCCATCCCTCCTTGCTCTCCTTGGGCTCCAGTGCTCAGCCAAGCTGCCCCCCACCCAGGCTGGCGCCTGCACCCTTGGATAGACTGTCTGGGCCCCAGGCTGGGAGGAGGACGCAACTGACCAGGGATACCAGGTCGGGGCAGGCAGCAGCTTCAGGAGAGGCCTCGGCACAACCCCCCACCACAGTGTGGGTTTCTCCGGCCTTGGCGGAGCGCCCAGGCATGCAAGGAGGCCGGGGGCGGCTCAGTTTCGGGCAACAAAGCCCCCTTTCTCCCCAGCTTGAGGAATGCCTGGCACCCCTTCTCGCCCCTGCCTTGATCCGTATCTGCTACCTGGACCCGGGCCCCAGTGTTCACTTGGGGGGACCCAGGCTGGAGCCCAGGAGGCAGCCCTGGCCCTTTACAGGGTTCGAGTGCCAGCCCCGCTCCCCCACAGTGACCCCACCCACCTTCACATGACCCCCACGTGCACACACACACGACACACACAAACACACGCATACCCATGCACACCCACAAAAGCATGCACACACATGTACACCCACACAAACACATGCACACCCACAAAGCATGCACACTCATGCACACACGTACACCCACAAACATGCACAAACACACGCACACCTATGCACACCCACAAAAGCACATGCACACATGCATGCACACAAACACATAAACATACATGCACACACACAAACACATGCACACAGACCCCCAAGCCCCAAACAGCCCAGCCCTCGGGTTGCAGCCCTAAGCCCAGTCCAGAATCCAAAACGTCCCCAGCTGGCTGTGAGGAAGGCCACAGAGCGCCACGAGGGCAGTGCCCTGCCTTACCTTGGCGGTTCTAAATATCCTAACTCAGCAAAGCAAAAAGTCACAGCCCACCCATACCTGCCCCCAGTTTTTGTCGGTATTGGCTTGTGAAATCCCAGAGTCTGCCACCTTCACTCTGCCCAAGCTCCTCATTTTCACCAAGCAGGGTGCAGAGGCCCAGAAAGGGCAGGGGTGGCCCCAGGCCACGGAGCCTGGCGGGGTGGGGACTGGATGTGGGGAGGGCTGGTGAGGACCACAGGAGCCCTCCGGTGCCCAACCCAGGCAGGGAGGAGCACTCGCCTCCCTGGTGACGCTGCACCCTTTGAACAGACGAGAACACTGAGGCTCCAGGAGTAGAAGCTCAAGGTTACCCAGGGAGGAGCTCCGGCCCTGGGCCCCGTGGGTGGAGGGGGTTGTCGGCCATTGAGCCACCAAGTCTCCTCCTGGGACCACAGACCAGCACAACCCCCAGCCTGGCCTGGGACGAGCTGCTGCCCTGGTCTTGACCCCCGGTGGGACCTGCCCCTCCTGGGCAGACTCTGCCCAGACACCTCAGGAATGCAGGGCGGGGACCCAGCGCAGACGGGGGCCTGGGGTTTGGGGTGCACAGAACAACAAAGCCACGGGTCTCTCCCACCACCCCCAGGCTGGACCACAGGTGGCAGAGCGAGGCCCCTGGGGAGGCTCAGGCCTGTGTCCCCCTGTGCTGTGCGACCTTGGTATGCAGCTGCCCATCTCTGGTTTCCTGGGCTGCAAAATGGAGTTCCAGCGCTGGAGCTCCAGGCGTTTGAGCGGCTGACGCTCTGAGACTGGGACTCCCGGCAGAGGGCAGGCAGAAGTGGGGGCCAGCCCGCGGGCTCCTCCCTCTGCCTCCTCCCGCAGCCTCAGGAATCGCCTTAATTACAGCGTCAGCCTTGCTGCGCTTCCTGCCATAAACCCAGGAATCTAAATTAGAAGGCAGGAGGCCGGCCCCCCTTCCCTCCGACCCCCCAAGTCTGCCGGGAAATTCTCCTGGAGACAGGCCGCCAGCAGGGGCTAACCTCAGAGGTGCCCAGGGCCCAGACGGGGAGGCCTGAGAGGCTGTCCCCAGGACCCTCATGCCTGTCACTGCCCAGCACCCACTCCGTGTCAGCAATACTGCAAGACTGGCATAAAGATTCCTGTTTACAGAGTAGGAAACTGAGGCACGTGCCCAATCACTCCCAGGGTGATGGTGGCTGAGCTGGCTGGACCCAGGCGTCTGGCTCCCAGCTAGGGCTGGCCACCTTTGCAGAAGGCAGAGGGCAGTGTGGGGGACAGAGGAGATGGCCCGTCTACCTGGGGAGGGGGCCCTGACCCATGAGTCCCCCCTTGGCCCCAGGGGAAGGTGGGAGGGAGGTGGTTGGGGTGGGCAGGGTGCATTCTGAGCTGGGCCCCCCATGGGGCTTTGCTCCCCGTCAACTGGGACCTCGCTGGCTAGGCCAGGGCTGCGATGGGCCGGAGTGGGACAGGGCGGCCTCAGATCCCGGCACAAACCCAGCTGGAGAGCTGTGTGTGTGACGGAGCACGTGTGAGTGTGTGTTTGCACCCTCGTGTGTGTAAGTTTGTTCCCGTGTATATTTGTGTGTGTGCCTCTGTGCATTTTGTGTGACCGTGTGAGCTTATGCCTGTGTGGATTCGTGTGCGACCGCGAGCGTGTGTGCGTGCGTGCGTGCGTGCGTGTGGTGTGTGGTGGGGCGGTGAGGTCATCTGGGCACAGGGGAACTGAGCGTGTCCAAACCACTGGAGCCACTGGGGGAGAGAGACAGACTCCGGGAGGGGGCAGGGGTGGCGGAAGCCTGGAAGGCTGAGAGGGAGCGAGGCCAGAGACCAAGGCGGGGAGGGGAGAGAGGCGCGGGACGGAGGTGGGGGCAGACAGAGGGACATGGAGGATGTCAGGCCAGTGGCAAGGAGGCAATGACAGGCCCAGCAAATGCCCAGAGAGAGGCTGCTTGAGAAAGAGGGTCCCACAGCTGCGGGGGGTGCTCCCCAGAGGGGAAGGGTCTTCCCGACTCCCCCTCCCCTGAGTGGAGGACCAAGGACTCTTGATGGCTGTTTTTCCTTCTGGTTTGTGGGTCTAAGGCAGTTTTTGGAGGACCTGTGACGTGCGTCCCAGGGGTGGGCCCGCCTGAGGAACGGAGGCAGAGCCCGGGCAGGGCCGGGGCAAGGCCAGGGCAGGGCCAGTGCTCTCCCAGCCCCGCTGGCCTCGTGACCGCCCACACTGCCACCTCCCACGTTCTCCCTGACCCAGTGGTTTCAGCCAGAGGCAATTGTACCCTCCCCCTACCCCAACCCAGGGGACATTTGGCTCCACCTGGAGACATTTTTTGTTTGTAACAATTTGGTGTGTGGGGGAGGCAGGGGGCGGTGCTACTGGTATCTAGTGGGTAGAGTCCAGGGAAGCTGCTAAATATCCTACAACAGAATTTTCCAGCATACTCACTTCCCTTTGGTTCCCGGAGCACGGCACATTCATTTCTGCCTCAGGGCCTTTGCACTTGTAGTTACCCTTGCCTGGAATGCTCTTTGCCCCAAATCATCACACAGCTGCTTCCTTCTTGTTTTTTTTTTTTGAGAATCTGCTCACATGTCACTTCCTCAGAGTGGTTTCCCCTGACGCCACCCCACTGCACGCTCTGTCACAAACCTCTGATTATTTCCTTCCCAGCACTTATCCCCAAATCACGAGGATCTTGTTTATTTATTTGGACTCTCATTTATAGCTCGTCTACCCCTCTCTTGGCTCTGAGCTCCACGGGGACTTTTTTGGCCACTGAGTACTATGTGACAAGACCGAGAGCTCAGAACAGCCGGGACGTGTGGCTTAGAACTCTTTGCATGTTAACTGATCTCAGCCCTTTGAGGTAGGCACTGTAGTTGTGCCCATTTCACAGATGGGGAAACTGAGGCTCAGAGGCATCAAGTGGCTTGCCCAGAGTGACACAGCTCATCGATGCGTGAGCTGGGATTTAAATCCATGCAGGCTGACGCCGGCACTCACGACAGCCTCTTTGTGAATGACAGTTGAATGTGCACCTGTCTCAGTCACCAGGAAGCATGTCTGGCAACCCAGGTCCCCATCTCTCCCTCTCTGAGCAAGCCTCCCTGCACTCCCATACTGTCCTCAGAGCTGTGGCTTCCAGCAGGAAGGAAAGGGGCTCTCCACTCCAGGTCAGCGGGGAGGTAAGGCCTTTCTCGGCAGATTCCTACAATGAGGAGACTGGGGTTCCTTACCACAGGGAGCCCCAGGTCTTAGTCACCGCAGTGGGGCCACAACCACACTGTTGACTCTCCCAGGCCCTGGATATGCCAGCTTGTGACAGCCCTGTCCTCCTCCAGACCCAGAGCCGGGCAGGAGGGGCCTGCCAGGGGACAGGGAGGGACATACCCCTTCCTTATGCCCCACCTCCGGTAATGAGGGCTGAGCCCTGCACTGGGGACCCTGAGTCGCTAAGGAGGGCCCCCCCTCCCGACAGCTGGCAGCCCCTAGTAAGGAACTGCAACCAAGAGGCAGGGTCACAGCTGAGACACCAGGAAGCTGTGGGTGCAGGCTGGGTCACCCTTGTCTTCGAGGTGGGGGAGGAACTTGGAAGTCTGCCCAGATTCCCTGCCAGGAGGTCCCGGCTGGTCCAGAGCCCACTGACTGCCCCTTCCATACCCTCTGCCCCTGTGCCGGGCACGGGTACCCCCAGACCAACCCACCAGCTGCACAGTCCTGTCCCCGTCTCCCCAGAACTTCTTTCCCTGCGCCTGTCCCCTCCCCCAACATCCGTGGCTCCAATCAAGTGACAGTCCAGGCCTGGGAGCTGTCAGGGAAGCCCTAATTCTCATCCGTTCATTCACCCGTCCTTCCGGTGCGGTGCAAGGCGAGGCTGGATCCCCAACGGCTACGTTTTGCTTCGCCACTCGCTGGCTGTGTGACCCTGGGCCAATCTCTCCATCTCGCTGAGCCCCCGGTTTCGCAACAGGAAAAAGGGCAAGATCGGTAGATGTTTAGGAGGCTGCACGGGGACGAGGCACGTAGAGCCGAGCGCAACGCCCACTTGCGGAGCGTGCTCCGTCGTGGGAGCCGCTTTTGTTTGGATTTTCTATGAAGACTCCATGAGGCCTCTAGACACGCGGAAGAAGGGCCTCTCGTGTCTAGAGAGCCAGGGGGTGACAGCCAGCAGCAACCCCCGGCCCACGCAGGACCTGACGCTGAGGGCCTCGTGAGCGGAGGGGCCTGGGAGGCCGGAGTCCTGGGTTCCCACCCTGGCTTTCCTGCCGGGCGGTCCCGCGACCTGGGCAAGTCCCCCCCGCCATCGGGTCTCAGGTTCACCGTCCGAAAGACGATGCCTTGGCTTGGTGGTCTCAGAGAAGCAGGACTGTGGAGACCGCCTGGGTTGGAGTCCTGCCTCTACCACTCACCAGCTGTGACCTCTCTCTGTCTCAGGGTTCGTCTGTAAAATGGAACAATAATAGTCCCGGCCTGTAGGAGCGCCAAGAGGAAGGAGTGAGTTAATCCATCCACGCAGAACAAGCGCAACAGATGTTAGCCATTGCTATTACCAGCAGACACTATCTCTAAGGATCTGTTTTTTTTATTGAGATGTAACTCACATACCATAATATTCACCCTTTTAAAAATACACTTCAGTGGTTTTTTTAAGCTATCATATTTACAAAGTTGTGCAACCATCACCGCGGTGTAATTTCAGAACGTGTTCGTCACCCCAGAATGAAGCCCTGTACCTCTCAGTCGCTCCCCGTTCCCTGCTCCTCACCCCAGGCGCCACTACTCTGCTTTTGTCTCTAAGACCTGCCAATTCCGGACATGTCACATAAATGGAATACCCAATCTGTGGCCTTTGGGGGCAGGCTTCTTCCACTCAGCCTAATGTTTTCAAGTTCACTTGTGAAGTGGCACCTTCCAGTACTGATTCCTTTTTTATGGCTAAGTAATATTCCCTCGTACAGTTTGTCAACTGAAAAGTGAAATAACAGGCACTACTCTGAGCCGCGTCCGAGGGAACACAAACTCAGTATAGACCGAGAACGTGTCCCAGAGTCGGTGACGTGAGACACGGTGTGTATATATTTTCTTACACACCGCGAGGAGGCGGGGCATGCGGGGAGTGAAGCAACAGCTCCAATCTTGTGACGCTGCTGGGCGCCCCGCAACGCTGCCCGGGAGATAAGGTGGACAGGCGCTGGCCGGGGAGGAAGAGAGGGCCGGCGTCTCGGGGTCTGGGGCAGGGTTGGACAGAGGGCGGCTGATTCCACCCTGTCTTTGTCCCACATCTGATAAGCCGGTTTACAGCCGGTGCCCGCCAGCGAAACATTCCACGAGCTGCAGCTACGCAGGCAAGAGGTCAGCTGCAGGGTGCAGCCTGGATCTTACTGCCCGCATGCCCGACTGCGGCCGCCGCTAAAATCGCTTTGGAATTGTCCTGGTTTTCTGCCAGGATATGCCGTATTTTATCGAGCCGTCATCAGGGTATGGACGTTCCAGTTACTTCCACTGCGGGGCTATTATGAACCATGCTGTCAGGAACACCATGGATCAGTCTGTGTGTGTGTGCTTTTCGTTCTCTGGGGTGTTCCCGGGAGTGGAATTGCTGGATCACGTGGTAACTTCACGTGTAGCTTTTGGAGGAACTGCCAAACTGTCTTCCACCAAAGCGGCGGCACCATTTTGTATTCCCACCAGCGACATAAAGGGTTCCACGCTTCTTGTTGTCTGTCTTTTTGGTTGTAACCATCTTAGTGTGAGTGAAGTGGGATCTCACAGTGGGTTTGATTCGCACTTTCCTAATAAGTAATGATGAGTATCTTAGCTCAGGTTACTATAACAAAAATATAGGCTGGGCAGCTAAAACAGCAGAAATCTACTTCTCACACTTCTAGAGGTGGGAAGTCTGAGATCAGGGTGCCAACGTGGTTAGAGTCTGGTGAGGGATCTCTTCCCAGTTCACAGTCGGCCATCTTCTCATATCCCAAGCTTTTGTGTATGTTTTTATAAGGGTACCACTCCCATCTGTGAGAGCTCTGCCTCCATGATCTCATCACCCTCCAAAGGCCCCCACCTCCTAATCCCATCACGTTGGGGGTTAGGATTTCAACATATGAATTTGGTGGAGAAGGGGCACAAGCATGCAATCTGTGGCACTGTAAAATAGATATTTGGTCTTCGACCCTGTTTCCTGGTATAGGACTCCTAAAATCCTTAGAATTCCAAAGCGATGTCTTTTTGTATGCTAATAAGTTGACTGATGGCTGGCTGCCACCAGGTAGCTTTAGGATTGGGGCTGGTCACCAGAAAGGCTAAGGCAGGATTAGAGGGTTAAGACTCTCAGCTCCACCCTCCAACCTTTGGGCAGGAGAGAGGGACTGATGTTAAAATGATCACCAGTGACCAGTGGTTTAATCAATCATGCCTACATAATGAAGTCTTCCTAAAAACCCAAAAGGAGAACTTTCCGACAGCTGCACACGTGGAGGTCGCTGCAAGGTGGTGCACCCCGGGAGGGCATGGAAGCTGCCTGCGTCCCTTCCCCCACACTTCACCCCACACATCTCCTCACCTGTATCCTTTGTAATAATTTCCTTTATAATAAACCAGTTGGCTGGGCACAGTGGCTCACACCTGTAATCCTAGCACTCTGGGAGGCTGAGGCAGGAGGATTGCTTGAGCTCAGGAGTTCGAAACCAGCCTAAGCAAGAGCAAGACCCTGTCTCTACTAAAAATAGAAAAATTAGCCAGGTGTCATGGTGTGTGCCTGTAGTCCCAGCTACTCCGGAGGCGGAGGCAGGAGGATCACTTGAGCCCAGGAGTTTGGGGTTGCTGCGAGCTAGGCTGATGCCACCCACAGCACTCTACTCAGGGCAACGGAGTAAGATTCTGTCTCAAAATAAATAAATAAAATAAACCAGTACAAGTGTCTCCTTGAGTTCTGTGAGCTGCTCCAGCAAATAAATCAAACAAAGAGGGGGTTGTGGGAACCCCAATTTGAAGTTGTTCAGTCAGAAGTTGTGGAGCCCCAGACTTGCAAGATTGGTGTCCCGGTGGGGGACAGTCTTGGGGACGGAGCCCTCACCCCGTGGGATCTGACACTGCCTCTAGCTTGACGGTGTCAGAATTGGATTGGAGGACATCTCGCTGATGTCCACTGCAGAGCTGATTGCTGGCTGGGTATGGGGGGGACAATCCCCCCACGTCTGGTCACGGAAGTCTTCCGTGTCGATTGTCGTCGTGGTGTGAGAGCAGAGGAAACACGACTGGAGTTTCTCCCAGTGTCAGACAGTCCGTAGCAGACACTGAGCCTCTCTCCAAGCACACATTGGCCATTCATACATGGTCTTTGGAGCAATGTCTATTCAAATCCCTTGCCCATTTTTAAATCGGGTTATTTGCCATTTTGTTAATTTATTTATTTTTACAAATATTGTTTATTTTAATGAAGCTGATAAAGACAACGTCCATTTAAAACTCATATCCCAGGCCAAAAAGTACAAATAAAATAAAAAAGAGCAAGTGCTCTGTTGTATACACTTCTGCATGAATAACTTTATCAATCGCTAATGAAAATTAGAACTTTTCTGGGATCTTCTGGCAACATTTTTTTTTTTAATCTTAACATGCCTTCTCTTCAGTGAGGCCACCTCCGGCGTTAGCCATCACTCTCACCTTATCTGACATCCCGACTCCGACTGGATGTTCCTCTTCCTTTGGTCCAGACTCTCAAATTTTAAAAGTAACCTCAAGTTAAGGAAAGGTCATTTTTCCATAGTTCGGTTGTCTGAAAAACTTCCGTCTCCACGGAAAGTCGCAGTCCAGGAGTGAAGCAGTCACGTGCAAGACCTGAGCCAGTGGAAAGTCGTCATGAGCACCTGCGTGGTCGGTCTTATCTGTCACCACAAGCCTGAAAACGCACAGTCCTGGCAAGGGTGGCCTCTCTGTGCACACACGCCACTTTTAAAAAGGAGCGGGCCATGTGAAGGGGACGGAGGCTTGATCCCCAAAAATCAGCACAACGGACTCCAACGATGATGAATAGCGAGCACCAGAATTCCAATTATCAGATGTATTATAGAGATGGGGCCCCAGTTTTCAACCCCGTTGTGAACATCACATCACAAAAGAACTATTTTTAAAAATAAAAAAGGATTGAGGGAAAAGAAAAATATAAAAAGAATATCTGGCCGGGCGCGGTGGCTCACGCCTGTAATCCTAGCACTCTGGGAGGCCGAGGCGGGTGGATAGCTCAACGTCAGGAGTTCGAAACCAGCCTGACCAAGAGCGAGACCCCGTCTCTACTAAAAATGGAAAGAAATTAATTGGCTGACTAAAAGTATATAGAAAAAATGAGCCGGGCATGGTGGCACATGCCTGTAGTCCCAGCTACTCGGGAGGCTGAGGCAGAAGGATTGCTTGAGCCCAGGAGCTTGAGGTTGCTGTGAGCTAGGCTGACGCCACGGCACTCACTCTAGCCTGGGCAACAAAGTGAGACTCTGTCTCAAAAAAAAAAAAAAAAAAAGAATATCTAAACTGTTGAGTGACTCCCCCGCCCCCATTTTTTCCTGATAAACTTCAGTCACATCCTCTTCCTCCATTCCCAGTTCCTTTGGAGTCTGATGATCATCAATTTTCCAACCTCCACAGAGAAACCTGGGTGAATTCACTGGAACTCTCTGTCTTTGACAGGACTTGAGATGTGCTGTCATTTTCACTTTGGAGAGACTGTCACTGCTGTCCTGTCCAGTGACTTTGAGTTTAATGTATTCTCCATCCTCCTTATCCCCCAAGTCCTCGGTTGAAGCTTTTGCCTCCTGGTCAGACATGGTGGCGGTGGTTTCGCCTGGGGGTCTCCACACGGCAGTGGCCTTGGGTAGGTGGAACCTCGCTCTGGGGTTTACAGATCCGTCTCTCTTCCCCACAGCTCGACACTGCGGCTGCCTGTTTCATTGTTGAGTCGTAAGAGTTCTTTACATGTTCCGGATACTATACCCTTATCAGATATTTCAATTACAAACATTTTCTCCCATGCTGTGGCCTGTCTTTCCCCTTTCTTAATAGTGTCCTCTGAAGCACCATGGTTTTAAATTTTGAAGTCCAATTTGTCTATCTTTTTCTCTGTTTGTACTTAGATGTCCTATCTAAGAAATCATTCCCAAATCCAAGGTCATGAAGATTTACACTTGTTTTCTTCTAAGAGTTTTACCATTTTAGCTCTTAGATTTAGGTCTTTGATCCATTTTGAGTTAATGGTGTGTGTGGTGTGTATCGTGTGAGGTAGAGGTACGACTTCACTCTTTTGCATTTGAAAATCTGGTTGACACAGCATAGTTTGTTGAAAACCATCTCCCCATTGAATTTTCTTGGTACCCTTGTGAAAATTCAATTGAGCATAAATATATGGGTTTATTTCTGGACTCTCAATTATATTCTGTTGATCTATATGTCTTTTCTCCTGCCAGTACCACACAGTCTTGATTATAGTAGCTTTGCAGTAAGTTTTTGAATCAGGAACTGTGAATCCTCCAAATTTGTTCTTTTTTCAAGATGATTTTGGCTGTTAAGGGTCCCTTATATTTCCATATGAATTTTAGGATCAGCTTGTCCATGGGGATCTTTGAACCTGTGATTCCAAGGCCATAATTTCTGATAATTCCAATATCTGAAGTCACTATGGTCTATTTCTGTTGCCTTTTGTTTGTGCTGATTCTTGCTCATTGTGTCTTGTTTCCTTATGTGCCTGGTTATCTGTGACTGCTTTCTGCTCACTGTGTTTGAAAATTGTTTGTGGGAATAATCGGAGGCTTAGGATGATAACACCTCCCTTGAGACAAGTTTTCTGTTTGCTTCTAACCAGCACCTGGGGACACTAGTAATCCAAGGGCATTTTAATTTCTGTTCAAGGCTTGAGTTTCTTGAATCGCTCTTGTGACTGGGTTCAAGGCTTGGTTTTCTGCTGGTTCACCCTTATTTTGAGGACGTCTCAACTTAAAGATGATGTGGGGCATCAGACTGCTCAGCTTGGACGGAAGACTGGGCTTACCCTTTGTCCTGTCCCTCTCTCCCCTCCATGAGGCCATCAAAGCCACAGCCCAATTTCAAAGCTGTTTCTTCCAGATTGGCAAATGCCCTCAGGGAAAATGTAGTCTTCCACACTGAGATTTCCTCTCCAGATTCTTGCCTTCTCCTAGATTCTTGCTATGGAATTCTTTACTGCCTTGCTAATTTTTTGACTGTCTTAAGAAGATGATTTTTAAACAATTGGATCTAAGGACTTTAGTTGTCCTCAGCAGGGGTGTTGGTCCAAATTACCTATCCCACCATTACTTGAAGCAGAAGACCCTGAAAAGCCATAATTTCCCACTGGCATGTCCTCACCTTTGCCCAGGCTGTGCGTAGCCCAGGGTGTTCCCTCTCTCTGCCTCTCTCAGGCACCCTGAAACCAAAGCCCTGCACAGAACTTTGCCACCAGAAGCTGTCTTGACTCAAGGTCTCTTGCTTTCAGCTCTGGTCACTAGGGTTCACATGTCCATTGCTGCGGTCACTCATCATCAAACATTTATGTGGCACCCACAGTGTGCCAGGCCCATCCCGGGCACTGGGGACTCAGCTGTGAACAAGGCAGAGGCTGGTGCTTACCCTCTAGGAGGGTAACAGGAGGTTCAGCCCAGTGCGATCGAGGCTGGGAGGGACAAGCAGAGAGAGCCTTGGGGCGCACTGCAAGGAGATCCAACCAGGGGCGGCTTCCCGGAGGAAGTAATATGTAAGCTGAGGCTTGAAGGACGTGTAGCAATTACCAGGCAAACAGGGATGTGGCTGGGAAGGGTGTTCCAGGCAGAGGGAAGGACGCCTGTGAAGGTGCAGACGGGAGACGGTGCATCAGGACGGGGTGTGAGGGAGGAGGGTGCCAAGAGGGGAAGGGGCAGGTGGGTTCAGCACCCCTGCCGGCCTTATGGATTCTCCTCTTCCCTAAGATGCAGCTGGAAGCACGGAGGACCCCACGCCGCAGGGAAAGCAAACTCATTTGATCTGCTGTGCTAACCGATCCCTTTTTGGAAAAGTCACCGTCCTTGGCTCTTGCCTCAGTCCCTTAGCTTCTGCCTCCTTCCTCTCTTCCTGCCTGGGGCGGTAGAGGATGCCACATCCCCTTGGCGTGCGAGGCAGGATTCAGGGCTGAATGAAGCTACAGACACTGTCTTCCTCAACTGCCCTGCCAGGGTGTCCTCCTCACGAGCCCTGAGGCTCTGCCGGGCCCTTCCTGTGGCACCTCCGGCTCTGTCCTGACCATCCTGTTTGGCTTGGATGAGGTCCCTGATCCCGGAACAAGGGGGGTTGGAGATGGAAGGGCACAGAGCCCCGAACCCTGTCACAAGCAACACTTCTCCCTACCCAGCCAGGGGTCTGGTGGTTGGGAACATACAGGATCCCTGGACCTCACCTGTTCCTCAGGTCATCCCAGTGTCAAGACTCGAAGGGGGAGGCTGGGTTAACCCTCAGTAAACCAGAGATTGAAAGGGAGAGACTAGAATATTCCTGTCCTGACCGCCAAAGGGTTTATAGCAGGGAGTTGAGTCCCAAACGAGGAAGGGTCCCTTCAATCATTTACCCCACTAGGCTCCAGCGAACCCATTGTCCAGATGGATAAACCGATTCTCGGCCACATGACAAATGAGAGCCAGAGGCAAGCCCTGAACCCGGTCTCCTGACTCCTGGCCCAGTGCTTGTTCCCCTCTTCCGTCCCCTCCACGCTGGTGGTGGCAGCGGTGGGCGTGTCGAGGCTCACACCCGGGCTGTGGAGGACGGGGCTGGTGGGGGCTGCAGGGCCAGCAAGGGGTTAACCTTCTCCAGCCCCAGAGCCTTCTCTGGGAGGAGATTCCAGGCTCCTCTCCCACCCGGTCAGGCTTCGCTGGAGGCCGACACTTTCCTGGCCCAGGCTCCAGAGGCATCAACAAAATGGGCTGAACAAAACGCGGCTTGTTCGGTTGTTCGAAGACCTTGTCAGTGCCTTGCGGCCAAAGACCACCAGAAACACACCCGAACAAAGTCGAGTTTTCTGCTCTTTGCAACAGAGGAGGACACACGACCAGGGAAAGCGCGGGGCGTCTAAGTAAGAGGGGGTCAGGAGGAAATTGCAGGATTTGGGCTGGTGCTGGAGGCTTTTGAGGAGGGGTGGGGAAGTGGAGCTCTGCTCTGGATCGGATGCTGTTGTGAAGGGGAGGTGATTCTGTGATTGGGGATTGCAGCAATTTTTATCTAGAAGGGAAGAGGAAGGAACTGAAGCCAAAGCTATGATTGGCAAAGAAGCCACTCATTTAGCCAGGAGAGAGGGACATTTGGTCATTTTTGTGGTTTGGACATGACTGCGCATTCAGACATGATTGCAAAGTGGTCTCGTTTTCTGTCTTGATCATCATGGTCATAGAGTGGCCTTGTCTGATGTCGGTGATCTGTGAAATTGATTCTAGGATCACACCAAGGCCGAGCTGGGAGGGCCAGGCCTGCTCCAGCTGTTACGGCTGCTTCCCTCTTTCTCCATTTGGAAAGGAAACCGCGTGGAGCCCCGGAAAGCTGGCCCCATCCCACGGGGTGCCCATGAGGGGCAAATGTCAGCCGTATCTGTGGGCCTCAAAGCTGCAGGGGAAGCTCGGCCGAGGTCAGGAAGCAGAAGAGCCTTTGACATCAGTCGTGGGTTCAAATCCCAACGCTGCTCACGCTTTTGGGCAAGTTACTTCCCCCACTTGCAACATCATCTCTTGACAAATACTTAGTGAATGACCACTGCATGGCCAGGGATTGGGGACCTTGGGCCAGTGCCTTAACTCTCTGGGACTCAGTTTATTCCTCTAAAAAATGGAATAAACTTCCAAAATATTGCTGGTACCTAAGGTACATGAGTGCTTTACCCCCAGGGTCGCTGTGAGGTCAGATGAAAAGCTGTGTGTAGAGTGTCAGGCCCACAGTTTGGCACATAGGAGCCCCTCAGACCTCCCTGACCACCTGGTGGGCCCTTTATTAGTGGAGAAGCAGGAGGGGCCCATTCCGGATTCCGCCTACTCTGGAGAGCAAGTCCCCTGCACCCCGCCCAGGGACCTGAGGCCCCAGCTGGTCCCCATGCAGGCCTGGGGCTGCACACGACAGCAGGGGGAGATCCTGGGGTTCTGGCCCCTCTGGTCTGCACTGCCAGCTGTCCCCCAAGGCTGGGCACGCAGCGCAGCAGGGAGATGGCCCTGCGTGTCGGAGCTGCCTTACAGGCAGCCGAGCCCCTGGCACTGCCCAGGCACCAGCTCTCCCCCTGCAGACAGGGTCCCCGGGCCTGAGTCCGACCCTCCGTGCGCCAGGGGGTGCCTTTCAGCAGGGGTGTTCTGGGGTCCTCTGGCCTTCCCCAGAGCAGTCCTGGTGCCAGCGTACCTGCTGGGGCCTGGGGAGGCAGAGAGGGCACCAGGCAGTGGGGGTGGAGGAGGACATGTGCCGTCCTGCCTCCCCAGGCGTGGAGGAGGGAGGTGACAGAAGAGGGTGTGAGACCGGCACAGGAGGAAGTCTGTTTGCCCATCAGAGGTGGGGGGGGGGGCCCAGTGCATGGGCTTGAGTGGCGTGGGCAGCAGGAGCCCTCCACGGGGGGCGGGGGGGCGTGGGCGTACCCGCATGGGTGTAGGTGTATGTGTGCGGGCGACTCCACACCAGTGTGTGCATGTGTGATGCCCCCACCTCCGTGGGTGGGTCTCAGAAGCAGCCTGAGTGTAGGATTCAAACCGGCCTGAGTCGATTCCCAGTCGAGCTCCTTTCTGGCTGTGTGACCTCGGCACGGTCACTTGCCCTCTCTGAGCCTCATTCATCCACTCCACAAGTACACCTCAAGATCTTGCTGTGTGCAGGAGCACACAAGGCAGAGAGAGGGTCTAAGCCCTCGTGCAACTGGTGGTCTTGCCTCAGTTTCCATGTCTTTAAAGTGAGGGTGGCAATACCCAATGTCTGTAAAGGGCATCAGGTCTAAGTGCTCAGTGTAAATCTGTTTTCTTCCTTCTTCTGGAAACCTCAGTGCTGCACCCCTTCTTCCAAGGTACACAGCCCTCAGCTGGTGGGAACGGGAAGCCAAGGGCCCCCCTCAAAGCACGGTCCAGCTCCCAGACTGCCCTTGCTTTGTTCTTCTGCTGGGGGGCGGCCCTGGGAGTGAGTGGCGAAGGCATCTGGGTAGGTGAGCGCGATGGGGGCCTCAGCATTCCCAGAGGCCTGGCACCTCCCCAGCGCCAGCCAAGGGGAGAAGCAAGGGGGGCAGGAGTGGAGGACAAAGATTCTCTATGGGCCCCCATCTGTCTCTGCCCCACACGCCTAGCGTGGGCACAGGTGTGCAATGGAAACTCCTCCAACAAGTTGGAACACCCTCTTTCCCCGGGCGGGTGGGGCTCGCGGGGAGGGGGCTGGGGATGGGGCAGAGGAGGTGCCAACTTCCCACTGGGCTGCTGTTTACACCTAAGCGATGAGCTGGCTCTTGGCTCCATCGCCTGCTCACCTGGCCAGGTGTGCCAGGTTCCTGCCTGGCCCCAGTCGGCATTCACAGCTCCGGCCCTGCTGGGTTCAGGCAATGGTAGGGGTGGCCAGAGGACGATGACTCCAGTCTCTTGCTTAGAACCAGACACCAGGTGTCCCTCTCGGGAGGGAAGCAAGCCCTCTTTCTTCTGCAGGGGAGGCCGGCAGAGCTTTAGGGCGTCCCTGGGCCAGATTCCTGGAGAAGGGGTTGCTGACTTGCCTTTTGTACTTCAAGGGGGGGGTCCTGACAAAGGTGGCTGCCATTCACCAGCCCAGAAGACAAGTGGCAAGGAAGCAGTGTGCAGCCAAAGTAGGAAGGACTCAAGTTAGACCCAAGAGCGTCCTTGCAGTCCAGGGAGGGATGCCAGAGTCGGAAAGGGGTGCTTCCTCTTGGGGCATGCCTTTGCTGGGGTGGGAGGTGGGAGAGAGGCCAGGAGAGACAGGAGGAAGGGGCTGGGTGCCCTGTCGCTCATGCCAGGTGAAGGGCGTGTGGATCCTGCACCCGCCCACCCATTTCCCTCCACGCTGCCAGCCATCACGGCCGAGAACCCAGGCTTGGGAGTTGCACAGTTAGAATTGCTGGGTGAACATGAGCAAGTCCCTCTGAGCCTCTCTGAGCCTCAGTTTGCCTCTTCTGCATGGTGGGCAGAGGTATCTGCCCCTCAGGGCCCATGGGAGACCAGAGTGTCACACCGGCAGCCAGATGTGCCGGGCACTGGCAGATGCCATGCTCCCTTGCACGTGGCATCCTCGATCCCTCACACTGGCAGGCACCACTACGGCTCGGTTTTACAGCTGAGGAAATTGGGACTTACAGAGAGACTAAGGGGGACACAGGGCAAGGGGGAGATATCGTCCCATGGGGCCCTGTCCTCTCAGAGAGCAGGCAAGGGAGGCACAGCCACAGATGGTGGCTGCAGAAGGAGAGGCTGGTCACTCGGCTCGGGGCTGAGGCTGGCCCATCTGGGGGCAGTTCTTGTAATTGAGGCAGGGTGTCCTCTCCTGGTCACCTTCCAAAGCTTCATTTCCTGAAGCTACGGGTCACAGCTGCAGAGTCGGTCTGCCCCAATAAGGACATGGGGACACGGGCAAGTAGGCCCCCAGCCAAGGTTCTGCCCAACACCCACCATCCTCAGCTCAAAGTGCTCCCCCCAGCCCTGCCCCAGGGTCACCTGCCGCCTCACTGGCCCCTCTGCTGTCCAGGCGAGAGCTCCGGACCCTAGTGCCATGGCTGGTCCCTGGTCCCTTGTGCCCAGTGCTGGGCCCTGGGCTTCCTCTGCCCAGGTGTTTGGTGCTGCGGTGTCGAGAGGGAGAGGCAGGAGGCTCTCTGTTCTGCCCTGGCTCCAGCCCCACTTTGGTTTGTTACATTCAAAGAACAGGAGGGATGGGATCTGACACACCAGCAGGTGCACAGGTGACAGGCGGTGGCGGGGGTGGGCTGAGAGCCCAGGTAGCCCGACTCCAGTGCCCGCACTTCCCGGTTCCTTATTTTCCTCCCCCATCATCCGCTCAGCCTCCACTAGACCTTATCCCCGCACCCTTCTTCTGTCATCTTGCCGATGCCCGAGTTGCGGCCTCCTCCTCTCTCCTGGACTTTACCCACCTCCCTCTGGCCTCCCAGCCCCTCGCTGAATCCCTCAGTGGCTCCCGTTGCCTCTTGCTGAAGTCCCGACCCGTGGGTCTGGCGTTCAGGGCCTGCCCCGTTCATTGGCCAAGCCACGAACCCCGGGGCCCGTGGGGCCTTCTTCCAGCAGCTTCCCTGCCCTGAGCCCGTGTGTAAGGGTGACAGCAACAATGGTTTCATGAGTCGCTAAGGGGGGCTCAGGCCCACCTTGCTCCAAGTGCCATGGCAGGGAGGCTCAGCAGAGGCCCAGCCCTTCTCCCTCGGGCCTTGTCCCCAACGGGCTGCAGGGAGCCAAGCGGCCCTGGGCAGGGCTGAGCCGGTTGCCTGCCCCAATCTCTATAAATCAGAGCGAGCGAGCGTGTGGCTCCCGCGCAGATCACCCGAGGTGCTGTGTGTGCCCATTGGCCCCGCTGCCCGCCCACGTGCCCGCCGCTCCCCAGAGCTTGCAGGAGCCGGTGGGCCCGCCGCCCCGCGCAGGCAGGTTTGGGGCACCGGCCTGAAGCCTCCTCCCAGCTCCGTCCTGGGGGAAGGCTGCAGCTCGGCCCACCGCCCCCCCTCCAGGCAGCCTGGTCTCTACCCCGGCCCTGCCCAGGCGGCCCCCAACACGTTGTTTTCCCGGCTGGGTCTGGCTCAGCCTCCAGGGCCTGCCGGTCACGTAGCCAAACTCGTTCCTCCTCTCGGGCTGCCCAGGCTGCTGAGCACAGCGGTTTCCTGCTGGGAGAGCACAATGGAGCCTGCCCCAAGGGACGCACCCTGGGGAGGCGCCAGCCGCCTATGAGTGCTGTGTGACCCTGGACAGGGCCCACGCCCTCTCTGAGCCCCGGTTTCCTTCATGAGAAGTGAGAGGTGAGATCAGGTCACGTGCGGCCGCTCCAATTAGGGCAGCAGCAGAGGACCGGCACATGCCAGGCCCGGCATCCTCACAGGACAGAGGGAGGTTAATTCACCCGGCCACAGCCGAACCCCCCTTTTCTGTCCACCATCCCCACTTCTTCCCAGGCTCCTGCCTGGGGGTCAGCTCTCCCTGTCCCCACCCCCACCCCACAGCCTCCTCCTCCCCCCAGGAAGGCCCAGCCCAGCTGGGGCAGAGAAACAGGAGGAAGTGTTGGAAGGTACAGATTAGATCAGGGGGCACCTGGGCGGAGGTGGCCCGGCCTGCTGGCCCCGGCTGGCAGGGGGAGGGTTAGGGGGCTGTGGGCAGAGGGAGGAAGGAGAGCAGCCAAGAGCTGGAGATAAACTTCAGGCCCACCCAGGGGGGAGCCAGCCAGTTTGGGGCCAAGAATCACCTGACAAGCCCCCAGCCAGGGCGCCCCCCAGAGCTCTGTCCGCCCCCCACTGCCTGTCTCCCCCTGCCGTGCCGTCACCCGCAGCCTGGACAACCTCTCGCTCATCTCCACATTTGGACGGGGTTCTCCGACCCAAAAAGCCCGAGACCCAAGGCCTGACCCTGGACCTGCAACTCCCAGTGGTGGGTGGATGGGGTGGGCCACAGCCCCCCGGGGGAGCGACACTTCCCCAGGACATAAACATGAGCCCAGACGCCCCTGCCTGCCTGCGCCATGGGTCAGGGTCTGCCCCCAAAGAGGGTCCCCAAGGAAGGCCTTCCTCAGAGCACTGCAGAGGTTTCCAGGTGAGAACCAGGGTGACTGGGAGGGACAGTCCTTCCTTGGCAGGGTCTGGGAGGCTCCCCGGGGTGTGGGGGGGTGGAGAAGTGGCTACTGTCCCCAAAGCCACATCTCTCCCCTCCCTGGTTCAGTGTCCAAGGCCTGGCAAACACGCCTGGAGCCCATCACCCCAGCCCCCCAGGGTCAGAGGCTTGGCCAGGCCACCGCTCAGCCCTGACCTCCACCCTGGCCCACCAGCAGTCCCACTCTGGAGCTCAGGGTCCCACAGGGAGCTAGCCGAGCCCTCTTCCCTCCTCCCCTCCCATCCCCAGCCCTACTCTGGGTGATCTTAGGCAGAGGAGGCAGATGGGATCTGGAATCCTAGCACTTGCCTCTCAGGGCCTCAGTTTCCTCATCTGCACCGCCATCCTGGGCTGGTGGTGAGGACTGAAAGGCACAGTGAACACAGGAGCGTCACCCTGGGGGCTGTCAGTCACAGGAATTTTCATTTCTGCAGGAATATGGTCCCGCCCCTTCTCTCCTGCACTCTGACCTCCTCATTCCACTATTGTCACCCCCCTTCGGCCTCGAAGTCTGTGGAAGTTCCCCCCTTCCTCACACAGGACCTGCCCCGCCCCAGCCCCCCCCAAAACTGGCGTCTGTGCTTCCCAGAGGGTCTCGAAGCCCAGTTTGGGGGGCCAGGCGTGGGCCCAGCTACTCGGGAGGCTAAGGCAAGAGGACTGCTTGAGTCCAGGAGTTCGAGGCTGCAGAGTGCTATTAAAAAAAGAGCCCAATTTGGGGACCTCCAACATCAGCTGTCCCTGGGGGGTTCAGATGCCTCACCAGCCTCAGGGAATCAGGACCCGGGTGGCGGGGAGTGGGGGAGGGATGGACCAGCTTGCCGGCGGGTTCCGATGCCCGATGTGCCCTCCTTTCTACGGGGAAAGAATCTCACATCTCAGGTGAGCCTGGGGCCTGCCCCTCGGTCAGCACCACCCGCCCCCCTCCCACATCCCTGCTGGGAAAACCGCTTTCCCAGAGTGTCGGTTTCTCCCGCACCCGCCCCACCCGCTTCCCAGGCCGGGAGAGCAGGGCTGGGCTGGGCAGGGCTAGGCAGGGGAGACCAGCTGGGCTGTGTTTGTTTTTGGGGTTTTCCTCTTAGACTGGTTCTCTAAACAAAAGGCCTGGGTGGCTGTGGGGACAGAGCCAGCCCCAGCCCCTTGGGGAGCCACGGGGGTTCCCATAGACTCTTTAGACTCCTCCCTGGGCCAGGCCGTCTTAGGGAACCTTGGAAGCTCTGTGACACAGGAGCTATTTCCCCAGTTTATAGAGGAGGAGACTGAGGCTCAGAGTGGCCCAGTGACATGCTCAAGGGCACACAGCTGAGGAGCGGGGCTGGCGGCCCAGGGGGGCGGAGAGGGTGGGACGACTCAGCAGGAGCTTAGCGTGGGGCAGTACTGGGTGCCGGGGCCCCCTCCTCCCTACGGCCACCCAGGTCTGGCTCCCCCAAATCTCTCTTCTGCAGGCAGCTCCACCTCAGCCTTGTCCTCATCAGTCTCCCAGGCTGGGCTCAAACCCCTCATGGCTGCAGCTCCAACATGCAACGCCTTGACATGGGCCGTAACAATGACACTTCGGGAGTTTGCGTGGGCCAAGCTCTGTTCTGAGCGGCATTACCCAGGTCAGGAACTTAATCCTCAGGATGGCTGGGTGAGGTGTACTGTCATTACTCTCATTTGCAGGTGAGGAACCTGAGGCCCAGGGCGGTGGAGGAACTTGACCACGGGCAGCAGAGGCAGCAGGCACACCCAGGCAGCTGGCCCCGGAGCCCACGCACTTGACTTCTCCACACCACGCCTCTGGCTCTCCAGCCTGGACCCCTGACCTGGGCGTCAGGTGGACACCTCTCCCGATTTCCTGTGGGCTCCCAGGGCAAGGGGGTCACTGTCCCCAGCTGGGCCCCACCGTAACTCCCATCTCACTCCGCCCTAAGGCCTGCGGGCTCCCTGTCCCCAGCCCATTGTCTTGGGGCCCTCTCATTCATGCCATGCCCCACGCCCAGCACTGCATGTGTTGCACACCACAGTAGGGCCTCTCGGAGGAACACAGTGGCCTCCAGCCCAGGAGCCGGCCCCCGGCTTGCCCGCAGTGCCCTCTGCTGGTCAGGCCCGGCACTGCCCCGGGTCCTCCCGGCCATCAGCCCAGGCTTGCTCAGGCATCACCTAATAACCCCCTGGGTTTATAGCGCTCCTTTCTTCCACCGAGCTCAAAGCACTTTCCCATCTGTGATCTCCCTGGCTGGGGACCAGCCCCAGGAGTGTGGGAGGGCCCAGCATTCATCTCCCCATTTTACAGAGACAAACCGAGGCCTGGAGAGGGATGGGGCGAGCCCCGGCGTGCTGCTGGCAGATGCGGAAAAGAACTAAAAGATCCATTTATCCAGCCCTCTCGGTTACAGGTGAACAAACACAGGGAGACCCAGAGGGGAACCTACTTGCCCAGATGAGCCCTGGGCTAGAACTCCGGTGTCCTAAATACCGTCCAGGCCTTTCCCACGACAGCGAGATCTCTGCCTGCAGAGACACGGAGCAAGGCCTCAGCCAAGTCATCAAACATACCGCGTCCCTGATGTCCCATGTGCACTTCCCACCCCTGCCTACCTCCCAGGAGGTGGCAGATGGGCATGCGCTCATGGCCTGTGAAGGCTGTGAGACCAGGTGAGACCAAATGAGACCGGGTAAAGCCAGGTAAGGCGATGATGGGAAAATGAGAGCATTGGCCCACACTGCAGATTCCAGCAGGACTCTCAGCCCCACCGGGCACAAACACTGCCCAACAGGAGACGCCAGGCCAGGGCTTGACCCTCTGAGGGACCAGCATGTTGCATGTTGCCCACATCCTTCCAGGGGATCAAAAATGGGAAGGAATGGTCAACCAGTCTGGCCCTAAGTCTCAATTCCTGCCCCTGTTGAGCCCCTCCCGGCACTTCTCATGATTTGTCAACGTCTATATTTATTCCAGTGACTTGTCAATGTCTGCCTCCTCTGCCAGGCTCTAGGCCTCTGCAAACTTTTTCTGTAAGGCGCCAGAGGGGAAATATTATTGACTTTGAGAGCCCTACCATCTCTGTCACAACTATACCACTCTGCTGTGGGATGGCAGAGCAGCCAGAGCCAACAAGTAAACAAATGAGCATGGGCGTTTCAATAAAACTTTATTTACAAAAACAGACTGAGGGGCCATGTTTGGCCCATGGGCTCTAGTTTGCTGACACCTGCTGTAATTCCCAAGACAGCTGGACCACATCTGTTTGCTCTCAGCTGTATCCCATTGTGTGGGCAGACAGCACACTGTAGGCGCTGCTTAAATCAATATTTGAGGAATGAGAGAGTGAAACAGGCAAGACTCCTGTGGGTAGGGCTGGAAGGTCGTGTGTGGTGTTGGCTGATCAGGGTGGGGGGTGCACAGCTTGGGCACATCCAGAGGCAGGAATGGAGGGGACACTGCCTGTCCTGAGGCCCCAGGAGTTACCAGGCTCGGAATCATCCCAGAGGTCAAGATAGAAGGGAATGCTGGGACTCTAAGGGCTGCCCGTGTGTGGCCATAGCTCAGACCCCCCTCCTGGGGTTACTGGGAGGGTTAAACACGACAGGAGGGGTAACGGTCTCCCCTCAGCACCTGGCACACAGAAGGGCCTCAGCTGCCGAGATTGTTTTTGGTGTTATTAACCCAAACACCTGAAACTGCCCCTCAGACTCCCACCAATGGCCCTGCCTGGGTCAGCAGGGGCTGGATCTTCACAAAGACCAGGAGGATGCCTGTCTCTGCAAGAGCTGGGGACGTCTGTCCTAGTGCTGGGGACCTCTCAGCACCCGTTTACTCACCGGGCTGGAATCCTCCCCAGGGCAGGAGCTGGTCTCATCCCAGTGTCCCCAGAGCTCCGGTCAGGGCCTGGCAGAGTGGCTGTGTCTCCCCCATCAGACTGGGAGCTTGCCCCCTGTCTCCCCATCCCACCTAGTCCAGCTGGTGGCCAGGGGAGGACACCGACCTGACATCCAACTCCAGCTGGCAGCCTCCAATCCTGAGCCTGGAACTGAGAGTGGGCACATTCCAAAGTCAGCCTGTGACTTTCCCAGGCTCCTAAAAAGGCCCCAAGCTCTGGGGATCCCCAGGCAGGACCAGAACACCAGTAAACAAATGAGCATGGGTGTTTCAATAAAACTTTATTTACAAAAACAGGCTGAGGGGCCATGTTTGGCCCATGGGCTATAGTTTGCTGATACCTGCTGTAATTCCCAAGACAGCTGGACCACATCTGTTTGCTCTCAGCTGTGTCCCATTGTGTGGGCAGACAGCACACTGTAGGCGCTGCTTAAATCAATATTTGAGGAACGAGAGAGTGAACAAGAGAGCTCAGCCCCAAGAACCTGAAACCTCCAGATCAGAGCAGGGAGTCCTGCTGGCTGTGGGTTCTGTTCCTGGGTCTCAGTCTCCACATCTGTACAATAGGGGTGAGGACCAGGTGATGTTCGACTTCAGGAGTAGGGAGAGTCTATACAGGACTTTGTGCAGATTTTAAAAATGCCTCCCCTCTGGGTAGAGGCAGCCTTGTGGTGCACATCTTAGAGATGACACCTTTGTGCTAAGAAAAGGTCCTGCCCTGGGGCAGACACAGCCCCACAGTGGAGCTCAGGACTTGGTGACCAGAATATGGGCAGGATTCCAATCCCCTTGCCCTCAGCTGGGCACCTTTGTGCCGGGCATGGGAGGCACACTGTGAGCGATGGCTGGGTCTGAGTCGCTGATGTGGTGTTTTCTGGGTCACTTGGCCAAGGGAGGACGGAAAACAACACAGGGAAGAATAACGCTGTCTCAGGCTGCCCTCTGCTGGCCAGCTGCTGCATCACACTCATAGTGCAGAAACGTCAACTCAGGCGAGCCTTTCTCTCTGCCTCTGCCGGCCTGCGGGGGGCGTCCTCCTGTCTACAGAGACCCTGGACCCAGGAGTCTGGGTACCAGCCCTCTGGGGCAGCTCTGGCTATCTTGGCCTCTGACGTTCATGCCGATCAGTCCCACACTGACTCAAGCCTCTTGTCGTACAGATGGGTGCTCAGAGAGGGGCAGGGGCTTGCCAAGGTCACACAGCAAACCGATGACAGAGTGGAGACTAGAACCCAGGCCTCCTGCCTGTCAGCCCAGCCCCTCTGGACAGGAGGGGATCCTGTCATGAGGACCGGGCCTGGGCCAGGCATCTTACAGCTGAATCCCGTGTACCTCTTCACCTAGCGCCCAGTACAGTGGCTGTGTCTCCTCCACCAGACTTGGAGCCCCCCGAGAGCTCACCCTTCCCTCTCTCCCTCTCCTGTTTCATCTAGCTGGTTGCCTGGGGGTGAGGCAGGGAGACAACCTGACTCCCAACTCTAGCCAGAAGCCCCCAACCCTGAGCCTGGGGTCAGCCTGCGGCCTTTTTCTCAGGCCCCGCCTGGCCCCTGGAACCCCCAGGCAGGGCTGGGCCTGCAGAGAAACAGGGAACTCTAAGGGGAAACGTCCAGGCCTCTGCCCCCTACACAATGAGTGGGAGGGGGTTTGGTTTACAGATGAGGAAACAGAAGATGGGACTTCCTAGCGCTCTTTGGACAAGGACCAGGTCCCACTGTGAGGCCCTACGGGAGCTGGCAACTGCCACCTCTCTCCCTGCTGTGGCCCTCTCTTCCTCCTGGGACCCGGCCCTTCCTCTCACTTCCAGACCTCGGGCCGTGGCCCGCACTGTTCCCGCTCCCTCTCTGCCTAGCCCTGGGCCACTCATCGGCCAGCAGTGGGTGCAGTCACTGTCACCTCCCCTGGCTGTCCCTCCATGCCCGAGACCAGATCAAGTCCCTTTTCCAGTCTCAAGGGCTCTTTCCTAGCGCTCCCAGGGACAAGTTCTAAATGTATCTGGGTTGTTACTGGGTTAACACCTGTCCCCCCACCAGACCATAGACTCCAAGGAGCAGGGACCTGGTCCGTCTCGTTAGCACTGTCATCTCAGCACCCGACAGTGCGTGACACATAGGAGGCGCTCAGTGAGTATGTGCTGGATGAATGAAAGATTGAATCAGTCCCGATGTGGGACCTTGGACGAGTCTCACTTTCTTGCATTCATTCAACAAATACTGATTCAACATCTTCTACGTATCGTTCTGGGCATAGGATTCAGATCCGGATGCATCTGGCTCCCAGCTCTGTTCTTTTCTGCTGAACAAGCTCTGCCCTTCCAGAGATGTCCAAGGCCTGGGGAAGGACACCCTCTGCCCACCCTCGCCCTCTCCCACTGGTCTCCTGGACATCATATATGCCAGTTCCCCACGGGTCCCCATGCGTCCCCACCTTCAAACCTTTATGCACACCAAGGCCCCCCGCCCACCGCCAACAGCCCACTCAACCTTCAAACTCCACTTCCAGGGTCACTGTTGCCTGGAAGCCATCCCCGCGGGCCTTGGCAGAAGTGACTGTCCTCTCACTTGGCTGGCATGGGGATGCAGCACTGATCCCCTGACCCCGAGCTATTTATGCACATGGCTCCTGCAGTGTCCCCGCCCCACCCCCAGGAGTGCCTGGGCAGCCACGGTCTGATTCATTGCCGTAATGGCTCTCGTTGATTAATCTCACTCCGGTCAGACCCTGCAGCATCTCCACGCTCCAGCGCCCACACCCGGCCGGGCACTCAGGGCTGGTGAACGTCTGTTGATGAACAGGAGTAAGGCTGCAGGAGTGGGGGTGCTGCCTGGATCCCCAAAATCATGACAGGAGAAGGGGATGCGAGATGTGAAGGGCACGGCCTGGACCCTCTCTCCCCCGGCCCCTCACCCACGGTAGGCTCCTGTCCCCTCTCCCCCACGAGTGGGCACCGTAAGGAGGGCGCTGGGGCGGGCAGTGGAAGGTCACAGGGCAGATGGGGTGAGCTGGGAAAGGACAGCCTGCCCCGGGGGAGGACAGCCACACATCTTGGAGCTGTCTGGACACTGTCCGCTTCAGCAGAATTCCAAGGACTGGGAAGGTGAACGTGCGCGTGCAAGGGGAGCCGCCGCCCTGCATGGCCCAGGCCCGGGGTGGTGCCAGGGCTGGCTGACAGGCAGAAGACCTGGGTTCTAGTCTCCACTCTGCCTTCAATTTGCTGTGTGACCTTGGGCAAGGCCATGCCCCTCTCTGAGCACCAGTCAGTACAATGAGAGGATTGAGTCAGTATGGAACTGACCAGCATGAACACCAGAGGCCAGGAGAGCCAGAACCAGCCCAGCCCAGCCATATCTCCGAGTTGGTCAGCAAGGGACCTGGGTGGGTCACTGGCCAACCTCACCTCCTGTCACTGGCTTAGGCTGAAGGGGGCACAGTGGGGCCCCCAGGCATCCTCCCCCCTGCGAGCAACCCTGTCCTCTCTGCAGGGGTCCCCTCTCTGGTCCCTCTGTTGCTGGAGCCACCAGGCTTGCAGCTGGGAACATCAGCAGTCGTGACGGAGCGTCCTGCATCACAGTGAGTCAGAGCCTCCTTCCACGCCAGATCTAGTCACTCCGCCCCAGGAAGAAGAGAAAGGACACCTCTGCCTCCTCAAGCCTGGGCCGCACAGGACGGGACCCCAGAGCCTGGCCACAGGCAGACCTGTCTCTCCTTCTCCACACAAGGGCAGGCACACACTTGGCACTGGGCAAGGCACCGGGTATCCACAGTGATCACAGGTTGTCCCTTCAGAGCCACCCTCTCTGAGGCCAGACTTGCAGGGCAGAGTGGGGGGAGCTCGTCACACTTGTGACTGCCTACAGCACTGGCCTGTTCACACTGGCACATGGCAGGCCCTTCATACATACCCACTGGATGGAGGTTCTCAGGACAGGGGAGCTGTGAGGAGGTGATGATACATCATATTTGTGTTCGCTGTCACTATTATTAATACTTATCTTTAGCCGTAAGCTAAGTACCTACTGTGCGCTGGTCATTTTGCATATATTGTTTCATTAGCCCTCACAGCAATCCCATGGGGTGACATTTTTACCCTCATTTAATGGATGAGAAAACAGTGGCTCAGGGAGGTGAAGCAACTTGCCCAAGGTCACACAGCTTGTGTGAGCCAAGCCCTCACTCACACCCAGGTCTGCTGACACCAAGGCCAGGCACAGAACCACGCTCCACCAGGACTCGACTCAGCAGAGGACACCTGACTTAAAGAAAGAAAAAGAGGACAACACCCACCCCTGGCCCAACTGCCCTGTAGCCCCCCAGGCCCAAATCCTGCCCTGCCAGAGGCCTCCAGCTCCACCCAGGCCCCTGCCTCCAACCCTCCCAAACCCTGCTGGGCCTTTACAGTAAACCAGGATGCACAGGGACATGTGAGGATGGAACAGGATGCCGTCTGTGACAGTGAGTGCCTCGGCCGCTGAGTGCAACGTGCACGGGAAGGTTCGCTAAGGGACCTCTAGTCGCAGTCCCCAGGAACTGGGGTGTGTGTAGAGGCACGTGCGTATAGATGTGTGTGTGACCCAGTGTGCAGGCATGTGTGTAAGTGTGAGTGTGTGAGTGTGCATGATCGGAGAGGCCGTCCAAGCTTGGGGAAAGGACCTGTGCCTCAGATCCCTGTGCCCTAGACAAGCCCTGAGAGGCAGCCTTGCCCCTCCCTACAGCCACTGCCAGAGACCCCTTGTCCAGCAGTGAGGCCACAGTGCACTATCCCCACCCTCTGCACCCTTACCCCTGGGCCAGTGTCCTCCAAACGAGGCGTGACTGTCAAAGTCATTGATGTTTACAGTAGAGGCCTCTGACTTCTGCAGCCTCAGTTTCTTCTTCTGCAAAATGGGCTTACTGGAATTATCCTAATTGAGCACAGCCCAGTGCTCGCTGCTAAGTTAATGTTGTTTATGCTGTGCCCCAAATGCCAGAGCCTCCCCGCCCCCCTCCGTCCCCTTCCCTGACCTTCAGCCGGGTCACCCACGGGGGCCCCCCGCCGCCCCGCCCGGGCCTTGGCAACAGGTGCACCGCCGCCTCCCGCGCCGCGCTCGCGGCCCCGCCCGCCCCGCGGAGTCGCCCGCCCCTGGCAGCAGCGGGCGCGGCGCGGGAGGCGGCGGCGCTGGGCGAGCGGGGCGCGCGGCAGCGGCGGCGGGGACGACCCGGCGGGAGCGGAGGCCGGGCCAGCAGAGCCGAGCGCGCCCACGCCCCTTCCCCGCGCCCGCCGCCCGCAGCCCCGGCCCGCGGAGACATGAGCGCCCGGCGGCCCGACGCACCCCAGGCGCAGCGGCGCGGCCCCGCGGCCCCGTGATGGGCTCCTGCGTGTCACGAGGTGAGGGGGCCGCGGGCAGGTGGGGTCGGGCTCCCGAGACCCGCGCGCGACCTGTCCCCTCGCCGCTCCAGGGAACTGGAGGGTGAGAGCGGTGACCCGCCCTTCACGGACCAGCCGCACCCCCGGGGGACACGGCGCCCCGAGGGGGACAGGGACGGTGCGGGATGCGGGGGCAGCGCGGAGAGGGAGCGTGTGGAGGTCACCGCATCCCAGCCCCGCCTCGCACCCCGCAGGTGCCACGCAGCAGGGTCCCAGTGCCATGCTTCCTTCCGGGCAGCCACACACCCCCTGCCGTGTGCCTGGGAGGGGAGGGAGGCTCTGGTTCTTCCCGGCTTCCCTGGAGGGACTTAGGGCCGGGGGACACCTGGAGTGCCGGTAGACCCTCCCTCTCCCGCACCCCCACAAGACACAGACCTGCTGGCTTCCCCCCTCCCCCCAGCTCCTTCACGCCTGCCCTTTGCCTGGGGTTAATGGTGGGGAACAGGTTATAAAGAAGGTTCCCCTTCCCCCACCTTTATCCCTAACTCCTCATCCCCACCCCCATCCCTGGTCAGGGGACAGGAAGGGACAGAGGACAGCTGATGCTCCCAGTTACCCATGGGCCTTTCTCTGTCTCTGACCTGGCACCCTCTGCTCTCCCTAAGGTGGTCCCCAGGGAGCTGGAGGGACCTGCCCCTGCCTGGGGGCCTGGGGTGGTCTTGGGTCTCTTCTGTCCTGAGTAGGGGATGCAGAGTCGTGGACCCGGGCTGGGGGATGGGCAGGTTGGTCTTGGGAGCCCTCCGGCCACCAGCTTCCCAACAGGCTGCTGAGCAACATCCTAGCCAAGAGGGCAGACTGGGCTGTTCTCCCACTTGGTCTCTTCACCCCACAGTGGCACGGGGGCAATGCTGGAAGTGGGGGTGACTTCGGCCTTGGCTCAGGCTCTGCAGACTGAGGCCAAACCCACTGACCCCAACCCCAGGGTCTTGGGGGACCACCACCTCCATCACCCCCAGTAGCTTACTCAGGTATGAACCAGCCTTAGGAGGAGCCAAGCAGGCCCCAGAGGGACCTTGTCATGGGGGGGTGTTGAGGAAGGAGCATAACGCCCCTCCCCCTGTCCTCTGGGCTCTAAAGGGTTCTGTTCACTAGTTCATGTGGGGCATTCGGGTAAGTGGCTCAGGATGTCTCTGGAAGGTGTCAGGAGTGGGATCATGGGTGGGGGAGGGGAGGGAACAAGGTCAGGCTGTGTCAGGTTCATTTACTCATCCATCCACTGAGCTGATGCTAACATGAGACCTGCCGTGTGCCAGGCACATGTACACCAGGTGTGGGGATCTGAACGTTTCCTCAGTCACTGTGTCCCTTCCTCATCACTTGGCCATCCCCTGCTGGGCACTGTGGGGACCCAGCCCCACATGGACTGGCCTGTGAGCTGAGGACCCGCTGAGCACAGGACAGAGGCCTGAGAGGAAGGCACGCCCACTAAAGTCACCCTGTGGGGCTGAGGCCCAGGTCCTCTGACACAGCACCCTCTGCCAGGGCTGTGTGGGGTCACACCGGCCAAGACACATTCTCCTGACCCTTCCTTCTGCAGCTGGGCTTCCTGAGTGCCACCCCCAGATCTAGTTGTGTCTTCCAACCTGTCCCCCTCCTGAGCGGATGGGGCCACTGAGAGTCTCAACATGCACCCAGGAAAGCTGGATATAGGTAAAAGGAGATGTGGGGAACCACACAGGCAGAGGCACACATCGCCCCAGAAACTCTGAGTGGCCGAACCCTGGAACCACCCACCCCTCTACTTGTCACTAGTACTCACTCTCTGAGTGCTTACAGCTTACCAGGTACTAGTCTGAAACTTTTGGGTACAAAAATCTAATTTGGGATATTTACTAACATAGTACTCACTTTATAAATGGGGAAACCGAGGCACGGGGCAGTTGAGTGGCTTGCCCAGGGCCACATAGCTTAGGAAATTGCAAAGCCAAGATTAAACCCTGGCACACAGACTCCAGCGCCTGGGTCCTTAGTCTCAGCACAGAGCCAGCCCTCAGCCCTGTTGCCTGCCCTCGTCCTACCCTGCTGGAGCTGCACCTGGTCCCTACACCTGCAGCAGTCGCTAATGATAGCCCCCACGTGCCAAGTGTGTCCCCGGGCCCGGTGCGCAGCCTGAAGCTGAGGCCGGGGATTGTGAGCCTCACATTGAGCCGGGAGCCTGCACCCAGCTGGGGCCACCCTGCCAAACCCCTAACCCCAGACTCAGGCCACACCTGGGAGAGCCGCCCATCGCGGCCTCCCTACTCCACCAGTCACTAGCTCTGGGACCCCTACAAGTCACGGAACCTGGTGTGCATGTGTCTCGGTTGTCATCGCTAAAATGGGAATCAGAACAGTAGCAATGTCATAGCGTTTCTGGGGGCGATTAAGCGGCTGAATTCATGTAAAACACTCAGACGAGTACCTGACACGTAGTAAGCATGGGTGTCAGCTGTTACTCTCAGTTTTAATTTTTATTGTCACCTATCTGCCGACAGCTAATGCAGACCTTCCTGGCTGGGAAAGGGGAGCCACGGAGGCTTCAAGCCCTGTCCCACGTGGGGCAAAAGGAGCGGGTGGCGGGCATTTGAGGTGCAGAGGACGTCGGGAAAGTGACCGCGACCAAATCAAGGCAACAAATGCTGTTTCCAGGAGCTATTTTGTGTTCATTATCTATTTTTAAGCCACCATTTGTTTTGAGCACTCATCCCGAGCCAGGCTGAGCCTTTGCTCCCCTGACCTAGTTAGCTCTCGTTCAACCCCTGGAGGGGGGACGTGGGCTCAGAGACGGGAGGGTCTTACCCCGGGCCACACAGCCAGGCATGGAGAGGCAGGACACGAATCCAGGTCCGCGTGGCCCAAGTGTCCTCTGCGTCCTCACATCCCCACATAGAGAGAGGCACTGAGGGCGTGGCCAATGCTTAAAAAAAACCTTCTGGAATAACTCAGATGGTTCGTGTTTTGTTGGGGCCTAAGGCTTTGCCAGCACCACCAGCAGTGGTCTGCGTGGAGCGAAGAGGAAGTTAATACCTGCCCCGCTTCTCTCCAGCTCCAGGGTCTCCAGGGTGTCAGCGCCCCCTCCATGCCTTGGTGCTGTGACTGCTCTGCCTGTCCCCTCCCCCAGCTCTCTCCCCGACACCAACCCATCAGCCTCCTGGCCCCACCCTGGGGGTCTCCAACGCACTGGGCACTGGGGGGTTGTGAGGGCAGAAATTAGAGATGGGGGATCTTCTTCTGGAAGGTCAGACATCTGACTATGTCTGGGAGAAGGCACAAGCTCTAGCGACTGACCAGAGCCACCCACCGTACCCCCAGTACCCAAGTCCTGTCTTGCCGGGCCCTAGCCTTGACGGTGAGCAGTCGTACTCAGGCACTGGGGAGACTGAGGAAAGGGCAGCCGGGATCCTGCCGTTGAGGAGCTCACAGTCTGATGAGAGAGCTACGGCTTTACCCTGCGAGTGGCCTGGCAGAGCAGGCAGGACACACACACACACACACACTTGGAAAAATGACCTGAGGACCCTCTCTGGAGATCGGCCCTGGTTAGAGGTCGGAGCACACACTTTGGAGTTTGTGCCTGGCCTAGGTTTGAACCTTGCATAAGGGACTTAGCCTCTCTGAGCCTCAGTATCCCCATCCGTAGAGTGGGCATGATAGTACCTACTTCACAGGGTCACTGTGAGGGTCAAATGAGGGATCGTGGGTGAAAAGGCTGAGGACAATACCTGACATGTAGTAGGTGTTCAGTAAACTGGCAGCAATCACTGCAGGCCAGACCTTGCCCATTGGGGCTGCTGGTGAGGGAGTTGCCTAATCTGGCAGAGACCAATCTGGGATGGCTGCCTGGAGGAGGTGAGGCCAGAGATGGCAGAGGAAGTGGAAAGGAGCTGGTGTGCATGGAAGTCCTGGAGAGAAGCCTGCTGTCTGTCTCCGTGCTTGCTTGGGGATGGAAAGGGACTCCCTTGGGCAGCTCTGAGCTGCACCAACCCACTGATGAAGTACCAGCATGGCCCAGGTGGCCTGTCAACAAATGTCCCGGGAGCAGGGGACACTTAGTCCACTCGAGGCCTGGCCTCTGCCAAACTCTGTGGCCTGCTCCCGTGGCTGTGACTCACCAAGCAGAGAGGCCAAGGACTCATCCTCAATGGCCTCCCTCTGCAGAGCCCCCAGGGCAAGCTGTGGCCCTGGGGACAGGACCAGAGGAGTGGCTGACCGACATCTGTCCCATATGTCCTGAAAGAGAAACTAAGAGCTGAGGCATGGAGCGGCTTACGGAGCACGTCATCCCCCCAACGCCCCTTACTGGACGGGTGTTATGTTGCAGAAGAGAATCTGCGAGCCCACAGCCCGGGGCTGGCAGGGAGAGGCTGGGATGTAAACCCAGGGCAGGGGCTGTGAGAGGGACGCCCGGGACACTGCATTCAATTCAGAGCCAAGGACAGAGCCTGGGGCGGTGCACGCCGGGGCAGTGGCGGGCTGGGGGACCGCATCGTGCATCTGGCGCAGGTGCCCTGAGCAGCTGAGAGGAGACTCCCGCGGCTGGCCAGGGAGGCGCATCACGGGGGCCTGGGCCCAGGGAGCTGCTCGGTGACCGACTGGTTCTCAGAGGTTTCCCCTCTCTGGCCGCTGGGAAGGAGCAGGGTTAAACATAGGCCTCTCTGCCCTCTCGGGCTGTGGAGCCCTGGGAGACACTCCAGGGGGAGATGGCAACCATGGTGACTAATGGGCTGGGAGAGGGAGCCCCAAAGAACAGCTAAAGGAGCTGGATGATGCTGAAGCAAGTAACAGGAGCCTGAGGGGTTGTGCTGCAGACTCACCCAAGGAACGAGCTCAGAAGACTAGTGTGGGAGCTTTGCAGCAAGAGGGGTTTGGGTTAGACATCAGGAGGAACTGTCTGGGTGGTTAGGCTCTAAAGCAGATTGACGAGGAGCTGGCATAGGAAGGCAGGACCCATCCGTGATAAGCAGAGAAGCTCTGGTTGAAGGCAGAGGGATGGAGGAGACATCTGGATGACACCCCTCTCCTTGAACGATCAAGATGGCCCTCTCCTGGTTGCCATGGCAGCCAGAGGCCTGTCACTCCCATGGACAGAGGAAGTGGAGGAGGGAGCAGATCTGAGAAAGGGGCTCAGACCTTGAGGTCAGGACAGCAGGGTGTGGACTGGGAAAGAAAGGGGGTGCCCCGACAGCTCCCGTGGGGGAGGGAGGCAGCCAAGAGAGCAGGGGCCAGTGGTCCCCCGGGCTACCCCCCAGCCCCCACCCCACATGAAACTCTGTGTTTTTCCAGTTGCTGGTGGTGACGTGGCCACCAGTCCCAGCTGGGCGAAGAACAGCCTGTAATTTCACCCGGGGCTGGTTCATTACCTGACGTCTCCATGGCAACCAGCCTGTGACATCACGGGGCCAAAGTCCTCAGGGGGAGCAGGCGGCTTTGGGGCTTTGGTGGAGGCACCTGCACCCCAACTGGCAGGCTGAGGAGGGGGTGGAGCCAGGAGTCCTCCAAGCCCACCACCCCCTGGACGAATGACCTTGTTCAAGTCACGTCTTCTCCAGGCTCTGCCCTCATGACCAGCCTCTTCCCCGTCAACCTCACTTCCTGGTCTGCAGCTGGAGAGTTTTAAAACAGCTTCAGGCGACAACCAGGGGCCCCAGAAATATTCCAGCACCTCTGAAAGTTCCCAGGGGCAGCCTGTAGCCAATGCCATCCTCTCCTTGGTGACACACGACATGCAGAATTTCCAGAATCTCAATATTGGCAACTTTCAAACTTTTTTGACTGGACCTCTAGGAATAAATGTATTTTGCATCATAGCCCAGTACGCACACACAGAAAATTCTTACCATTTGCGCAGGTGCACACACACGTGAACGTGCGTGGATGTCTGCATAGTTTAAACAAAGCTTCGTGAAACAACACCCAGCTCTGCCATGGGCTCTGATACTTTCCATTCTATTCAATTCTCCTTCTTTCTTTCTTTCTTTCCTTGCTTTCCAGGGTTTCACTCTGTCACCTAGGCTAGAGTGCAGGGGCATGATCACAGCTCACAGCAGCCTCAAACTCCTGGGCTCAAGCGATCTCCTGCCTCAGCCTCCTGAGAAGCTGAGACTGCAGGCGCACACCACCATGCCCAGCAAATTTATTTTTTTACTTTTTGTAGAGACAGGGTCTTGCTTTGTTGCCCAGGCTGGTCTCGAACTCCTGGCCTCAAGCAATCCTCCCGCGTTGGCCTCCCAAAGTGCTGGGACTGCAGGCGTGAGCCACCGCACCCAGGCTTCTATTTCATTTTTTGAAGATAAGATCTAGTAAATGGCTCGCATGACTCTCTGAAGTGCGCACCCCGCAATGAAACACTGCCTTTGAGGGGCCCTGGTAGAGAACATGGCCTTTGTGGAGATGGAGACTCTGGAGCCCAGAGAGGGGCAGGACTAGCTCAGGGCCACACAGTGGGGACTTGGGATGAAGATGAGCACGGTTCGGCCCACACGATCCCGGGCTGTCCTGTCTGTTCGTCCCCCCTCCTACCTGGTCACCTGCCTTCCTGTTCTCCCGCCCCCACCCCAGCTGGGCTTTCTCAGCCTCTCTGACTGGTCCACCTGTTCACAACCTTTGGGCAGAACTCTCTGGTCTCTCCTGGGAACTCAGTCCCATCCAGTGAGGAGGAAAACGTTACTCTCGCATCCGGTTCAGCGCTCACCTCCTTCCTTCCAGCCAGGGCTGGCCGTGCTTCCCTCTGTGCACCTCTTTCCCTTCTTGGGGTTCCTCTCTCCTCTGACATGGGGGCTCTGGCACGCGGGATTTATTTATCGGGTGCTCCAGTGGCCTCACTTGGCCAGCCCTGGCTCGCCGCTGAGGCCCCTGCCTGGCAGGCACCCAATATCGGTGCCTTCGTTCCTACGACAGTTGTGTAGTGAGAGCTCACCCCGGGCCAGCCGGGCGCCGGTGCTGTCATGGGGAATTAAACAGACTAGGTCCCAACCTGCAGAGCGCAAGTGTCCTAGTGAGAGACAACAAACGAGGAGATGGACACGACAGGAGAGTGACGGGTGCTGTGACCCAAAGCAGGATGAGGGAGGGAGGTGGGCTCAGGTGTCGCAGCGAGTCAACGGTTGGAGGAGGCCTGGTTGAGGAGGCCTGAGTGGAGCCAGATGGAGGTCGGGAACAGCCAGTGCAAAGGCCCTGAGGCAGGGGTGTGCTGGGCGTGTCTGAGGAAGCCCAGGAGAGTGATCAGCTGGTCAGAGTAGAGTGAGGAGAGAGGGGAGTGCAGTGGAATGAGGTGGGCTGGTGGGGGGCAGTACAGGTCTCCCAGGTTAGCATGTGAGTTCTCTGGGGAGCTACTTGGGGGCCTCACAACTACAGAGCCCCTGATCTGGGGGATCTGACCTGTCTTAACCTCTTCATTCCCTGCCCTACTCCCCTCTTCTCCTAAAGTGTTCCACCCTGCAGCTTCTTGGCCCTGTAAGCAGCCCCCTTAGGGGGTGCCAGCAAGACCCAAACATGGCCCCTTCCTCCTCGTCCACTTGACCCTTGAAGAAAAACTCCCAGTTCTTGCATAGCAGAGGTGGGAAGGCCAGCTGCCTCCTGCCCACCCCGCCCGCAGCCCCTCACTGGCCATGCCTGCATCTGTCACAGTAAGACCTCCCCTTCGCAGGCAGCCGAGTTCTGCACGTGGTTCTCTGGGAACAGGCTCATTCAGTGTGTGGGGAGAGCCGGGCAGTCGGGGTGAGGGGTGCGGCTGACAGCTAGGGGAGCAGGGCCTCCACCCCGGAGAGGGGTCTGCTCCCTCCACCCCATCCACTGTGGCTTGCTGCAGATGTGGCGCCCTCAATGCTTCTTGGTTCTCAGTCTTGGATCCTGACGAACAGGAACAGCCTCCCTCAGCTGCCCATTTTACAGACGAGGAAATGGAGGCTTGGCACGATGAAGGCCCCCGCTCAAGGTCCCGTAGGTGGTAAAGGACAGGGCTGGGGTTTGAACCAACAGTCTGGCTCCAGATCCTTACCCGGTCCTCTCTGGAGCAGTTCCTCAGACGCAGACCCTGAAATGAGGGTTTGGGCACAGCTGCTATGAAAGGAATCTTCCAGAGGAAACCAGTAAGGGACAGGATGAGCCAGACAGAGGAGAACAGACATGAGAGGCTGTGGTCTCAGGCCCAGTCCTTGCCTGATCCTGCGGGGGACGCTGGAGTGTCAGCAAAGCTGAATTTCCCGATCCCAAAGGAGCTGGGGTCCTGCACCTGCCGGTCATTGGGCTGCTCCGGGTGGGCCCAATAGAGATTCTCAGGTGTTTTCAGCTCGGTGGCCCGTGTGGACAGAGCCACAGGTGCTGCCTGTTGTAAGCAAAGCACATGGGTGCCGGGGTGGGGCATAAAACCAGGATAAAGGAATTGGGTGGATTGCCTGTGCTGCTCCCTGACCCCCAGCGACAGGCTGGCCTGGAGTGTGAAGTCCCTGTGCCGCTGGGCAGAGAGTGGAGCACAGGGCTGTGCTGCCCAGGCACGGCGGGGTGGGGGCGGGGGCGGGGGGAATCTGCAGTGGACGTCGGAGTCGGCCCACGGGACCTGCGGCGGATTGGACGGCACTGGGGAGACCCCTAGAGTTGTAGCTGGTGCAGCAGTGGACACTTACATCGTCGGGGAAAGGGCGCAAGAGGGACATGGGTCTGGGGGTTCTGTTTTGCCTGTGTTTGCTTGAGGTGCCATTGGGCATCCACGTGGAGAGTTGGAAATCCAGTCTCGAGCTCCAGTGAGGAGTCAGGGCGGGGGGCGGGGGTGGTGCGGGAGCCAAGAGTGTTGCAGGGGAGACCTGGGGAGAGACAGTGCAGAAGGGCAGGGACAGAGGCGTGGCACAGGCCAGTGGGGAGGTGAGCCCGGAGAAGCCAGGAGCGAACCCTGGCAGCAGCCAGAGAGGCAGGAGGGGCCGGGAGGAGAGGGCAGCAGGTTGGGCAGGGTCCTGGGCTGCTGAGAGTCCAGGGAGAAGAGGCTAGAGCTGTCCCCACTGTCAGCTTGGCGAGGGCTGTGTGGGGAAAGCCTGCCTGGGTGGGTGGAGGAGAAAGTGGGAGAGAAAGTGGGCAACCGTCTGTAGGTCTGGCCGTGAAGGGGGCAGAGGAACAGGCAAGTTGCTGGAGGGAAGCAGTGGCCAGAAGGTTTTTATTTTTTTATTTTTATTTTTTTTGAGACAGAGTCTCACTCTGTTGCCCGGGCTAGAGTGCCGTGGCGTCAGCCTAGTTCACAGCAACCTCCAACTCCTGGGCTCAAGCAATCCTCCTGCCTCAGCCTCCCGAGTAGCTGGGACTACAGGCATGCGCCACCACGCCCGGCTAATTTTTTCTATATATTTTTAGTTGGCCAATTAATTTCTTTCTATTTATAGTAGAGACAGAGTCTCGCTCTTGCTCAGGCTGGTCTTGAACTCCTGACCTTGAGCGATCCTCCCACCTGGGCCTCCCAGAGTGCTAGGATTACAGGCGTGAGCCACGGCGCCCGGCCGGCCAGAAGGTTTTTAAAAGTCAGGAGATGCTTGGGCTGCTTGGCTGCTGGTGGTGACCCAGTGGTTTGGGGACTTGCTGAGGACAGGGAGAGAGGACGCAGGAGAGGGCCCCTGAGCAGAAGAGGCCTCGTGGCGCGTGCGATCCTGATGGACGGACTCCAGGCTGACGGAGTTGAGAGGGAACCCAGGGGACAAGGGAGAGAGCAGAGCCCCGGGTGGAGGGCAGGGTGGTCCGGCCCCTGGGTGGTCTTGGATGGAGCAGGGACGGCTGTTCCTTTGTCACAGGAGGGAAAGGAGACGACGTGGGCAAAGGCCAAGCAGGGTGGTGATTTGGGGTGGAAAGATCCAGGCGACGCCTTCCCAAGGCTTCTGGGCCCAGTGAGGGATGGGAGAGGCCCCCAGCGGGGCAGCGTTGAGGTCCGAGAGGGAAGGACAAGTGCAGGAGGCAAACTCCGCAGGGAATTGAGACGCGGGATTTGGGGCAGTGCCGTGCGCAACCGCGACGGTGATCACCAATTTCAGACGAGGCCAGTGACTTTCTCCAGCAACATTCAGCTCCTCATCCGGGCACAGAGCAGGAGGGTTAGAGGCCAGGGCATCTGCCCGCAGAGCACAGAGGACAGGCGGGGACAGCTGGGCCAAAAGGGAAGACGGGAGGGACGAGAGACGCTAGTGGGAGAGTCGGAGGAGACGTGGACTGAGGGCTCCGTGAGGTCGAGAACTGCTGGTGTGCGGCGCTAGAATGAGTGGAAATGGGGTACAAAGAAGATGGGGCCAATCACTAATTCTCACCACCGAGGGAGCAGGGGAGGATCTGGCGTCGTTTCCTGTAAC
Organism: Cheirogaleus medius; assembly: GCA_008086735.1. NCBI lineage: Eukaryota > Metazoa > Chordata > Mammalia > Primates > Cheirogaleidae > Cheirogaleus > Cheirogaleus medius. The sequence goes on along the minus strand of VBSM01000529.1, from coordinate 8,732,072 downwards.
ATGATGATGGATAGTAGTAAGGCAAAGCCTGGCTTGCAGGGCCGGCATGGACACGCCTTGTAAGCAGGAGAGGGCCGGGCTCTCCTAAGTTCCTCCTGCCATCTCATTTCCAGATCTGTTCACAAGTGCCCACAAGGACGTCCCCATGCCCCAGGGCACGGAGCCCCTGAACCCAGACCTGCCCTCCGGCCACCCACCGTCCACTGCCCCAGACCATGTCACTGGCAAGGTAACGGGTCCTCATCCCTGCTCCTGCCCGTGCTCGGTGCCGCCTGTCCCCCACAGCTCTTCACAGGGAACAGACACCATTCCAGTCTCCTCCTCCTCTGCCAAACCCCGCTTCTCCCCGTGGGATCGGGGCCAGTGAGGTTTGCATTGAGCAGGATGAGGGTCCGGATAGGACGGAGCATCCAGGGATCGGACCAGGCTTGCTTAGAAAAGACCGTCTGCCCCAAAGGTCCTCCTGTCCAAATTGGCTCAGCCCAGCAGGTGACACATTCCGCAGCTCCCAGCCCAGACTCCTTAGCAGCCTCAAGAATAAAAGGAATGGAATTCTCAGTCCAGATAGGTTAGGAAGATGTTGCCAGGGGCCCCAAATCCTGGTGCATAATTTCTACCCTAGCCCCCGGGGCCGTGCCATGAACCTAGAGGTTGGTATAATTACCTCCCCGCACCCAGCACACACCACCTGCTAAGCGCTTTGCCTACTTTAAGTCTTTTATGTTTTGCCACAACCTGTGAGTTAAATGGCATTGTCACCATTTTACAGAGGAAGACACTGGCGTCCTGAGCTGTTAAGGCCAGTCTAAGGATGCCCAGCTAGGAAATGGCAAAGTGAAAACCCAAACCCAAGTCTGCTCTAAAAGCTGCACCTGCTGCCCCTCCTCCCAGCGCCACCACTGCCCCCTCGGGTCTCTGCAAGCCAGGGACGCCAGCACATGACCCCTGAGTGGGCAGACCCCGACCTCATGGAGCACCAGTGGGCTGATTCCCCCCTCTGGGCTCCAGGACGCATGCCATCTGCGGGCACAGTAGGGCCCTGCCTGAGCCTCCTCTCCTCTTGTTTCAGGACAAACAGATGGATTTCTGTTGGGATCCTTGGCAGGTCAGCGTGTTTTCCTATCCCCCAGTCTGGCCTGCCCCAGCTGACGCCATTGCCCCTCCCTCTGCTGTGCCCAGCCCAGGCACACTGTCCTGCCAGCCCTGGGGGAGGGGGTCTGAGGACAACCATGGTGGGGGCGGGGCTGTGGGAGTTGGTGGTATCTGCCTGGCTTTGCCTGCCCTGTCCCTGCCCAGAGGGAGTGGTCGTGCCGGGAGATGGCATCTGGCGGTCTGCCCCACCCTGCTCTCCCCTCCCCCTTCCTCTAGAGGTGCTTCCAGACCACCAATGGCTACCTGTCCAACTCCAGACCCTGCTCCAGCAACTACAACGTGGCAGCCCTGGCCACCTCGTCCCTCGTGGGTAGGTTCCAGCTGCCCCTCTCGTGCCTTTGGAGTTTGCACAGCCCCCTGCATCCCCCCATTCCCCCACACACACACTAGCCGTGGGCAGAGCAAGGCTGAGCTGCAGCTGGGAGGATTGCAGCCTGTTCCTAAATGCCAGGCTCCATGCGGGGCTCTGTGGGTCACCGTGGGGACCAGTGACTTAGGGTTCCTGCTCCATGGGTTACACTGCTGGGTTCTCAAGCAGCTCCGAGGGGGTGTGCCAGAGTGTTCAGATGTCTGTCTGGCGTGGTATCCCTGCCTCTCTGCCAGCCACGTGACCTTAAGTCAGGTTCCCTGGATGCAGGGGCTGAGATGGGAATTGATTCGGGGAGGGGGCTCTCAGGAGAACCCCGCAGGGAGCGAGGGAAGCAGGGGCCCAGGCAGGGCGCCCACAAACACGTGGCTGCAAGAGTCTAGTCTTTCCCAGCCTGATCCCTCGGGAGCATGACCGGCACCATAGGACTGATGGCACTTGAAGGCAAGGTGGCTGGACTCACGTCCCCCACTGGTCAGTCCCTGGCCGTCCCTGGGGGTGGACTCTGCAGCTCCCATTAGCTCAGGGCAGGTCTCTGGAAAAGGGTGCAGGTGTGAGCCCACAGCAGCGACACCTGAGCATGGGCACACTGGCCAGGAGATGGGATCTTGGCAGCTACTATGGCATCTGCCCCAGATGGCCCCAACCTGGCCTTCCGGCCGGCGTTCTCTGACTGCTAGCCTCTCTGCCCCTCTGGCTCCCCCAACACCCTGCAGGGCTCTGCAGAGAACCCCCTGTGGCCCCGCCTGCCCACGTGGGCCTGTGCTGTTTCCCACCCCTGCAACACCTGCTGTCCCCTCACCTGTGGTGACACACCACGTCCTCCACACACCGTCTCTGATGCCAACACTCCCCAACTGGGGGGTCTCCCTGTCGTCCTCACCCCCATCTTTCCCATTTTCTCAGCTCTGGTTTCCCTTGTTCAGACCCAACTTTCTTAAATCTGGTCAATCTTCACATCACAGCTTCGGGGACCCTGGTGACTCCCAGCTCTGTGTCCTCAGCCTTGGCTAATGGAGATGCTGTGTCATTCCTGACCCCTCTCCATCACCGTCCACACCAAACGGGTCCACAGCCCCGACCCTCTAAGTAGGGTGCTCTTCCCAAATGGGGCTCTCCCCGGTCACCTCCTGCTCGCTTCCCTGCGGCGGCTCCAATTGCCGTCCGAGCATCCGCGCCCTCCGTCTGGCTCTCTCGGGCCCCAGTCCTAGCGCTGCCCCAGGTCCCCCCACCTCCCGGTGGTCCTGGACTCACACCAGCCTCTTCCTGCCTCATCCTCTTCTCGTCCCTGAAACAGCCCTGTCTCGCCTCCGTCTGTCCAAACCCAACCCACCTTCCAAGCCCAACGCCAGGCCCCCTCTCCCAGGAAGCCTCCCCTGCCTGCTGCACTCACCCAGGCCTCACTCACGCTCAGCAGGGCCGGCCCTGCCTGGAGATGCTAATTAATGGAGTGCTAATTCATGGATAGTGGGGAGGGCTGGGGGATCACGGTGGTCCCTGAGTGGATCTCTGGGGGCAGAAGGGTCTGAACTTGGTCAGAAAGGGAATGAGGGGTGTGGCTGGGCTGGGGAGAAGCACCCAGTGGGCAGGAACATTGACCAGGAGAGGGGCACTGGGAGGGACTGGGCCTGGCAGTGGGAGGGGCCGTAGAGCTTGGGGGGACAGGGCAGGGGGTGGGTACGAGGTGCTGGCTGCACGTGGGGCATTGGGCAGGTATAGGCCGTTGGGGAGGTGCAGGCATTGGGGGGGAGCAGTCGCCCACTGCCCTCCGTGCCCCCAGGGGTGGTGCAGAGCATCAAGGACCACATCACAAAGCCCACAGCCATGGCACGAGGCCGCGTGGCCCACCTCATCGAGTGGAAGGGCTGGAGTGCCCAGCGGTCGGGCTGGGAGCTGTCCCCGGCCGAGGACGAGCATTACTGCTGCCTCCCGGACGAGCTGCGTGAGGCCCGTTTTGCTGCAGGTCAGTGCGGGGTTGGGGACCCTGGCCGGGGCCCTGCAGGGGCGAAGCTGGGTCCTCAGAGGACCCGGGTCACTGTGTGGGCGTTGTCTGGCAGGGAAATAATGACATCATGTGGACGCGGCAGTTAGTGGGCACTCTTGGTCACCGGGCATGGATCAGCAGCCCAGAGCGGGGGCCCCCGTCCAGCCTGTCCTGGTGCCAGCCCGTGCTGGCACTGGGGCCCCCTCAACCCGTGCCCCCACGGAGCCGGTCTTGCTGTCCCCACAGGGGTTGCTGAGCAGTTTGCCATCACAGAGGCCACACTGAGCGCCTGGTCCTCGCTGGACGACGAGGAGCTGCAGCTCGAGAGCAGCCCCCAGGACGCCGTCCAGCTCCAGGGTACGGCCCGGTGGGCACCAGAGGGGCGGGCGGAGCAGAGCTGAGGCCGGTGCCTGCTCTGCCACCAAATTTAGTGTAACCTCAGGCAAGCCCCTTCCTGCCTTAGTTTCTTTATCTGTAAAATGGGACCAGCCATCCTTGCCTGGCCTGTTGCGCAGAGGGTGCCTCGAGCATGAAGGGGCGAATACTCACAGTGGATAACATGAATTAAGTGCTCCCTGGGCTAAGGGCTGTGCACGTGGTATTTCATGAAGTCCTCATGACAGCCCTAAGAAGTAGGACCTGCTGTTCCCATTTTACAAATAAGGAAACTGAGGCACTGAGAGGTTCAGAAATTCGCCCCAGATTGCACAGCTAGAGACGTCAGAGCCAGGATCTGAAACGTATGACCAGGCACAACCAACCACCTTTCCAGAACCCGGGTTCCTGCTGGGGGCCCCAAGGAGCCTGGGTCCTGGGTGAAGCCTGCGTGTGCACTATTGCGTTTAACCCTCCCTCTGACCGGGAGGGGAGGGACGGGAGGGGACGGAGGCCCAGGAGGAGCCCTGGTTGTCCTAGTTCTCAGAGTGCACAGGCTGGCTCTGAGCCTACTCCTAACTACTCCGCTTACTGTCTCAAGGAGGAAACTGGGTTCAGAGAGGTCCAGTGACTTGCCCAAGGTCACACAGCTCGGCAGTGACACTGGGATTTGGAGGCAGGTCTGCCCCTTGCCCTCCCTCTCACACCCAGAGAGGGTGAGGAGCAGGATCCAGACACCGTCCCTCCCCCAACCCCGTTGCTTTTCCAGACCTGGAGAGCATCTACCTGCAGGACAGCCTCCCGAGCGGCCCCCCGCAGGACGACAGCCTTCTGGCCCTCTCCTCTCCCAGCCTCTCCCCCGATGCCTGGCCCTCTCCCGAGGAGCCCCCCATCATGGCCGCCGGCCCACAGCCCCCAAGCCCAGCACAGCAGCATCGGCAGCAGCTGCCAGGGGCCCTGGGGCCCGAGGGTGGGGCCCGCCCGCCGGGCTCCCTCCCGTCGCTGGACAGCAGCTCCCTGTGGGAGGAGGACGAGGTGTTCTACAACTGAGGCGGGGGCTGCATGGGTCCAGCGCCTGCGCACACCTTGCCTGACGGGTAGCCCAGGCACATCGGGACCCCACGGTCCAGGCCTGGGCCTCTCTTGACCCGTCGGGGCAGACCGAGGGTGGGCGGGGAGCCAGCACTCCTGTGGACCACTCTGTGCCTCGGTGGATCTGCCTCCAGCAGTGGGAGCCATAGCCCCTCCTCCCTTCGTCACTGGGCTCAGGGGGGCACCTTCTCCAGCGGGGTGTCCGCCTTCAGGGAGCTCAAGGACTCTCTGCAGACACCAGGGCAGCCGGCCACAGGGGACCAGACAGCCAGGGCCCCGGGTAGACACTTGGAATGGGACCTGGAGTGGGGCCTTGACCCTGGGGCTCGGTCCCTCCCCCACCCCTCTGTATATCTGCCCCCATCAAAGGGGGGGTAGTCACTTCACCTCTGGTAGCTAAGCCTCACTCCTCGCCTCCTCACGAGGACGTCTGTCTCTCCCAGTGTCTGTCTGTCCCCCACTCCCTGAGCCTGCTCCCTTGGTGCCCATGCACCCCATTCAGGGAGCCCACTCACCTCCTCGTCCCCCTCCCAGCTCCCCAAGGTTATCTGAAGACATTAAAGTCGTGGATTCACCTGGATGAACTCAGCCTAGTCTCTCCTGGGAAAGGTGTGACCTTGGGCCCCTGGGCAGGGGTTCCAGAGGGACTTAGGGGAGGACCCCAGCCCCCAACACACATACAGAGCTGGTCGACCTGCTACCACCCAGCCAGGAGAGGCTCTGTGGACTCTCCAAGGAGCCACAGCCGGGGACCCCACTTTATCAGCTGGGGCTCAGCCCTGGAAGGGACCATGGCCAGGGTGAAAATCACTGGGCCACAGGGTCCTGCTTATGCATGAGGACATCATAAGACCTGGTGGGAGACCTTCTCTCCCTGACATCTCTCTGCCAGGAGGAGGAGACGGGGGACATAGCCCTGCAGCGCCGTGTGGCCACCTTGGCCCCAGGAGCGGCCTCTGGGCCAGCAGAGGGAAGGAGCTCAGGTGTCAGGACACCCTTGGAGCTGAGATGAGGGGACCAGCTTTATTTTTCTCAGAAGCCTCTGGCTGGGAAGCAGACAGCCCCCAGCTGTGCCTGCCCTTGGTGACAGCATACTCCAATCTCTTCATTCACGACTTTGATGAACATTCACTGAGCATCTGCCGTGTGCTGTTGTTTTGTTGTTGTTTTTGCCATCTGACACTCTGAGCTCTCTCCACGGTGCGATTTGTCCTTCAAGGCAGCAGCCGTTGTCCCACCCCGGATGGGGCACAGTGAACACAGGACCCCGTTCAGGGCTAGGTTAGAGCCGCCTGCTCAGCCAAGGAGGTGAGCTGGGCTGGCGAGGAGGGTGTGTTGTGACCGGGGAGGACAGGCAGGGTCTCAGGGCAGCTGAGGTGCCTTGTTTCATGTCAGCAGACTGGCTCACTTTGGGGCTGGCGGATTTGTCAGGTTGGAAATTGCCTTCTTCATCTAGAACAGAGAAAAGGGGTTTTTTTTGGAGGAAGGATATCGAGGAGGTTGAGAATGGGGGTGTCAACTCCCCTAATAGTTGATTCTGGGGTGACTGGGAGAGCCGGCGCCTCCCCATTGCATAGACGGGATCACTGAGGCCCAGAGAGGGGCAGGCTGGCCACTGGCCACAAAACAAGGTAGTGGTGGTCAGGCCCAGTGGCCACTTTGGGCTGGGAAGTGGGGCTCATCAGAATCCTGTGAGGCCCCCCAAATTTGGATGGGAGAGTGCTCGTGCCCCCCCCAACTCCCCCAGTCTGGTCGGGCAGGGTTCCTCCGCTTCCCTCCGCCCTCGGGACCCCGGTACCTCGGCCCAGGACACGGAGCCCACAGCTCGGCCCCGCGACGTCACGAAGAGCAGCTGAAGGTTCAACAGCTCGAAGAGGTGGTGCGCCTGCAGGGGAACGTTAGGAAGCCCTGGAGGGCGGGGGCAACCACGCTGCCCCTCTGGCCCACTGCCCACGTGTCTGGGCCAGGAGCGGGGCGGGGCCTGGTGTGCGCGGAAGACCGGGCACTCGGGCCTGCGGTGCCCAGTGTGGCCACGAGGGGGCGCCAGAGTCCGCGCGAGGGTGGGCGGGGCCGGGGGAGGCCGATTACCCCGCGCAGTCCTGCCGCAGAGGGGCTGGAGCCGTCTCCGGTGCCCGGCCTGTGTCTGCCCCTCCCCCACCCCACGTGCGGGCTCCGTAGTAGTTTGTCCAAGATCGAATGTGGGCCTGGAATCGAAACCCACGTGCGCCTTGCTGCAACACCCTCTCTCCGCCCAGAGGCTAGTTCCTGAGCCCTCCCATCGCCCTGGTCTCTCTGCATCACCGGGGGACAGGGCCGGGACGCTACGCCCATTCTGCAGATGAGGAAGCAGGTCCGGGAGGAGCAGGAAGCCACATGGCGAGGTAGGGGAGCTGGAGCCTGGGTTTCCCCCGTCGGGCTCTTCCCCTCCACCCCAGGGGCTCGTCTGCCTGCATTGCTGGATTCCCCCCCTCCCCCCCCCGTTACCTGGTGCAGGGAGGTCTCTGGGGACAGCTGCAGGGTCACTGGCTCTGTGGGGCAGCCCCCAGCCAAGACGTCCTGGAGACACCGCTGCGGATGGGGGAAGGGTCAGGGGTGATTGGGCCAGCTTCCCCCTTCCCCAGGCTGCCCCTCTCAGACCACCTGTCCCACGGGAGATCAGCCATTCCCCCCTCACCGCCCTGCTGCCCACCTACCCCCGCCCCAGCGGGTCCCAACACCCCTCTCCAGTACCCACCTGTTGTCCTGGAGCCCAGGAAGGGGACTCAGCCTGGAGAGCCTGCACCAGCTGGGCCTTTCCCACGATGCCCACCAGGATCTGAGACTCTGGCAAGTGGAGAGGGAGACAGGCACATCCTGAAGATGAAGGAACTCACATTCCCTTCTACATGCCAAGAACTGTGCTGGGTGTTCTCATGTCTCCTGGGAACCTAACAGCAGCCTAAGGGTCTATTATAACGATCATCACCCATTTTACAGGATAGGAAACTGAGGTTCAGAGGCACAGAGAGGCTAATTGTCTTGCCCAAGATCACTCAGCTTCTAATGTGGAGGTGTGGTAGCAGAGGTGGGGGGTAAGGCTGCAAGGGGGACAAGAGGGACCCTGGCCACCACTGAGAGTCCCCATGTTGCAGGTCCTAAAGGCAGGAGCAAGCTGGGGACACCTGCGTGATGACGTCTGTGTGTCAGGCTGGGCTTCCTCCTTTGTTCCCCATAGGAGGTTCCGTGTCTGGCTCTGCCCAATGAAGTGTGGGTCCCACTGTGTGCAGGGGGTAGGGGGGCCTGGCAAGCTTTGCTCTGGCCCTGGGGACCACTGGAATTTGGGAGCATTCAGTTTTGAGGGGCCAGCTTGGGATTTTTGCTTTCTGTTGTGTAAAATAAAAACTTGACCACTAGACATATAAATGCCCCTCCTCTTTTCTTTACCCATAAAGGTATATTTTATTTTTTGTTAAATTTTTTTATTTTAATACATTTGGGGGTACAAGTTGAATTCCGTTATATGTCTATACTGTGTGTGGTGGAGTCTGGGCTTTGGTGCACCTATCGCCCGAGCAGTGTACATTACACCCATACGTAAGTTTTCATCCCCTACCCCTTCCCACCCCTCCCTTATTAATAAACAATTAAAGCTATTTCTTGGGGGACCAGTAGGGTCCCACAGCCTGGGCCTGCACTGGCTGGGAGCTTTGCTTCCTGTGGCTCAAAAGGTAGAAAAGGACTTTGTCATTGAGGCCAATTCTCTCTATGTTCTAGGAGGTGAGGCCTCTTGGCGGGGCCATCCATATGTAAAAGTTTTCAAATGGGATACTTGGTGTGTTCTGTAGCATTAATGCTAAAAGGCCTACATTTGGGGTGAGAACCTCTGGCAACCCTATACTGTATTGATCCCTATCTTCCAAATGAGGAAACTGCAGCTCATAGAACTTACGTGATTTACTCATAGATCTTCAGCTCATAAATGTCTTTATCCCTCTTGGAGTAGGCATAGGAGTGACCCGTATGGTTGTACAGGTTGTTCACTGCACAAAGTGCCTGCTCAAATGGTAAGTGGGGACCCAAATCTATGCTCACCAAGTGTGTCTCATTTACACAAAGGGGGACATATGGGCTGACACTATCCCTGAGTGTCATTTGTCTTTAAAAAGATGCTTTTCTCATAGCATCAAGGGCTGGGCAAGGGGACTCAGGTGGGGAAAGCTTGAAGGGAAGCCTGAGGGAAGCTTCTGGAAGAGGCTAGTAGTGTCCCCATCATCCTACCCCCACATATCAGTCTGGTTTCTAGAATCCCAAGAGCTGTTCTGGAGCATATTACAAGCACCCTCACATCTTCCATTTAGACACATCAGCCACCCCAAAGTAGGGTGTTTATTATTGCCATTTTACTAATGAGGAGACTGAAGCTCAGAGAGGTGAAGTGACTTGCCCAAGGTCACACAGTTGCTAAGTCACAGAGCCTGGATTCAGATTCCAGTCTGCCTGCCAGGCCGAATGCCCTGCTTACCCCTTCCTGGGCCTGACCCTCCAGGGTCCACGAGGAAGGCAGAGGGACCCCCCAGCCCCCACATCCTCCTCCCTTCCTGCTGGGCACCTGTGCTCTCCACCAGGGGGTACTCGGCCACGTCTGTGGAGGTCACGACCTTGACCACCTCCTCCAGTGGCGTGTCCTTGGCCAGCGTGGTGATTGTGCAGTTCATGAAGTGCTCCACGGTCACGCGGTGGGAGCTGTGGGCACAAGGAGGCTCCCTCAGGTCCTGGGTTGGGGGGATATCGGAGCCCAGGATGGGCGGGGACACCTGGGGGCACTTTGCTGGGACCAGGGACCCATGACTCTCGAGTGTGGGCAGGGACTGAGAGGTTCCTGGAATGAGTGACTCCCAGAACCCCACGGCAGGAAGGAGCCTGGGGCCCACCTCGTGGATGGCCCAGTTCTGAGCCCC
>VBSM01000529.1:8708711-8719737 GCA_008086735.1 Cheirogaleus medius | reverse complement strand
GTCTCACTATGTTGCCCAGGCTGGTCTCAAATTCCTGGCCTCAAGCAGTCCTCCCACCTCAGCCTCCCAAATGACAACTGTGGACTCACCTCCAGAGAAGGGCGTGATGCTCTGGGAGAAGCCCGAGGAGAAGGAGACCAGGGCCACAGGGTACACAGTCCAGGAGAGATACCGGAGCAGGTGGCTGTCCCCAATCTCCCGGTACAGCCACTTATGTGCTGGGGACAGCCGGATATTAGGGATCCACCCACAGTTTCTGAAGCCCTCAGGGCCAGACCCTCACTGACCAGGAAATGGAGGCTCAGAGAGGGGAGGCCCAGGGCCACCTGGTGAGTGGCAGACCCTCAAGAAGAGGCAAGATTACAACCCTGGGTCCACATCCCAGTTTTGCCACTTCCTAGCTGAGTGACCTTAGGCAAGTGACTCAATTTCTCTGAGCCTCTGTTTTCCCATCTATCAAATGGGCTAGTGATGAAATCTCCCGGGTCACTGAAGACTAAAGGAGACCTACTGAGAACTAAATGAGGCAGGACGTGGAGCACCAAAGACCATAGTGGGTCCTCAATACGGCAGCTAAGAGTCTCCAGAGAAAGTGTCTTAGGCCCTTCCTGCCCCGTGCTCCATGTCCCCTCCTCCAGGGAGGCCTCAGGGCGGAGACGGGCTTCTGAAGGTAGAGAAAGAAAGATCTAGCTTGGTGGTCGGTCTCGGCAAGTGCCCCTGCCACCGCCCCCCACCCCCACCCCAGCCCCAGGGTAACTGAGCTGAGAGCAGGAGGAAGGGACAGGAAGGAACAGGGGTGGCGGGGCTGGCATGAGCAGGGCAGGGAGCTCAGAGGAGGAAGTGATCTTGGGCACATTCTTGTCTTTCTCCCTTGTTGTGCAGATGAGGAGACTGAGGCCCAGAGTGGGGCAGGAGCCTGCCCAGGGTCACACAGCAAGTCAGGAGTGAAGCCAGGACCAGAGCCCCACCATAGCCCTCCCCCCCCGCCCCCGCTGCACCCAGAGGCCCACGTGGCATCCCCGAGAGCGTGCCGGAATGCCGTGGTCCAGAGCAGGGCATGCGTGCCAGGGAAGGTTACCTCGGACCACACGGCTGATGGCGAAGTTCATGGCGAAGCTGATCAAGGCCATGAGCACCCCCAGGGTCATCAGGAAGTACCAGTCCTCGCCCACGCGGAACAGCTTCTGCTTCAGCCACTCCAGGCCACCTGGGGCGGGAGTGGGGGGGGGCAACGGGGGCACAGCTCAGGGTGGGGCAGGGTAGGGCAGGGACCAGGCATGGAGTCCAGGGTGGTCCAGAGTGGGCTCTGCCTCACGCGAGGGCCCGGGCAGGATTTGTGGTGCCCCTGTCCGCCCTCCCTCCCCACCCCTGCTCATACTGGGGCCTTATGGAAGATGATCAGGGGGCAAGGGCGTGTGGAGGGGGGCTGGCAGCCACAGCTTTCACCAGCGTCTCAGCAGGGTCTGCAGGTCAGAGAGCACGAGGGTCTAGCACGACTCCTGTGTTGTCCCAGGGCCTGTGGTGTCGTCTCTCCTAGGAGCCCCCAGCAACGCCCTGGCCCCCTGGCTGCCAGTCCAGCCCGGAAGTTGACCCTCACTGGCTGTGGGCATCAGCCCCTGGGGCTGCACTTAGCCTCCTTCTGGGGTCTCTGCCTTCTCTGCCCCTTAGCTAAGGGCACAGTCAGGTCTCAAAGTAAACAATGCACTCGGGGCTCCGAAGAAAGATGTCAAGTCCACAGTGGCCCCAGCCACTTGCAGTGGCCCCAGCGGTCCTGGTGGCTGACCGTCAGGGCCCCTCATTGGCACCGGCAGGTGAGGGTAGAGGCCTGGGTAGAGGGTGGCACAGTGACCAGGCCCTGGGCTGTATCTCCCAAAAGGCAGAGTGCAGACGCCTGGCCCATGTGACCCACAGACAGATGGACAGACAGATCCCTTCCCCCCTGCCACCCAAGAGACGGGCAGCATGTCCTGGGACAAATGAAAGGAGGAGGTGGGGGTGCAGGGCCTGGCAGAGGTAATGTCCTGAGGGGTCTTCCATGGGGAGCGGAGGGGACCTGGCTCTCACCTCGGATGCCTCGGCGGATGCGGGGACACGGGCCCCACAACTCCTGCAGAGTCACGGGGTCCCCCGAGGAGCCCTCGCGCAGGCCCACCAGCTCCTCCATCAGGTCCCTGGGGGAGCAGACAGAGGGCTGCCGGGGAGCCCGCCAGCGTCCCCGCCCTGCCTCTCGGCCCTCCCCACACTCTCCCTCCCCGATGAAAAGGAAGGTCGTGTCTTCCTGTGTGTGCACAGGTGTATGAAGTTATCCGGAGGACACGTAGGCCTGCGTGTGCCCTCATCACTGAGGGTCTGTCACCGAGGGTGTGTGCCTCTGTGTGTCAAGGGGCGGCGGGGGCATGAGGGGCTTCTAGGTGTCCCCCGCCCCATGTGCAGCAGCAGATTGGACACAGGCAGGATCCCAAGCCCTTCGGAGGCCAGCACTGCCACCCTTCTGGGATGCTGGCTGCTCCCCCTGCCTGGAGCAGTCTCTCAGCCCAGGGCTGTCACTCTCTCACTGCGGGGTCCCCATGGACGGCTCTGCCTCCCTGTGCCTGAGCACCCTCCCCCGCCACAACTCAGCCACAGAGGCAGGAAAACCCCAGGCCCTGAAGGAGACGCCCCCCCATCACCAAGGGTCAAAGTGAAGTGCTGGCTCCTGCCCCTCCCTACCTCTGCCCTGCCCACCCTGGCCCTGGCAGGCCCATGCCCCAGCCCTGCGCCCAGCGAGCCCTCACCTGTCAGTCCGCCCTGCTGTGCCCGTGGCCGGCCCTCCTCTAACAGAGCCTCCCTGGTCTCCAGCTCCGGTGCACCTGGACAGGTGTGTGCTCCACCAATCAACACCCCCCGCCCCCGCCTGCCCGGGGTTTACTGTGGCCATTAGGAATGTCCTTGACAAACCGACCAGAACTGCCCAGGCTGGAGCAGTACAGGGCAGCGCTGCCCAGGTGGGGGAGCAGGGCTTCCCTTACCCGCCAGGGCTGCACAGAGGGGGCCGCCTATGGCTCCTGGCCGAGGGGCCTGGAGGGGGAGCGCGTGCACACAGCGGGACGAGAGGGGTCATCTGCTGGGGCCGAGGCTCAGGGCACCGGGTTCTCAGAGCTGGACATGGAAGCGTTTGAAAAAGCAAAGAAGGGAGAGGGGAGGAGGCTGGGCAGAGCAGGGAAAGCACTCGGGGAAAGAAGTGAGTGGGGGCCACCATGACTGCACCCCGTGTGTGCCAGGCCCACATGACCCTCCCTGAAATTACCGTGAGTGCTCAGGAAACCCAGCAGGGTGGGCAGGGCCATCCCACTGTAAAGCAACGGTGTCTCTGCGAGGTGAGGCTGCTTGTCCCAGATCACAGAGGCCAAGGGCACCGCCAGGGCTCCCACCCCACACTGTGCTCCGCGGTCCTGTCTTGGTGGCCCGTCTCGTCCAGCTGGGGGGAGGTCAGCAAGCTGGAGCAAGGCCATAGACTGTGGTGGCTGCAGCCCCCGAGGCCCAGTGAGGGACTTGATCCTTCTGTCCAGACCCTCCAGTCTCAGGAAACTCAACTCTCAAACCACAAAGTCCAAGGGGCTTCTGCATAAATGCCACAGTTTGTCCCATCCCAACAGGGGGCGGCAGCTTGGGTGTGCAGGGACATGGCATGGGAACAAGCACCAGCTGTGGGCCAGCTACGTGCCAGGAGCTTTACATCTGTGGCTCCGTTCCTCCTCCCCAGGGCCTGTGAGTTGGGGATAGCATTACCATTTTGCAGAGGATGCAGGAGGATCAGAGAGGTACAGTCACTCACCCACAGTCACACAGCAGAGGCTGAGCCCAGACCTAGACTGTGCAGCTCTTCCTCTACCACAAGCTCCTCCAGCTCCTGAGGCTTAATTGGGGCGATGGTTTGGGCACAAAGCAGAAGATTTGTGTCTTGATATCATTTTTGGAATATTTGGGCAAGAGATCTGGGGCAATTGCCTCCCACCCCAGACAAAGCCACCCCTCTGAACATCATGATGGCCCTTTGGTGATTTGCTAAAATCTGGGACCGTGAGCTACTCTCTGCCCCTGGATGCTGGGCCAAGTCAGTTCAGAATAGGAGCAGGGGTATGTGTTGTGGGCGGTGGGTGGGGCTTGCTGCTCTGCATGGACCCAGGCCCACCTCGCCTTGGCCACCCCGACCCATCGACTGCTCACGGTAACAGGATAACTGGCTGCCCTGCTAACATCTCAAGCCCCAGTCTCTGCTCTTGGGCAGCCACCAGCTACAGTCACACCCTCCCCACACCCCCTGGCCCATAAGCACCAGGAAACTGAGGACAGCAAGAGGGCGCAGTGCCCAGGGCAAGTCCCTTCCAAAGCCATTGCCTCCACGTGCCAGCCCCCAATTTCTCCCTCTTCCACATCAAGTGCCCAGCAGTAGTGGAGGTGGCTGAGTAGGGAGACAACAGGTTTGAAGTCGGAACAACTCTGCCAACCCTAACTCCTTTGCCACCTGGACCCTCAGTTTCCTCTTCTGTCCAACGAGAAGAGCCCAGGAACAGGAGCCTGTCTCTACCTCATGCATCACTGAGTCCTTCCAGAGCCTAGAACAGTGCCTTCACGCAGCAGATGTTCAACAAATATCTGCTAGGCGATGAATGGTTTCCAGACACCGGCCTGCGAGCTGGCCGTGTGGGGAGCTGATGGGAACAGATTCTGGGTCCCTTCCCAAGACCCCAAATCAGAATCTTGGGGTGCAGAGGGAAGAGTCTCTGTTAAAAGCTCCCCTGGGTGATCAGGATTCAAGGGATTGGATCATCTTCAAAGCTCCTTCTGTCCCTGTGATCTGAAGGGAAAGACATGCCCGGGGACAGGGGAATGGCCTCGGTGACCTTTCAAGGTCTCTCCTGGCCACTGAAGCCGGAGGATGCAGTGTTTGCGTGGGTGATGCCTCGGGAATGGGGGCAAGGAGGAGGAATGGTGGGCGGGGGTGGGTAACGGGATCTGACACCCAGGAGCAGTGACTCAGGCCCTCAGCACCATGACTGTGTGTCTGCATTTAGCCACTGGCTCCTATTTCCCTGGCGAGTGGCAGGCTTCTGGGCCCCCCACCTGCCCCCACCCTCACTCCACCTCACCTTAGTGCTGGTGACTTCCCGGCAGCCCTAGAGCCCCCTGGGCCAGGAAGGGTGACACAGCCCCAGAACCGGCAGGAATCTCCAGCAGAGGTGACAGACCCTCTTGTCCCCTGCACCACCCTGGTCCCCAGCTGTGCCCTGTGCCCTGCTCTGCCCCCATTCCACACAGCACCAGCACCACTAATACCCCTGTAGACAGAACCCCCAAGGATGAAGCTCCAGACTGGGTTCTGTGGGGGCCAGACAAAAGGGTAACAGTCTCCACCTCCCCAGGCTAATGCGGAGACAGGGGAACCCCCGCCCTGGGGAGCTGCCAGTGGGATAGGGGGGAGGGGATGGCCAGTGCTGTGGGCATCTGGGGCGGGGGCTGTGTGGGTGGGAGCAATCAGAGAGGCCTCCCTGGGGGAGGGGGAACTGGCACTGATCTGGGAGGAAGGGCAAGAGTTGCAGGAGAGCAGAGGTCCCACACTGTGGCCTGGGCAGAGCAGGGGACCTGCCACCTCCCAGGATGGCCTTCCCCTGGCTTCTGCCCTGGCCCGGCACGACATCACTTCTGGCTCTGCAGACCAGTGGGCTGGAGAGAGGGGCTTCTCGGGTCTTCCAGGTGGTCTGTCTCCACACACGTAGGTTCACATCTCCCGGCTTCTGGGAGGGCTTGGATCCAACACATCCGGGTTCGAATCCGAGCTCTGCCACTTGCACAAGTGTGAGCCCCCTCCCCCGTCCCCTTTCTGCAAGGCTCCGTTTCCCTGTCTATAAAATGGGAATAATGTCTGCTCCTTCCAGCTGTGTGGGGATGAAAAGGGGCCACGCTGGACAGCCTGCAGCGGGAGCCTGTGCCTGAGACGCTCCAGGAGTCGGGGCTGGAATAACTGTCTTCCCGAGCGCTCCTCCACCTCCAACCGAAGCCCCGTCTGCTGCGGGCCGAGCCATCTCCTCTGAGGAGGTCACAGACAGTTGCTGGGAACATAACCTTCTAGATCTTCGAGGACAGTTATTAAATGATCTACCTCCTCCCCCCGCGTCTGGGCCCAACCCCCGGCTTCGGCTCGAGCTGCCAGCTTTCTCCTCTCGGGACCCCTAAATGTTCCGAGAATTGGTGGGGGAGCGGGAGCGTGAGCATGGGATCCGGCCACCCTGGGAGCTGGCAGGGGGACAGCTGCACATTCTCGGCCCCTCCAGGGTGGTCTCATCCCTTCCTTAGAGATGGGCTGTAAACAGTGTCTGCCTTCGGGAAGGAGCCCCTCACCTCACACGGCAAGCGGGGGCGGGTGTGGAGGGGGCTTCACCTACCCCCGTCCCAGGGAGCTTGAGCCTGCCGGGGGAGGCACAGCCCACAGGGAACCAGAGTCTGAAGGGCAGGCGCAGTCCTTAGAGAGCCCCCAGGCTGATGGGACAGACAGAAGAAGCACCAAACCCACAAGGTCGCGGGGCAGGCACGGGAGTCCCAGTGAGTGGCAGGGGACAGAGTCCAGCCCGCTGCTCTGCGGCCTGCAGGCCCCTGGGGCTGCAGTGATCGGCCTGGAATGCCAGGCCGTGAGCTCAGCCATCCCGGCCCGCGTGTGTCGGGCTGTCAGCAGGGCCGGCTCACGGGAGAAGATTTCCAGCCCCCTCCGGGCCACGGAGAGGCCTAAATTTAGCTAGTAGACAAGGGGCTGGCCCTGAGCCCAGGGACAGTCGGGCCTTATAAAGCGCCGGCAGTCGGGGCCCGGCACGCTCCCCCAGAGGCCTGTGCCCACGCCCCTCTCCTGTCCAGCCCCTGCCCACCCGGACGGGGCCCGGCGTCTGCCCGCGGATGAGCCACAGGACTTCCTCCACCTTCAGAGCGGAGAGAAGTTTCCATTCCTCCTCTTCGTCCTCCTCCTCCTCAGCCTCCCGTGCCCTGCCAGCCCAAGACCCACCCATGGAGAAGTCCTTGAGCATGTTTTCCGAGGATTTTGGCAGCTTCATGCGGCCCCACGCGGAGCCCCTGGCCTTCCCAGGCAAGTGCTGCAGGCTCCGAGGGGAGGGGAGGTGCACAGGTAGGGGACATCTGCTCCCGGGCGCCACTGAGTGCACTGTGGCTGCAGATCTGCCAGGAACAGGTGCTGCAGAGACAACAGCCACAGCCATGTGTGGTGGCCCAGACAGATGTGGCTGCAGGGACAGATGTGGCCATGAATACAGGTGGGCCTCTAAGGAACAGTAAATGCCCCAGGGCTTAGATGGCTCCCGTGGCTACCGGTGGCCTGGTCCTAGCCGGAGCCCTACAGGGCTGGACGGGGTTGAGGGGTGGGGCAGCCCCCAGCCTCCAGGCCCAGGGTGGCATTGCTACAGCCTGTCAGGTACACACACGCCGCACCTGTGTTGGGTGAGGCCCCATCCCCACCTGGGAAAGGTGGGCTGCAAGAGCGAGGAGGGGCTTAGGAGCTGGGGGGCAGGTCGGGCCTAGGGGAGCAGCCCCTTGTCCCAGGGGAAGGAGCCAGAGGCCCAGGTCCTGGGTGCCAGCCCTGCCCCATGCCCCACTGACAGCAGCCCTCCCCACAGCCCGCTCTGGGGGGCAGGGCAACATCAAGACCCTGGGAGACGCCTACGAGTTTGTGGTGGACGTGAGAGACTTCTCACCCGAAGACATCATCGTCACCACCTCCAACAACCACATCGAGGTGCGGGCTGAGAAGGTGAGCCTGGCCCCACCCCACCCCTGGGTCCTGAACCCCCTCTCCTGCCTACCTTCTGCCCAGTCCACTTCCTGCCTGTGTCCCCCACTCCCACCTCCCATCCTGGGCCCCCAGACCCTGGCCAGTGTCCCTTCCCCACCCAAACTCCCCCAGAGCGAACCAAAGGCCTTGTCCCTTGTAGCTCATGGGCCAGGGGAGCCCCTCACTGCCTCTCTCTGCCCCAGGGTGCCCAGGGCAGCTGAGGGAGCTTCCGGGGAATGTGAGAGGGCTGGAGGGATGTGGGCAGGGCGAGACCTGAGGGGTGGCCCAAGGGTGTGGATGACCAGAGGGAGATGGTGATGGCAGCATGGGGACAGCTCTTCTGGCAGCCCATGGGGGCTGTGGGTAGGAGGGGACTCACCTGGGCAGCAGTGGAGGGGCCTCCCCCCATGACACGCCTCCAGCCCTCTCCCCTCCCAGAGCCAGAGGCCCAGCTCCCACCCTGGGGTCCCAGAACTAGGCCCAAGGCCGGGCAGGGACCCTGCAGTTTAGGGTCACACACGCTCCAGCCCACACACTCCCTCCACTCATGGGTCTCAGGTCACTGGGTCCTCAGGGTCTCTGAGTCCCAGCTCCCAGGAGGCACTGAGGCGTCCACCCTGGAGAGGGTGTGACCAGGCCTGAGCAGCCATGCTGCCCTGGCTTCTCCCTGATCCCCCATGGGCCGGCTTCACCCCCGAGCACACGAGGGTGGACTCCTGGGTATCCCTGCCAGGATGCCAAGGGCTGCGGGCACCAGGACCAGCGGGCAGCACGTGCCAGCCCTGCCACCCCCGACAGTGACTCAGCTGCCCCAAATGCCTCTGGACACCATGTGCTGGCTGAGTTGTGGGGGAGGGGCTGGCGGGTGGACACCAGTGTGTCTGGGTATCCAGAGGGCATGGCTCTCCTCTGTGTCATTTTCTCCCGCCTTGCTCGGGAGCCCCAGATTCCAAGCCACTGCCAGGGAGTCTCCTCCCTCCCCGAGTCCCACCCCTCTCCAAGCCCCTTTCCTGCCCCTTGGAACTACCGGAGCTCCTGTAGGCATCCCTGCCCTGTCCCTACACAGCCTGTGGCCATCACCACCCTGGCCAGCCCCTCTGCACCAGAATGCAGAGCCCCTCTGTGGGACAGAGCATGTGGGACCTGGTCAGGAGAGAGTGGAGAGAAAGGGACTCTGGCTTGTCACAAGCAGCACGGGATGGGTGGCAGCCTGCCCTGACCTGTCACCCCTTCCCCAGCTGGCGGCTGACGGCACAGTCATGAACACCTTCGCCCACAAGTGCCAGCTGCCAGACGATGTGGACCCTACATCGGTGACCTCGGCCCTGCGGGAGGATGGCAGCCTCACCATCCGGGCACGGCGTCACCCGCACACAGAGCACGTCCAGCAGACCTTCCGGACGGAGATAAAAATCTGAGGGCCTCCCCTGCCCCTGCCGTCCCCCCTCCCCACCGGCTGCCAGCAAAGCCTTCCTAACCCCTTCCCACAGCCCCCAGGACACCAGCCCGGGTTCCAGCCCTGACACCCCCCAGTCCCCAGGTGGGCCACCCCCAAACTAGGGCCCTCCACTCTGCCCAGGGCAGGCCAGGGACCCCCTGGCCTCACCTGTGGTGCCCAGATTTCAGACATGACCTCCCTCACTTGAACCAGAATAGAAAGTTGGAGTGGGGGAGGGAGATCCCAAAGAACCCAGTCTAGGGAGGAGAAAGGGGACAAGCAGGGCATGTGGGCAAATGATCTGCAGGACAGACAGACAAGTCCTTTGATCTCTGCAGTCTCTGCAGGGCAGGGGCAGGGGGACCAGGGACCTGGGACCCCCTTGGCCAAGGGGAGCGGAAGAGGAACTGCCTGAGGGCTCAAGGAGGCCAGGAGACAGCGGTGACAGTAACCCCCCTCCACCAGTCTCCAAGCCCCAGACCAGCTGACAAGCTGCCCACCTGCCCTGTGCCCCCAGCCAGCCAGCTGTGCCAGGTCAGGGCCATGCTGCATCTGTACATATCGTACATGGGGTTTTTCCAATACAGCCTGTTCCTGAGAAACTGTGTGCAACTCCTGCGATGCGGCACGTTACCTGCTGGTGCCTCCAGGAGGGTGGGGCGAGGGTGGGGCTGGTCCTGCTCCCTCCCATCCACAGGCGGGGCTCCTGGGCCTGCACCCACTGCAGACAGGCTCACCCAACAGAGGTGGAAGCCAGAGCATGGATGGGGCTCTGAGTCTTCAAGGTTGGAGCCCAGATTCTTGCAGTCTTCTCCTCTGGGAAGTCACCTCCCCCTCTTTCCTCCTTCTTAATGTGTGAGTCTACAGGCTTAGTGTGCGTATAACACGCACGCGCACCCCATCACTGTCTTTCAAATACTCTGCATTGCCACTGGTTGGGGCCAAATGCAGAGCACTCTAAAATCAGATTTACAATCCTCATTTTCATCAATGGGGAAACTGAGGCTGAGCTGTTGAGTGCCTGCCTTTGTCACTGAAGATTGGATCTGAACCCAGGGTGTCAACAGCTGCTCTCCACCCCCCACCACTGGGCGCTGAGGAGTGTCTCCCCTCACTCTGCCTGTCTAGGACTGTGTACTTTACCCCACGGCTTCCTGCCAGGGGACAGGGAGGATCATAAAAAAGCCCCTAACCCCACTCCCTCCTGGTCCCCAATCTGGAGCAGGGAACTCTGCCAGCTTCCACCCTGGGGAACAACTGCTGCTCCCAGCAACCGGCTCAGCCTTCCACATACAGAAGCAGGGGTGAGGGGTAGAGGTGGTTTGTGGGTAGGCAGGGTCCCCAGGGCAAGTGGCAGAGCCAGCCTCTGCCCCTTGAGCCTCTCTGGTCAGTGTGTTATAGGGTGACCTCTCACTCCTGCCATTCTGGGGCCCTTGGGGGAAGCCAGGGAGCAGGGCCACGGGAGGTCCCTGGCACCGGAGCTTGTACACACAATAAACGACCCTCTCACAGACTTCTGGAGACCACCTGCCTAAAGTTCTCAAGCTCAGGGCAGGGCTGGAGGCAGCCCCTGGGAAACCCCGGGATAAACGAACTCACCTTCCTCGAGATCTGGGGGTGGGAGGGTAGCTCAAGTTAAAGCTTAAGACTTCACAGAAATGTGGGTGTCCTTGGCCTCCTTGGGTGGCTCCCCAGACCCATGGAGGCAGGAACCCCAGGATTAGTTCTGTGAAGCCCTTGCAGCACCCTGTTTTCCGACTGTCCGCCTGTCCTTCCCT
>VBSM01000529.1:8678606-8690627 GCA_008086735.1 Cheirogaleus medius | reverse complement strand
GTTGCTGTGAGCTAGGCTGACGCCACGGCACTCACTCTAGCCTGGGCAACAGATTGAGGCTCTGTCTCAACAAAACAAAACAATAAAAAACACAAGAGGTAAAAGACGGGTGTGGCAAGGACGTGGAGAAATTGGAACCCTTGTGCACTATTGGTGACAGTGCAAAATGGTGCAGCCACTATGAAAAACTGTATAGAGATTCCTCAAAAAATTAAAAATAGAACTAGCATAGGATCCAGAAACTTCTGAGCTCAAGCAATCCTCCTGCCTCGGCCTCCCAAAGTGCTAGGATTACAGGCGTGAGCTACCGCGCCTGGTCCAGAAACCCCACTTCTGGGTCTTCATCCAAAAGAGTTGAAATCCAGGATCTTGAAGAGATATTAGCACTCCTATGTTCATTGCAGCATTACTCAAAGCCAAAATGTGGAAACAACCCAGGGGTCTGTAAGGCTGGTGGCGGGCGCCCCCTTCCCCTCCCTAGATCAAAAAGAAAAGGCTAACGAGACCAGACCCGCCAAGGACAAACTACCAGACCCCGCTGAGAAAAACCACACCCAGATGTCCACCCGGATAAGAACGTTTTGGCTCCTGGATTCGGAAAGTACCGCCAGCCCCTCCTATTTCTCAATGATCACCAAAGGTCGCCCCAGCTCTTCCCTCCAAAAGTCCCTAGCCCAGCCCAAACAGTATAAAAGGCCGGAACTCCTTCAAACGGAGGCGACTTCTGGGGCCCCCCTCTCTTGGGACCCCAGAACCTCGTTGGGGAGTGCACTAAATAAAGCCACGTGGTTTGGCCCCCACTCTTTCTCTCTCTCTGTCTGTCTTTCTTTTCGCTGCCACTGAAAAACCTTACAGGGTCCGTTGACAAATGGAACGACAAACAAAATGTGGTATATACATACAACATAGTATTGTTTTTTAAATTAGTTTTTAGTAGAGAAGGGATCTTGCTCTTGCTCAGGCTGGTCTCCGACTCCTGAGTTTAGGCGATCCTCCCGCACTGGACTCCCAGAGTGCTAGGATTACAGGCAAGAGCCACCATGCCCCACCCAACCTTTAAAAAAAGGAGGAAATTCTGTAATATTCAAGAACAAAGATAAACCTCTGCTGGGTGTGGTAGCTCATGCTTGGAATCTCAGCACTTTGGGAGGCTGAGGTGGGAGGATTGCCTGAGGCCAGAAGTTCAAGGTTGCAGTGAGCTATGATTCCATGACTATACTCCAGCCTGTGTAACAGAGGGAGACCCTGTCTCTAAAAAAATAAAAATAAATAAATGTTAAAAAGATAAACCTTTGGCCGGGTGCAGTGGCTCACGCCTGTAGTCCTAGCACTCTGCGAGGCCGAGGTGGGAGGATCGTTTGAGCTCAGGAATTCGAGACCAACCTGAGCAAAAGCGAGACCCTGTCTCTACTAAAAAATAGAAAGAAATTAGCTGGACAACTAAAAAAAATATATATATATATATATATAAATTAGCCAGGCATGGTGGTGCATGCCTGTAGTCCCAGCTACTCAGGAGGCTGAGGCAGAAGGATTGCTTGAGCCCAGGAATTTGAGGTTGCAGTGAGCTAGGCTGATGCCACAGCACTCTAGCCTGGGCAACAGAGCAAGACTCTGTCTAAAAGAAAGCAAAAAAGGTAAACCTTGAGGGCATTTGCTATGTGAAATAAGCCAGTCATAGAAGGACAAATAATGTGTGATTCCACTTGTATGAAATATCTAAAAATAGTCAAACTCATAGAAACAGAGAGTAGAATTGTGGTTGCCAGGGGCTGTGTAGGGGGTGGGGGAAAATAGGGAGTTTCTAATCAATGGGCATAAAGTCTCAATTATGCAAGATGAGTAAATTCTAGAAATCTTCTGTACAACATTGTCCCTATAGTTAACAACACTGTATTGTACACTTAAAATTTAAGAGGATAGATCTCATGTTAAGTGTTCTTACTACAATAATTTTTTTTTAAAAGAAAGGATTAAGTCAACTGCTGAGCCATTTCATTTCTCTAGTCATTGTGAAGAAAGGAGGAGTGAGTTGGCCAGACTGACATTTGTTGTAGTCTCACTTAAGGCTAGCAGTCATCAATTTGTAGGCAATGAATGGTCTCCCCACTGGGTACTTTCTCCAGCTGTGCTTGGCTATTTGGGTTCCGGGCGAAGAGAAAAAGGGCAATTGGATTCACCCAGGGTTGACATTCTTACTAATCCATGAGACAAAAAGACAAGAGAGCAAAAGAGTATACAGTGGTGGCGAAAGTGTTGTTAAAATTATGGATTATAGAAAATAAACAGGCTCAGAAGTGAAGAAAGGAAAAAGCCCATGAACTGTGAGGAAGTAGAGAAGTCAATGGTCTACAGAAGTCAACAGTCTAGAAGTATCCCAAACCGAAAAATAGGCCACAGAGGGGCTGTGCAACTCTGCAGGCACTTATTTTAGGAGACCCTCTTTCACAACCCGGTCTAATCCTGAATCCGCCTAATAGGGGAGGGCGTAATAGTTGGTTTAGAAGCTAGAAAAACATAATCTGGATCTGCCGCTTTGGAGCCACAACTGGATTCCCATCTGTTTCATCACTTACAAGATGTGTGAGTATGGGCAATTCATTTACCCTTTTTGCGTCTCTGTTTTACCTTCTTCAAAATAGGGAGAATAATATTATCTTATGATTGATGTGGGGACTTAATGAGATAAGGCACGTAGAGAGCTTAACACAGTGCCAAGCAGCACGCAGGGAACGCTGAACACGAAACTGTCAGCTGTATAGAGAACAGAAATCCAAGACAAGGTTGCAACGAGCAGAAGTTCTGTGATGTAGAACTTCTAGATTGCTAGGCGCATGCGCCTATTCGCGGTCGCTTATCTAGTGCGGACGCTATGCATGCGCCGGAAGTTGCAGCCGGGAAGCCAGCGAGGTCGGTTCCGCCCGACTCTAACATGGCGGCGCCCTTTGTCTGCTCTGGAGTGCCGTCCCCGGCCTTCTCGCGGCCGTGATGCACCTCCCTCTGCGGTGGGGTCCGGGACATGGCAGGTGAGGATCAGCAAGTGTCCGGGGCCGGGGGAGTCCCAGGAGCCGGGACGCAGGCAGCGGAGGATGGGGCGCGGCGGGACGCTGAGGACGGTTGTGTGGGGGAGGGGAGGGAAGTGGAATGGGACGCGAACCCAGGCTGAGGGGACACCACAGGGCAGGAGTCTGTGGGGCAGCTGAGGACTGAGGGCGCCTCCGGGCGAGAGGGCGAGAAGTGGGCGGCTGGAGCGCCTGCCTTGGCGAGGGGGCTCGAGTCGCCTCCCGGGCTGGGTGACATCCCAGCTGGTAGCATCTCCGCCCCCGCCGCCTGGCTGTCACCGCCCCTTGACCCCGCGCGCCGCGGTAGGTGGGCGTTCTGCTGCCGTGAGGGAGCGAAGTGCCGGGGCCGCTCACGTCAGCCGGCCGGGGCGGGAGGGCACAGGTCTGCCAGGGCCTGGGAGGTGCTGGCAGAGTGGGAGGCCAGCACTGGCCCTCTAGAAAATTGTGTCATTCATTCATTCGTTCTGCAGACGGTAGTTCAGCAGCCAATAGGTTCTGAGGCTAGAGCAAGTCATCCAGGTAGACTCGATCCTGGAGTAGTGCTTAGGAGTGTGACTGAACCATGAAGCTAGGCGGCGAGGTTGGAATCCCCACTCTGTGCTGTGTCCTTAGGCACTTTTGGCTCTTTCTCTGCCTTGGTTTCCTCATTCTTAAAGCACACATAATAAAATCTGCCTTCTAAGATTGTTACAAAGGTTAAATGAGGTAATAGGTGTAAAGTGCTTAGAACAATTACTGACACAAAGTAAATGCTTAAGTATTTGTTGCTGCTGTTACTGGTATCATCATAATCACCCAGAACTCAGAGACTCATGTAGCAGATGTGCAGATAAATAAGCAATTCTGATGCTGCTATGATGGAAGAAATGCCCTCCTTGCTCTGGGAGCACAGAATAGAGGCACTTCACTTAGTCAAGGTGAATCCAGGGAGGTTCTGGCCCCAGAAAGCTGACACCTAAAGGAAGCTTAGGGGAGTGAGGCAGGAGAATGGGAGTGTTCTCAGTTGAAGGAGTACCATAGTTTGTGAGAAAGCTCAAGTCTGGGGGGCGGTGGGAGGAGAGATATAAGGCTAAAGAAACAGGCTGTAGTCTGGTCTTAGGGGACCTTGTAAACCTACTTAAGGACTTTACATTTTAGGTTAATGGGAAGCCATTTAAGAATCGGATTTGTGAATTAGAAAAGTCACTCTGGCTATGTGAAGAATGTATCAAAAGGACTGAGCCTGGAGGTCAATTAAGAGGCTGCTAGAGGCCGAGAGTGGTGGCTCACGCCTGTAATTCTAGCACTCTGGGAGGCTGAGGCGGGAGGATCGCTCAAGGTCAGGAGTTTGAAACCAGCCTGAGCAAGAGCGAGACCCCGTCTCTACTAAAAATAGAAAGAAATTAATTGGCCAATTAATAACATATAGAAAAAATTAGCCGGGCATGGTGGCGCGTGCATGTAGTCCCAGCTACTCGGGAGACTGAGGCAGGAGGATCGCTTGAGCCCAGGAGTTGAGGTTGCTGTGAGCTAGGCTGACGCCACGGCACTCTAGCCCGGGCAACAGAGTGAGACTCTGTCTCCAAAAAAAAAAAAAAAAAAAAAGAGGCTGCTAGAAAAGTCCAGATGAGAATTGAGGGTGGCCTTGAGTTAGGTTAGAGGCAGAGAGTGGGGAGAGATGGTTGTGGAGGTAGAATTGACAAAACTTGATGATTACTTTGATGAGCGAGTTAGGGGCAGGGAGGAGTCAGGATTACCCCAATTTTTGACTGATAGATGTTGATGCTGTTCAGTGTGATAGGGAACAGGACAGGGAACAGGTTTGAGGGAGTGGTTTTGAACATGCTGGAGGAGTTAGATGTCTGTAAAACTGCAGTCCTCGACCCCTGGGCCTCGGTCTGGTAGGGTGGTTACTGCTCCCCATCACTGGCATTACTGCCTGAGCTCTCCCCCCCACTCCACTGCTACCTCTCCCCCATCCATGGAAAAATTGTCTTCCATGAAACCAGTCCCTGGTGCCAAAAAGATTGGGGACCGCTGCTGCAGAACATTAAAGTGCAGCTGTCCAGTGGTGATCTAGTAGCTGTCATCCATCAAAGGTCACTGAAGTCACAGGTGGGGGTATGCAGTGAGAAGCAAAGTGCCCAGGCCATCCCAGAGGAATGCTGCAGTAATACTTGGGCACATGCCTCATTGCTTTTTGCTTATCAACATCCTGTTCCATCTTTCATTAAGCAGAAGTTCCTGAGTGTAGAGACTGGAACCAAGTTTAGTCATCCTTGTCTCCCAGCTCCAGTACATTGTCCAGCATGTAGCAGGCCAGTAATCCAGTTTGACATTTACTGAGCACTTACTTTGTGCCAGGCTCTTCTAAGCACACTGTGTTTGCCCAGGATGGATGGAGGGATGAAAGGGCAGCTCTTAGGGAGCACCCATGAGGTTCTTATCAGATTTTCCACTTGGGTGTCTTTGATTCAGGTAATGAGCTGGAGGAAGGGCACCAGGCTGGAGTTCAGTTCAGTTTGCAGACAAACTGTCAGAAAAAGGTAGCTTGGGCTAATCGTAACTCTGAGATGTGTCTGTAATACTCAAGGATGAAATGAACCAGATTAGTTTTTCCTCCTCCTCTAGGCTCAGTGTGATTCAAATCACCTGTTCAAGATAGCATTTTCTTTAAAATTGTACAGTAATGACAAAATCCTAGTTACAGTTTGGTTGGGAAATTGTTGATATTACTATTATTGTTTTACCAGCAAAGACCAGAATGGATTCATCACTGGACAATGCTCACACCTTGTTTTAATTAGGTATACCCTAAAGTGCTCCAACAAAGCAATCCCAAAATACAGTGGCTGAAACAGAAGTTTATTCCTTGCTCCTTAACATTCTGGAATTATGCAGCCCAGAGCTAGTAGAGAAGCTTGCTCTGCTGTGGGAGGTCATCTGAAAGCAGGGTTCCTTTGCTCATGTGGCTTTCCTTGCTCAAATCTAGGCTTCCATCTCATGGTCCAAGCTGACTCCTCCAGCTCCTGCCATCACGTATGAACTCCAACTGGCAAAAAGGGAAAGAGAGCAGGGAGCACATGCAGATTTCTTCTAAGGTTCTAATGTTTAAAGAAACACGTTTTTATACAACATGGTCCCCAAACATAAGCCAGCTACTACACGTGGTGCATAAAAAGCAAAGAACAAATAAATCATGGCTGTTCCAGTGCTGGAGGAAAAGTTGGCTGAGAGAACCACCTCTGTCCTTGGTGTGACTGGATTACTGACTTGGGGCGTGATCCCGGCCTGAGGGGAAGTCCACTGAACTGAAAAAGGCTTGGTGTATCCCCTGGCAGGCTGCTCTGGCTGTGGGTGGGTTTATGGTGCTTGGGCCCGGAGAATCCAGACATGTTCATGCATTCAGCGTTTTCTGTTCCCAGTGTGTCAGACACTGTGCTAGGTGTTGGGGACAGGGACATGTGTAAGACTGGATCCCGTGAGCAAGGTGCGGCTGGTCACGTGGATACTCACAGTGCAGTGTAAGAAATATCGCAGGTCTGGTCAAGAGCGTGTGGTCTCAGAGGGAGGACTGACTTTGACGCTGGAAGGCTTCACTGAGGTGGTGAAGACAGAGTGAACAGCACGGTCTGGATTGATAACTATGAAGTTCCCCTCAGATAGAGAGAGGCAGTGAGGACTCTGGAGTCAAGTGTGAGTCCTTGCTCCCTTGTTTAGTGGCTCTATGTCCTGAGGGCTAGTTACTTCATTGCCAAGCCTCAGTTTCCCCATCTGTAATATTGGGATAACAACATCTACCTTGAGGAATTGTTTTGAGAATTACATGGGGCCAGGCAGGTAATTCGCAGGATCTGCTGTGTTGTGGGCACTTGTTAAATATTACTTACCTCCTGCTGCAAGGTGCAGGGTGGTTCAGAGCCAAAGAGGCCAGTTAAAATTGCAGTTGAAGAAGGCCTGGACCTGTGGGGCAGCCAGGTTGCTGTCCTTCAGAGGCAGGGGTCAGCCAGCTTGTACCTGGAGAGTCAGGGACTGCTCTGTGCCCTCCTGTTTCCTCAGGAGTTCCCCAAGCTTTCTCAGTAAAATCATTTAACTTGGGATTCTCAGAGACTGTGCCCTGAGAAAAGCACATGCTCCAGTGAGGGGTCTTTTGAGAAGGAGAGAATTCTCTCTGCCTGTTTAATTCCTTCAAGTTCAAATGCTTCTGGGAAGCATTTTCTGAGCCCTACTCAGCCTCCCAGCCCAGCTGAGTTTGGAGCCCCTCCTCTTAGCATCCCGCTCTGATCTCTGTTTTTCTGAAACAGGGTCACACTCTGTCACCCCAGCTAGAGTGCAGTGGCATGATCACAGCTCACTGCAACCTCAGACTCCTGGGCTCAAGAGATCCTCCTGGGGGTGGCATGGGCAATATATGTAACCGTAATATTTGTACCCCCATAATATGCTGAAATAAAAAAAAAAAAATCCAAACATTCAAAAAAAAAAAAAGAGATCCTCCTGCCTCAGCCTCCCAAGTAGCTGGGGCTACACACATGTGCCACCACACCTGGCTAATTTTTCTATTCTTTGTAGGGACGGGGTCTCACTCTTGCTCAGCTGGTCTCGAACTCTTGACCTCAAGCAGTCTTCCCGCCATGGCCTCCCAGAGTGCTAGGATTACAGGTGCGAGCCACTACATCCAGCCTCTGATCTCTGTTAATGCATTTTCACCTGAATTACAGTTGAAGATTTCCTTGCCTGTTTCCCTGTTAAACTATCAGTATCTTGGATGCAGGGGCAGGGTCTTATTTATCCTGGTATTCCTACTGTGTAGCTCATTTCCTGGCACACATCTGGTGCTCAGTAAATGTTGGATGGGTGGCTGATCAGCCTTGATTGGCTGAAGAGGAACTGGCAGTGGAGCTGGAGAGAACTCCAGTGTGATAAGGCACTGGGCATGCTGACAGTTTATTGGGTTTCTCGCTGTAATATGAGATATAGACATGGTGAACTCTGACCTAAACTATGAGGGTTTTGGTCAGAAGATGGTTTCTCTGTCTTTTTGGCTTGTTCCAGTATAGCATTATTGACATTTGGGGCTGGACGAGTCTTTGTTGTGGGGGGTTGTCCTGTAGCATCCCTGATCTTTACCCATAGATGATTGCAGTCCAGCCATAACAACAAAAATGTCTCCATACACTGCCAAATGCCTCCTGGGGCAAAATTATCCCCAGTTACAAACCTCTGCAAAATAGGGTAGCAGTTAGAAACATAAACTAAGCCAGAGAAAGCTAGGCTGATATCTGGTTCTTCGACTTACTAGCCATAAGGCATGTGGTATTAGTCTTTGGGCAAAGTACTTGACCTCTCTAAGCCTCAGTTTCCTCAGTTGCAAAACGGGACTAATGGTTACTTCACATATAACTTTATTGGCTGGAATTACTAATGAGGTAATGAACATAAAGGGCTTAGTTGAGTCCCTGACTCCATTAGGAGAACAGGACCCTTGAGAAAGTTGAGGATGAAAATGTGCGGAGTTGAGGAAGAAAACAGTGTTTGGAATCGGAACACATACACAAGATAGAAAAATCATTTTGTTCTGCTCTGACCTTAGTTATTTCTTCTCTTCTGCTGGGTTTGGGGTTGCTTTGCTTCCTTTTCTAATTCCTTGAGACAATTCATTAGGTTGTTGATTTACAATCTTTTTGTCTTTTGGATGTGGGCATTTATGGCTATGAATTTTCCTCTTATGACTCTTTTGCTGAATCCCACAGATTTTGATAACTTGTGTCCCCTTTGTCATTTAGTTCGAAGAATCTTTTGATTTCCATCTTAATTTCCTTACAAAGTAGAAAAATCACAAGGTTCTAAAGGATGTACTGTGGCAAATAAGTCCCTTCCCTCCTTCCAGGTGACTCAGTAGTATCTGTGTGCCCTCCCAGAGCCATTCTGTGCATACGTGTGTTTGTCCATGTATACAGGGAAGACCATTTTTTAAGAAAGTCAAATGGCTTGAGTTTGTGCATACACAAATGTGCACAGGCCTTTCAAGTGCTTGGCTTGGGTACCATTTGGAACACTGAAAGGGCAGCTCTGAGGGTAGAGCTTCAGAGTTCTGTTTACCTAGAGAAAGACTAGGTGGCCCATTCTTTCTTGTCCTAGAATTCCTCAATGGATGGTGCCTGTGTGGGTGGCACGCAGGTATAAAGATGTGGTGTCTGGCAGGGTGACACATTGTTGGGTATTGGACATTACAGCATGGAGGGACCCCAACCTCAGAGAAAACAAAACACTCCAAATAGGTTTTGTGCTCAAAGCATATTGTCCTGGAGATCATAATCTACTTCTTTTGCTGGCCCCAATTTTTAAATGATTAAAATAACAGATCTAAGAGTAAGCGTATGGCACGAAGTGACTCAGCACTTGCTGAGCATGTGCGTGGAGTGTCAGCATGTGTGCCTGGCACTTGGAGCTCCTTGTGGACATCAGCAGCTTGATAGTCCCAGGGCAAATTAAGGTTGACCTCAATCATGTAATCAGCACAGGTACGTGTAGAAAGCCAAGGCATGGACTCTTGGATTCAAATGTGCCTGTTATAAATTGGAGAGAGATGGTGCTTAGGGCTTCTTCAAAGGAAGGAAGCAAGCAAAGGCTATGGTTAGATTTGAGAGTTGCTCACTCATGTCTAACCAGCAGCGTGGACAGAGGCTCAGAGGTGGGAATTCCAGCTGAGAGTGCAGAGCAGGCCAGAAGCAGGCGGGGTGGGTTCATTGTAACATCAAAACGTCCTCAGCTTCTGGTCTTAAAAGGTCTGGCAGTAGAATCTGTTCTCCACCCCTCCGCCACCCCAGCACCACTTCCTATACTGGAACTATTAATCTAAGCAGTCACCTTCCTGTCCTGTTTTGAAAGGCTCTACTCTGGTTTTGCAACCTGCCCCGTGGGAAGCTGTATCTCTGTAGCTCAGAAGCTATGGCTCAGAGTGAAGTACTTCTCATTTCAGTAGTCTCAGGGCCACTGGGCCTGTCTCAGGGATTTCCCCCCACCCCCAACTGCTGTGGTTACTGTAGCCCAGTCAGCTGCCCAAGGCAAGCTAATGCTTCACAACATTGTTTAAAGTAAGAAAGAACATTGTTTGATTTTATAAGTTGTTTTTGTTAACTATCAAGTAGATACAAAAGAACATGTTCAGTATAAAAAATGAGGATCCAGGGCCCGTCAGGCTGGGCAGGGTGCTCATGCCTGTAATCCCAGCACTCTGGGAGGCTGAGGCAGGCAGATCGCTTGAGCCCAGGAGTTGGAGACTAGCCTGAGTAAGAGTGAGACCCTGTCTCTACTAAAAATAGAAAAAATAGCTGTGAGTTATGGCACACACCTCTAGTCCCAGCTGCTCTGGGACTGGAGGATTGCTTGAGCCCAGGAGTTTGAGGTTGCTGTGAGCTATGGTGATGCTACTGTACCCTACTCCTGGGACAGAGAGAGACTCTGTCTTAAAAAAAAAAAAAAAAGAAAAAGAAAAGGATCCATGGACCCACCCACATAGCCATTGCCCCATTTATAAAAAGGAACCTTTAGCTTTGGTGTCCCCTGTGTTCCTGTCCTGATCCTGTCCCACCCTTCCCCCAGGTCATCCTGAGTTTTGCTTTTATCATTCTTTTGCATTTCTTTATAGTTTTATCACGTGTTTGTATTGCTTAATAATTTGTTTAATCTTGCATGTTTTTGAACTTAATATTGCTGTATATTTTTTCAGTGACTTAAATTTTTTGCTTATGTGTTCTTGAGATTATTCCATGTTGCATAGGGTTGTATTTCATTTTCACTGATGAATAATGTTCCATTGTCTAAGAATTTATTTATCTTTTCTATTGTTGGTGGACATTTGGGTTGTTTCCAGTATTTTGCTGAGACAAACGGTGCCGCTGTGCACATTCCTGGGACACATGTGGACAGGGTCTATAGCTAGGAGTGGAATGAATCATCAGGTATGTACATCATCAATTTGACCAAATGATGCAAATTGTTTCCAAAACGGTTTCCCCAATTCAATAATTCTGTTTGCTTTACATCCCTGAACAATGGTATTATCAAACTTTAAATTATTTTTAGTAATATGTACTGTACCATTTACCAGTACAAGGATATCTCCTATGGTTTAGACTTGCATTTTCCTGATTATTAGTGAGTTAGGCATCTTTCCATATACTTATTGATCATTCAGATTTCAGCTTCTCTGAAATACTCGTTTAATCTTTTGCTCATTTTTCTTTTTTTCTTTTCTTTTTTTTAATTTCAGCATATTATGGGGGTACAAATATTACGGTTACGTATATTGCCCATGCCGCCTTTTGCTCATTTTTTATTGGGTTGTTTGTCTTTAGACTTTTTGTTTGTAGCTTTTTCTTTCTTATTTTGGATACTAATCCTTTGTCAGTTGTATATGTTGTAACTGTCCACTTCCAGTCTGTGGCTTGTCTTTTCACTTGAGAGTTTTTTTTGTGTTTTTTCTAATGAAGAGAAATTCTTAATTTTAATGTAATTTATCAATTTTTTTCTTTTATGGCTAGCACTTTTTTTCTTTTTCAGAACTTCCTCCCTACTTTTCAAGTTTATAAAGATATTCCCCTATATATATAGTCTTCCAAACATTTTATTGTTTTGCTTTTACCTTGAGGTCTTTAATCCATTTATAATTATTTTTGTGTGTGGTGTGAGATAGGGGGCTAGAGACCAGTGGCTTCATCATAGCTCAGTGTTGCCTCCAACTCCTGGCCTCAAACAATCCTCCCGCCTTGGCCTCCCAAAGTGCTAGGATTAACAGGTGTGAGCAACCATGCCTGACTTCTTTCTTTTTTTATAAGTGTACCAAATTATCCCAGTACCATTTATTAAAAACATACTCTTTTCATGTGTATTTGTAATGTCACCAGTAACCATAAGCATATATCAAGTGTCCACAAATGTGTAAATGTGTAGGTCTATTTGTGGGCTCTTTTTTTTT
>VBSM01000529.1:8644490-8678471 GCA_008086735.1 Cheirogaleus medius | reverse complement strand
GCCTCCCAGAGTGCTAGGATTACAGGCGTGAGCCACCACGCCCGGCCAATTTGTGGGCTCTTTACTATTTGTTCTCTATCTCTGTGCAAATACAACACTGACTGAAATAGTATGATTTTAGAACAACTCTTGGTGTCTGGTAATGCCTTGGCCCTTTGATCTTCCATCTTTGTTTTAGGTCATGCTTGTCAGATGCCATAAAAATTATTGGATGTTTTATTAGAATTACTTTGAATTTATTATATATCAATTTGGATAAAGTTGACATTTTTATGATGAGTCTTCGGATCCATGAACATGGTAAAGATTTCAATTTACATAACTGTTCACAGTCTAAATTTAGTCAGTGTCTTTATACCTTTCTCTCAGTTAATGACCTTAGAACTTGAGTTCCTATCACTCCCTCCTCCACTTTTATCATACAGATGTGTATTTCAGTTCTTTTTAAACTTTAACAAGACATCATTAGTTCAGTGTTTGTTTAAGTTTACTCACTTTCCTTTTGGGATCACCTTTCATCCTCCACAAGTGTATCTTTTATAATGTGAGAATTTGGGCTGCAGCACATTTGGGGGCTAGCTAATGGTTCCACATTCTCAGGGAAGATTTTCCCTGCTCCATTCAGCGCCGAGGTTGGATATAGGCAGTTTGCTGTGTAGTCTTCTCTCCGCTGAGGTCCTGTGAGGGGACGGGGGTGGGGGGCTCAAGCTTGCTCCGTTCTGCAAATGCCCTTGATACTCAACCTTAAAGCTCCACTCGCTGTCTGGATTCCAGCCCTTGCTTAGTTTTCTTTTGACTTCTTAGTATTGCTTACTGACCTGTCAGTTCTTTGATGCATTTAAAAAGATATCTTATAACTTGTCTTCAGCATTCGTAGCTATTTGCAGTGAGAGAGTTGGCCAGGGTACCAGGTGTGCCATGCTTCCAAAATTGAGATGTTTCATAGTTTTAGTTTTTTATTTCATCTAGCATCAGCAAACTCTGAATATTAGAACTAAGACTTAGTAATGTTCACTTCTAGATTTTTAATTTTTAATTTTATTTTTAGAGATGAGGTTTCACTGTGTTGCCCAGGCTGGTCGCAAACTCTTGGGTTTAAATGATCCTCCCACCTCAGCCTCCTGAATTGCTGGGATTACAGGTGTGATCCACTGTACCCCACTATCTTTGACATGTTGATTAATTTTTAAGAATAGCTTAATTGAGATATCATTCATATACCATACAATTCACCTATTTAAAGTGTACAATTCGATGGCTTTCAGTATATTCACAGAGTTGTGCAACCATCACCACTATCTAATTTCAGAACAGGTTTGTTATCCCGCAGAGAAGCCCCACACCCATTAGAAGTCACCCCTCATTTTCCTCTACCTCACCTCCCCAACCCCCACCTTAAACGACCACTCATCTACTTTCTGTCTTTATGGATTTGCCTTTTCTGGGCACTTTATGTAAATAGGATCATGTAACTTGGTCTTTTGTGAATGTCTTTTTTCAGTTAGCGTAATATTTTCAAGGTTCATTGACGATGTAGCATGTATCAGTACTTCTTTTTTATTGTCAAATAATATTTCACTGCAAGGACATCCATTTTTTCTTTTTAATCCATTCATTATTTGGGCATTTGGGAAGTAGAGAAGATAAGAGTAGAAATGTAAATGAGTCAGAACATTTAGATTTCTGACCAGTCTTTCCCACAGTTAAGTTTATGTACTGTTCCCTAGGCCCTGTCCCTCTGGGCCCCTGCTAGCTCTGTCTCCATCTCCGTCGCCCCCCGACCCGCCCAGGCTTCCTGTCCTAGGACCAGGATCTCGGCAGCACTTGGGGGTGGTTTCCAAGTTGCTCTCAGAGGCTCACACTTCAAAGTGGCTGGCTGAAAAACCGCCAGGGCGGCAAGTCATCCGTTTCAAGGCTTAGCTTCCGAGCAGCTTTGCTGATTCACTGCTGCTACAGGTGCTGGGGATCTGCGGGGCTGGAGGTCGGCAGCTCTGTTTGTTGAAGGACAAGTGCCGAGGCCCTGAGCCTCTCCTAATCCTCACAAGGCTGCTGTCTAAAAACTCTCGTGTTAGAGAGCAGCCCTTCAGCATCTGGATTTGAGGAGCCCAGCAGTTTCTTAAAATTACTGGAAATTGAGACATTGAGTTCTTGACCACTTTTTATCCAAGCCTCATTTAAGGTTTTGAGACCCCTAGAATATTCCTCTAAAATAGCCTCTGATTCATTTAGTTTTTCTCAGTTGAAGTTCTATAAAATCTTAACTTAGTTTAATCCTATTTGTTATAGTAAATATAAAATTTGATGTTGACTTCTGCCATATATATTTCATAGTTGATGGTTGTTGTCCTATATGTTCATAGTGAGAAATCTTAAAGATAATACTGTAGGGAACATTTAAATGAAAAAAAAATCTACCAAATGCTAGGTAGGTAAATCTCTCTTTTTTGGAGGGGTAAGGGGAGGACAGGGTCGCACTCTGTCACCTAGGCTGGAGTGCAGTGCCACAATCATAGCTCATTGCAGCCTTAAACTCTTGGGCTCAGGTGATCCTCCACTTCAGCCTCCAGAGTAGCTGGAACTACAGGCACGTCCACAATGCATGGCTAACTTTTTAAAAAAAATTTTGTAGAAACAAGGTCTCACTATGTTGCCCAGGCTAGGCTGGTCACAAACTTCTGGCCTCGAAAAGTGCTGGGATTACAGGTGTGAGCCACCTCACCTGGCCAATATCTCATTTTTATTGTCACTCACTCTGTATGTTTTATACTTTGAGTGCATGCATTTGTAATCTAGCAGTCTCATTAATGAAATCATCCATTCATTTATTCAACATTTGTTAAATCCTAACACTAGAAAGGACCTTAGCAGTCACCTAATCCTAATGAGGATACACACCTAGAAACAGTCACACGTGAAGAGCCTGTGCTACATTGAAGTCCAACGACATCCATTTCCCAATTTATATATAACCTACCTTTTTCTTTTGGCCTGAATTCTTGATCTTCAGTAGTATCATGAGACAACTACTCCTTCCTTTGGAATTGTCATGTTCTATCTTCTTTCTTAATGAAAGCCTCTTTGGTCCTCCAAAGTCACTGTGTCCTTTGTAGAAAGAAGATGGCATTTGCCATCAAGTATTAAGCATTTATGCCTTTTGTTCTGGTTACAGTGGAGTAAGCATTGCAGTGTGTGGGCCTTTTCCTGGTTTTGTTTTTCAGGTTGAAACTTTATCTGTGATGCGTGCCTGGATTACTGATGCAATTTTTATGTCCATTTTTAGAAGATTGGACAAGGATTAGAGCATGAGGCTCCCTTTTTTTCCCTGTAATTTACCAACATTGCTGGCACGGGTTTATATGTGATAATAAGAATGATGATGGCCAATAGCAGCTTTATGAAATGTGAACTTTCATCATCTCCATTTTACAGACAGGAAATTGAGGTGCCAAGATTGCAATACTCCTGCCTGGGGTGCTTAACTAGCTTTGGCCGGACTCCAAGGCAGGAGTTTTTAACTGGGTCCAGGGAGCTAGTAGGCTCCTGGCGAGTGGGTGCAGAGTTGTGTGATAACCTCCCCAGGAGACAGTGTCTGAGGGCTTCATCTGTGTCTGAAAACGAGGACACCAACTGCCGTGCTGGGGGCAGCCCCTTAAGAAATTTGTGTTCGTAATCTTTTCCTGAGTGATATATTCTCTGTGCAAATTACCATAGTTTTCCATTTCCCTTATGAGAAATTTCTTCCTTTGAGAAGTTTTCAGTCACCAGGTCTTATAGAAGATGTCTTAAAGATTATATGGTAGAGACGCCACGGCACTCTAGCTCGGGCAACAGAGTGAGACTCTGTCTCAAAAAAAAAAAAAAAAAAAAGATTATATGGTAGAAACAAAGGACTTAGATCTCTGACTTGGTGGGCATTTATTTCTTCCTTCTCTCCTTTCTCCCTTCCTTCCTTCTTTCTCTTCTTCCCTCCTTCCTTCTTTTCTTTCTTCCTTTTTTTAATTTTCTGTTTTAATTTTT
Source organism: Cheirogaleus medius (assembly GCA_008086735.1). Lineage (NCBI taxonomy): Eukaryota > Metazoa > Chordata > Mammalia > Primates > Cheirogaleidae > Cheirogaleus > Cheirogaleus medius. The sequence goes on along the minus strand of VBSM01000529.1, from coordinate 8,674,454 downwards.
TAATAGATAATATCTACAAGTGGCAAAAAAAAAAAGAAATATAGGAAGGATCTGTAGTGAAAAGTCTTTCCCCAGCTCCTCTGAGGGGATTTCTGTTTCCAGTTTTGTCTACACCCTTCAGAGATGTGGATATTTTCTTTTAAATTTAAGTAAGAGACATACATTCTCAGCCTGGGTTTATGATTTTGGACAGACTGGCCCAGCTTCCACTAGGAAGGGTCAGTACAAAATGTTAAGGGACCTTGAGCCACTCCAAAAGGAGGTATTAAAAACTTTCAGAGGATTTTGTAGTTAGTGGGAGAGCACTTGCACAGGCTGCTCAGAAAGATCCATGTAAGTGTCTGTTGGATTCTGGGCACCAGCTAAACCCGCCCAGGGCCACCTGGGGGTGACATTGGCCCATTTTTCCCCATCCTAAGGGTCTAACGCAGTGGGACTTCCTAACTTTTTTCTGCTTCTGCTCTCCCCCTTTCAAACCCTTGCATGGCTCCAACTGTGGAGGATGTCACTGAGTCCTGGTGTGGTGGTCCCTGCCCTGCTCCTGGCCCCAGCCTGGCCCTCCTGCCACGCCCTCTGCACCACCTTCTCCACTCACTCCTTCCCCTGCGGTGCTGAGGCATGCCCTCCCCCTCCGCCCAGTCCCCCAACCCTTCACCACTTTGCTGTCTTCTGCCTGATGTTCTTGCCTTTGTGTATCTTTTTAGAGAGGGTGGCACCCTTTCAGCACTCATCAGATTGTCTTCCCTGGTGAAGGTCCCTGAGGGTGAGGCTCATACCTGGCCTTATTCCCTGTGGAGCCGCCAGCTCCCAGCAGGGCACCTGGCACTAGGTAGTGCTCTGCAGTTGACTTTGAAGTAAATGTCTACTACACTAACTCCTCAGCCCACCGGATACAGAGACTGGACCCCCAAATCCATCCATATGGAACTTGAGTGGGTGCCCTTCCCGGCTCTCTGCCCTAAGTTGCACAATAACAAAAGCCTGACAACAGAAGCTTGAAGCCAGGTATAAACAACACCTGTGTGCTTTTTTGTCACATTGGACCAGGCTGTGGCTCCTTTAGCCTCTACCAACTGCCTTCCCAAAGCTTGGACCTCCTGCTGTTGGAGAGGAGCCCTGTGCTTCTCTGGTAAAGGGAGTTCACTTGGGATAATCTGGTTTTGTTTTTGTTGTTTTAAGACAGAGTCTTGCTCTGTCACCCAAGCTAGAGTACAGTGGCACCATTGTAGCTCACAGCAGCCTCAAACTCCTGGGCTCAAGCGATCCTCCTGCCTCAGCCTCCCAAGTAACTGGGACTACAGATGGGCGCTACCATTCCTGGCTACTTTTTAAAATTTTTTGTAGAGATGGAGTCTCACTATGTTGCCCATGCTGCTCTTGAACCCCTGGACTCAAGCAATCCTCCTGCTTTAGCCCCTTAAAGTGCTAGCTAGCATTACAGGTGTGAGCCACTGCACCCAGCCCTGTTTTTGTTTTAATTATTCATCATTTTCCCTTTTGTTTTAACTATGACCTGTTAGACCTGTGTTAGAGAATATCTAATTCTGCTTTTGCCAATATTTGGGCAATACTTCCTACGTGCTGTTTATCTTTTTAATCCTCACAATTGTCATGTTTATGTGGTTTTCCTATTTTATGGGTGAGCAATCTAAAACTCATAGAAACCTGTCTGAGGTCACCCTGCAAGTGCTGGAGCTGGGATTCTGAGTCAGTTGGTCTCATGCCCTCTTTGTCCAATATCTACTCCTACAAATACCTCATTCTGTATTGTGCCTTTAATCACCATGTCTACAAGCCAGCATCTCAAGGTTATCAGCCAGAATGCAACTCTGATTCCCCCACTATGATTCCTCACCCTACCAAATGGCCCCACCATGGGGCTAGTCTCTCAAGCCAAAAAATTTTAGCATCATCCTTGACTCCTTTCTTTGTCTTGCAACCCACATGGCCTTGATCAGCTACTTGTGTTGGTTTGGCCACACATACCCCGAAACTGACCACGCCTCACTTTTACTGCACCACTTTGGTGAGGCCACCACCATCTCTTGCTGCAGTATCCTAACTGGTGTTCCTATCCCCACTCTTGCCTCCTTGCAGTCTCTCTTTGCACTGCAGTCAAGATGGTCCTTTAAAAGTCTCACTCTTCTGCTCTCAACTCTCCCAAGGCATCCCGTGTAATTAGAAGGATCTCTACAGTCTAATGTGCCCCTAAGACCCTGGGTGATCTTGGCCCCTGCTGCCGCCAGCCCCACCGTTCATTCTCCCGCTCACCTGCTCCTCTCCAGACACACCAGTCCCTTTGCCAAAGTCATGTCCACCTCAAGGCCTTTGCATCTAGTCTTCCTAGTGTCTGTAGTGGTCCCTGGGCTTATCGTGGCATGGCTCGCTCTCGTACCTCATTCAGTTCTTTGCTCAAATGCCATCTCCTCAGAGGTCCTCCTTGACTCCTTTCTTAAATCTTAAATAGCCTCTCCCTCTCTATCTGCTCAGCTTGCTCTCCTGTCTCCACGGCACTTAGTGTAATACCTGCCATCGTATCTCACAGTGGTTTATTGCCTGTCTTCCCCGCTAGGCTCAAAGCTGTAACACAGTACCTAAGACAGGCACAGGGTAGGCGCTCATTAGAGGTTTGTGAAATTCATTAGTCTCTTCTCTGTACCTATTAATATTTCCTAATTTCTAGGCTGAGTACCCCTAGAGGGCAATGCAATAATTATGAGTGGCTGTGCTGCTCTATCACCCCACTGATTTTTCTCTATATTGGGGAAACTTCTTAGCTATATACATAGAATTATTTCTCAAATGCATATAGATGCTGTTGTGATTAATAGAATGGAAATTCATTTTTTCATAGGGGCTTTCATCTATTATTTTTTCAGTTAACAAGCACCAAAAGCACGACTGTTATTTCATAAGGGTCTGTGGAATATTTTGACATTGAGTTAGTCATATTCAAAAAAGGCCAGGGACCTGTGCTCCCTGCCAGGCCTGTTCCCCGACTTGTTCTGTAACCACTTGAGAGCAAGGTTCTGTGTGAGGTGCTATAAGCAGCTGCAGGGAAAAAATAAGCAGTAGTCCCACCTGGCTGTGAGTTTATTAAACTGGTAGGAGAGAGGTGACTTACTGTGTCATTTCAGTGTCAGGGTGCCGCTGCCAGGACAGTAGGGGAGTGTTTGTGGTTGGCGTGGGGGGAGTCGGGGAATGGTCAGACACTGCCCAGTCCTATGTGTGTATGTTCTGATTTTGTCTTTTTGGTAGGAAGTCCCTGAATTTACCCTGTGTTGAGCCTTAAGAGCCCCTTGAACAAGTACTAGCATAATGGACTCTAAAATGGCCTGGGCTGCCTGGGACCCTGGACAGCTCTTCCTCAGGGCCCGCCAGCCTTCCTGCTCAGCCTGTGGCAGTGGGGTCCTTCAGGGCCCAGGCAAGGGGGTGCTGCCCCCTCTCAGAAGCGTGCCTAAATCTTAGAGACGGTGGCAGTAGTATGGTTTGAAAAGCAAAGTCAGTATCATACTTTCATTTTCTATTTAGACTGTTTGAGATTTTAAAAAATCTGTTTTTTTAATAATACAAACATCAGAAAACACTATTAAGCCTTGGCCGGTAGGACTGTGTAGAGGACAGCAGTGATTTTCAAGGTTGGAGTGAGCACTGTCCAGTGGCGGAGGAAGTATCAGAATCTGGGGCAGGGGTCTTCAGACTTTTTAAACAGGGGGCCAGTTCACTGTCCCTCAGACCGTTGGAGAGTGCACACTGTGGGCCTGGGACGAGTCGGCTGCTAAGCAGGACAGGCAGTGGCGGCAAAAACACCTGGCGGGTCGGATAAATGTCCTAGGCAGACCGAAAGGGGCCCGCGGGCCGTAGTTTGAGGACGCCTGATTTGGGGTATCAGGAGCTAAGTCAGATTTGTATGTTTATCTGAAGGGGAAATTGCTTGTGAAAGTTTGAAAAACGCAATCTTTTTTTTTTAATTATTATTTTAGCATATTTTGGGGGTACAAATGTTTATGTTACATATATTGCCTTGCCCCGCCACCCCCAGTCAGAGCTTCAAGCGTGTCCATCCCCCAGATGGTGCGCATCACACTCATTATGTGTGTGTATACCCATCCCCTCCACCCCCCTCCCACCTGCCCGACGCCCAAAGAGAAAAACAATCTTAATACAAGAAGAGTGTTTGCTGGGCAAAGAAGAAAGTGACAGCAGGGCTGGTCTCTGATCTTTGCTCCTCTGCCATGTTGCTGTCAAAGGGACAGGTTCTCCAACAGGGGTGGGTGGTTGGGTCGGGCAGGTTTCATGCTCACAAGGCTGCCTTCTTGGGCCTGATCTATTTGTGTATGTTGAGCTGCCTGTGTTTCTAGAAAATCAGGAACAGTGAGCAACTGGAAGCCAAATGGTGATCTCTCACCTGCCCTCAGGTTCCTCAAGATACCCAGACATGGGATGGCCCAGGGCTGGGCGCGGTATGTCAGGGAGCCAGGGCCTGTTTGTGAAGACCAGCATCTCCTAGTGGTGGGCCAGTTGTTTTCCCAGCTTAATGGCTTCCCTCTCTGTGGCAGTTTGGAAACCTGCCAGCATCTTAGTGCTTGCTAATAACCTGGGTAATATTTCACGTTTGACAGGTGCCCATTTGACTGTAACATGGAGCTTTGCTCTGTGGGGCCACTTAGTGCCCTGGGCAGGCGCTCCAGCCTTCACCCGGGAGCACCCTTGGGGCTTAACAGAACAGTTGTTCGATACAAAGTGCCGCCCTGATCGAGAAAATTGCTCTGAGTGGCTTTTTGCTTCGTGCCCCCTCCCTTGAGCCCTCCTGCTCTTCATGCTAATTGTGCTCTGGGATTTTTCCAGATTGCGTTTAGGAGGAATAATGGGTTATGATTACAACTTCTTAACAAGGTCAAGTCACCAAATAGTTTTTGAATGCACTCTAGGTACCCAGCATAAAATGGTGTGTAGAAATCATCTCATAAGGTCTTTGGCCTAAAAGAAAAAAAACCCTGTAACCTACATCTGCACTTCCTAATGACAGTAGTTTTTTGCATATTTAACCACGTGCCGGGCACTGCACAGGGCCTTCACATACATTATTTAATTTATTTTACTTTATTTTTATTGATCTGAATGAAGATGAATATTTAATTTAATCCTGTAACAAATCTGGGAAGTTGTACGGTTAGCCCCATCTGCAGAGGAGAAGCTGTGCTGGAGATCGCTGGCTCGTAGGTGGCGGAAGCTGGAGTCAGGACCACAGTGTTGATCTGCCTCCTGAATCCCTGCGTCTTGAAGGCAGCGATGTGGACTTGGTGCTGGGGTGGTGATGTTCTTAGTTGTTAGGTGATCAGGCCGTGTCAGGCCTGGCACTGTGTTGCTTGGCATGGTGGAAAGACTGTAAGTGCCATTTCGTTGTTATTGGGGGGACCTGTTGAATTGAGCAGAGTAGATTTCACAGCCCAAGGGGAAACCTTTCCTACACAGCAAGGATGCTTCGGAACCGAAGGACAGACGCGATGGATTGTGTTTTCTTTGGCCAGCCCTTCTGAATCCCGTCCATGTGAGCCTTTGTGGCTCTTTTAGCTCCACCAAACCGGGGCTAAAAGAGCCACATGATGCTCTTCCAGGCCATGGGCCTCAGGACAGCCCTGGCAAGAGTAGCCGGGAGCATGGTTGGAAACGACCCCATCTTGGCACATGCGTTCCACACCATGACCAGATTGAGTCTGGCACATCCACGTCACGTTTTACTTATTAAAAATTTTGCCAGCCGGGTGCGGTGGCTCACACCTGTAATCCTAGTACTCTGGGAGGCCGAGGTGGGCGGATCGCTCAAGGTCAGGAGTTCAGAACCAGCCTGAGCAAGAGCGAGACCCCATCTCTACTAAGAATAGAAAGAAATTAATTGGCCAACTAAAAATATATAGAAAAAATTAGCCGGACATGGTGGCGCATGCCTGTAGCCCCAGCTACTCGGGAGGCTGAGGCAGAAGGATTGCTTGAGCCCAGGAGTTTGAGGTTGCTGTGAGCTAGGCTGATGATACGGCACTCTAGCCCGGGCAACAGAGTGAGACTCTGTCTCCAAAAAAAAAAAAAAAATTTGTTAAATTTTGAACAGTCTCCATACAAAAGTATATGAAATATATACGTTTAGTTTAAATAGTAAGTCCAGGTGCACCCTGAGAAGAAATAGAATGCTCCCAGGACCTCAGAAGGCCCTGACTGCCCTCCACCACCATCCCGAGTCTTTTGGTTAATCATTCCCTTTGCTGTATGGTTTCGCCATCTGTCTCAGTTCTCTCCCTCTCTGTTAGCAAACACCCCAGAATTTAGTGGCTTAAGCCACATGTGATTCAGTATTTCTCACAGTTTTGTGGGTTGACTGGGCACTTGTTTGCTCCCCAGGGTGTTGGTTGAAGCTGTTCGTGTGACAGCATGCAGCTGGCAGCTGGGCTGGCGGTCCCAGCAAGCGTCTCTGTCATGCAGAACCTTGGTGTCATCAGCTGGGCACCTCTGCTCTTCTCCACGTGCCTCACCACGTTGCTGTCTGCCCTGGAGCCTCTCCATGCATCGCCCTCTCAAACGGGGGAGCCTGGGCTTCCCGAGAGTGTGGAGGCTGCATTGCAAAGGAGCCAGGGTGGAATCTTCAGGCTGCTTTAGAACTGGTGCGGTCCCTGCATCCTGGTGGGCAGAGTCGGTTCGCTGGGCCCATCGAGGTTCCAGGCAGCGGCAGGGAGGGGAGGAATTGATGGGGCCCACACCATCCTCGTGCGTTTGCCGAGTTGTGCCCATCTGGACTCGTGTGCAGGTGCTCCTCAAGGCCTCACTTTCATTCCCCAGTGAATTCCTTGTGAGACGGGCCAGGGCTGTGTGTCCAGCCAGGATGCTGGTCATCAGGGGAGCATCCCAGCTCTCATACCTGAGGTCAAGGATAAAAACTGGGCAACTGGAGGTCTCACAGGGAAGGTGCCTGATAGCGGTCAGGACTCCGTGTGGGAAAGTCAGCTCGGTGTCTGGGCAGGCCATGTGCCATTTGGGGGCTTCATTTTCTGCATCTAAAATGAGGACTCTGGGCTCTCTGGTCTTGTTCTGTTTGCATTTTCTGTGGTTCTGAGATTTTATGGTCTTTCTTAGAAGTAGCTTTGACTAGTGCTCAGTCAAGGAAGATGAGGTAGAGATGGAGGGATTCCCCACTGTGTGCTTGAGTGAAAGTCGCCACATCCTGGGGGGCCGGCAGGAGCACTGTTTCATCACCCCCATGCCAGAATGCCAGGTGGTGGTGAGAGTGGGCTGGCTGTCGGTCCTGTAACCGTGGGTAAATCTCCCCAGGCAGCAGCCCTTAGCATGCACCCAGGATGGGGTGCTCCTGAGATGTGTACAGCCCCTCATCTTCCTCGCTCTCAGCTTTTCCTGTACCTGTCCAAGCTTGGCAGTCCTGCTGGGTTCCTATTGCTGGTGGGTACAAAAGAGGAAATAGGACACAGGCTGGTGATCATTCTAGAGCATTTCTTGTGGGTTTGGAGGTGGGGGCTGCCCCTCTGAGTGACGAGCAAGTGTGCCTTGGGGAGAGGGGCTGTTGGAACTTGCTGGCAGGCAGCCAGCTGGGGAGGCAGAGCTGGGACCAGCCTGGGGCCTCTGAGCTCCACCTGTCAGGATGGTGGCGAGGCGGGTTCAGCTGTAAAGTCCACCGCGACAGTGTAGTTCTGTAGGTGACACCATTTAGTACTGGGCACCCCACTTCTCCCCATAGGCTGCTCTCAGTCCCTGGGGGTGGTCGGATTGTGCTGGTGGCCCTTGAGCAGCCACTTTGCTTTTCTCCCTTCCCCAGCTCCTGTCCTCCCCTCCCCCCTCACTTTCCCCATCTTCACTTCTTCCTTCTCCCTATTTATCCTCTCTCCTGTTTTCTCTCTCTTTTCTTTCTTTGATTTTGTTAGGACAGATGCCTTTTAGGTGCATTTCTCTGTTGGAGCAGCCTCAGAGGCCTCTGGTTTCTCCTCCTAACACCCACACATGGGAGGAGCCACCCCTGGGCGGGCAGCTAGCACCGGAAGCTGCGCTCTCCCGCGTGTGGGGGCGGAGGTGCTGGGCCACCATGCACCCTGTCCCCAGGCTTTTTTGGTCTTCTGGACCCCAAGGCCTCGGGGGGTGAGGGAACCTAGGAGAGCTCTGTGCTGGGCTTTGCTGTCCTTTCCCTGGAAGCTGTAGGGTCTGTGGCTCGTGGCAGCCGTGGGCTCCAGACAAGGCAGATTGATCACCTGGCCTTTGAGCTGGGCCCCCTCCATCCTATTGGCTAGGAGTCTCTTCTCAAGTTTACTTTCCTGGCGAGTCGGATTGTTTTCCTGCTGGAAGGTTCTGCTTTTGGCAGGCTCCAGCCAAGGGGGCCTGGGAACAACTGTGTGCTTCGAGGGGGAGGGCTTGGCTGAAGCTCCCCTGGTTGTTTTAGGGCCTGGGAGACACTCCCACCCAGCTCAGATGTCAGGGCTGCTCCTGGTGAAGGGGAGGGGAGGGTTTGGGGCCTGCAAGTTCCAAAGGGCTCATTCCAGAGCAGATTGAGGATTTTGCCATAGAGGAGCCCTGCTCTTCCCTCCATTTCTGCACTTGGGAGATCGTTCACTTGGCGCTCCTGAGGACGCACAGGGTGGCAGGGGATTGAGGCTGGATTTGGCCTCGGCCTGTTCTTGCTCCTGCCCTTGGTTTCTTTTATACCTTGCCTGGCGTGTACACCCTTCAGGTCCCAGGCCCACGTGCCCTGGCGGGAGTGCTTAACCCACGGACTGGGTGTTGGTTTTCCTCCAGAAAACTGCATTGCTCAGAAACGGTGCAGCCAAGATTCCCCCTTGCGTTTCTTCAGGTCACAGATGGGAACTTGCTTTTTCCAGGGATTGAAGACCTTAGAGAAAGATGCCTTTGTGGGGTGTGGCCTGTGCCAGTAGCAGTCTTTGCTCTGGGGAGCTCTGTGCCACCGCCGCTGGCTGCGCTCTGGAGCAGGCCTCTCAGCAGACAGGACCACGTGCCACCTTACCTCTTACTCAAGAGCTCTAGCCACAGGCATTTGTGAAAATAACTGAGAGGGCTGAGACATCGCCGCTCTGGGAACTTGTTTGTGGACATGTGGAGGAAGGGAGAGGGAGTTTCTGGGTCTGTGGCAGCAGCGACTCTGAACTCACACTCAGAGGCTGGCACGCTATGGCTCAGGGCCTGTCGCCACTGCCATGGCTCCCCAGCTCAGCAAATACATATTCTTGCTTGTGAAAAGTTTCTAGACATCACAGGGTGGCTGGACTTGGCGTCCTCCAAGGCTGACCTGTGTTGGCGTGAGGGGGCGTGGCTTTCATTGCAGCTTGTCCCAGCCCGACAGCCATACATGGTCACTGCGGCTCCGAGCTGCAGCGGTGACTCACTCCCAGGAGTCTGATGTAACAGGGGAGCAGCCAGAGCCAGGGAGGAGCTGCTGAAACCTGGGGGTGCAGAGCCCCAAGTATCCCTCTCCCCTGCCCAGAAGCAGCCGGGGCAGCTCTGTGTGCGCCTGGGCCTCAGGGAAGAGGTCCAAACATGGTTCCAGAGTTGCTGGCAGAGAACCACTGCCGCTTACCAGATTCTGGGCCAGGCTGGACAGCCTTGCCCGTTGGCTCTGTATAATATGGTCTCAGACAGCAGGTGTTGGCTTTTATTCTGAAACATTCCAAAATTGGTTCTTTCTAGAAAGGATGGCCTGCTTATTTTCCCTAGAAAATTGCTGATCTTGAGACTGATTCTAGAGTGGTGCTGGTAGGAGGGGGAGCTGGTTTAGATACTTATTTAGTCATGGCTCGTGCAGTTCATGACTATTCAGCACCAGGCCATGGAATTTTTCTGAGCATGTTCACTTGAGACAGTTGTGGGATTTCCAGGCATTAAGGGAGGGCCTTGACAGAGAAACTGTGGCCAGCCCAGCAGCTCTTGGGATCAGGATCAGAGTTAACTGTTTCTCTAGGGACAGCCACTAGGACAGAGGTTTTCTGGAGGCAGAGGACTTCCCGATGTTATCGAGCGCCTTGAGCCCATGAAGCAGAACAGAGAGAGAGATCTGCACTTTGGCGGGGGAGGAGGGAACTTGCACAGAGCCTGTGGGTGCAGCAGGAGGCGGCCAAGTTCTGAAACGCTGGGTGATAAAACATCCACCTTGTCTTCACCCGCCCATGACAGAATGAGAAAAACAAGAACAAAATAGAAAGGTTTTCGTAAAGCCAGCTGTGTCCAATGGAGACATCTGTCCTTTATTCTGAGACTGTTGTATTCTTTTGTAAAAAAGAAAATGTTAAACTGACCATCTCTTTTCTTTTTTTGAAACGATGACAGTAATCAGTGCTTTGTGTTTGCTTTTTTGACTTTTTAATGTCATTATCTGGCCAGATAGAAAGGTGGCTGTTTGTGTTGGTGCCTTGATGCTTTCTGGTTTGGGGAACTTTTCCTGGCCAGTAAACCCAGGAATCAGGGAGCTGCCGGTCAGTTTCGGCTTGCAGGGGTGTCTGGAGTTACCTGCCCTTTTGTGGCAGAAATGCCTCTCACCTGCATTTCCCACCCGTCTCTGTGCTAACACAAGGCCCTTTGGCTCTCCGCAGCCATGGACTTTCCCCAGCACAGCCAGCACGTCTTGGAGCAGCTGAACCAGCAGCGGCAGCTGGGGCTTCTCTGTGACTGCACCTTTGTGGTGGACGGTGTTGACTTTAAGGCCCATAAAGCGGTGCTGGCAGCCTGCAGCGAGTACTTCAAGATGCTCTTTGTGGACCAGAAGGACGTGGTGCACCTGGACATCAGTAACGCGGCAGGTACCCCTTCGGGGCCAGGGCAAGCTTGCTAAGGGCCAGAAGCCGTAGGGGGTGCTCAGGCCATAGGCCTGTGTGACAGGGAGTGGGCCAGGGAGGGGAAGACTGGCAGGAAGGGCTCAATGATAAGCTCTAGGCCACAGTGAACTTGTCAGGAGGGACAGAGAGCAGGCAGGCCCCTGGCCTTTTCCCATGTCTGGGTCAGTCCTGCAGCCCCTACCCCAGTGCTAACCAGGAGTGGGGAGCAATGATTGGTGATGGGGATGGCCAGGGTGGGGCTAGGAATAGTGTCAGGAAGGCCTGGTCCTGGATTCGGGCTTCCAGGCCAGAGTGGCATGCCATGCCACAAGAAGGACATGCAAGCTGGTATAGTTGCGGAAACTGAGACCCAAGGGGGTCACATGAGTGGTCTGGGAGCCAAATAGAGTTGGTAGCAGAGCCCCAGTGAAAGTTAGTGCTGACACAGTGGGGCTGGAGTGTCCTTCAGTGGTGAAGTGTAGTGGCTGGGTAGAGGGTGTGCAGGACAGGTGTTCACACTCTCGTCTTTGGTACAGGGCTGGCATTCACACCCTCAGTGGGTGTACTGTACTTCATTTCAGTGGCTGTTGGCTGGGCTGAGAACCCCCAGATTGCCCACCTTTCCCCCAGCACGGGAGGCGGAGGCTGCCACTCAGCTTTTTCTGAATTCCTGGGTCTTGCTGCTGAGTGGCGTGGGGCAGGCTGCCGGTGCTGGGCCCTGGTGTGGTCTGTGATGGCTGTCCCATCCTCGGCAGGCCTGGGGCAGGTGCTGGAGTTTATGTACACGGCCAAGCTGAGCCTGAGCTCTGAGAACGTGGATGATGTGCTGGCCGTGGCCAGCTTCCTCCAGATGCAGGACATCATCACAGCCTGCCAGGCCCTCAAGTCACTCACTGAGCCAGCCACCGGCCCTGGGGGAAATGCAGAGGCCTTGGCCATGGAAGGTAAGCTGATTGGCAGGCCATTCCTGAGCAGGTGGCCAGAGACCTCTGTCTTTGATGGGGGCTCTGCCTTTCTGGGTCTCAGTTTCCTTGTCTGTCCCTGCCTCGTGCTGGGGTGCTTGTGAGGGTTAGCCACGGCCAGGTGTGAGGACAGCCCCTCTGCTTGCCCACTTCCTACCTTTCCCCAGCAGAGGACCAGGAGCCGTGCCTGGTTCAGCGCCTTCACATGTGGGCAGGTCTCCTCCAAACTCTCCTGCAGCTCTGTTCTCCAAGCCCTTCCCGCACCCCCTCACCTCCTCAGAAAGCCCTCAGACACTGCTGTGGGCTGGAGTCCTTGTACACTTTCACAGGACCGTGTCCCTCCCTTCCCAGCACTGACCTTACTGCACGTGCGAAGCCTGTCTCCCCTGCGCAGCCTGCAGAAGCGGGCGCCATCACTGCTGTATTCCCAGCGCCCCTGGCAGCCTGGCGTGGAGTAGGCGCCTTGTGAAGAACTAACAAACTGTTCCTTAGATGTATCCCCAGGGAAGATCTGGAAGAGCTAGCAAGTTCTGAGCCACCTCACCCCTCCAAATGGTGGGCACTTGATGGGAAATGGCAGGTCTGTTTTATTCCATCTCCAGGAGGGGACAAGAGAGCCAAAGAGGAGAAGGCTGCTGCCACCATGCTGAGCAGGCTGGACCAAGTGGGGAGCAGCCCACCCACAGGCCCAGGCAGGGAGCTCAAAGAGGAGCGAGGTGGCCAGGCCGAGAGTGCAGCCCCCGGTGAGTTGTGATGCTGAGGACCCGCTGGCTGCCCTGGAGGGGGCGGGGGCAGCAGGAAACCAGAATACCTGTCCCATCACCTGCCAGCAGCCTGGGCCCAGGGTAGTGAGGGCTGCCTCAGCGGGAGGTAGCACAGGCACCTGTACTTTTTGAGCTCATGTTACCCAGAAAGGTGCATCGTTTGTTCTGTTCCGTGGGGTCGGGGGGTTCTGTTCCAGCCAGAGCAGAGATACCAGCAGCCTGAGCTTGGGTGTGCTGGGGCCTCCCTTCCTGGGCCACAGCCACCACCAGGGGCCTGATCCAGCAGAGTGATCTGGCCCCAGACAGAGGGTCCCAGCTCAGCCTCCAGTACATCCCCATCCTACCCCAGGTGCAGAGCAGACGGAGAAGGCCGATGCCCCCCGGGAGCCGCTGCCTGTGGAGCTCAAGCCAGACCCCACAAGCAGCATGGCTGCCGCAGAAGCAGAGGCCGCGTTATCAGAGAGCTCGGAGCAAGGTACCTGCCCAGCCAGGGCCAGCTGGGCTCCCACCCAGACCTCCCTCTCCTCCTGCCCCCAGCTGACCCCATTCGGAGCCATCATTCACTTCAGCTTTTGGACAGACTTCATCTTCTCTTGTCCTGGAATCTTGAGATCGGTTCCTTAGTTGAACGTCCTGGCCACGTTTCTGTTAGCACGGAAGTGTCCTACACAGCTGTGAGCACCGTGCGGGGCGTGCCTTGCTGCCCACAGCACTCCCGAGTGGGACAGGGCCACCTGTACTCCCCAAGCAGCAGATACCCAGGTCACAGACCCTCAGGTGCTTTTCCTGGCCAATGCTGGGGATCATTTACTTGTCACTCCCAGACGGTGCCAGAGCCCGGGGGCTCACGCAGAGGAAAAGGCGCGTGTGGAGGCTCGAGATACGGCCCCTCCGCCACCTCAGCGCCCGCCTTCTTTTCTCAGAAATGGAGGTGGAGCCGGCCAGGAAGGGAGAAGAGGAGGCGGAGGAGGAGGAGGAGGATGCAGAGCCTGCTGAGGTCAAGCAGGAGGGGCCGCAGCTGGAGAACGGCGAGATCCCCGAAGAGAACGAAGAGTCGGCGGGCACCGACTCTGGGCAAGAGCTTGGTGCGGAGGCCCGGAGCCTGCGCTCGGGCACCTACGGCGACCGCACAGAGTCCAAGGCCTACGGCTCCGTCATCCACAAGTGTGAGGTGCGGGCTGTGGCGGGCCAGCCCTCCCCCTCCCTGGCCTCCCTGTGCCTGCAGCCCCTCACGCACCCCCTCCCTGCTTGCCCACAGGACTGTGGGAAGGAGTTCACGCACACGGGGAACTTCAAGCGCCACATCCGCATCCACACAGGCGAGAAGCCCTTCTCGTGCCGGGAGTGCAGCAAGGCCTTCTCTGACCCGGCCGCGTGCAAGGCCCACGAGAAGACACATAGGTACTGCCCCGGGCCGGCCCCCTCGCCCCTGGCCCCGGCCCCTGGGCCCTGCGAGCCCTCCTCTCCCTGTCGCCCTCTGACCATGCAGCCCGCTGAAGCCGTACGGCTGTGAGGAGTGTGGCAAGAGCTACCGGCTCATCAGCCTGCTGAACTTGCACAAGAAGCGGCACTCGGGCGAGGCGCGCTACCGCTGCGAGGACTGTGGCAAGCTCTTCACCACCTCGGGCAACCTCAAGCGCCACCAGCTGGTGCACAGTGGGGAGAAGCCCTACCAGTGCGACTACTGCAGCCGCTCCTTCTCCGACCCCACCTCCAAGATGCGCCACCTGGAGACCCATGACACTGACAAGGAGCACAAGTGCCCACACTGCGACAAGAAGTTCAACCAGGTGTGCGGACCCCTCCTGGAGCCAGCATCCAGGAGCCCCTGCCCCTGGTGGCCACTTCCCTGACACATGCCACATAGGGTGGGAAGACACAGCTGTCTTCCTGAAACTCCCTCCTGATGGCACCTAGGGGACACAGGGCTAGTGGGGAGCAGCCACTGTGTCTGTGGAAGGTGACCCTCCCTGGGGTCAGCTCCCAACCGCTCGGCGGAGGCAACCGGGAGGGCAGGCTGAGTCAGGCTGGGCTGTGGGTGGTTTTACCTTTGTCTGCTGAGATCTGGAATAGTCCACTGGCCCGAGGAGAGAGGGAGCTATCCAGGGTCCCCGGGAGGCCTGAGCGTTGATCGTTCCCTGGTAGGAGGGCTGGTAAGGGGCCAGGGCTGAGTGAAGGGCCCTGCTGACCCCTGCCTGGGCACAGGTGGGGAACCTGAAGGCCCATCTGAAGATCCACATCGCGGACGGGCCCCTCAAGTGCCGGGAGTGCGGGAAGCAGTTCACCACCTCAGGTAGGGCCGGGGCTGACCTGGCTGTCCTCACAGCCCCGCTCCTCGGCCACCTGGTGGTGCCCCATGCCAGGCCTGCCCTTGCTCTCACCACAGGGAACCTCAAGCGGCACCTGCGGATCCACAGCGGGGAGAAGCCCTACGTGTGCATCCACTGCCAGCGGCAGTTTGCCGACCCCGGCGCTCTGCAGCGGCACGTCCGCATCCACACTGGTGGGTATCGGCCCAGCGCTGCCACGGGCTGGGGAGGGAGCAGGGGGGAGGGGAGTGGGCACCAACGCCTTCTCCTGCCCCCTTTCCCAGGCGAGAAGCCATGCCAGTGCGTGATGTGCGGCAAGGCCTTCACCCAGGCCAGCTCCCTCATCGCCCACGTGCGCCAGCACACCGGGGAGAAGCCCTATGTCTGCGAGCGCTGTGGCAAGAGGTCCTGCCCACCCCTGCCCACGCCCGGGGTGCTGCGGGGTTCCAGGCACTCTGCAGTGAGGGGGTCAGAAAACAAACTGGGGGCTCGGTTGGGACTGCTGCCCAACCCCAGGCTCTGGCCAGAGTCCTGTTCGGTGTAGATGAGGCAGGAGGTCCCAGGCCTGGGCAGTTCCATGTGAGCCCCTCTCTTGCCGCCCCGCAGATTTGTCCAGTCCAGCCAGCTGGCAAATCACATTCGCCACCATGACAACATCCGCCCACACAAGTGCAGCGTGTGCAGCAAGGCCTTTGTGAACGTGGGGGACCTGTCCAAGCACATCATCATCCACACGGGTGAGCCTGTGCCCCCTGCCCGCACCTGTCCCTTCCCAGCCCCTGCTCTCATGTGGGGGGGCAGTGGGGAGGGCGGTGCCCCCAGACCACAGCCTTGGGTGCTGGCACTTGCTGCAGGTGGCTTTGAAGGCAGTTCACTTCAAAGGAGGACCCCATTTTCTTAGAGCTTCCAGGGTGCTAGTGCCACTAGGGGTGTCTGTGCAGTGCTGGCATCTACCTTAAAGCACTTTTCTTGCTGGAAAAGACAGGGCTGCTGGGCAAGCTGGAGGCGTTGAGGTCCTCCCACCCCCACTCCTGCTGCCCCTTCCCCCAAAGGCAGGAGAGAACCTTGCCTCCCCCCAGGAGAGAAGCCTTACCTGTGTGACAAGTGTGGTCGTGGCTTCAACCGGGTAGACAACCTGCGTTCCCACGTGAAGACTGTGCACCAGGGCAAGGCAGGCATCAAGATCCTGGAGCCCGAGGAGGGTGGTGAGGTCAGCGTGGTCACCGTGGACGACATGGTCACGCTGGCCACTGAGGCCCTGGCAGCCACGGCTGTCACTCAGCTCACAGGTGCGGGCTGTGGGCAGCAGAGGGAAGCACGGCAGGTTGCCTCTGGGTGGCAGCTATGGGGCAGGTGCTGTGGCCTTCGCCTTAGGCCCTGTGATTGTGCCCACAGTGGTACCAGTAGGGGCTGCGGTGACAGCTGACGAAACAGAAGTACTTAAAGCCGAGATCAGCAAAGCTGTGAAGCAAGTGCAGGAAGAAGGTGAGAGGGGCCACCCAGGGTGTGAATGCTGGTGGACCCCGTCCTTCCCACCCTGACCACAGCCCCCACCTCCACAGACCCCAACACTCACATCCTCTACGCCTGTGACTCCTGTGGGGACAAGTTCCTGGACGCCAACAGCCTGGCTCAGCACGTGCGAATCCATACGGCCCAGGCACTGGTCATGTTCCAGACGGATGCGGACTTCTACCAGCAGTACGGGCCAGGCAGCACGTGGCCGGCCGGGCAGGTGCTGCAGGCTGGGGAGCTGGTCTTCCGCCCTCGGGACGGGGCCGAGGGCCAGCCCGCACTGGCAGAGACGCCCCCTACAGCTCCTGAATGCCCACCACCTGCGGAGTGAGTGGGCTGCCCTTCTCCTGACTGCTTATTTAAAGATGGATGGCATCCTGGAACTGAGAAGGGCAGCCCCATTCCCTAGAGAGAATAAATTTGATTATTTTCTAATGCTGCCTTTAGGTCCCTGTGGGGGTGGGTGGGGCGCTGGCAGCTACAGCTGACGCAACAGAAGCACTGCACTACCAAGGGACTGGCCTCCTGGGAAAGCCAGGCTGTCCCTTCTGCCAAATGGGACTGGAACCGCAGGACCTGTCTCAAGCCAGGCTGGCTGCTTTGCCCTGAGTTGGGCTGTGGGTGGCACTTGGGCCCAAGAGACCACAGTGCCACATGCCCCGTATCTCATCCAGTCTCCTGCTTAGAGGCTTCTCATCTGTTCGGCTTTATGACCCAGCCTCCCCTCTCCCCCTGGGGAGTGCAGTTCCCCTCTGCTCCCAGCAGGGGCCACAGCCACTTACCAGGGCCAGGCAACCCAGAGAGCCTGGCCCCAAGGCCACAGTGGCTTTGCCCCCTTCAGCCCAGGCCACTTCTGCCAGGCCCGGCCCAGGGGTCCTTTCAGCCAGAGCAGCAAGGTAGGCAGAGGAGAGGGCAGGGCCCAAGCCGCCAGCCCAGTTCTTATGGGCCCGGGGAGCAGGAGGGCTCCACACTTGCTTTACCAGTAAACCCAGTCTGGGGAGGGAGGCCAAGTCAGTGCCATCTTTTGGGAGCATTCACTTGCACTGCATCAGTGGAGTCTCTACCACCAGGCCAGGGCCCTGGAGGGACAGGAAGGAGCAGCTGGAAGCTTCACTGGGGAGCTGGGAGCACAGCAGGCAGCGCCAGTGGAACAGCTTCCTCACTCCTGCCAGAGATGCTGTCTCGGCCCCTTCTCCACAGTTCACCCCCAGCAGCTGTGATCCCTTGTTCAGAGAGGACACTTACCATCTTCCTACAGCAAAAGTATAGGCCTGTTTGTAGCAGCCCCGTTGGTACTGTGAGGGAGACCACCAACCTAGCCCCATGTCCCTGTTCCCATCCCAATCCACAGCTTGTCATGGAGCCAGCTGCAGGGCATCCTCCTGTCTGGAAGCAGAAACAGGATTAACAGCCCGAGGAGCTCTGCCCACTGCCCCTGGAGCCAGCCTGCTCCACCCTGGGAGAAGGGGCAAGAGACAAGAAAGCCCGGCTGCTGTGTGTCTGAGTGCCTTCCACACTACCTAAGAATCAAGCAGGACCTTGGAGTTTCACAGATACTTACACAACACTAAAAGATGGTTAAGTTCAGCACCCCTGATAAAAATCTCTTCTGTACAAGGTAAACTGGTACTTGGGAAGACTGAGAGACAGAAAGGAAGCAGGTCCCATATACAGACTTGGGGGAAGGACCCAAAAGTAGGATGAGGGTAAGCTGTTCCCCACCCAAGTAACAATCACATTCACACTTGACGTGTTTTGTATTTTTTAATAAAGTTTGTAATCCAATGGACACACAAAACAAAACTGCGCTGAGAAAAACAGTTTCATAAATTAATAAGTGTTAGGAAGTTGGGGAAGAGGTCAAGATACCAGGAAGAGGGGATTAGCCAGTCTTTTTATACAGGTGCTGTGTGACACTTCCACATCGCGGGAGCAGGGCCCGTGCTGTATTGAAGCGCATTTATACAAATGAGTGACAATACAAAGTCTGAGTATGAAAATAAGATTTTCTCTGAAAACACATTTTTGGCACAGATTAAAAAAAATGTATGTCAGGGGAATTTGATTTTTTAAGTCAGTATTATATATATTTATATATATTATATATTTATATATACACACATCCCAAGTTCTGCATATCCCACCAAGAAAGAAAATCCTTCTGTCTGCTCCTTTTCAATTGTAAACTGTACATCCCGGTGAATCAAAGACGGTGGCAGCAGGAGAATTCGGAAAGATGATGCGTCCAAGTGAGCAAGGGGAAGGGAGGGGTGGGGACAAAAAAACCCAATGAAATGTTCCTTGACCCCAAGGTCTCAGCAGAAGTTAAAGGTCCTTCCTGCATTAGAGTCCGCGATGTGTGTTCACGTACACCAAGATATCCAGAGTGTCACAGCCTGTCTTCACTGTGCAAAAGTCCAAGTCACTAATTTAGTGCAAAGGCAGTTCTGTTTTCTTGTTTCTTAAAAACAAAAAAATTTCATACCACTGCCATGTTCCTTTTCTCCAAAAAGAGGAGAGAGAAACCCAGCCCCAGGTGTCTGCGAGTCCGTTGGTTGGTGGTCTGTCCTTGGGCTAAAGCGTCATGTAAACATACAAGGTAGCAGCACCACTGCCCAGAGAAGTCTGTCCGACTGAGCCGGGCAGGCAGGAGAGCAAGAGGCTGGCCGTCTGGCAGTGGAGTCTGTCCCCTTCAGCAGCTTCTTCCTCGGCGTGGCTGGGTTGTCCTGTGTTTATGTTTGCTGCAGAGCCTCAGGAAAGTACACTGAGGTGGGGACCATTCAGTGGCTCACACAGAGGCAATGACAATCATGAGGTGGGGAGAAATGTTGGAGATGCTGGCAAGGAGATCTGGGGCCAGACGGGACAGGTGACTCTCAGAAAACTCGCAGGGCGGGAAGATCTGCAGCACATAGGCGGGCTGGAGACGGGGACGAGAGAGCAAAGTGGGACCCTCTGTCTTCACAGCACCCGCCCCACATTCCATTTCCAACAAGGCCCCGCAGAAGCTCAATGGAGAAAGCCAGGCAATTCGCCCCAACCAGTGAATATCTCCACAACTGTGTCCACCAGAAGACACTTAGCAGGTGTCAGGAAACTATGAACATGAACCCCCTGGGGCCCTCTTCATCATTAAGCTCAAGGAAAGCCTCTGCTCTCAGCAGTTCCCTTGGTTCTCCCCAGAATGCGCAGTGGCGGCCCCTCCCATGTGCTCTGCTGGCTGCTTCTGTCCAAAATACCTTTTGGCTACCTCCTCTGAGAAACTCCTAGACTATTCTAGTTGGCACCAGATTAGTCAGCCTGCCTTCCCACGACCAGCCCCACCTGTGCGTGCATGTGCAGAGAAGGATCTGGAAAGGGCATGGGACAACCAACCTGATTGGAGCCAGGGTTGGGGACGTTGATGATCCCTGCTGCCTGCTTGGCCTGCAGGTAAGTGATGAAGGCAGCCTTGAGGGACTCGGTCTGGCTCACAACGTCCTCTTGGTCACGGCCACATGGCAGAGCCAGCAGCAGACAGTAATCTGTCTCCACCTGGGGCAGAAGCAGCCATCAGTGATCAGGGGCCTCCTAGCCAAACGACAGCCCATGTCCAGCCCAGGGTAACAAGTCCACAGAAACTCCTGCCTCTGAGATGACTTTAAAGTCTACTCTTTATTGAATGAAAAAATCCCTTGTTTCTGGGTCTAGAGGCATTTTACACTTACAAATAGAAACACAAGGTGCCCATGTCAATATCATTTCTGTGTTTGTTCCATGCATGACAGGCCAGGGAGACAGGATGGCAGGGGCCACCTAGGCCTTCCCTCCCTGTTGCCCACCTGGGCCTGAGTCTTACCGTCATCCTTCGGGCAACCCCTTCCAGCTGCGAGGCCTCCAGCCGCATCCTCTGGGCGATCCTCAGCGGGGGTCCTCCTTCGGAGAGGGGCAGGGACCGATGGGCCAGAACATTGTTGCCGGAGACGAAGTGGAGCTGCACAGCAGCTGTGTCATTCTTGAGGGCCAGGAGGCCCTGCCACACGATGGGGTACTTCTGCCCCCAGGGAAACAAACAGGAAGTGAGCACATGGCTGGAGAGCTGAGCCATGCTGCACATGGCCCCAGGCTGCAGCTTGCTGGTCTAGGTCAACTGGGGAAATCTTAGGACATTTTTAACACACCACAAAACTTGGGAGACAGGTGGGGCACCCCCTGCCCAAGCTTACCTTCAGAAGCTGAACCATATCCACAGGTCTCTGAGAAGTCAAGTGTGGAGACACATCTTGTTTGGGGGTTGGCTGGGCTTCCGTGTGCGGCAGAGCCAGTCCTGGTGGGGTGCTGGGGCCCGAGGTTGTGGCGACAAACAACGGCTGCTTTGGAACGGCCTGAGCAGGAAGAGGGGCTGGGAGGTCAGGCTTCATGGACACAGACACGGGGGAGGGGTAGGAAGTCTGGCCTGTTTCCACCTGTGCCCTCTGAACCTGCGCGTGAGGCTCAGGAGGCCTGTTTGCAGGGCCAGCTGGGAGGCGAGGCTGCTCTGTGCCTCCTGTCTGGGTCCCCTTTGCTTCCTGGGAGACTTGAGGCATCTTGCTGCTCGGTGGCTGGCCAGGCTGGCTGAGCTGGGAGGGTGGGCAGGATGGCGCAGACGGGGCAGGCTGTGGAGACTGCACAGACGGGGCAGGCTGTGTGGACTGCGAGGGCTGAGCAGGCTGCAAGGGCTCACCTTCAGGAGGAGGGCCCTGGAGTTGGGAGGAAGGCAAAAAGGGATACTGTCGGTCTGTTGTGTACTAGCCCCTGCCCCCAACAAATGACCCAAAGGCCACAAGAAAAGGGTCAGATACCGGGCATCTCTAAGTCAAGCCCACGGAGGGAGCCTGACTAACGATGCTGCTCTCAGTTCAGCTAAGAAGTCACCTGTTACCTCCGTCCCCACCCCTGTGAGCAGGAGTCACCACACCTACTATTCCCACGGGGAGCTCCTCCCCATATCCGGAGGTCTCTGATGTGATCCGATCCTTTCACCCCAAAGGCTCCTCTTTAAACCCACAAAAAGACAAACATATTTTAGGGGCTATCTGATCCATTCACTGTACTTCAACCACTACTTTCTTTGACTGAAAGGCTGGTCTTTGCTTAAAAGCCCGCCAAGGCCCCAGCGTATGTCCGATGGACAGGGGAGACCCCAGCCCTCTCACCTGCGCAGCAGCCTTGGTCCGGGCGGGCAGGCCGATGGAGGAAGCGGCAGGGAACTGAGTGTGCGTCAGCTGAGCCGGGGCATGGTAGGTGCGGATGTCGCCGTACCTGTACTCTTGGAACAGCTCCCCACTGGAGTGCACAATCTGCACCCCATGGGTCACCACCACAGGGGGGGTCAGAGGCAGCCCCTGGAGTTGGTTGCTGGGGGTGACTGTGAGGATACGGGCCTCACCGTGAGGGGCAGGGGCAGGGGCAGCTTTGGCATCTGATGTCTTGGTGGCTTCTTTCCCTGGCTGCAGAGGGGCCTTGCTGGCCGGTGGCACCTTCACCACCCCATCTGCTGTCCGGGGCTGCTCGCTGACAGCCGTCACATGCGGATGCACCATGATCCGCACGTCCCGGGGTACAGTGTAGGGGTGCAGCCGGTACTCAGACTGCATGACCAGCACCTCCGACTGCACAGGGGCTGTAGCTCGGGCAACGGGGAGGTGGTAGTGCACTTCCTCCTCGGGAGGGTGCTGAGAGGCCAGTGCAGGCACCCCAGCTGTGGCTGGCTGGGGGGTGCCGGCCCGCTGCGGCGCCCTGACCTCTATCTGCTGGGGCTGCAAGGGGGCCCGAGGAGAGTGAAGTGTCTCTGGCCGGATGCTGTAGGTGATACTGGGCAGCGTGGGTGTGTTCATTCTCACCTCACCCTGGGACAAGTGGCTCAGAGACACAGTCTGGGTGATACTATGGGGTGGCATGATGACAGACTGCTCTGGGTGTATGCTAGAAATGAACTGAGGCACTGGGATGCCTGCAGCCAGCATGACTGTGGCGTTGGTTGACAGTGCCGTGGACGTAGTGCTGCTGGGGTGGTTCGCCCTCGGGAATGTGGCCGGTGCGGGTCCGCTGGGTCGAGGAGCATGTGCGTCTGGCTTTGTGGCTGCCAAGTGGGAGATGGTTCGCTCTGTCGGGGTGCTGGGCCCTGAGGTGACGTGGTTCACGTCTGCAGGCAGTTTGCTGGGCAGAGCAGGAGGGTGGTGGGGTGTGAGAGTGGACCCCAGGTTAGCCGGCTGGAGGACCTTGGTCTCGATTTTGAGGGTGACAGGGTCAGCGAGCTTTTTATTCGTGGTCACTATGCTTGGGGTAAGGACCAGTTGGTTGTGAACCAACACTGGGGGTGTGTTGATGCCCTGGGTGAGAACCTTCACGGTGCCACCCTGAGTGACAGGTGTGGACACTGAGAGGTGAATGGGCTCGGGCTTCTCCAAGGACGGGCGGTCGGCCTTGACAGACGAAATCACAGGGGACGCGTTATATGTCTGGGCCGTCAGTACCAGCGTGGAATGGGTGGCCACGTTTGCATAGCCTGCAGGGGCCTGAGGGCCTTTGGGTGGAGGCTGTGATGGTGTGACAGAATCGGGTTTGACCTGGGACTTGGACACTGACTGCTGAAATTCAATGTCCATGGCACTGGCTGGGGGGATCTGGCTGATCTTTGCGCTGATCCTCTGTGGGCCTTCGGTCTTTTGCCCCGAATAGCTCAGGAGCACGACGCCCTCTGAAGTGTTCACTCGCAGCCCCGCCCCAGAGCCACTGTCTGCCGGCCGGTCGTCAATCACAGACATAGAGCCCGGATGGAACCGGCTGTTCTCGTTAGTGCTCGATCTCTGTTTGCACTTTGCCGACGGCGCGATCACTGCGCCTCCCATAGTCACTGCACCTGTTGTGGCAGTCACACCACCAGATGTGGCAGTAACTGCACCTGCTGTGACTGTCACTGCACTTGCGGTGGCATTCACTGCACCTGCTGCAGCATTGACCGTGCCCGTGGCAGCGTTCACCACGCCCGTGGCAGCGTTCACTGTGCCCACCGTGGCGTTCACTGGAGCAGTGAGGACGTTCACTGGCCCCGTGAGGACGTTCACGGGCCCCTTCAGGACGTTCACTGGCCCAGCAGGGGTGCTCACCAGACCTTTCAGCGTGGCCACCGAGCCCTTCACGGGGCCTTTCAGGGCATTGACTGGGACCAGGGAGACATTCACCAGGCCAGTCAGGGCGCTCACCAGGCCGGTCAGGGTCTGCGGAGCTGGTTTCGCCAGGGTTATCTTCTGCGAGTTCTCCAAATCAATGCTGACAGGCATTCGACTAATGACAGAAGTAATTTTGGGAGCAATGACCGGAGCCACCTTTTCTTTGTCAGTAGCTGCTGGAACCTCTGAGGCTTGTGTGTCAGAGGTGTTTGTAACTGGAGCTGTTTTTTCTTCTAAAAGAGGCTTTTTAGATTCAACTGGAGGGGGTGGTGCCTCATGCAGGCAAGGGGCAGCACTGACGGGCTCTGCAATGGCCGTGGTGACACTCGTGGAAGTGACACCTGGTGCAGACACGTACTTGGGATCCATGAGAATCTTCCTCAGCGTGCTGGAGCTGGTGTCTACATCAGAGGCCTTTGTGTCTGGGGGAAGAGCTGGAGACGGGGTGGACTGAGCCCGTGGCTCCTCCTGCCTTGTGATCCACTCTGTCACCTTGGTAGGGGGACTCTGGTGTGGGATGCCCCCAGAAGTGACAGGGGGCGGGAGCTTTGCTGCAGTTACGGAAGGAAGCATGGGTGTGGGCATGCTGGGGTCGCTGGGCGGGGTCACTGGATCACTCTCAATGACTGAGTGCACCTTGAACCTGGCTTGAGGATCACCATCTACCGGTGCCGGCTGCGAGGGAGGGGGCAGGTCTGGGAGCACAGACACTTTGGTTGGAGTCTTTTCTTCAACACTGCTTTCCTGGGACACATTCTCTGCACATGGAGTCTTGCCTGGGTCAGGAGCACACGGCAGTGGCGGCGAAGGTGAATGCGGTTTTTCGCTCTGCTTTTCTTCCTGTGGAGGTTCTGGGGGTTGCGCCACTGTCCCCTCAACTGCAGCAGGACTCTTGCTTTGAGCCTGGTCAGATTCTGAGACGTGGGTCTCCACAGCGGCCCCCGCTTTCTTGTTCGTATTGCGTTTGCGGCGTGACCGTGTTGTCTTCTGGCGCCCTTTGTCTTTCCGAACAAGAGCAACTTCTGCTTCTTTGGACCCTTTGGCTTCCTGCACTGAGTGAGGGGTTTCAATGCTACTCTCTCTGGCTTCCTTAGCATCTGCTGGGACTGATGAGGGGTCAGGAGCTCTGACTGGCGGCCCAGAAGATTCTGTAGCAGCCTCCGTTTCCAAGAGGCCAGACACGGCCTCGCCGGTCTCAGGCTCCATTCCTCCCTCGGGAGGCCGCAGCGCTTGTGCGTGGGGCTGCGCGTCTGTCTGAGATTCTGTTGGGTAAGGTGCAGAGGCTGGGAAGCTTTCTGGCTCCCCTCCAGAAATGTCATTGATGATGGAGCCAATGGCTGCAGCCAGCTCTGTTTCACTTGCTTGGCGTGCAGGCTTGTCCCTGTCCTCTGTGGTGAGGCCCTCTGCTCCATCTGCGGCAGCCGCCTTGTAGGCTGCGTTGGCGGAGGTTTCCGTGAGCTTTTCGATGTTCTCCACGGCCTGCTCCAGCTCCATTTGCTTGGCTAACCGGGTGGCTTCTGGGGACACCTGAGAGGCAGGCGCATCTTCCTTCTCTGCTTCCTTGTCTGGATCAACTGGATCACTTTTCAACTGGGATGATGAACCACCTTCCTTTGGGGGACTCTCACTTTTCTCAGGGGAGACTGCCACCACCACGGCTTCCTTCTCCTCTGCCTGTCCCGCTGCCCCGGCAGCCCCCTTGGGGCTGACAGCAGCACCCACATTCTCCAGACTTGCAGATTTGTCCACTGCTGATCTCGAGTTTCGAGATCTTCCTCTCTTTGACTTGGAGGGTTTCTCAGGGGCTGGCTTTTTCTCCACCACTTCAGCGGGGGCGGTCGCAGGGGGATGCTTGTCTGTGCCGGCTTCCTTGCTATCGTGTTTCTGCTGGCTCCCTGCCTCCTCCTCCCCAGCCTTAGCTGCCGCGTGACCCTCTCTCCCACCTATTTGGGGGCCCACCTCAGTGGTGGCCTCAGGACGTGCAGCATCAACCTTCGGTTCATTTTTCCCCTTTTTCCCCTGAGGACCACCAGTGGCTGTGTTCTTTTGAGATCGGGGGGATCGCCACCCCTCAGCTGGCTTGACCGTTTCTGTGGGCTCTTTGCCCTCGTTCTCATCCTCTTCATCAGCTCGACGGCGTGTTTTCGGAGGCCTTCCTCTCCGAGGGGTGGTGGGAGCGGCCGCAGCCTCCTGAAGCTCTCGCTCCAACCTCTTTCGGGTCACTCTTAGTTGCTCGACAGGCTCTTTGACTGGAGAGCGTCTCTCGTGGTCGGCCATGGTGGCATAAACACTCCTTACGTTCCGTCGCCTGGTTCGGCTGAGAGGCAAACTCGGTTCGGGGTGTTCGGGGTCCATGGCCGAGTTTTTAGAAGCAGTCCTTGTAATCTTCTCTGCCTCCATCTTCAATTCTAAAAGCTTCTGTGCTTCTCCCCGAGGAGAATTGGACCTCTTTAGCTTCTCCCGGTCTATTCTCTCACTCTTCCTCGTGACGGGCTTCTCCACGACACTTGCTGCAGTTGCCTGCACTGGGGTCTTGGAACGCTTACTTTTGTTGGGCTTTTTATCTTTTGTAGTAACTGGAGGATCGACTTCTAACTGTTCAGAAGCTTGAGGCTGAACCTCAGGGTCAACATCAGCTTTCTGAAGTGCAGTAGGCTCTGCGTCAGCAGCTGGGTCCAGCTTTTCGGCTTGTGGCTCATTGGCTTCCTCAGGCTTCTGAGTTGGTTTAGAAAGTGGTTGGGTGCTGTCATGTTCTGGGTCTACACTGCTCTCTGCCTGGGAAAACGAGGCCCCAGGAGTTGGAGGCTTGGCATCTAGATAAGGCAGCTGGTCACCCGATGAACCTTCAACAGCTGCAGGGGCCGTGGCAGCATCTTTACTGGTGTCCGCTCCTGGGGGCAGGTCCACTTGCTCGGGCTGTTCCACAGGGGCAGCAGCTGGTTCAGACGCCGGCTTTGCTTCTTCCGAGACAGCAGCCGGCTCCACGGTCCTCTCTTCTGTTACTGGAGGCACCTCGGCTGTTTTGTCACTAGTCGTCTTCTCCAGTGCTGATGACGCGGAGTCTGGAGTTACAGCGGTGACACTAGGAGGCCCAACTGAAGGTGGTGTTTTCAGTTCTGACTCTTTATTCTCAGAAGCAGATTCTGGGGTCTTAGGATGATTCTCTATATCTTCCTGTTTCTCAGCCTCTTTGGGTTTTTGGTCCTTTTCCTTTTCTTTCTGTTGCATTCGTGTGAGCTCCATAAATCTGCTATGGAATAGAACTACTGGCTCTTGAATTAACTCAGCTGTGCTGTTTGCGCCATCAGATGTCTGCCTACCATATAATCTACCAGAAATGAAGTCAGAGTCTTCATCTTTCCTCTCTAAATGCTGCAGTCGCTTGGAATCCTGCTCAAAGATTGAGCTGTGCAAGAAACGAGAAGCAAATAGCTCTTGCCTCTCCTGCTCTTCTTCCTTGTGATCATCTTTTTTATCATCCATTTTCCCTTCGGAATCAGTCCTGATTTTCTTCTTTTTCATGTACCAGGAAGGAATAGGTCTTGGAGCAGAGTCAACCTTTTCTTTATCTTTGTTGTTCCGAAAATTAGCAAATCGAGAGTCCCAATCAAGAAAAGACCAATTTTCTTCTCGAGATGAAGAGAGGGATTTAGCTCTTTCAAGCAAAGCTTTAGTGTCTGGTGTGATTGTCTTATCCAATGCAAATGAATAAAATTTGTTCCTTTCTAAAGAACTAGAGAGTCTTTCATCTCGCTCACGTAGTTTGTCTTCTCTGTCCCTCAATAAAAAAGACAATCGGGAACTTTCAAATAAAGCAGAGGCTCTTGGTGAGTGGGATTTGTGTTCACCATCTTCATCAGAATCAGAAGGCACCTCCCCAGGTTCCAGATCTCGTACAGACCTTTTCCGAAGGCTGTCTCTCTTAATTATGCTGTTTGGGAAACTCACGTCAAATCTGCTGGAATCTTGTTTCATTTGAGAGTCCCAACGATTTAGTTCATCTTCAGAATTCAAGACAGACAGCTTTATTTTGGCAATGTCTGCCATCTGTTCTCTCCTACTAGAATCATAAGGATTAAATTTTAAAGACTCTTCCCTGACTGTTATGTTAGAATAGGGGAGACCTTTTTCATCTACTTTAGGAGACCCTTTTACTGATATTAGCCTAGGGGAGCCTATGGGATCATCATCTTCATGGAAGGAACTGTGTCGGATACTGGGGGAACAACCAGTCCTTTCAGAATCTTCGCTGATTTGGCGTGAACTTCTGTAATTCCTCTCTCTCTTGGTGCAGATATCAAAATCAACATGATCCATCCTTTTCTTTTTGCTGGGAGGGGAGTCATCGGTGACATCTTGAGGGGGTTTGCCTACCTCGTGAACAAGGCTACGTCTTTCGTATTCATCTACATCTTTTTTAGGACTGCCAAACTTCTCAGACTTGGCTATTTCCATCTCCATCTGCTGTTTTCTACGACTCTGCTCCATTTGTTTTCGGTAACTCTGTGTGTGATCAATGTCAATGCCAATTTTTTCTTCAGTATTTACTGAATGTGATTTCTCTTGGCCTGATTTATGTTCAGGTGTTTCATCACGAAGACTGCAATAGTTTTTCCTAACATCCACTCTCTCTGATCCCTGATCATCTAATAGCTGTAGCTGCTTGAGCTGTGGTTTTGAGTGAACGGGTTTTTTTGATTGGATTTCTTGATTTTCCACAGATTCACCTACTGGCTCTCCCAGTCTTGCTTGTAGGTCTGTGCTGGGCCTTGAGCCAGAACCAACAGGAAGACTGGTAAGCTCCTGACAGTCTTTGGGGCTGGGAACAGCATTTAGTCTGTCCAGTTTGATTTTTTTGGATTCTCTTTTAAGAATTTCTTTCCTCACAGGCTTTCTTTCAGACTCTCCTTCCCTCAGCAGGATGACATCTCTAGACGATACGTCAGACTGCTTTTTTAGAAGCACTCGAGCATCCTCCATCTCTGGACTGCTTTTCTTGACTTCTGGTTTTTGCCTGTCTGCTTTCAAATTGGAATCTGCAAAACGCCTTTTCCTTGCTTCCAGCTTCTCCAGATCCACAGCACTCACCCCGTCGGCAGGCTGCTCGGGTTTCAGGTGCTTCCTGGTTTTAAGCCTGCTGTCCTTGTCTACTACTTCAATGTGGCTCGAAAGCACCTTTTCCTTTGGCACTTTCATTCTAACAGATTCCAGTTTAGACGAGTCAGACTTCGCAGGCTCAGTTTGAGAGGCCTGAAGTTTCTGATCCAGGGCAGAAGACTTGACAGTGTCGCTGTCAAGCTTGGCTTTCAGTTTTTCCACAGGAGCATGGTCAATGACCTTTCCCTCTTTTTCTTTCACTCGAGTCAAAACCACACAAGGCATGAGTTCCAGGCGGTTTTTTGCTATTCCTTCTTTGTCAGCTTTCTCTCTGTTCAGTTTATTAGAACTCCTTGGCTTTTCAGGGCTCTGTTCTCTCTCATTTTCTTGGTCTGTTTCTGAAGACTGAGAACTAGGGGAGTGAATTTTTCCTTTTCGTTTCTGCTTCTCAGTTTTGTCCTTTTCTACTTTTTCCTTCCGTATTAAGCGTCTCTCTCTCTCCACTCTCTCAGGATCAAAAGTTCGTTCTTTTTCTGTCTTTTCATTTTTTGTATAGCGCTCCAGACGAGATTTGTCAAGTTTATCATACCTTGGAGGAGAGAGTGAGCTGCAGCTGCCACTTCGGTCTGAGGACCGGCTGTAAAGCCTCCTCTCGGAATCACTGGGCATCCTCTCTGACTGGGAGGGAGATGCGCCAGGACTCTGCGGACGGCGCAAGTGCACCGGACTCTGACTTCGTTCAATTGGCCTCCTCTCGTGGTCTCGGTCCCGGTCAGACTCAAACCTTTCCCGTTCTCTTTCTCGCTCCCTTTGCCTGTAACTGTATTCCCGAATATCTTGTTCATAAGGATCATTCCTGTAATCCCTGTATTCCCGAGGATCATCGTAATAGCGTGATTCGTAGTAGTCTCCTTGGTAAGTTTCCCATTCTGAATAAAATTCTCGCCCTCGAGTTGGATAGTCGCGCCTGGAATCCTCAGGATATGTGCCTGGAGTCCGAACATTCTCGTAGTATGTACGATCCTGGTTATAATCGTAAGATCCCCTTCGCTCCTCTCTGCCAAAAAATAGAAGACCTTAGTAGTTCTTTTGTTTCTTCATCACTTATGCATTACATTATGTATGTGAAATTAGACAGTCCTGTTTCTAAACATTTTTGACATTATTTCATCATTTGTTAACTGATTAAATTGCAGCAACTGTCCAATACAGCAGCTACTAGCCACACGTGGCTACTGAGTGCTTGAAATCTGGCTAGTCCAAATTGAGGTGTGAGTATAAAATACACACCGGATTTTGTAGACTTAGTTAAA
>VBSM01000529.1:8632975-8644390 GCA_008086735.1 Cheirogaleus medius | reverse complement strand
GGCCAATTAATTTCTTTCTATTTTTAGTAGAGACCGGGGTCTCACTCTTGCTCAAGCTGGTTTCAAACTCCAGACCTTCAGTGATCCGCCCACTTCGGCCTCCCAGAGTGCTAAGATTACAGGCGTGAGCCACCACACCTGGCCACCTTTTCCTTTTTATTGTGGCTACTAGAAAATTTTAAATCACATATGTAACTTGCATTACGTTTCTATTGGCAGTGGTGGCTCAGCCTTTTTTCATTCCTTTGGTGACTCTGGTGTAGTGATAAAGCAGACACCACTGGTTATTGAACATCATCACACCCTCACATTTCTTAATCTTTCTTCATTACTTTTGTACCAAAAAATATTCTCATCACAACTTAGGAAATAAATGCACTGTTTAGAAAAACAGACAAAAATTTGAATTAAAATTAAAATCTTACCACCTTTGCGACCTGTATGATACTGTTAACACCTCTATCTCAATTCACAATTAAAACAATATATTTTGGGGGCTGGTTAAGCTCTCTGAGCGCAGTCTCTTGATTCATAAGTTGATGGTACCTTTTCCTCCTAAGGCTCTTAAGAAGGTTAAGATAACATCTGTAAAAACCTTCCTGGCATAATCCTAGGCACACACTTGGCCCTCAGTAAATGCTGTCACTTTCCCCCCACTGCGAACTTGCACATTGGGGAGGACTGCAAGCACCGTGAGAGGACTCCTCCATTGCAAAGGAACTCTCCACAGGTTTTCTCTCACAAGGACCCGTCTGGTACATTTAAAACATGATTAAATTTATACACAAGAACACATGTTATAAAATTTTAAATACACCTGTATTAGAAGCCAATTAACTCCTTCACTTGTTCATTCACAGGAATTTTTATTCTCTCAGGTATGTGTTGCTTATTCTTTCTAGACAAGATTGCCATTAGTAGCTCATTAAAACACAACAATACTAGAAAACTCAAGCTGCTTAAAGGCACAGGCTTTGTCTTCTTAGACACAATTTCTCTAGCTCTTACCACAGTGCGTGTCTCATAGTAGGCACTCAAATATTTGTTGAAAGAATGAACTTTAGAAAAATACATCAAAGCTGCTACTAGTGATGTTCTAACTCTTTTGAATAGCAAATGAATCATCTAGACTGACCATTCAAACACTGGAAGCATCAATAACACATTATTACATTATTATTATTATTTATACTGAACTTTCTCACTTCAAAGTCAATATTTTATATCTATGATATTTGGTTTAAATGAATTCAAGATAATCTTTCTAGAGCTCCACAGGAATCACATTCTTTACCTAAATAGTGACCAGCCATCTTGTAAATAAATGTTACTAGGCATGGAATTAGGCTAATTTAAACTCATTACAACCATAAATACAAGGAAGTACCATTTTCCTATATGAAGACAGACACATGACATGCCTTCTAATATCATAAAGCGAATAAGATGCCTAGAATGGGCACATCTCTAGTTTACTGCCCACATCAATAGTGGGCTTGAGTCATATTTTAAAAACACAGTATCGAGATATTTTTTAAAATAAGGAAACTAAAACTATATCCAAAAGTATGGAAAAAAGTTGTAGAAGTCATAGATGTTTGTGTAAATATTTGTGCTAAAGCACTGATCAGTTTAATAAATACTAATTTTGGCTGCTGGGTATGGGGGCTCACGTCTGTAATCCTAGCACTTTGGGAGGTCAAAGTGGGAGAACTGCTTGAGGCCAGGAGTTTGAGACGAGCCTGAGCAAGATAGTGAGAACCTACCTCTACAAAAAATTGAAAAATTAGCCAGGTGATGCACACCTGTAGTCCCAGCTACTCAAGAGGCTAACACAAGAGGATAGCTTCTTGAGCCCAAGAGTCTGAGGTTGCAGGGAGCTATGATCTCACCACTGCACTGTAGCCGGAGTGACAGAGTGAGACCCTGTCTCACAAAACAAAAACAAGTAAGTATGAATTTTGCTGGGCCTCATGACTACAAAAAGAAATGAGCAGTCCTGCCCTCAAGGAACTCAACAACTTAAGCAGGGGACAACATAACTGAGCATTTGGGCCAGAGGGGCTCTGGCAAGGGTGTGTACAAAGAGACATGGAGGAACTACAAAGAGTGAGGTTAGGGAGAAGATGCCGTTCACATCACTGCACAATATCCAAACTACCATAAGTAAATGAGAAAGTTACCTAAATCATAATGGGACCCTGTAAATTCATCCTGAGAATTACTCTGGTAAAGTGTAAGCTCAATGCACTAGTGGGGAAGAACCGTGGGTTTATCCCCAGCCCAACCACTTAGTAGCCTGTGACCTTATCAGCAAAAGTCATCTGGTCTTCAGTTGCCTCCATAACAGGACACAGTACCCTACCTGACATCGAGTATTTGAGGGATCAAACGAAATACTACTTTGTAAATGGCAAAGCCTTGTGAAAACAGAGTTATTGTTTGCATTCCTAAGCTGAATTATCACTAGAGTTAAAGCATTTTTGTTCATTTATGCGGCAACTATTCAGTGGGATAACTTCCTCCCGCTCTATGGAAAAGGCACAGATCCTCAAGTTCTCCTGCCAGGAATGCATTCCACAGGCACTGCCACCCAAAACCCAATGGGGCAAACCTGGGTCCCAGCAAAGGCCCTCCTGCTTCCTACATTAGGAGATAACCACCATTCGACAGAGATAAATTACCATGGGAAAGAACCAAAGAACAAAGCCACAGCCAGATCATCACGAAAAAGAATGAATTTTAAGGAGTAATATACAAAAATTAACACCCACAGTACATTACCCAACCCTCACAAGACACTGCTTTTTAAAAAATATTTAATGTACACAGAGGATTTTAATGGATTTTTTTATCTCTTAAGTATAACTAGGCCTCCAACACACTTTCATTCACTTATGGATAAGAATTCCCCTAAGCATTTAATGTATGGTTTTTTTTTTAAGTATTTTTTTTTTGAGACAGAGTCTCACTCTCTTGCCCCAGCTAGAGTGCCGTGTCGTCAGCCTAGCTCATAGCAACCTCAAACTCCTGGGCTCAAGCGATCCTGCCTCAGCCTCCCGAGTAGCTGGGACTACAGGCATGCGCCACCATGCCCGGCTAATTTTTTCTATTTTTGGTAGAGATGGGGTCTCGCTCTTGCTCAGGCTGGTCTTGAACTCCTGAGCTCAAATGATCCTCCCGCCTTGGCCTCCCAGAGTGCTAGGATTACAGGTGTGAGCTACCACACCCAGCCAGCACTTAATGTATTAACAATGACTTCAAACTGCTACGTGGGAAGCCAGGACCCAGAACATTTTCTTCCTCTCCCAACAAACACATACATTCTCTTACATGTGCACACACAGCTTCATGCTCTCTCTTGCTCTTACACACACACACACACACACACAAACACAACTGAGATACACCAGCCTATCAAGACTGATGATCTGTGATCTTTTACAATCTGGATTCTGAAATACTTGTGAGAAACTATTCAAACCTTTTAAAGTTAAAGCTTTTGGGAATCTGACTGTGGGGGACATTGTTCATTTAAAAAGCTCCAAGTATTCAATTATTGCTGCACAACATTCCACTAATGACTCAAAGTGACATACACTATCTATGATTTAAGCAAAAATGAACTGGTAAGGACAGGCAGTAGGAAGGGAATGTGTTCAACAGGATCCCGGCAGCACAATCTGGCCTTGGCTCATGCTGGTCAGAGAGCCCTTTGCACACTAGAACTGAAGTGTCTAAAGGCATTCAAAAGCCTTCTGTCTAACACATGGGTACAGGGGTGGAGACCTACTAATAACATTCTAGGAGACTTAATCATAGAGGCGTGTCTGGACAAACAGCTTGATCATAGGGACAATAGCTTCCATTTTCACATGCAATCAGCTATTGAGGAAACTGGTGACATTATGTTAAAATGTTTTAATACATTTGGTCTATTTGGCAGAAAAAATGTTAAATGCTACATTATCATGACTGAAAATATTAACGAGGGGAAATCAGTTTTGCCTTTCACATTGTCCAAGTCACCAACTTATATATACTTTGGCTTATTGATTCACAATGTATTTAAGAGATTCAAATTTAAAATAAAGCTCTTGATGTTCTTTTGGAAGTTTTTATTTTTTAGTTAAATATCTGAGGACATATGTGGTGACATCCTGGATATTGTCATTACTGAGGCATTTAACAGTTTATAATGTA
The DNA here is from genome assembly GCA_008086735.1 of Cheirogaleus medius. Taxonomy (NCBI): domain Eukaryota; kingdom Metazoa; phylum Chordata; class Mammalia; order Primates; family Cheirogaleidae; genus Cheirogaleus; species Cheirogaleus medius. The sequence continues at coordinate 8,640,187 of VBSM01000529.1, read as the reverse complement.
CTCTAATATATGTTATCAAATTTAATTTAAACTGTAAGGCAGAATGATTTATATTTATAATTAATGGTACATAAAGTTATATTCTGGCAAAACAGTAACTCTCACAAATTGTAGAAGCTTTCAGTAAGAAATCTAAAAACTGGCTTCATAAAAATAAACCTGTGTTTCCATATGAGATGGTAAGTTTTTTAAGGGATGAGAGTTGGAGTAAGGGCTAAAAAATAAAACTTCATCTCATCTGAAGTTGATGTATTCGAACTCCAGCTACACGGACAGGGTTAAAATACATACCTTCTTTCTATTAACATTTCATAAAAGTCTCTGATATCTTGACCAGATTTCTCCATGCAGTGATAAAATGCCAGCTGGCTTTCACGATTTGCAAAATCCACCTTAAGAAAAAAAAGGACAGCAAGTGTTTGTTGCAAGTTTCAGATTTTAAAGATGGAAAATGTTATCAAATTTGAAAATCCATCACAACATAGCACTTCTGGACAAATTTCAGGAAAGAACAATCTATCTCAAGTGAAACAGTCCTCATAATGAAACTATATTGTGTTAACCTGAAATTTTCCAAATTCTATTAATACACAAATCCTGATAAACAAATGTAATTTAAAGTTTCAGACACAACCCTGAAGGACTAAAAAAGCAAGATGGAAAACTGAAATGGCAATTAAAAATAAAATGAAGTCAGGCATGGTGGCTCATGCCTGTAATCCCAGTGCTTTCGGAGGCCAAGGTGGGAGGATTCAAAACCAGTCAGGACAACATAGCAAGACCCCCATTGTCTACAAAAAAAATAAAAAAGTTCGCTGAGCATGGTGGCAGCATTCCTGTAAGTCCCAGCTACTCAGGAGGCTGAGGCGGGAGGATCACTTGAGCCCAGGAATTTGAGGTTACAGCAAGCTATGGTCAAGCCAAAAAAAAAAAAAAAACAGATTGACTAAATCCAGCAATCTCTGGTGAACATAATAAATTTGCTGGAACCACAGTTAGAACATAAAACCAAATATGGAAGAACATTAAAACTTCACTCACAGCTGGGCCTAAAAGTCATTAAAACATATGACACCCATCAATCAATATCTTATTTAGGCCTGGGCGTGGTGGCTCACACCTGTAATCCTAACACTCTGGGAGGCCGAGGCAAGAGGATAGCTTAGGTCGGAAGTTTGAAACCAGCCTGAGCAAAAGCAAGACCCTGTCTCTACTAAAAATACAAATAAATTAATTGGCCAACTAAAAAAATAAACAAATAAATCTTATTTCATTTTGAAAATACTTGTTTCAATCTAACCACCATAGGTATTAAGTGTATATAAATTTCTTCAAACTACCACGAATACCAAACACATACACCAGACCAAAAAAAAAAATCATGCTTTCAGTGATTGCCCACTCTTTAGAAGAGGAAGACAGGATTATTTAGAAAGCTGGAATGATACTCTCAGCCCTTGTGTGTGAAGATACCCACAGGTAACAGTGGGTGGGCCTGCACTAAGAGTGTCCACATGCTCATCAGGTACCAAGAGCATTGAGAGGCATACTTCTTTGAATGTCGGGACTTTTAGGGAAGGATATGTGGCTAATGTTTTTTTAAAAAGACTCTCTGCCCATAAGTAGCTAAGCACAAAAATCATAATATTCCCCTTTTACACTGCAGACATATACTACATGTTCGGTGAACCACTGTCCTTGCTGGCAATCTACAAATGCCAGTTACTGAGAGGGTGAGATTTGAGTGCAATTTTGTTTTGCTTCTGTTTAAAGTCATTCTGCACACCTTAATTTTATTCCCACCGATTTTCCTCCCCTTGGTCTCTTTTACAGCTGCTTGTGCATATTCAATTTCATTATAGAGGACCAGGGCCATGCCTTTTAAGCGGTCAAATACCACCTGTAAAAGACAAAACAAAAACCAAGTTAAGAGCCTCATCCACTGGACTTAGTGTCAGTCCCAACAAAATCCTAAGTCACAAGGATGCTGCCAAGAAAAAATATAACTTTATGTACTTTATCCTAGAAAAAATTTGAAGCCTTTTCTGATGATGCACATTGTAGTGAACACACAATAAATATGTAGGGACTGTTTAGAATCATGGACATTATACCCTGTGCTATATTATGCCTTTATTTTGTTTTTCTGTACTTTGTTTTCCATGTTGACTGACTACTGTATTTAAGTAAAAGCATTTTTTTTGTTTTGGCTTTAAAAAAAAATCTTGAAAGGGAGAAAAGAAATTTAAAGAATACTGAATCTACAAAGAATGTCAGTAAACTCTGATTGTAAGTAGCACTACTGTCCTAAACTAAAGCTGGATTTTTTATTTTTAAGATGTGTATTTCTCCAAACAACAAAAACTACATTTAAAGAAATGTCCAAGTTATGCAACATACCCATTGCAGAGTAAATATGCTTTTAAGGAGTTAAAGTTTTACATTCACACAATGGAATTGAGTCCAAAGACCCTTTTCCTGTTGTTTGTGGGTGTGTCATATAATAAACATCGATTAGATGCATATTCTATTGTGTGACTGTCCCTTCAAGTCACCATCTTTAAAAAAAAAAAAAGTCTAACTGCATATTTAGTATAAATGTAAATAATTATATAACTAGGCTAAATGTAATGTGAGATAAAATTATAAAAATCCCTAAGAAACATTCTATTTTTATTCTATTTAAATGTACTATGAGAATAATTTAAAAATCAATCATCCCAGATGGTTCAAAACAATTTTTCAAAATACTCATATCTTAAGGTAATAAATGAAAATGCCCTTATAGACCAAATTTCAGCAAAGACAATTTTAATGTGCAAGTTACTAAAGAAATTGGGACTGAAAAGATGGAATACCAAGAAAAAGGAGTCAGAAGTAAAGCTGAAACACACACCAAAACCTCCCACCTACCTTTACTACAGGCCCGTATCGGCAGAAATGTCGTGTTAAATACTGATCCGACACATTTGAAGAAAGCCCATCTAACCATACGCAGTTTGTAGGCATGCTCTTTCCAAAACCCAGCTGAATATAAAAGGCAAAATTTCTATTAGTAAAGTTCACAATTACTATTCAACTACAGAATTCTCAGAAAACTAGTTTTATTCTGTAGGAATCTTAGCAAATCAACATCTCAAGTGGGAACCATCTGGTTAAAATCAAATAGAAATTTACAAAAAAGCAATTTCTGCCTGGCTAATCAAATATTGATTCAGATTATAGTATAATTGGATGGGGATACAAAGAAGTATATCATCTTTATGGTTGATATACTTACTGCAATCTTAATTAGACATATGCACCAAAAATGCCAAATCTTAAAAAACAAAGCAAATCACAACAGCACAATAATTTATGCAAATCCATTTACCTTGAGACGATTATTTCCAAGGTATTCCCCATCCATCTTCTTAATAGCTTTACAAACACTGGCAATATCACAGTATTGCAAGAATGCATACTGAGGAACTCCATTCACTTTCTTAATATCAATATCCTGAAAAGGCCAATCAACACTACTTAGTCATATGCCAACAAGAAAATAAATCAGAATAAACCAAATCCATACAGGTGTTTATTTCTCAAAAAAGCTGTATTTCCAATAATCATTTTCTTAGTTAAAATTATACATCTATATATTAGTAGTTAAATGTTATATAACACAGCATTTGTAGTCACAAACCATGAAATCCTTCCCACGTGAGGCTCTCTGCAAAGGAAGCAACTGTACTGCAACTCTAAATTCAAAATTTAAAATCCATAATATCAGTATTAAGAGAGAAATTTATGCTAATAAGGAAAAAGTAGACTACTTAATGAAATCCTAAGAAATAATTCTCTTCTGCAATATCTTATTAGGGGCCATGCCACTTAAAATGTAATAGCTGAGAAGAATAAGAATGATAAATCAAGTTTTCAAAAAGTAATTTAAGGGCCGGGCGTGGTGGCTCATGCCTGTAATCCTAGCACTCTGGGAGGCCGAGGTGGGCGGATCATTTGAGCTCAGGAGTTCGAAACCAGCCTGAGCAAGAGCGAGACCCCATCTCTACTAAAAATAGAAAGAAATTAATTGGCCAACTAAAATATAGAAAAAATTAGCCGGGCATGGTGGCGCATGCCTGTAGTCCCAGCTACTCGGGAGGCTGAGGCAGGAGGATCGCTTGAGCCCAGAAGTTTGAGGTTGCTGTGAGCTAGGCTGACGCCACGGCACTCTAGCCCAGGCAACCAAGTGAGACTCTGTCTCAAAAAAAAAAAAAAAAAGTAATTTAAAACATGCAATCTTGAATAAGAAGATTCATTCTATCAGTATATCCAACTGAACCAAGGCTGGTGATTGATAAATATGATAATAATCTCTCCTATCCAGAATGAATGGATATATAAATACCTGAACTACTCTGTGAAGACCCACCAGAACAGCATCCCTGGACTAAAGAAACACTTATAAAGGAAACCCCCACCTCTTCTGGAAAGCACAAAACCTGCAGTTGTACCTGACACTCCCATCCTGCCTAAGAGGAGGCAGTGAAAAAACTTGGCTTAAACATAAAAATGCTCCAGAGAAACCACAGTTAAATGCAAAAATCTGTACTTAAAAAATAATGACCTGGGCCATGTATTGCAGAATCAAGTATTGTGAGATTATATAACTGTCCTTAAAGGTCACAAGCCAATAATCAAAACTCAACACAGCAAAATGAGTAATACATTTAAAGAGCTAAAAAATAAAAAATAAATAAAAAAAAATAAAGAGCTGTTCGATGAGTACTAAAAAAAGCAATGATCTATACTCAAATTTACTCAAAGTAATGCTAAATAGGAGTTAATTTTCACCATTATATAGAATATAAAGACCCAGGATAACTCCACTTAAGGGAGTATCGCCAAAAAAAACTGGTGGGTAGACTCAATAACTAGGTTCTTTTGGCTATGGCTTAATCTGTTATACAAAGAAGTATATCATCTTTATGGTTGATACACTTACTGCAATCTTAATTAGACATATGCACCAAAAATGCCAAATCTTAAAAAACAGCAGGGCATCTTTCCAAAGTCAGTGTGTCATTTAAAACAGTGACAATCATCAGCAATTACTACCATGATGAGATTATGATTTTCAAACAGAATACTGACATGTCAACATTATTGAGAACCATAGCTCTTAAAACACAATCATTCCATTTTTAGCAATCCTTGTGATGAGATGCATTCATGTACCTAAATTACATCTTTTTACACTGCTTCAAAATTTAAAGTAGCAGCCACATTCAAATAAAAGCATGTCTGAAAGTTTTATCAACTCATAGACTCATGAATGCCAAACAGCAAATTAAATAATAGATAATTGTGTGAAGACAAAAGAGGCTAGGGCCCAGATAGGTTAGTAAACGCCACATCACCTGTCTAGGTAGGCAGTAGAACTGAATGGAATTACAGTAGACGCTACTCTCACAAAAGAAATTGAAAAATCAAAATAACTGAAAAAGAAAGGAAGATGAATGTTTTGCTGGTATATTTCTCTAAAAATATAGCTTTTCTATTTTCTTCTTCTTTTCTACCAACCATTTCTATCTCTTGCCTCCAGCTCCTGTATGATGAGGTTGAGGTCAACCACAAGCACAAATAATATTTCATAAGACTAGATTATGTCATTAAAGAAAACCAAGAATCTTTTGCTTAGAGCAATAAATAAACAAGAATGGATAGACAAATGGAAAGATACATGGCCACATACTCACAACCCCTCAAAGATGAACTGTTCCTGCTCAAAACATTTTTTACTCCCCAAAGTCCAAATAAACTACAGCACTTTCTGCACTGTTTATTATTAATAAAGAGTCTCAGAAAGACAGAAGTAATTTCCCTATTTTTTCAAACACAGTACAAAATACTATATCCAAAATATAAAGCTGTGATCTAAATATCTTCACTATAAATTGACTCAAGTTTTGAGTCACAGGGAACAGAAAAATCCTTGTATCCCTAAATCTAACAATGACTTACATAACATAAAAAGTGATTCGGGCTAGGTGTGGTAGCTCACGCCTATAATCTCAACACTTTGGGCAGCTGAGGTGGGAGGATCACTTGAGGTGAGGAATTCAAGACCAGCCTGGGCAACAAAGAGAGACTCCCGTTTCTACAAAAAAAATTTTTTTATTTTAATTTAGTTGAGCATGGTGGCAAGTGCCTATAGTCCTAGCTACTTAAGAGGCTGAGGTGGGAGGATCACTTGAGCCCATGAGTTTGAGACTACACTGAGCTCTGATCACCACTTCACCACGTCAGCCTGGGCAACAAAGCGGGACCCTGTCTCTTTAAAAAAAAAAAAAAAGTGATTCAAATTAAAACTTCCAAATAGAATTGAACTTCCAACACACAACATCCAAATTCTAGTAATCCTTGACATATTTCTGATGGGTATTGTGATCACATGATAATCATACACTAATTTGCTGCTTCTTTTTTTACAAACATGTTTTTCTCATCCAAATTGTTCTTTCAACCCACAGGACTAGAGAGAGCATTAAAACAGAAATAGATGGACAAAGAAAAATACAAATGGGTAAAAAAATATGTATGCACAAACAAAATAAACAAACATGTAATATCCAATGGACTTTTCTAAATCATCTTTTGGCAGGAATAAAAAACACACAGAACAAATTAGAAAAATATTCACTACACCATTATGTGTCATCTCTCCAAATATAATCTGTACTGTGCTTTAGGTTTTATGACAAAGATCTAAAATTGTTTTCACTGTAAAAGCAACATACCACAATTTCTCCAAAGCGCTGGAATATGTTGCGAAGGTCATGATAAGTAGTGGTTTTCTCAAGGTTGCCAATAAAGAGAGTTCTTGTTGCTTTGGGGTGAAATTCATCTATCCTTTCATCCAAGGGGCGAAACTCATTTTCACTTTCTGTTTCTGTAAGCGGGATGGGGACAGAGTGAAAAGAGAAGACAGTGTTTTAATGTATATTTATATACCATGGGAAAATCAACATTTAAAAAATGAAATCTCTGAAATAATGGGCTTAAATACTCACACAAACTGAAATATCATAAACACTTTCAGAAATAGCTGCCCCTTGTTAACTCCAAAGCAAAAGAAGAATGCAAAAGCTAAAGAAACTTGTCAAAAAAAATAAGGATGAGGCCGGGCGTGGTGGCTCACGCCTGTAATCCTAGCACTCTGGGAGGCTG
>VBSM01000529.1:8566923-8596275 GCA_008086735.1 Cheirogaleus medius | reverse complement strand
AAAAAAAAAAAAAAAAAAAACCATTAAGAATTACCACATAGCCCAGTAATTCCACCCCCTGGGTATATTCCCAAAAAAATTAAAAACATGTGGTCACACAAAAACATATACAGAAATGTCCATAGCAGCATTTTTCATAATAGCCCAAAAATGTAAACAACCCAAATGTTCACCAACTGATGAATGGATTAAAAAGAAATGAAGCCAAGTCCATTCCATGGAATATCACTCAGCAATAAAAAGGAATGAAGTTCTAATACATGGTACAATATGGATGAACCTTGAAAACATGCAAAGTTAAAGAAGCTAGTTACACATTGTGTGATTCCATGTATACAAAGGGTCCAAAACAGGCAAATTCATAAAAACAGAAAGTAAGATCAGTGGTTGCCAGGGGTTGGGGACAAGGGAGAATGGAGAGTGACTGCTAACGAGTATGGGATTTCATTCTGGGGTGATGAAAATGTTCGGAAATTAGATGGTAATGATGGTTGCACAACTCTGTGAATACACTAAAAACAACTGAATTGTATACACTTTAAAAGGGTGAATTTTATGGTATGAGTTATAACTCAATAAAACTGTTATTTATAAAAAGATATAAAATAATACCTGTCCATGTCCTTCAATGGAATATATTTTATATCTCCTTTAGTCACAAGCTTCTACCTTAATCTCAGTATAAATCAACTGTCTGCCTTATTTCCTATATCTAGGCACACGTGGAAGGCATTTTTTATTTCAAGTATGCTTGACTAGGAAGGTAAGTGACTCATGACTGTGGATAGCCAAAACCTGCTATCTTAACTTTCAGGAAATCTATTGTGAAATGAATTTATGTATAAAACAGACTCATAAACTGTTCTTAAATAATATATTTCTCTTTTAATCATCCTTTTTTTTTTTTTCCAGAGTCTCACTTTGTTGCCCAGGCTAGAGTGCGTCAGTCTAGCTCACAGAAACCTCAAACTGTTGGGCTCAAGCGATCCTCCGCCTCAGCCTCCCGAGTAGCTGGGACTACAGGCATGCGCCACCATGCCCGGCTAATTTTATATATATATATATATATATATCTTTTAGTTGTCCAGCTAATTTCTTTCTATTTTTTTAGTAGAGACGGGGTCTCACTCTTGCTCAGGCTGGTCTCAAACTCCTGAACTCAAACGATCCGCCCGCCGCGGCCTCCCAGAGTGCTGGGATTACAGGGGTGAGCCACCACGCCTGGCCCAATCACCCAATTTTTTTCGTGAGTACTAAAATAAGTACTAAAGATGGCAAAAGACAGATTCAGAATCCCTAAAGCCAGCAACAGTCAACAACAGAGCCCTAATCCCATTTTATTATTTTTATTTTTAATATTTATAAATTTCTTTTCTTTAGACTGGGTCTCACTCTGTTGCCTTGGATAGAGTGCAGTGATGTCACAGTAACTCACTGCAGCCTCAAACTCCTGGGCTCAAGTGATCTTCCTGCCTCAGCCTCCCCAGTAGCTGGTACTATAGGCACACAACACCACATCCAGCTAATTTTTCTATCTTTAGTAGAGACAGAGGTTTCACTCTTTCTCAGGCTGGTTTCAAACTCCTGAGCTCAAGCAATCCTCTCACCTCGGCCTTCCTGAGTGCTAGGATTACAGGCATGAGCCGCCTCGACAGGCCCCTTGTCTCATTTTAGAAAAAGCTAACACCCTGAGATATTTCTCTACTTGGAGGGGCACAGGAGGATTAAAATAATTTGCGGATTAGTACTATTTTTCTGCCAAAAAAGAGAAAAAACTATTGGGGTATTGTACCATCTTGGGGCTAGGAAAGACTCAGCATGACATATAATCCCTAAGTCATAAAGGAAAAGACCACATAACTCAAACCACACAAAAATTAAAACTTCTGTATAAAAAAACATAAAGTCAAAAGACAAGTGAAGAAAAAAATACTTCTAACACTTGAGAAATGGTTTCCTAAAAATACAAAGTGTTCTTACAAACCAAGAGAGACATATGCCCTACTGAAAAACAGGCAAAATACCTGAATAGGAAGTTCTCTAAAAATACACACCCACACACAAATGGTAGACAAAGTAAACACGGTCAAAAGAGTTGCTCTATTTCACTCAAAATTTTGAAAAACCAAGTGTAAAGAAATGGTACCATGACCAGGCACCCAGTGACTCACACCAGTAATCCCAGCACCTTGGGAGGCCAAGGAGGAAGGATCACTTGAAGCCAAGAGTTTGAGACCAGCTAGAGTAACACAGGGGGAGACCCATTCTCTACAAAAAAACTTAAGGCCCAGAGTTCAAGATTACGGTGACCTATGATCGTACCACTGCACTCCAGCCTGGGCAACAAAGCAAGATTCTGTCTCTTTTTAAAAAACAGGTACCATGTAACACAAAGACCTAAAATTTTAATAATCCTAGGTTTTACCCAGAATATAAGAAAACAAGCACTTTCATAACACTGTTTGCAGGGATATAAATTAGAGAAACCTCTTACGAAGACAATTTGACATTATTAAAAACTAAATGCACATACCCAGAAGGAATTTATCATACATCTATAATTGCAAGTGTCCAGCAAACTGTACAAAACTGCTTACTCCAGCACTGCTTACAGTAAAAAAGCAAAGCAACTACTATTGCACTTGCTGTCTCTATGAAGCTGACTACTCTAGGTACCTCATGAAAGTAAATCATACAATATTTGTCATTCTGTGACTGGTTTGTTTCACTTAGCACAATGTCTTCAAAGTTCATCCATGTTGTAGTATGTGTAAGAATTTCCGTCCCTTAATGGGTGTGGTACACACCACTTGGGGATTGGACACGCTTGAAGCTCTGGCACGTGGGAGGGGAGGGGTGGCAGGGGCAATATATGTAACCCTAACAATATTTGTACCCCCATAATATGATGAAATAAAAGAGAAAAAAAAAAAAGAATTTCCTTCCTTTTCAAGGCTGAATAATACTCTATTATATGTATTATGTTAATTACACATCTGATAAATATGTTCTCTTCATCCATTCATTGGTCATGGACACCAAGGCTGCTTTCACCTTTTGGCTATTGTGAATAAGGCTTCTATAAACATAATGGATTCCTTTTTTATATGAAAAACCATTTACTGGTTCTAATTACAAAAGGTTTAAGAAAACTTGAAGACTGAAAATAAGTTAAATTCGACCAGTAAGACTATATCTTTTATCTGTTTATTGACTCCATGGTGAAAGCCCAGATTCCTGAACATGAAACCTTGATGGCTGGGCGCGGTGGCTCATGCCTGTAATCCTAGCACTCTGGGAGGCCGAGGCGGGCGGATCGCTCAAGGTCAAGAGTTCAAAACCAGCCTGATCAAGAGTGAGACCCCGTCTCTACTAAAAAAATAGAAAGAAATTAATTGGCCAACTAAAAATATATAGAAAATATTAGCCAGGCATGGTGGCACATGCCTGTAGTCCCAGCTACTCGGGAGGCTGAGGCAGAAGGATTGCTCGAGCCCAGGAGTTTGAGGTTGCTGTGAGCAAGGCTGACGCCACGGCACTCACTCTAGCCTGGGCAACAGAGTGAGACTCTGTCTCAAAAAAAAAAAAAGAAAACTTGATAACTCTAACTCTTGGGAAAAGGCATCTGTTTTCAGTAAATCCCTGAATGTGAATATTCTTCGGAACTATTAAAGGAAACATTACTTCAGCGGGGAAAAAATTATTTATACACACTTGCATACATTTTACGCCGATCTAATGAGAAACTATTTTACTAAGTAAAATTAACTTTTAAAAAAAGGATAGTGCTCAACTGACAAGCTCTGAAAAGACTGTCCAATTATTAGGAGAGAAAATTCCAAAGATTCTGTGAAATCTTTTAGAAAATCTTGGTAAGAATTCATAAGGTGCTTCTTCCCCGGAGAACAAGACAGGAGTCTATACTGCAAGAATCAAAAAATATGGTGCAGGAGGCCGGGCGCGGTGGCTCACGCCTGTAATCCTAGCACTCTGGGAGGCCGAGGTGGGCGGATCATTTGAGCTCAGGAGTTCGAAACCAGCCTGAGCAAGAGCAAGACCCCATCTCTACTAAAAATAGAAAGAAATTAATTGGCCAACTAAAATACAGAAAAAAATTAGCCGGGCATGGTGGCGCATGCCTGTAGTCCCAGCTACTTGGGAGGCTGAGGCAGGAGGATCGCTTGAGCCCAGGAGTTTGAGGTTGCTATGAGCTAGGCTGACGCTATAGCACTCTAGCCCGGGCAACAGAGTGAGACTCTGTCTCAAAAAAAAAAAAAAAAAAAAAAAGAGTCCCTGCTGGGAATGCAAAGGACTCTTTGAAAAGGTGCTTCATACTTGGCTTACTCAGACTGTTACTTATAGTACAATTGCTGAGAAGAAAATTAACTTCTAACCCCATGACTTACTTTTTAATAAAATAATTTTTTTGAAAGCTTGGGTAACTTACAAGTATTTCCAACATATCACTTAACTAGTGACTTTTATCCTTATTTCATAATATGATTGCTTTGACAGAACAGAACCAAGACAAATGTGATCCTACCTACATTAATTCTGTATTTTTTTCACATATCATTCTAAGTATTTTTGTAAGATCTTTGGTACCTCTACCTCCAGATTAAGAAAATGAGGTTCTTTTTTTATCACTTTTCAATCTTAAAAAGTCTTTGGATTTTTCTACTAAATTCCAACATTTTATAAACTTTTAAATAAACTTACTTCCCAATAAAGAACCTTGGAATAAAATTAACTCCATCAAAAATAAGTCACTAGAAAAAAAATAAGTCACTAGGCTGGACAAGGTGGCTCATGCCTACAATCCCAGCACTTTGGGAGGCCGAGGCGGGAGGATCACTTGAGGCTGGGGGTTTGAGGCTGCAGTGAGGATCATGACACTGCACTCCAGCCTGGGCAACAGAGTGAGACCTTGTCTCCAAAAAAGAATTTTTTTAGCTAAAATAAAATTGTCCACTGGTCAGAAGCAGTGGCTCATACCTGTAATCTCAGCACTTTGGAAAGCCGAGGCAGAGTACTGCTTGAGAACAGGAGTTCAAAACCACCCTGGCAATGTAGCAAGACCCCATCTCTTAGAAAAAAAAACCTGTTCAGCATGACTGAATACTGTAGGCAACTGTAATGCAATGGTTTTTGTATAAAATATGGTATAAAGGATTTAAAAAATGATACACCTGTATAGGACACTTACCATGAATGGAGCTTACAAGACTGAAGTTGCTCTGGGTGAGTCAAGGAGTGAGTGAATGAATGTGAAGGCCTAGGACATTATTGTACACTACCCATGGACTTTACAAAAACATTGTACACTTAGGCTACACTAAATTTATTTTCTTCAATAATAAATTAACCTTAGCTTACTGTAACTTTTTTACTTTATAAAGTAATTTAATTTTTCAAAACTTTTTGACTCTCTTGTAGTAACACTTAGCTTAAAACATACACACATTGTAAAAGCATAAAAAAATAATTTGTTGGCCAGTGCAGGGTCTCATACCTGTAATCCTAGCACTCTAGGAGGCCAAGGCAGGAGGACTGCTTGAGGCCAGGAGTTCAAGACCAGCCTGAGCAAGAGCAAGACCTGTCTCTACTAAAAATAGAAAAATTAGCTAGGCATTGTGGCACGCGCCTGTAGTCCTAGCTACTCAGGAAGCTGAGGCAGAATTGCTTGAGCCTAGGAGTTTGAGGTTGTAGTGAGCTGTGATGACACCCCTGCATCTAGCAGGGGCAAAAGAGCAATAAATAAATAAACAGTCTTTATGTCCTTATTCTATAAGCTTTCTATACTTTCTATGCTTTATGTCCTTATTCTATAAGCTATTCTATACTTTAACTTTTTAAACTTTATTATTAAAAACTGTGACACACATACATTAGCCTAGGCCTACGCAAGGTCAGGACCACAAAGATCACTGTCTTCCACCTCCACGTCCTGTCCCACTTTGGAAGACCTACAACACCACTAGTCAACAGGAATTTTGCAGCTCCATTATAATCTTACAGGACCACTGACATACATGTGGCCCAGAATTGATAGAAACAGTCATTACATGGGACATGACTACACATTTTTCAAAGCTTTATAGCATGTGCTACGAGAATGACAGCTGTAATAAGATCTCTCAAACTGAAAGACCTTAAAAATCTTATAGTCCAATCACCCTCAATTTATGAGAGAAATTAAATGTACACACTTTAGATAAATATATTAATAAAGAGGTTTTTATTTTATATACTATATCACATACTAATCAAATTTTAGGAGCTCTCCGTAAACATAAAGATTTTCACAAATCTTGGTTTCTTTAATTAAAGCTGTGCCCACCCATGATATAAGTCAGTATATATTATGGCATTTAATTCTAACTATGGATATGCTTGAAACTCATTTCACTAAAAGAATTTGAGCTGACTAAAAGGAATAATCTTAAAAACTAAAGACTCCATGATTTCTAGGACAATACTAGGGGTGGTTAATAACAGAATCTCTATGATAAAAACAGTAGTGTTAATCATAACATTTACAATAAGGGAAAAGGGTAGGGGGGAGGGAATGAAACTGTTCACAAGACACTTTAGTGTTTAGTTTTCTTTCTAGCCTTACTTTTTTCTGGTGATTTTTATTTTTTCAATGCAATCTTTATATGTCAAAGCTAAAATCAGTACTGAAATACGCATCTGACATTTTATTCTTAATTTAATAGTTTATCTAAGGGAGTGATTCTTAACCTTTTTATGCCATGGACCTTTTTGACAGTCTGGTGAAACTTACAAGCCTTTCTTAGAATACCTGTTAAATGAACTTTGGTAGGCTGAGGTGGAAGGATCACTTGAGGTCAGGAGTTCAAGACCAGCCTGAGCAACACAGTGAGACCCCATCTCTACAAAAAGTTAAAAATATTAGCTGGTTGCTGTGGTGCACATCTGTAGTTCCAGCTACTTGGGAAGCTGAGGAGGATCACTTGAGCCCAGGAGTTTGAGACTGCAGTGAGCTATCATCATACTACTCTAGCCCAGGCATTTAAGAATATACAGACTCTCTGGGAGGCCGAGGCGGGCGGATCGCTGGAGTTCAGGAGTTCGAAACCAGCCTGAGCAAGAGCGAGACCCCGTCTCTACTAAAAATAGAAAGAAATTAATTGGGCAACTAAAAATATATAGAAAAAATTAGCCGGGCATGGTGGCGCATGCCTGTAGTCCCAGCCACTCGGGAGGCTGAGGCAGGAGGATTGCTCAAGCCCAGGAGTTTGAGGTTGCTGTGAGTGAGGCTGACGCCACGGCACTCACTCTAGCCCGGGCAACAGAGTGAGACTCTGTCTCAAAAAAAAAAAAAAAAGAATATACAGAAAATATAGAGGACAAAGGGTGACGCTAACATATACCACAGGACAGGAATGCAATCAGCAAAACCCATACTATGAGAAAGAAACTACAAAACAGTCAATCTGGTTTCCAACAAATAAACTGTAGGAGAGAAAGATTAAATCTACAGATTAAAAAAGACTTAAGACAAATTGTGGTATCTTGACTGTGGTGGTAGTTACAAGGATAACCACATTTCTCAAAATTCCACAAACCCAACATTTAAAATGAGTGCGTTTCATTGTACGCAAATTATATTTAAAGTTTTTTTTAAAGACATACCGCCAATCACAATTCCAGTACCTCATTTAGAACCCAAGAAAAAAAAAAGAATAAAAGGATTCTTAAGACAATTACAAACTTACATTGACTATTTGAAAACAGGAAAGAATTATTTTGGTGTGATAACAGTTCTGTGACATACCTTTAAACAATACCTACCTGGCTTTTAGAAATAAATATTGAAATATTTATAGATAAAATAGGATGTTTTAGATGTATTTCAAAATAATAGTTATATAAACTCCAGCATTTTGGGGCTTATGCCAAGGAACAGGGTGTTTTTGTGTTTTGAAGAGACATGGTCTCATTATGTTGCTCAGGTTGGACTTGAACTCCTAAGTTCAAGTTATCCTCCCACCTCAGCCTCCAGAGTACCTGGGACTACAGCAGCCTCACCTGTGCCTGGCTGGAATAAGGGTCTTAATTTATTAAGGACCCCTTGGATGGAGGCCAAGAGTTGTACAGGGGTAGGAGAAACAGCAATAGATTCAGGTCAATAGGATTTTGGGGAGGTAGGGCCAGCGCAGAATTTCACTTAGCTACCACACACATTTTTTTGTTTAGCTACCACACAAAGTGAATGGATGACACCCAAATAAAGGAAGCAATGATTCCTAATATTATTCCTGAGAAACAAACTCCCTTCTCATTACCGCTTCTGCCAACTCAGAGTATGATAAACCTCAGACTGATCCAGTGATTAAGCTCATGCCACGCAGAAAGTCAGTGGTGCAAGTAGAACCAAAACTAAAATTTTAAGAGTGAGGATTGCTCTAAATCTGCTTCAAAATGACACCAGAGGCAGGGGATCCCTTCATCCACAAGATCCATTTCTCCTACGAGAGAAACAAATGAGAGGAAAGAACATGCAAGTCACCTTCAGTCCCACCTTCTTTTCCTTACCCCTTCCCATGTTAGTGTGCAAGGAAGAGAGTAGTTGAGAGGGAGGGGACGCTGTGCAAATGCCCAGAGGTGGCAGAGGCAGAGTGGTTGAGATATTACTTACACTGAGCACAATGTGATTGAGTAAATGTACCAAGAATAATGGGAGTCAGGTTTCTCACCGTCTGAGAAGGGACTTTCAAAAACATGGAAATGGGGAAGTTAGAAAGAATTCTTACATATTCCAATATATGTAAGCCCATTGTTTTTAAATGTATGATATATAGGTATGTTCATGTGTATATACAAACACATGTACACACACAAGACACATCTCGGCTCTGTAGCAATGGCCAAATCAAGCACTCAGATCTTGGTTCATAAATACCTACGCTAAAAAGAACCAGGGCTTCTTGGAAAAATGGTTGATTCCAAGCCTGGGACATGGAAAGTACAAAATGAGCTTTTGGTGTGCCAGAAACAAATATGCAAAGAATGATGGAGAGATACCAAAAGGACACAGTAGCTAGTCTGAAGGAGCTCCCACTGGTCAAATCTGGGATGATTTGGGTATCAAAGTAAATAAGCAATAGATTAAAACCCATTAAAAGAATAGAAAAAAATGAGTCTTCACACAAACAAATAAGGAAAGTTCTTGCCTGCAGTACAATGTAGAAGGAATAACACGGTAATAAATAATTACCATTTGGCAACAATCCGAGTGGCATATAATACAAGCAAGAGTTAACAATGGATGCTAAGGCTGGTGGGTGGAGGGTTGGTGTAGTATCAGAGTATCTCCCCACAAAATGCTAATCAAATACAAAGGGGGAGCAGCCAGGTTCAGTGGCACATTCCTGTAGTTCCAGCTACCTGGGAGACTGGGGTAGGAGGATCTCTTGAGCCCAGAGTTCAGGCCAGCCTTGGTTAACATCACCAGCGATAGCACAGGTTGTTACTGTTTGCCTCCTAATGCAATACTCTGAGAAGAGCATGGCATCACTTCTGTGATATTCCTGCCAAGAATGCATGACCTAATCTGGTCATGAGGCAATACCCGACAGAGCCAGGTTAAGGGTCATCCTGCAGAACAAAGACCTATGATATGCTTTAAAAATGTCAGGCACATGAGAATCAGGGAAAAACTGAGGAACTGTTCCAGACTGAAGGAGACTGATGAGACATGACAATGAAAGGCAACATGTGGTACTGGCTAGGATCCTGGACCAGAAAGGGAAAAGAGACATTGTTGGGATGGTCAGCATCACCTGAATGGGGTCTATGGATTGGGTGGTAGTGTTGTATCAATGCTGAATTTCCTACCTGGGAGGACTATAGGGTAACTATACAGAAAGTGTCCTTGTTTCGGAGAGGTACGCACTAGAGAATTTAGGGTGGCAGGACATTACACCCAAAAAAGAGAACAGAAAGTAATGGAACAAATGTGACAAAATGTTAACAAGTGGAGAATTTAAGAGAAGAGAATGTGGACATTCTGCTCCCAAACTATTTCTTTTTAAATTTTTTTTAATGAAAAATATAATGCAGGAAGGAGAGAAGTAGATCTGTCCTTCATTCTGGTGTAGCAAATGCCATCTTTTCAAAGAGAGGATCATCTTTTCACTACCACTTCCATTACTCTCTGTCCCCCTCCTTTGCTTTATTTTTCCTCATAAGACAGGATAAGCCATGGTTAATGGTTGCTGGGACCAAATGATAGGTACCTGGGATTCATTTACATATTTTGTCTATTTTTGCATGACATTTGTATGTTCAAAATTCTCCCAGATAGAACTTTTAAAATATATCTAAAACACAAATTGGCCATATAGTAATATATATGCTTCATTAGTGCATTAAATAGCAGGTCTAACAGCTACTATAATTTCCAAGTTGTGATGAGCATAAATAATGAGGTATATGCAACACCTGTAATGTGAAATATGAAAATGAGTATGATTTTTATTGGTGACGAAAATCACAGTAGTACTTACACTATGATGGGTTTTTTCCCTATGTTGTAATTAAAGGAAATATTAGATCCCAGTAAGAAGTTAGTGAAAATAAAGATATATCTTCCCATCAAGTTTAGCACTTTCTCCTGAATTCTGATCTAAATGGTCATTAAAAATTCTAATATCGGCCACGTGCGGTGGCTCACACCTGTAATCCTAGCACTCTGGGAGGCCAAGGCAGATGGATCGCTCAAGAGCAGAAGTTCAAAACCAGCCTAAGCAACAGTGAGATCCCATCTCTACTAAGAATAGAAAGAAATTAATTGGCCAACTAAAAATACATAGAAAAAATTAGCCGGGCATGGTGGCACATGCCTGTAGTCCCAGCTACTCGGGAGGCTGAGGCAGGAGGATCGCTTGAGCCCAGGAGTATGAGGTTGCTGTGAGCTAGGCTGACGCCATGGCACTCTAGCCTGGGCAACAGAGTGAGACTCTGCCTCAAAAAAAAAAAATTCTAATATCCTTTTGACATAATAAAGCAATAAACTGTTCTTTTACCTTCTTTCTTTTAGTCCAAGGTGGCTTTGAATGCAAAGCTTTCTTGAATGCAAAGAAGCCTTTACTGCCGGTAGCATTTTTAAAAATTAATGGTTTAAACAAAAAATGTCTACTACCTATCAATTTACTGATTTATAAAAGACACAGATCACTACATATCAAATATAGGTTTTTTTTGTTGTTTTTTGGTGAGGCAGAGTCTCACTTTGTTACTCAGGCTAGAGTGTCATGGCATCAGCCTAGCTTACAAACTCCTGGGCTCAAGCAATCCTACTGCCTCAGCCTCCCAAGTGGCTGGGACTACAGGCATGCACCATCATGCCCGGCTAATTTTTTCTATATGTTTTTAGTTGGCCAATTAATTTCTTTCTATTTTTAGTAGAGACAGGGTCTCGGCTCTTGCTCAGGCTGGTTTCGAATTCCTGACCTTGAGCGATCTGCCCACCTCAGCCTCCCAGAGTGCTAGGATTACAGGCATGAGCCACCGCGCCCGGCCTCAAATATAGTTTTGTAAAAACAAAATGTTTTTGAGTACATATGCCCCACTTTTTAAATAAAAGGAATAAAATAATGGTGTAAATTAAAAAAAAATCACTGAGTAAAACAATTTTGGGAATCAAAGAAACTATAAATGTATCATGTGCAAAAAACACATATGGTATGTGTAAACATGATAAGAATGTAATAATTAAACTCAATACAAGGTATAACTAGAAAATCTTCCTTTGGTTTGTCAATGTTCTCGAATGATCCAAACAGCATCTAACACAAAGACAAGCACTCACAATCATAGAGTTTAACACTGGACTAAAAATCCAGCACCAGATATATGTGATAAGAAACAGTGTTTCCCATTTAAATTTTCCCATAAATATTCCTTAAATGTAAAGACTTATGTGTAGTTCCTTATATAATAAAAATATTTAAAATGTTAGAGTTCAATTCTATACTCAAAATGAAATCATAAGTAATTAAGTCCAACAATTCACTAAATTTAAGTTAGGATTTTATGAAGCCATTTGTGCCATTCCAGTTCGGTTTTTTTAGATGCTTGTAATGTTCAACTTGGCAGACAGGGACACACGTAGGGGGATCAATCTGAATATTGCAATACTATAAAACTATACCGAGAAGTCTTTTCACTGCAAATCATATTCCCGTACACTAAAAACCAGCTAGATATCACACAAAAGTTACATGGTTTCTAATAAAATTATTAACATTCTAATTGGTTTCTACAGAACAGCACGCTATTTTCATTCAAACTGTGAGTAGCTGTAAGACAAGTAAAAATAACAAATTAAAAAAATTTTTAAAGCCAAATAGTAAAGAGAGTTGTTAATTTAACTACAGATAAACATTACCTTATTTAGTCTCCTTGTCCAACAAACTAATATGTCTGTTTCAAGAGGCTGAATAACCCTTATTTCAAATCATCCAATAAGAAAATTCAAGAGCCCAATTTTAATGAATATAAGCACTCAAAGTATTTTCAGACTACATTGTTTAAATACTGTGGACTGGTTAACTACAGCTCAAACCAACACTAGAGAGTTTTTAAAATAAAAGCAAGGAAATATATAATCTTAAATTGAATATGCTAGTTTTCATGAAATATTTAAAATATTTTTTAAAATTTAAGCAAAATTTCAAACTAAGGGAAAAGTGAGACTTGGAAGACTATTTGCAAAAGCCTTCACTCACATTACCACTTTCTTTATAACTTCTACATAAATTTTCCCAAAGCATTAGTGTTCACAGGATTAAAAATGTCTTATAATAAATCAAGCCTGAAATCTCTTTCTAAGCACACACAACAATACAATCCCAAGCAATCAAGAATCTACAACAAAGTTAGCTGGATGTGCTCGCTTCGGCAGCACATATACAAAGTTAACTGGAAAAAGGTGCCCTCTACACAAGTCAAACACCATCATTCTTCCTGGTATTGAGCCCTATATTTTCCTCCTATCTGCCAGAGGCATTCTTCTCAGGAAATAAAATACATTTTAAATATGCTGCATTAATTTTTAATGCTATTTCAAGAAAACCCTCAATTTTATTTTTAATATGCAAAAGCCTAACATGAAAACAGATATTCAGAATCATAATTTCAAAACCAGAAGTCATTTCATAGATGAGATCAGGAGCATTCAGGGTGGTATGGCCAGACACGAAACCATCTGCTCTCAAAAGAATGTAGCAATGATGTAGGCTATGGTGACTCAAATTTATTTAAGTCTAAAAATATCTCTAAAAATAAATAAATAATGAGAAATAAAAAAACATCTCTAGTAATAAAGTAAAGACAAGGAAACTCTTCCATATTATTTTATATTGTGTCCCAGAGATAAAGATATTCAAAATATATGTAACATGTAACATTTAGTCAGCTAGTTAAAAACTCAGGAAAACCACTGTGATAAAACATTTAAAATTAGCAAAAACAAAATACATTCTTAAATGGGCCTCATTTTTGACAAAATTTTTACAATGAGGGGCTTCTTCGTTCAACCCAGAGGATTATGCAGACATAATCATTTAACCTAGACTCTAAAAACCAGGGGGATGGGGGGAGGGACCTAAATATGTGACTTACTTAAAATCTAAAAAGGTATAAAAAATGTCTAAATTTTTAAATGGTTCTATTCATTTGCTCATTGTAAATCAAGGAGTCGCCTTTGCACACACCTCTCCTCTTACAACTAAAAGACAGCAACCAATTGTTGTATAACTCCTCCCTTCCCCCTTCAACCTAGCTAACATACAAAGGAAAGGACTTTCTCTATTGTGCCCCTGCAAGGAATCTTTGTTAACTAAAACCCCATTCAGAAATAGTCTTCATTTAATTTTTTAAATCCACATATTGAAAGCTATAAAGATAACAAACAAGAGATTTATTATTATTTCAAGAAGTAAAGCCAATCTTTGAAAATGTTCCGATTATGGTTTTAAGGATTTGGCCTTTCTTTGGCACTGAGAGGATCAGCATCCTTTCCTCAATCCACCAAAAACACTGATCAAAATATAAATAATTTTTAAAAATTGACTCTGACCTTTTTTTCCACTTAAAATATCTCTAAACTGCTCTGCCCCCAAAGCTGCTGTCTGGTTTAAATTTTTTTAAAATCCAAACACTTACTACAAAAGCCTAATCACTGTTAAGAGAACATTCACCTTGAAAACGTTTTATATAATGTATTCCCAGCGTACACCTCTTAATCCCATAAAACAGTTATTAGTTAATGTAATCAGCTAGGGAAAAGGGTAAGCGTAGGCACTTAAAGCTCAGTTTTAATATTGCATGGTATTGCATGGTTTTTCTCATTCTGATTTCAAGACACCAGAGGTGAATACCGTTTAGTTTTCTTGCAGAACCACCATTCTGGTACAATTACCTTTTTATTCCTTTCACTTAAATTATTCAGATTAAGTTTTCCCTCCTAGTAGCAATCACATATTTTACAAAACATATTCCACAATAGGGATAAAAGGCCTTGAATTCCTCCAAAGTCCATTTAGCTCCACAGCTGGATCAGCAGGAACATTTCTTGTAAATGCAGAAAGATAAACAAGAAACCAGAAATAAGATTACCTGAATGGGGGTAAGAGGGGGCAGAGTGTGGGAACTGGGAATCCCAGGGTCGGGCTGAAGGGGAGATCTTTCTCTGTATACCTTTTAACAGCTTTTTAAATCCATAAAAATGTGCTATACATTCAAAAACTAAATAAATTTGTTTAAAAATGGAAAAAATCTCCTTCAAATAAAAGTTTCAGGGACACACGATCTGTCTAGTTTTAGAATAACCTGCTTTTATCAGTAGCATCTGCTTTTCCTTTGCAATAGGTAAGATACTCCTTTAAACGCAGTCGTGAGCAATGTGCCAGCTAAGCCATCTTTAATACAGTAATGTTCCTCCAGACTGCCGCTTTCCAAGGCAGCTCGCATCCTCCGCCCCCTCCTCCCTCTATGCATTCTGAGATGTGCTCTGCTGATTCCCACATAAAGTGGGTCCTGGCCGCCATTTTAGAAAGTCATTCACACAAGCCGCACCGCAGCACCATCCCCTAAAAAGCCTTCCGAAACTGTCTTGGACGATTTCCTCTTTCCTCTCCCTACACCCTCATCTTGCAGAGGGCTCAAACTCCCCGCCACAGGCGTGCAATGTCCCTGGAATCTGCATAATGCGAAATGACACGTCTGGCCACAGAACAGAGAGGAGCAAGCGAATGCTGCAGTGCACGTGTTTGCACGTCGGTGCATACGAATTTCCCAGGCAGAGACCCACAGAGAAAGTCCACAAGGGGATTAAAGTGAGCACATCTAAGTGGTTTTCCACTCCAATAATCTGTACCTAAACGATTTTTCCACCAAAACACTGAGAATACTGGGGGCGGGGGTGGGGTGGATAAGGGGTGGAGCACCGCCGGGAAGAGAAAGTTCCCAGCTGCTTCCCACTTCGGCCCGGGTCTCCCTTCTCTCTCGGCGCAGAGGCGGATCTGTGCTCCCTGCCTCCCCTCGCCCGTTTCTCAGGCGCAACGTAGTAAACACCGGAGCGTCCCTGGGAGCGCGCACCGCCCCCCGGCCCGCGCAGGACAGCTCTCCAGGTTGTGAATGGCCGCGCTCTGCCCGGCTCCTTTTCACACGCGGGCACGCGCGGACGCGCGCCCCGGCGGCGAGGGTTTGGTGCCCCAGTAACAGCAACCACCAACAGAATCAATGCTCCTCCATCTGAAAGACGGGAGCGCCGCCGCCGCTTCCATTTCCTCATCCCGGCGGCTCGAGAGCGAGCGACGCAATCTATTTTTCCCATGGTGACTCACTAATAAGGACGCTCCATAATTTCCTTCGCTCACTAGACAGTGGGAGGAATTAAGAGTCGGCCGAACTTACAACCTTGCGGGGTCTTAAACATCGGCAGAAAGGCATTCTCGAGGGCAACCTCAGATGTGCTACGGTCCTGCTCAGTCTGCACCCAGTCCATGCCATCGTCACGCTCAGGGTCTCAAACTGAGGCCTGTCAGTTAACGTGCATTTCACAAAGAAAACACGCGCTGAACGCTACGGAGTGAGACGTATCGAAAACATTCACTCCTGTAATTCGCAAAAATATTCAGGGAAGTTTTAAAATAGCCACATCTTTTTACCCATCTGATCAATGAATTCGGGGGTGGGGCACACCAGTATTTGATGGTGGCCACGCGACCCCCGGCCAGCAAGGCGGCCGCCTGTGGGAGCCCCCGGCCCCGGCGCCAGGACGCGGAGCAGGGAGGCCAGAGCCCCGCGGAACCAAGAAACACTTGTCATTTCCACTGAGGTTCAAGTCCGGGAGCTCCCCGTGCGGGGTCCCTAGAACCAGCAGCGTCTCCCAGTCCCGCGAAGTGCCTATGTTACCCACCGAGACTTCTGTTTCTGCACAACCTTTCCCCTCGCACGAAATCCCCCGGAGCGGAGAGGGGCAGCCACGGGACCTCGGGGCTGACCGGGTGGGCTCGAGTCCCGCAGCCGGGGCAGCGGCGCGCAAAGACGCGACCCCGCCGGCGAAAGCGGCTGCCACCGGATCCTTCCCTGGCTGACGAGAGGGCACCCTTCGGGCGCCGGCCGCGCCGACGCCGAGCCACAGCCTTCTCCCGCGGCCGGACCCCGCGGGCTCGTCGAAGGCGGCGCGGCCAGCTCCGGCGAGAGCCGAGGCCCAACGCCGCGACGCGGGCCGAGCGACCGGCAAGGGCAGCCCCGGCGCTCCCCGCACCCGCCCCTGGGGCTGGGGCTAGGGTCTTCCTCGCCAGTTCCGCGCTCGGGGAGGGGCGGACAACGGGCCGGAGCGGGAAGCGGAGCCCGAAGAGCTAGTGCGGCCCCGGGGCTCGTGTCACTCACCGTTTGAAATGCTCGATGATCTTCTCTTCCCGCACAGTCTCCGGTAAGTTGCCCACCCAGAGGTGCCTGGTTTCCCGGACCATGCTGGGCGGCGTGCCGGCGACCGCTGTTGCTGGCTCCCCCTCGCCGGCTTCGTACGAGACCGTCAGCGCCGGGAGGCGGGCGCCGGGGCGGCGGCGGCGGCGGCTGCGGCGGTGGCGTCGGCAGCGGCGGCGGCTCCTCCGGCTCCCCCGCGTGCAGAGACCATCCCTCTCCCCCAGGTTCTGACTCTCGGGCCCCGCAGCTCCGCTCTGCCGCCACCACACACCCGAAGCCGACCCTCGCGCTTCGGCGGCGCATGCGCCCGGGCAGCGGCGGGCGGGCGGGCGGGGGGAACGGGAGGAGGGGCAAGCGGGACCCGGGCGGCAGCGACTACGCCGGAGCTGGCGCTGTGGCAGCCGGACGCTTCCCACCGGCGCGCGCGGCCCGCCTCCCGCCGCCTGGCCACCTCCCCCTCTTCGCGGGCGCGCGCGCGTCCGCCTGCCCGCCGAGGCCGAGACGCCGAGTTCCTCCCAGCCGGCGCGCAGGCGCGCGGGGCCGGGCGGGGGAGGGAGGAACGCGGGGCCGGGAAGGAACGCTCGCGCGCCCTACCCCGGTGCGCAGGCGCGCAGCCGAGCAGGGAGACTGACGGCGGGGAGGGCGCTAGGCGGTGGGGGCGAGCTGCAGCCCCTCAAGCTAGTAGTCCTAGGCGCCTGCCTGGTGGAAGAATAAAAGAAATGGAGTTGGTTTTGACTGGATTATAGGTCAAAGCGGCTGCCAACGCCTCTCTCCTAGCAGCCAGGACCCCTTCTGTTCACCCTACGGCCACCTCCTGGCCTTTTCCAGGCACTTGGATCCCGCCTGCTTGGGAAAGTGGTCAGAAGAAGGCCGCCCTTCTCACCGCCCAGCTAAGCAGTGACAGCTTCAGAAACCCATCCCTCCCAAGAGTCATTGGCTTGTAACATTAAGCAACTTTTTTATATAGGATCTTGCGAAACCTTTTGCAATATATCTTTGCTAATCGTTACGGTTATACAAGGAATAGAACTGAAATGAGACAGTCTAATATTGTTCCTCTTAGAGGGTTTACCATAATATAATCTTATTTAAGCAGAGGAAGGAATTAGACCTCTGGCCTTTCTAGGCCTAAGGGCTTCTGAAACCATCAGTTGAATTTATATAGAAAGGCCAACTTAACGGAAACCCGGGGAAAAGCCACAAAGGCAACTGTATTGAGTAGGGGAAAATGGAATTGTTTAGAATAAAATAGCAGCTCAAATTTCTTTTCCATTTTTTATCCACAGAAATATCGGAGGTGTGGTGCTTCAGGTACAGGCCAGATTTTAAATATTTGGTCTCACTAGTTGTCTCCTTAAATACATGCCAACTTAAAGTCAAACTACACTTTTTTTTTTGGAGACAGGGTCTCCCTCTATTGATGGGGCTAGAATGCAGTGGTATCATCATCATAGCTCACAGCAACCTCAAACTCCTGGGCTAAAACGATCCTCTTGCCTCAGCCCCCGGAATAGCTGGGACTACAGGCGCTGCCAACACGCCCAGCTAACAAACTACAGTATTTTGAATTGGAAAATATTGTCACCATAACCAATGGCATAAATATCTGGGGCCACCTGTGTGTAATTAAATTATCTCCAGCTACTCAGAAGGCTCAGGCTGAAGCACGCACAAGTCCAGGAGGGCCAGGCTGTAGTACCCAATGATCATGCCTTGTGAATGGCTCATGCACTCCAGCCTGGGCAACATAGTAAAACCCCCATTTCCAAAATCTTAAAAAATAGAACTGGCCATTTTTCTTTTTCCTTTTTTCTCCTTTTTTTTCCCCCCCACTTGCCAAGGCTGACCTATATTTGGCCATTTTTCTATCACAACAACTATCACATAATGAAAGTCAGACCAGCATTCTAATACCTAAACTCATTAACTATATAGTACTATGAATGTGGCTGTAGTTAGTGCAGTTAGTAACTGTAACATTTTTCCATGAAGCATGAATTTCAATACAAGCACCCACAGTTTGAGGGACATTTTAAAAAATGATATAAATTAAACTACTCATTTAAAACCTAGCCTCTTCACACCTGTAATCCTAGCACTGTGGGAGTCCGAGGTGGAGGCAGGAGGATCACTTGAGCCTGGGAATTTGAGACCAGCCTAAAGAAGAGCAAGACGCCTCTTTACTACAAATAAAAAAATTAGCCAGGCGTGGTGGTGCACCTGTACACCCAGCTACTACTGAGGTTGAGGCAGGAGGACTGCTTCAGCTCAGGAGTTTTGAGGTTACAATGAGCTATGATGATGGCACCGCACTCTAGCCTGGGCAACAAGAGTGAGACTCTGTCTTAACAAAACAAAACAAACAAACAAACAAAAAACCTTTATGCTCTGAAGTAGCTGAAATCTCTTGGGAAAGACCAGAGTGTCATCATGAAGAACAGAGGAGGCTCACCTCAACTGCATTAATATGGACAACTGATAAAGAAGACAATTCAGAAAATAGTATCTTCCACTTAGAGAAATACAGGGCTAATCTCACCTTGAATGTAGCCTTCTGTTAAAATTATGCTAAAAAAAAATTCAAGGGCTGAAAAAAATGTAAAGGTGTTTTAGAAACAAAATCATTAAAAGAGAGACTAATTATCAAATATGGTATTTTGTATCTACTCAGCAATAAATGGATGAAGAACCAAAAAAAACCAATTAAGGTGTTTCTAATAATTTTTCCATGACATAAGGAAATGGAGACATTAAGTGAAAACAAGCAACTTGCTTACCAATTAAATTTTTTTTAAATATAGCTCTCCTAGATTATCCTAAAAGTCTTGCTATAGTAGTGTTATTTCTCCATGTGACTAGCAGAGTACATACTTAATTTTTATAATTTAAAACAAGCAAAGTTGTTTACAAATACTTTGAAGCCCCCCATCTTCTGAGAGCAGCAGAGGAGAAACTATGGTAGAAGATTACAAACATACAAATTGTTAAGCAAAGTTTAACATTCTCTCCAAGACCCTTAGAGATCATAGAATGTCAAAAAGATTAGGAACAAATGTCATATTAAGATATCATCCTACCAGAGATTTACCAAACAACTAAGAAACTCTAACAATTCGAAGGCAAGAAAAATTCCATTAAACATCATTTTTATAGCACTTTGTACTCAGATTCTCTTGAAGTCCTAGTTTCATCATAATACCTGTTTTCAGAATTAGAGGCACCAAAAATAGCAAGAGAAGTATTCATTTTCTCCCTTCTAAGGTGAAGGATAAGGAAAAAAAAAGTATTCATTTCAGTTTTGCTTTTAAATGTAATTATACCTCTCAAAAGCGAGAATTCTCAATTTATAAAATGTCAACAGACATAGCCTAAATAGATACACAGATTATTTCATGAATAAAACAAATTTTAATTATTTTCTGTTCAAATTTTTAATGTGCTCCTATGGTATCAAAAACAAGTTACTGTAATGTCAAATAAGCAAATTCATTTGAAGGAAAAATAGGTCACATATAGATGTTGGGTTAAAAAGTACAGTTCAGGCTGGGCATGGTGGCTCACACCTGTAATCCTAGCACTCTGGGAGGCTGAGGTGAGAGGATTGCTTGAAGTCAGGAGTTCGAGACCAGCCTAAGCAAGAGCAAGACCCCACCTCTACTGAAAAAATAGAAAGAAATTAGCCAGGCAACTAAATATATATATATGTGTGTGTGTGTGTGTGTGTGTGTGTGTGTATATATAATTAGCCAGGCATGGTGGCACACACCTATTAGTCCCAGCTACTTGGGAGGCTGAGGCAGGAGGATTGCTTGAGCCCAGGAGTTGGAGGTTGCTGTGAGCTAGGCTGACGCCACGGCACTCTAGCCCAGGCAACTGAGCGAGATCTGTCTCAAAAAAAAGAAAAGAAAAATAAAATTTAAAAAAGTGCAATTCAGATGGGAATTCTACCCATTCCTATAAAACTTAATATCTCTGGGGGCAAGGGGGAGGAGAGGGAAGAGGAGATGGGCAAAAACCTACCTAATGGGTAGAGTGAACACTATTTGGGTGATGGACATACTTATAGCCATGACTCAAGCATTACAAAAGCCATCCATGTAACCAAAAATATTTGTGCCCCTTAATATTTTAAAATAAAAAAATCTAAAAAAAATTAATATCTCTGGCTTAAAAGTAATGTCCAAATTCCTTACTGATTCTTTCGGCATAACAAACACTACTTGACCTTGAACTTTGAGAGACACTGAAAAACACTGATGGTGTGAATTAGACACATTATAGTGTAATGGAAGCCCTGTGTTAAGAGTCAAAACCTCCAGTTCCAATTTTGTCACTGGCTATATGGCTTAGGCAAATCAATTAAATCCACAGAGTCTCAATTTTCTTACCTACAAAATGAGGATACAAGTACCTATTTTTTCTACCTAGTAAGGTTGCTAGAAGTTACAAATGAGAAAATATATGTAAAGTGTTTGGAAGTAACATACAGTGTAAATATCATGAATACCATAAGTTTATAGTTAATTTCACATTGGTATCAAAAGTAAGCATCAATTGAAGATAAAAACACTACATTATCAATTTATAACATTTTCATGATATAGTCAAGTCCTGTAGTCAAATCAATATGCAGTAATTGCATGTCAAGTATAGAGTTCCTTGCTTTTTTGTTTTTTGTTTTTGCTGACCTTTTCTATTGCAAAAGCTCTTAATAACAAAACCAATAAGTACATGCCCTTTGCACAGCCACAAATCAAGTGTTTGATTTTCTCAGTGCTTTTCATTTTTGCTGACAATGCATCAGGAAATACTGGGAAAGCTTTTCTCTATTTCTATCTCTGTTACAAATATTTACAGGGGCAGAACGTCTTTAAATCATGTATCTTTGTATGTTTTCAATAGAAAGGCAACCTACTCTGTTATTCTCTGATGATTTTTTACTTATCTTAACAATTAATAATTGATGCTCATTGAAAAGATCAAAAAGTAGGTTGTGATTTATCTATGATAAATGGATGGCGAAGTGAATTTCCTCATTTGTGTATTAAAGATAATTCAGAAAGGTGACATTAAAGCAGAGCCATTAGCAAAGGGGAATTAAAATAGATTTGTTTTTAATCAGGTCTTATTTTCACACTGTGAGGAGCTGCTGTATTTAGTATGCTAGACATGCTCAAAGAGTTCAGTCATGCGTAATGGAAGCTTAGCTGGGGAAAGCATCTGAGCCTGAAACTCAGGCTTTGCTTGCTAACCTAGCCACTAGAGCAGATAAATTAATATCACATTTACCAGGAGGACAGAATAGCTACTAGATAGTTAACAAGCATTTGGTTATAAATCAGGTCCCAAGCTATTAAAATTAAGCTGTTTCGGGAGAAAACATGCACTTACAATATAAGTATTTCTTCTTAAAGGCATCCTATAAAAATATATTAACTAGCTCTAAAATGACCGAAGTACCAACCACATGAAAACTTGACAATATTGATAAATTTTTACTATTAAATAAGGGTTTAAAAAAACAGACAACACCACTATATTATTATCAAAAAGTGTTTGACACACTGTTTCAGACGGTCAGATGGTGAAAGAGAGAACAGTCTATTAACAGACTTATCTTGGGCTGGGCATGGTGGCTCAGTCCTGTAATCCTAGCACTCTGGGAGGCTGAGGAGGGAGGATCACTTGAGGTTGAGAATTTGAGACCAGCCTGAGCAAGAGTGAGATCCTGTCTCTACTAAAAATAGAAAAAAACTAGCCTGTCGTGGTGGTGTACACCTGTAGTTCCAGCTACTCAGGGATGCTGAGGCAGGAGGGTAACTTGACCCCAGGAGTTTGAAGTTGCTGTGAGCTAGGCTGAAGCCAGGGTACTCTAACCTGGGCAACAGAGTGAGACTCTGTCTCAAAAAAAAAAAAAAAATGTTATTACTCTATGTTAATTCAGACATTTCATTCAATCTTTTAAAAACCCTATTGCTAATCCCCATTTGAGAAAAAAAAAGATCAGGAAACAAACAATATAAAAAATGTAAATCTATTCCTTCAGACTTTAGCCTAAAAACATTTTTTAAAAATGTAAATTGAGACTTCTGATTAGTCAGAGAAGACTATCAAACTACATTGATGGGATCTCAAAAACAATAATGCCAAATAAAATATGTTTAATGATTTATTACATATATATTGAAAATTTCAGCAGATTTAGGGTTTTGTTTTGTTTTTTGTTTTTTTACAGTTTCTTAAAAGGTAAGACAGATTTAGGGTTTTAAGCTTCTCTACTGCTACACTCAGAAGTCTGACTGTAGTTTAAAGTAAGGAATTCAAACAAAAAATCATGTATGTACTCATTCAAAATGTTATAAAACAGTTTCAATTTTAATTCAATTATTACTATTTAATCATAAATCTAAACAGTCTCTAGTCACATAGTCTCAATTTTTACACTAATCTGCAGGACAGTAATGATTTCTAATTTTATATAATATCTCATAGTCAGGTTAAATCTTTTGGCTTAAAATAAATCAGGGGCATGGTGGCATGTGCCTATAGTCCCAGATACTAGAGAGGCTTAGATGGGAGGATCATTTGAGTCCAGCCTGGCAACATAGCAAGATCCCATCTCTACAAAAATATTTTTAAGTCCACACCTTATTTAAAAACTAGGTAGGACATGATACATTTCTGAATTAAATGCTAGAATTATTTTTAAGGCCCTAAAAAGTTAAATCTCAGTATTTTGATAAAGGAGAAATAGACAGATTTTTTTTCATGCTATATAGTACGAAAGTCCTGGGAGCCGTCCACCTTATATTTGGAAAATACTTAGGCTGAAAAGAGTGAATTGCCTCAAGATAACTTTTTTTGAAGATGCTAGATTAATTTAAAATAGATTTTCCTAACAAAGAAAATAGAACCAGTAAGAGTCATAAATAAAGATTTCATTGTATGCTAATATCTGGTGGGTAGACAGTAGAATGAATAATCTGTGTTTTCCCCAGGAGTGCTAATTTTAACGCACACCCAAGCACACAAACCTTTTACTTTTAAAAAATTCACCTGAAAAGTGGTTTTAAATCAGGATACTTTTGTCTTTCACAGTTCTCAAAACATAATTGCTCCCCTCAGTTTCCAGTGATTCTACGTGTTAGCACATAAGAACTTTTATATGACTATTTTAAATTATAAAATGTACATTCAAAATTTTCTTCCCCTTAATTTAGTAGTGTTATCATTACAGTAAGAATTCTGATTTTAAAGACCCCCTAACCATAATTTATATATACATGTGTGCGTATATATATATATATTTTTTTTTTTTTTTTTTGAAACAGGGTCTTCCTTTGTTGTCAAGACATGAGGGCAGTGGCATGATCACTACAACCTCAAACTCCTGGGCTCAGGTGATCCCCCTGCCTCAGCCTCCTGAGTAGCTGGGACCACAGGCGCACACCACAACGTCCAGCTAATTTTTCTATTTTTTGTAGAGACCCGGTCGAGTTATGTTGCTCAGGCTGGTCTCCAATTTCCGACCTAAAGCGATCCTGCAGCCTCGTCCTCCCGAAGGGCTAAAATTACAGGCGTGAGCCACCACACCCGGCTCATAATTTATATTAATAACAAAAATTCTGCGAATCCAAGGGACACTTGATCTGGTTATTTCCAAGCTTCAAATTATAGCTTTGTTAGCAGGGGGAGAATTCTATCACTCGCTAGTACTTCAACACCCCCCCAGATAAATTTTATATACGGAGAGTTCCTGGTAGGAATCTGGCACCAACTGAAAATTCCCACCAGGCAGCAAGCGCTCCCTTTGTTAGGACCCACCGAGTGGCTCCGCCCAAAGCTGCCCTGGTGTGACCTCGGGCTCCGCGCGGTCAGTTTTGCACCTGCAGGCCACTGAGCACCCGCCCAAGAGCTGCTGGGCTGGCGTGTGGTTCCGACCCGAAAAGGCCATGATAGCGACTGCCACGTCAGTCCCTAGGAGCCCCCAATGTGCTTTCTTCACGAACGGGCTTTCTTAAAACCTTGCACCTACAGGGATCTGAAGGTGCGTCACAAGACAATACGTTGAGGGAGGCAATTACTGCACCTGGGAAACGACGGTACTTCACAGGGAAGCCCGGCAAGGGCAGAGCGCGGACGGGAGGGAGCGGCAAGCCGCCATTCCCGGCCAAGGGTATGCAGCTGCAGAGCACACACGGGATTGGATGGAAGTGGGTTATGTGAAGAGTAAAGAGGGATTTTTGGTTCGGGTTTGCTTTTTTTTGTATTTTTAAGAGCCTACAACCCTGACAATAATTTCCACCACACCCCTAAAGGAAAGGGGGGAGGGGAGGCACCTAGGAAAGAGTAAGCGCGGTCACTATGGTTACCACGTCCGAGCTCAATTCTGCAAAGGGAGACGCAGCTGTCCGCAAGGCCCTGTCTGCATCCACACCCCTGGGTGGGGAGCCCCGCTGCCTGAGCAGAGGATCATGGCGTGCGATGAGGGCCGCGTTCCAACGAAAGGACACCTTTATTTTGGCCTAGTGAGCAAGAACTCAGGCTGCGCCTGACGGAAGCCGGCCGGGCACCAGTCCTTCGGCCAGGGCTGTCTTCCAAGTTTAGAAACGGCTCCACCACACTCCACGGTGACCCAATCCAGTCAGAAGCCGCTCCAGACGTGGCGCAGGCAGGGGTGAAGGGGAACCCAGCCAGCACCGGTCCAACCTCACCCCCTGGGCACAAACGGAAGATTAATCTCCAACAAACTCGTGGTACAGAATCGATAACCCCACAAGAGGCTACAGTTGCCGCGACTGAGAGTTGAGGAGACAAGGCAGGGCACAAGCAAGCTGCACACACACGCATTTCAAAGGTGCTACCACAGGCAGCACGGAAAAGACAGCGCGACCAGGACTACCCAGCACGCAGGCGCGGAGCCACGACAGGGGCGCTTCAGCACTACCCCTCCCCCTTCCCTTAAAGGCCAAGGAAGGGGGCCCCCAACGCGCTTGCGCGACGACAGAACGCTGGGGGATGGGTAAACCTGCCCCCACCCTGTGAGAGGGAACCGCCCCCGCACGGCGAGCGCGGGCGCGCTCACGTACCACTCTCACACTCAAGCTCGCACGCGCGCGCGCCCCCAGCTTTTCCCCCCTTGTCTGTCGCGCATGCGCTCTGGGAGGCGGTGGCGGAGCCTGGGGCTTTTTGCTGAGTTTCCCTGAGAAGTTTCTGGAAAGACGGAGCCAAAGGGAAGCTGGGGGATGGGAAGCGCAAGAAAACAAGCATTTGAGAGAAAGCGAAAAAAAACCAAAGTACACCGCCACCGCCCTGCTTCCAGCCACTGAGCCACGGCCAAAGCAGAGCCCAAGCCCCAGTGAGACCCTCACGCCAGGGAAAAAGCATGGGGACCGCAGCAGCTGCTCCTTCCTCTGCCCGGTTCCCGAGACCCCTCACCACAGGGAGAGAGGAGAGGGCAGGGGGTAGCGGTGAAAACTCTAGAGCGCTCGCTGGACGTTTGCAAGGTGGAATGGGAGCCGAATCCGCCCTCTGGAGCTGCCTGAGCACGCGTGGGCCCCGGGACGCGAGGCTGGAGTGGGCCCAGTATGTTAAGATTCAACGTGGCTGCCGAAAGTACTAGGGGAAGCGGCCTTTGTTCCCCTCATCTGGGAGGTCATCGGGCCCTCTCCCGCCTGTCTTCACTTCGGTGACCTGGAGCTAACGCTAGGAGTCTGTGGGGACCGTAACAAAGGGGTTCTCCCCACGCCCGACGACCCTGTCCCCGGCCTGAGGGGCGTCCTGGATTGCCCGGCGGGTGTGCGACGCTCGGTTCCTTCCAGTTGTCACCCCTTTAAGTAACAGTCCCTCGGAGAGGGGCAGTCAGGGAGAGCAGAGGCCGCGCGCGCACGAAGGCGCTGCCTGGTTCACGGAGTCGGAAGCTGCCGGTTCTGCCGGCGGGCCGGGCGGCGTGGGAAAGCCGGGCGCCGGGTGGAGCACGCCCGTGGCCGCGGAGGGCTGGGGCTCCCGGCGGCGGTCAAGACAACATCAGCGCTCGCGTTAACGAGCTGGGGATGGGTTCGCGGCGCCTCACAGTCCCCCGCCCGCCCGCTCGCTCTCTTTTGGCCGGGCTGGCTGCCATTTTGTGGCGCGGCCGCCGCCATTTCGCGCGGGGGCGGAGGCGCGCGCGGGCTGCCCCCGGGAGCGGCGGGCGAGCGCGTCCCCTTTGTTCTCCACGTCCCTTGTGGTCGTGAAGCCTGGGTCTCCGCCGCCCAGCGCCACGGGTACGGGCTGGGTGCGGCGCGCGCGAGCCCTGACACGCAGCCGAAAGGCGTGCGCGAGGCCGCGGATCTGTCCTGCCCTTTGTAAGCGGGACTCCGCGCCCCACCCTCGCGGCGCGAAAGAAGCGCATTTTACGAGGGGATGCCCAGAACCCGCCGTGGGAAGTTGCTTTCTGGCGGCAGCGGCGAGCCCGCGTGCCTGCCGGGCCTCGCTGTGCAAGCACAAACTGCGGGAGGCCTAACAAAGGCGCTAAAACCCGGTGTGACCGAGTGGGTGGCCTCTTTAGAAAAAGGAAAAAGGCTGTCTCTCTTTGAAGCGCTGTAAGGCGTAGGCGAAGGAGACGTCGCTTGTCATTGGCTGGCCATTAAGCACGCGGTGCGCGACTATTTTGAGATAAGGGTTTATGGCCCATTATTTATGTCGGAGCAGCGAGCTTGAACAATAGATTAGAATATCTTATTTCTGTCTGTTGGGAGCATCTTCCATTTAACTTCTTTTTAAAATCCTTTATCAGCATGTAAATAACACACCAACTCAAAATCTATTGTGTGCCTTCCAGCGTTATTTCAGATCTTGAAAGAGCTATTGTTTTGTTTTTTCTTTTTATTTCAAGGGAAATATTTAAGTGTGAGTCTTGGTGTTTTAATGTTAATGCTGTGGCTCCAATCAACAAAGCCAGGCAGTTCTAGAGTAATGCTACTAAATTTGTCTTCCAGCTTTGCATTTGTGCAAGGCTTTTTTGTTTTTCTGTTTAATGGTTTTTTTTAAAGTTTGTCTTCACAGCAGCATGAGTTCATAAAAGGGCCAGCACTTCTTGGTTGAAATCTATTGGCATCTCAGCCCCAGTAGGTTTTTTGGTTGTTTTTTTGTTTTGTTTTGTTTTTAAAGTTACTATGTATAATTAGAAGGGAGGTGGTTATCTGTTTCAGTAATGGGAGGTAAAGCTCATAATGATAGGGTGAAAAGGTAAAAAACATACTTGTTGAGGGAACCGATCCGGATTTGATGGCTTACCAGATGAAAGAAATAATCTGAGAGAGGTTTTGGGATTCCAAATTTTGTTTTAGTTCCATTATTACTAAAAGCACTGCATAGAACTTTAAATTTTTAGACAGTCTCTCAAGATTCTTTAAATCATTTGAAGCGAACTACTGTACTTCCTTTTGGCAGTGAGAGCTTATGAAGCATTTTAAGTAAGTATTTTTTAATGCTGGTTTGTTATTGCCGTTTGCCTGCACAACCAAAATGAAATAGTATAAAATTATTAGTTTTATCGGGAAATTAGGACATATTGCAGTATCCTAATAACTCAGGCAAAATAACATGGCCCTAATTAACTGGGCAGTTGAAATTCAGAAAATAATTGCCCAACACTTCTTCATACAGACTGGAGAGATCTATTTAAACAATCTTGATTCCAAGGGTTTGTTTTTATTTCTAAAAAACACACTTTATACCTTTCACCATTACATTTAACACAAAAAACAAATCTTTTTTGTACAAAAATGGTGTCGGTTTGTATTTTCTTATAGTGCAGGTGATATCGACAGTGTTGACCTCTCCCTTATGACTGATGGCATACGTTTGCAAAACAGTTGAACAGAAATCTAGGGATAACCTCCTGCCCCATCCTAATATTGACCTCAAAACATTTTCCAGCTTCTTAAGCTGAAAAGCCCAAACACTGTTGAACAGGTGAACTTTAAATATGCACAGAACCATGTTCAAATAAACAGATTTTGAA
Source organism: Cheirogaleus medius (assembly GCA_008086735.1). NCBI lineage: Eukaryota > Metazoa > Chordata > Mammalia > Primates > Cheirogaleidae > Cheirogaleus > Cheirogaleus medius. The sequence continues at coordinate 8,567,306 of VBSM01000529.1, read as the reverse complement.
ATCACACTGTTGAACAGGTGAACTTTAAATATGCAGAAAGCCATGTCCAAATAAACACATTTTGAATCACCACCATCTCATGATCTGCCCCAGGAGTGAGAAGGCCTTTGTGTATATAGTCCTAGATCTCATTTGAGTTTATCAAGCCCCACAGGACTAGTGAATTCCAGGATAGCAATTCATTGTTCCTGAGTTTTTTTCTTTCTTTCCTTTTCTAAAACTGAGTTATCTGAATTAATTTGTACCACATTTGTGTTCCCTAAAAAAGGGTAGGTGTTAACCAAACCCTTTGATTATACCCAGATCCTTAAGACACCCAGTGCAGAATAGAAATGGGCCCCTTTGTCCCTGCCTCTGGATTTTTTTTTTTTTTTTTTTTTTTT
>VBSM01000529.1:8536468-8552814 GCA_008086735.1 Cheirogaleus medius | reverse complement strand
TAAAAAGAAAAAAAAAAGAAAAAAATAAACCAAAAAACAAAAAATGGAATCATTCTTTGCATACCCATTCTGTCACTCGCTTTTTTACTCCCTATCTCAAAATGTTTAGGTTCACTCATTCAACAAATATTTAGTGAGCCCCTAAATGTGTGCTCATCCGTTAGGGACCCAGCGATGTCCTTGCCTGCAAAGGATTCCCATGCTAGTGGAGGGGACAGACGGTAGACAAGAAACAAATAACAAGTAGCAATGAAAGCTGAGAAGGAAATGACAGGTGACGAAAGTTAAGACGAAGGCAGTGTATACAATCTTATGTCATCTTTTAGCAATTCCATGGTGTGCAATAGAATTTCCAGGTTTTCTCTGTGACAAACAGAAGCTACTTTGTCACAGATTTACATATCTATAGAAGCGGATCTTAGATATCTTAAACATCCCCCCTTTTCTTTCTAGGGCTAGCAACTGTTGCCATAGCTGCAAGGCGGCTCCAGTGAACATCAGGACTTGGGGGACACAGAGAAGTGGGGGTGCAGTGCAGGGGAGCGCGCAGAGGACTGGGTTGGAGTCCGACTTGTGAACAAACCTCAATTCTGCCATCTGCCTGCACTCTCGGAACCTCTCCATTTGCAAAGCAGAGGCAATCTTCCCATCACACAGAGTTCTTGCAGGAATTAAATGACGTCATTTATTCTCACATTCTTCCTGGAACAGGGATGAGCTTTTTGTTCTTTCATTCACCTGCTCTCCAAACAACCACGAGAGATCTCTTAAAATACACCTACTAGGAGCAGATTTCCCTAATGAGTAAACAGAAAGATTGTGAAGTACCACGCTGTTCCTTTGGGGAGCGGGTAAGAGCCTTGCTATGTGAATCGCATGCTGGAGGCCAGCAGCACGGGACATCAGGGGAGCTTGTTAGAATTGCAGAATCCCAGGTCCCACCTCAGACCTATGGATTCAGCGTTTGCATATTAACAAGATTCAGCTTGAGAAAGTTGATTAAAAAACAAAACAAAACAAACCCTCCCCCACAAGAACCACAAGGTGATTTGTATGCACATTTTAGTTTGAGAAACACTGGTTTAGAATGGAAGATAAAATGGCAGATGAAGGGTTAAATGCCTGTTCATCTCCATTAGGGATCTGAGAAGGTGTAACCTAAAACATTCTTCTGGGTTAAGTTTGCCCTTGTTGCCTGGACTATCAATATTATGGAATTTATCCTCTTAGGGAGAGAAGTCAAAAGACCAGAGCATTTCCTTAATCTGCTTCTCTAACCAGGTGCCATAAGTGGAGGGAGGGGCCTGAGATGTCCTCGGTCCAGCTCAATCCTTAACCGCTGCCCTCCCCACCCCGCCCCACCCACGCCCATTGCACAGGCCCTGAGAAGGGCAGTGGCTTGCTCAAAGTCACACACCAACCCGGTGGTGGCCTCAATCCTGGCTCCTAGCCAATCCCATCTTTTCCCTAAATTTAGGACCATTATATTTTTTCTTATGGATTGAGCTCATCTTTTTAGAAAAGTGAATTTAAAAAAAAATATGTTGGTTTATTATAAAAGTATTATGTGCTTATTGTAAAGGATTCAAACAGTACCAAAATGGTAGGCGTTGCCATATGACCCAACAATTCCACTCAAGAGAAATGAAAACAGGTGTCCACCCAAAGAACTGCACGTGAGTGTTCATTACAGCATTGCTCATAACAGCCCCAAATGGAAATAACCCAAGTGTTCTTCAGCTGCTGAAATGGATAAACACAATGCAGTACATTCATACAATGGAGTATTTATTCAACAGAGAAAAGGAATGAAGTTGTGCTACGTGTTACAACCAGGACGAACCTTGAAAACGTCATGCCAAGTGAAAGAAGCCAGTCACAAAAGACATTTTTCTTTTCTTGCAAAAAGCTTTATTTCCATTTGGTCCAAGGCTTGGGAGAGGGCTCCAGCTGCCGAGGGGCTGAGGCTAGAGACCCCAGCAGAAGCCCTGATGCCAGGAGATGCAGAGGGGTCCCTCAAAGGGCGTGGGGTTCTGTGGCTCCTAGTCATGAGATACTTGCCCCTGCGGGCCTGGGGGCCAGCCTGAGGGGTTGGTCCAGTGGTCGCCCATCTTCTCGATGAGCTTCACCTCCTCATCTAGGATGTGGCTCTCTAGGAAGTCACAGAGCCGAAAGAGAAGAGGAGAAATTGGAAATCTAATCCCTGGAAAAGAAGGAGGCAGAGCTGCCACTTCTAGGTAATAATGTGACAGATGGTGGAATGAGGCTCAGAGGCAATTTGCCCATCAAAAGGAGCCAAGGTGTTTTTTTGTTTTTGTTTTAATATATATATTTTTTATTTCAGCATATTACAGGGATACAAATGTTTAGGTTACATATATTGCTTTTGCCCTGCCCGAGTCAGAGCTTCAAGTATGTCCGTCCCCCAGACGGTGCACATGGCACCCATTAGGTTTGAATACACCCAGCCCCTCCTCCGCCCTCCCATCTGCCCCACACCCGATGAATGTTACTACTGTATGTTCACATAAGTGTTGATCAATTAATACCAACTTGATGGTGAGCACGTGTGGTGCTTGTTTTTCCATTCTTGGGATACTTCACTTAGTAGAATGGGCTCCAGCTCCATCCAGGATATTACAAGAGGTGCTAGATCACTATTGTGTTTCGTGGCTGAGTAGTACTCCATGGTATACATATACCACATTTTATTAATCCACTCAAGTATTGATGGGCACTTGGGTTGTTTCCACATCTTTGCAATTGTGAGTTGCACTGGTATAAACATTCAAGTGCGGATGTCTTTTTTGTAGAATGCCTTTTTTTCCTTTGGGTAGATGCCAAGTAGTGGGATTGCTGGATCAAATGGTAGTTCTACTTGTAGCTCTTTGAGGTAACTCCATGCTACTTTCCCTAGAGGTTGTGCTAGTTTGCAGTCCCAGGGAGCCAAGGTTGACGGGGCAGGATGGGTAGCAACGGATGACGAGGGCGCTTGTGTGGGGTCCATGTGGGCAGAACCCAGGGCGGGAAGATGCAGAAGGGCCTAGTTCAGGTTCTTTTCCAGGGCCATGGCAGCCTCTGTGGGGTCAGGGTTTCACCCCACTCGTCTGGAGATGGTTTCTGCACATCCTGGAAGAAGGTATGGCCGCCACGCTGGTTTTGCATCTTCAAGGGATGCTTGATGCCCTTGCTCTGGCCAATTTGAGAACAATGTGGCCCTTGGCTCCCTTCTATTTCTACGTTGCGTGGTAGAAATAGAAGCCCAGAGAGCAGCAGGCAGGAGGCCGAAGATGCAGACTGACCAGGTGGTGGACAGCGGCCTCCACCTGGGTGAAATCATTCCGATGACTCTGGGAGCTTGTGGGTGGGTGGCAGCCAGGAGCCAATCACAAAAACTGCGGTGGCTGGTCCCAGAAGCAGGAGATGGCCGAGAAGATGGCCTGGAGCTGGCAACCAGACAGGAGGATTAGAGGGCGGTGGAGGCTGGAAGAGAGGGAGTCCCCAAGTCTGTCCCATCCAAACACTGCCAAGACCACAAGTTGTATGGTTCCATTTATATGAAATGTCCAGAAGAGCCGAATCCACGGAAACGGAAGGTAGGTGAGCGGTTACCGGGGCCAGGGGACAAAGGAGCGGGCAGTGACTGCTGTGGGTGTGGGCCTTCTTTTGTGGGGTGAGCAAAACATTCTGAAATTAGATAGTGGTGATGGCTGTACAACCCTGCGCATATGCCAAAAGCTATTGGTTAAAAAAAACTTTAAAATGGTGAGTTTTGTAGTGTGTGAATTACACCGCAATAAAGCTGTTATTTTTTTTAAAAAGCTAGAAGGAAGAAAGTAAAATTCCCTGTGAGTCATCCCACCCTGGACTCCCCCCAGGTGGCCACTCATTCATTCCATAAATATTCTCTGAGGGCCTGTTCTGGGCAGCGGCCACCCCAGTATCCGTACCCCAAGACCAGTGACTGCACCTCCTCTGTAATTTCCACCAGCTGAGCTCTCTGACGTCATCTCCTTTCTCCCCTGCAGTGCCCAGCAGTCCACAGGTCCTGCCTCTTCCACTGTCCCTCGCCCCCTGTCCTCCGAGACCTTCCTGCCCGGTGCACATTCCACGGTCAGTCTCCGCCCCCCTCCCTCCTTCCCTTCTCACATCATTGCCAACCTTGCCTGACAAAACCCCAGCACTGGGCAATGCCAGCGTTCCGCACCTGCATCCGCACCTGCGCCTATGCCTGCGCCTGCACCTGGGCAGCTAAGTGCAGCTGGAAAGCATGCTGCCTGGCCAGCTGTCTCCCTTTAAACTCAGGACACAGAGCCCGAGCGGCCCTTAGTGGATGTCACAGTCATTCACTATCCCCATGACAGTTGCACACCCTCTCCTCTCCTCTCTATAAAAGGCGGACAATGATATTTCTGGCTCCTGGGCCTCTTGGCAGCATCAGCACCCCGCACGTAGTAGGGCCTCGATTGGTGGTAGCCGCTGGGGTTACTTTCTCTGGTCCCCAGTCCAAGAGTTCCTTGGTGACTTGGTCTCCACAGAGCCCCACCCTGTGGTTCCATATTTTGTTCCACTGGTTGGGCAGGCGCAGGCTCTTTGCCAGATCTGATCATCCTCCCAGAGAGAGGGGGGAGTGGAATGTGGCACCGAGCAGTAAAAAGCGAGGCTGAGCTCAGCAGAAGGGCAGGTTGCAACTTCCTGCAGGGAATGTCCTAGGTGACGGGGTGGAGCCTGACTCAGCCCTTGGGGCCAAGATGGAAACTTTCAGGGCCTCAGAAAGGGTGTGTGGGGGTGTGGGGGTGCTCAGAGGGGGGCGCAGACAGCCGGCAACCAGTCCGCACCCACAGGGCAGCGTAGGAGAGTGGCCCCCGCCCCCAGGAATCCAAGCAGCACCTCCCTCCAGGGAACTGAGATCAAAGCGGGAGGAAGGAGGAAGTGTGAACCCTGCACCCAGTGACTCACTTCATCCACGGCACGTCTCGCCCCTGCAGGAAGTCTGCCCTCCTTCCCACCACAAGATCATGCTGCCCCGGGTCAGCCTAGTCATGACACTGACCCCGATTCACCTGCACATCTTCATTCCTCACCTTCTCAGCATAGAAGTGTGGGGATGTTGGCAGGTGCCCGCCTACCGTAGGGGTTGGGAGATAAACAGAGACAGTGGGAGGGGAGGGAAAAGCCTGTTCTGGAAGTCAGGACACTGGGCCTTGGCCACTGGCCTGCTGTGTGAGCACGCAGGTTTCACACCCTCTCTGGGCTCTAGTCTCCACCTCTGTGATAGTGGACAGTTGGACCCAGTCAGGTTCATCAGCTCTACTGGGCTTGGCGTTCCTCAATAGCACCATTGCCCTGGTGGGGGGGAAGCCCCAACCTCAGCACGCAGCCTGGGAGGCCTTTGCTGATTTTCTTCCTGCCACTTCCTCACCCCTGCCACTTCCTCACCTCTATCACTTCCTCACCCCTATCACTTCCTTACCCCATCACTTCTTGCACCCGGCTTGGACATCACCTTTTCCACGTCCTGCTCTCCTGGCCTGCCAGCTGTGTGCCTCCCCTGGCAGAGGGGATTCTCTTTTCTTCCTTTTCTGTTAAACTGAGCTCTGTGCCAAGGGCAATGAGGAAGGAGGCAATGAATATTTTATGAATGAACAATGAATGAACAATGAATGAATGAAGTGAAAGTTCCAGGGCACTGGAGTACAGCCATTGTTTGCTTCCTGCCCCTGGGACATGATTTCAAGCCATCCCAGGCTGGACAACAGGGAGCTCCACCCTGCTGAGGAGTGGGTGCTGGAGGGAGGGGTGGAGAAAGGGCCCACATTTGGGAGGGAGGCTCCAGCTGGGCTCCCCAGCCCCTGACCTCTCCCCATGACTCAGGACCCTCAGGGTGAGCCTCTTGGGTTTGTGTCCTGCTACATTCAGTCCCCTCCACCCCCCACCTTCCACCATGGCCTGAAGTTTGCAAGATCCCACTGGCTTTGAAGGACCATTTCAAGATTCCTAGACTGTATTGTGGTTTCCTAAGGAATCCTTGCTCTGTTTATGGAGAGGAAAAATATCACCACCCACATTAACTGAAGGTCATTCTGATTTTCTGAGACCCCTCACCATCCTCTGGTTTGGCATCTGTCTCCCGGATCACATGGTACTGAGGAAGGGGAGCCAGCACTCCCAGGCTCCCAGAGGCCTCCTCGGTTACAGACCGCCAGCCCCAAAGCCCTTGTCTACATTGGCTGGCATGCCACAGCTGGGGCCACCAGGTCCCTACTCCAGTTTTGGGAACAAGTAGAAATCCCCAGAAATTGGGTCAGGTTCCCACCTCCCTTTCTCTGCCTCTACTCAGTTGTGGACCCCTCCCCTTGTCCAGACGTGTCTGTGTCTCTCCCCCAGCGCAACACCCCTGTGAGCAGAAGAGTGTCTGGTGGCCTCCTCTGTCCTCATGCCAGTGAAAGGCACATCCCGGAGCTCAGAGTCACAGGCTTTCCCTTTCATCCTGTTACTTAGTTAATTGTTATTCTGGTCAGGTGCGGTGGCTCCTGCCTGTAATCCCAGCACTTTGGGAGGCTGAGGCAGGAGAATCACTTGAGGCCAGGAATTCAAGACCAGCCTGGGCAATGCAGAGACCCAAGCTGGTCCCATAGAGAGATGGGGTCTCAGGAGGTTGGGATGGGAGGATTGCTTGAGCCCAGGAGTTACAGGCTGCTGTGAGCTATGATGACGCCATTGCACTCTAGCCTGGGCAACAGAGGGAGACTCTTGTATATAAAAAAATAATAATTAACATTATTTACTTACTTGAGACAAAGTCTTGCTCTGTTGCTGGGGCATGAGGGCAGTGGTGTGATCACAGCTCACAGCAACCTCAAACTCCTGGGCTCAAGCCATCCTCCCACCTCAGCTTCCCCGGTAGCTGGAAGTACAGGCATGCTCCACCACACTTGGCTAATTTTTCTATTTTTTGTAGCAAAGGGGTCTCACTATGTTGCCCAGGCTGGTCTTGAACTCCTGGGCTCAAGCGATCCTCTTGCCTGGGCCTCCCAAAGTGCTAAGATTATAGGCATGAGCCACCGTGCCTGGCCATAATAATAAACTTTTCATTTTGGAATAACGTTAGATTTACAGAAACGTTGCAGAGATCATATAGAGTTCCCTTCCACTCCACCCTTCACTAGTTTCTCTTGTGTTATCATCTTAAACTATGGCATATTTGGCAAAACTAAGAAACCAACAGTGGTACAGTATCACTCGCCAAGCCCTAGACTTGACTGGGATTTCATCAGTTTTTCCACTAATGTCCTTTATCAGTTCCAGGATCCAATCCAGGAAACCACGTTGCATTCAGTCATGTGCTATTGCATCCCTTTACATGTGATGATGAAAGTAATAATTCTCTGTTTTGCAGCTAAACAAAAAAGAAGTTCAGAGGGTGAAGTTGAGGACTGAACTCTGATCTTTTCCTTTTACTCAAAATTCCTTCCTAAGGGGACCAGATGAGTCAGGCTTACAAATGGTAAAATCCCACTAAGCAGGTTTTGTTAACCAAATAAAGTGTGGTTTACTTCACAACCTGATTCCGGTATAGGATTAACATCATCTAAAAGATAGAAAGCCCCCATCATAACTCAAGCATCCTAGTAGATCCTTATCTTAACTTGAAAGGTTCTCCTGCCTGGACCTCCCACAGTGCTCACACCTTTATCTTAAATTAAGCATTTCCTTTCTGGTCTTTTAGATAAACCCTAACTCTCTCAGCCAATTGTCAGCCAAAGAATCTTTAAACCCACCTATAACCTGTAAGCCCCACCCCCTTCGAGATGGCCCACCTTTTTGGGCCAAACCAATGTATGCCTCCCACGTACTGATTTATGACTTTACCTGTAACCCCTGTCTCCCTGAAATGTATAAAACCAAACTGTAACCCAGCCACAGCGAGTCCACTTGCTCAAGGCTTCTTGGGCGTGGCTCCGGGCCATGGTCCTCAAATTTGGCTCAGAATAAACCTCTTTCAAATATTTCAGAGTTTGGATTTTTCCATCCACAAAGTGATTGCCTGGTCATGTCTAGGAGGCGAGGTGGAATAAAGGGTTTAGGACTCAGCTGAATTTAGAGTCAGGATCCACTTGTGGTGTGACTTTGAGCCTTTGTCTCCCTGTCTGAACGATGGGATCACAGATGATTCCTTCCGGGCCGCGGCGAGGACTCAGCGAGGTAATACACGTGGGCTCACGCATGCCCTGGAAGGGGCAGCAGTAGCCGCTGCGGTTGTTGCTGTTACTGTCAGTGTCCTCAGCACTAGGGAGCGGGGATCGCAGGCAGGAGACCTAACCCTGCTGAAACCCAGCTCCCTGTCCGCACAGCCAATCATCCCGCCTCCCCAGCCTCCCCAAACAAGACCGCAGGCAACGGCAGTGTTCACTATACCCTTCCTTGCTCGAAGCTTAAAGAGGTTGTGTCTTGAGGTCAAGTAGCTGGTTAGGAGCTTAACCAGAGGGAGAACCTAGGTCTTGCTAAGACCTTGTCCCATCCACCAGAGCAGAGCCCTTCCCCCTCCCTCTCCCTTCCCCCACGGAGACTGCTGAGGGGGCCAGAGCCACCTGCCTGCCACTCGTAACTCCACTTAGCAGTATGACCACAGGGACCCCCACCACCTTCCCTGTCCATAAACACCTGATGGAGGAAGTGTTCCAAGATTATTTTCATAAAAAGGTAAAATCATGACCCTCACACAGATATAAAGTGAACAGGTACGAACCATTTTCTTTAACTCATAAGGAAGCCAGGTGGGATATTGGAACCAGCTCAGAAGGGCAGCTGAGGAACACTCACATTTACAGGACAGGAATGTTGAAATGAATGTGCAAATGGAGGCAAAACCAGTTTTTCCACAAGGGGGTGAACGGGAGCCTCTAGCAGATGGGACAGAATTTATCTATCGTTCATCTACAACGTACAGAGACGTAAAATGGCTCAAAGATTAGGAAAGGAAGGGAGTGCTGTGTGTGAAAGGTGCATAGTTTCCCGCTGAAGCACGCACATTTTTTTCTGCAGAAGGAAGGTCATGAGCAGGGTACACTCTGTAATGTCGTAACCTGATGATCATTCTCTGAGAATTTGCTCAATTCACACGTGGGAGGCAAGGTCCTTTCTGGGTGAATTGGGGAAATGACTTCTCACTGGCAAGCAAGAGGCCTGCAGACTGCACACAGCAGCTCTGAAGATGCAGGGCTCAAGACATTAAAGATTTTTTCAGTTGGATTTTGGCACCTGTGTTATATGATGGGTTCTAGTGATAAGGGAAACCCCCGTCGGTTACTTGGCACATCAGCTCCCCCCACACCCCCCCACTCCTCACGTAAGACCTGCATCAGCATAATACTAGCGTATTACCTGGCCCATCAACTAACCTATTACCTTAGCCATCTGAGACCCCACCCCTCGGACCACCCCAACTTAATAAAAGTGGGAAAAATTGGGTAGATGGGGCTCAGAATTTGGTGGCAAGACCCCTCTGAGCCCGCTGGCGAATACACTTTGACTCTCCGCATACCGATCGGTTTGTCCTTGGGACTCCCCGCTGTAACACTTGCTATAACGCTAGAACATTCTAGAATGTGGGTATTTCTGAAATGAGTCCCCAGACCTGCTTTGATCCTGACTGTGCTGAGCAGCTTTGGGCAGTTATACTACCTCTCTGATGCACAGCTTCGTCAGCTTTGAATTGGGGATGTTAATATTACCTACTTCTTAGATTATTTTATGTTAACTGTATGTTGAACTGAGAAGAACATTTCTTTGAAAATGCCCAGTGGGCCCTACAATTCTTCCTTATTCGCCCAGCCTCCTCTCCTCTCCCCACCCACATCCCTGCCTGCCCTCCATTAATTCCGCATTTCCATCTTTTGGTCCCCAGCAGGGTAGGAAGCTGGCATCTGGTTGCCCTGGAGAGGCTGGCACCTGCTGGGGACAGTTCACACCTGCAGCACCTGTGTGTGGCCTCAGGTAAGGGCAGCCCTGCAGACAGGGTAACCCAAGGCTCAGGGCCCCCCAGTAACCCCAGGCTTTCCTTTGTCCTGCTTCTGAGCCTGTGCCTACAGCTTCCCAAGTATGGAACTGCAGGGCAGCAGCATGGGGGCTTCCAGGTGGGCCCCTCCTTGCAGTGGGAGTTTGGGCGAACGAAGAATTTGGTCTACTGACATAGGTCTCCCTCCAAGAGGCCACGACCCCGGGACAGTTGCAACAATTCCACGGCCACGTCCTTCACTTTCTAGTTTTGCAATTCCTTTTCTCCTCTCAGCCTCCCTGCAACCAGGTGCGGTGGGTAGGAGGGAACCATCCTTCCTCTTGCCTTTGGAGAAGCCGAGGACCTGGGGACAGGCCTGAAACCGGTGGTGCCCAGCGCGGCTCCCAGTTCTCTGGGCCATGCTGCCCTCTAGTGGCTGTGTGCGCACCTGCCTTCAGGGAGTGGAGACAGCCAGCCACAACTCGCTGGGCTTGTGGACAGCAGTGGCCAACCTCCCTGGGACCCCGGGCAGGGGACCGTCCCCTTCCTAGGATTCTTACAGCACCTCAGCCCCTTGCCAGCCCCTCTCCTTGTCTCTCAGCATCTAATTTCGGTTGCATATTTATATCTTAATTGTGGCAAAATAAATAACACAAAATTTACCATCATAACCATTTTTTTTTTTTGAGGCAGAGTCTCGCTCTGTCGCCCTGGGTAGAGTGCAGTGGTGTCATTGTAGCTCACTGCAACCTCAAATTCTCGGGGCTCAAGCGATCCTCCTGCTTTAGCTTCCCGGGTAGCTGGGACTACAGGTGTGAGTCATGACACCCAGCTAATTTTTCTATTTTTAGTAGAGGCCAGGTCTCACTCTTTCTCAGGCTGGTCTCGAACTCCTGAGCTCAAGCAATCCTCCTGCCTCGGCCTCCAAGAGCGTTAGGATTACAGGCCTGAGCCACCGCGCCTGGCCTCTATCATAACCATTTTAAGCGTAGACTTCTGTGGCAGTAAGTACACTCACATCCATCTCCAGAACTCCATTCATCTTCCCAAGCTGAAACTCCACCTGTTGAACAATAACTCCCATTCCAGTCTTCCCCCAGCACCTGGCAACCTCTCTTCCACTTTGTCTCTATGAATTTGACTACTCTAGACACCTCATGTAAGTGGAACCATCCACCATTTGTCCTTTGCTCTGCTTGTCTCACCTAGCATAATGAAGCCAGGCTCACCCGCGTTGCCAGCGCGTGGCGGAACGTCTCTTTAAGGCCGCATCATGCTCCCTGGTACGTGCAGACCACATCTCACCCTTCCATTCTCCTGCTGATGATCACTTGGCTGCTTCCGCTTCTTGGCTACTGTGAGTAACGCTGCCATGAACACGAGCACAGAAATATCTCGCTGACACTAGACAATACATTTTATCTCGGCCAGTGGTCTGCACCGCTGGGAAGCGCTGTCTGTGCCTAGCGCTTGGCAGGCGCCCTCCAAGTAAGAGCAGAGAGAGGAAGAAAGAGGAATGAAGGCTGGTGCAGGGCAAGAGGAGGGAGGTAAGTAAACACACTGCAGAAAGCTCCCTAGAAACATCCCCTTGTGGAGTGACAGCCAAAGAGCAAAGGCATCACCTAGACTTTCACCAGGTCACCCCTCTAAACACAACCAGAGACACACTGTGACATGAGGAATTACAACATAAGATTCCTTTTTTTTCTTTTTCTTACTAGAGACGGGGTCTTGCTATGTTGCCAAGGCTGGTCTCGAACTCCTGGCTTCAAGCGATTCTCCTGCCTCAGCCTCCCAAAGTGCTGGGATTCCAGGTGTGAGCCACTGCACCAGCCACAAGGTTACATTTTAATGGTAGGAAACCAAACCAAACTTGATGTCAAAGAGAGAAAAGTGTCCCCTGAGAGCTGGGAGCTGGCCTGGTCCCCACAGCTGGGTGTGGTGTGCTCCAATCTCCTAGCTCACCCACACTGGGCAAGGTCACTCTGTGACCATGAGGAAGTGAGTCAAGGTCAAAAGCAACACCGCTCAGCAGCTGTCCTGAGCACTGCGTCTCCGGGCCATCCGCACAAATGACCAACGTCCCCCCTATCCTGAGCCACTGCTGCATCCCCCATCACAGCTGCAGCGTCAACCCAACTGTGTTGACTGCGGGCACGTCCCCGGGGGTCTGATTGACGGGCATCAACACAACGTGGAGAGCGATGGCTGGAGAAGACTCGTGAGCCGGGCACTTCCTGAGCCTGACACTTCCCTTTCCATCACAGCAACCGCTGATGACACAGGTTAGTACTGTTCCCAGTTCACAGACAGGACGTTAAGGCTCAGAGGGTTACTCACCTGTCCACACCTGAGTAGAGGCAGGTCTGAGACCTGAGTTGGCAACCCCAAGCCCAGCGCTGTTTCCTGCCATGCACCCTCTCTCTGTGGCCTCCCTCACAAGCCAGCCCTGCGGTCAGGCCAGCGTGTGAGCACAGGGAGAACATGCCCCGGGCTGGGTGTTGATTCTCCTAGAGGACCTGGTGGCCCTAGAGGGGCCCCTGCAGCAAAGGCTCCACCCTGCAGCCAACCTCTTTGCTGGTGGCCTGTGTCCAGGTGACGCACACCTGTGGATCGGCTGGCGCAAGTCTCCAGTGCCGGGCGTGAGGAGGGAGAGGAGCTCCTCTGTCTGCCAAACTGAGCTCTGGTTTTGGGGGAAGGAAGTGCAGGCACGTTCCGGACATTCATGCCACGGTGAGCAGATTCCCAACAAACATGTTCCCTGGGCTGCTACCAAAGGCCAGCATTACCTACGGGAGATCTTAGAACTCCGACGTGTTCCTAATAGTTATGCATTTATTTTCACGTGTAAGAAGAAAAAACATAACCAGTACATCAGCGTGTGGCTGCGTGGACACGTGGCTCAGCGCAAGGCTGAAGCTGGAAGTGAGGGGAAAAAACAGTACGTCAATGTAAATGAAATAACAGAACAGAAAGTCCTCGGTTATGATAAAAATCATGGCCGTGCTCCACAAATGCTGGCTCGGGACTTGCTGCTCTAAGCTCAGGGCAACACGCTGTGCTCTGGGCCGAAGCCCTGAAGGGTTCTGCACAGAAACTGGCACAGTGCTTGGAACCTGTGGCGTGTGGCACGGCGCGCAGACCCCAGGGAGGAAAGCACATCTTGTTTAACCTGTCTGTGCCCTACAATCGTCTCAAGGCGACGAAGCGACAGAAGTGGTCCTCCTTCAGAGGGAAGAAGCATCTTGTAGGTGTGGCCTTGTGCAGGCAGTGGTTACGGGGCAGCCCACTGGAGGGCCCTAGTGGGACTTGGGGGGCACAAGTGGAGTGCTGAAGGGACACCGGCCCTGGCACTGTCCTGGAGAAGAGAGAGAGTGTGTGTGTATGCGTGTGTGTGTAAGAACACTCAGCCTCTGCACCCTGTTCCCCAGCATACAGCAGGCACTCAATCTGTGTCTGCTGACTCACCGCAGCACACAGGAGGAGGTGCCAGAAGGCAAGGGCTGCTTATGTCCTCAGGTGTCTGGGGACCACCCTCTCCTCCTGGGCCTGGGCCCCAGCCCCACCTCAGCATGACACATGCCAGAGGTGGGAAGTCCACGGCTGTGCCACCACTAGGTCACATTCTTATACATGTATGAACCAAGGGGAGATGTTTGCTATGAAGATTTTTCTCCCCCAAATCCAAAGAATGTTGTTTCCCATCATTTAAACCTCAACATTTTCAAAAAGCACTTTTTAAGGGACCTTGGAATTTTTCCTCAAACAGCTCAGCCCTGCAAGCCAGGGCTGGTCCCAGCACCCTGCTAGACAGCTAAAGAGTCAGTGCCGGGGACCCAGGCACCACCCGAAGATTTGCCCCAACTCGCCCCTGGAAATGGGTCAGGGCTGGCAGGGAACTCTGGGTGTGGCCCTCATGGTCTAGGAGCCTTGGGGTGCCCGGGGGTAGAGGAGGAGCTGAAGGTCTGGGGGGCACTGTCCACCACTGCCCGCCTCTGAGCTGGAGGAGGCTCAGCCCCATGTCCCAGACATGTGGGGCAGAGCTGCAGGCCGGTCCCCACGGAGGCTCAGAAGGAAAGTGTGCAAGAGCAGGTCAGGAAGGGAAACCAAGTCAGGGAAGGGCCCCGGCTGGGGCTAGCGGGCTGCTCACTGCCTTGGTGCCCAGCGGGCGCGCTCAGCAGCACCCCGCGGCACTCCGCTTCACGTGGCACGGCTTGCAGAAGAGACGGTCGTTCAGGGGGTAGCAGCCTTGGTCCGTGGGCTCCACAGACAGCAGGATCCTGCAGTCCTGGGGAGACAAGGACGCATGTGGACGTGCCCCAGGCCTGGGCACCCCTGCACGGGGGGACTCACTCGGCATCCGAGTGAACCAGCCGAGGAGGCGAACGTACTCCCTGCGGGGGAGGAAGGCGGCTGCTCCTTCCATCCTCCCGACATACCCGGGCAGGTCCCCACAGGGGGAGACCCGACGCACACGGGGGCTTTAATCCACAGGGAGGTGGGCGATGGCAACAGAGTCGCTGCGGGGAAAACTGAGGACACTCTGATCAGGGGAAGCTGAGGCTGGAAGGGCCTCAACAAGCCCCCGACAGCCCTTAGAACGTAAGTTCTATGCAATAGGAGCCCCAAGTCCCACCAGCTGCCCAGCCCGGACCAGCCTGGCACGCCACCGGCTGCAGCAGGTCTCTGCTTAACGAGAACCTGAGTCTAGTCCGGTCCTTTTGTCTCACAGGCTTGCCCCAGGTCACACAGCTGGGTCTGGAGCTGGGACTGGGCGGGGTCTCCAGGCTCTGAGGCTAGGGGTCTCCTTGTTGTTCCGAGGCCTGCACAGTTTAAATATTGGCACAGACTGCAATATTTTCAATTTTTCAAATCACTAAAGGATTTCAGAACAAGGGGCATGGTGATTCGGGGCCCAAATTTTGCCAGCGTCACCATTTTGCCCTGGGCACCTTATCTGGGCCTCCCCTGGGCACAGGCTGGAGGGTGATAGTGGGAGCAACTCATTCCCGGACACTAAGTGCCAGGCGCCCTTTGGAAGCGGCACGGATCCAACCAAAGGGGCTTTGGGGCCATAGGTGGCCATCCTGACCCAGCAGAGACCAGGGTCCACAATCTGCCTTCCTCCCTGGCCAGCAGGCGGGTGCCCTCGTATGCCTCTTCCCTGCAGTGCCACCCCAAGTCTCTCAAGTGGACTCTCGGTGACACAACCCCAGCATCTGCGTCATTCATAACAGCCACTTGTTTGGCATAGAGAGAACGAGTGCCAAGCCTGACGTTCCAAAGGGACACACGTGACTGCTCCTAAATTGGAACCTAGTGTGGAAAACCCCTCACTACAGCCGAGTCTCACAAAGTCTGTGAAGTGACCATGGGGTGGCTGAAAGCTGGCGGGAACTGGCTCAGAAAAATATTGGCTGGAACCACCTATCTGAGCCTCAGTTTCCCCATCTTAGATAAGGATAATGAATCCCACCTTGCAAGACTCATTAGGATTATTATAAGGTGATACATGTGAAAGCATTTTGTAAGTTTAAAGCACTGCCTATGTCTAAAAGACCTGTTATCCCTCCATCAATAGCCATAAATAATACGGACCCCGAAGCAGGTAAGACTGGTGAGACGGCGGGGTGGGGGGGGCGCGGACAGTGCCTGGCAGCCGGTTCCCTCCCTGGAGAACAGCACCCCAACTCTGCTCCAGGCTATGGTGGTTCAAGAACCTCATTTTCCAAAACGTAACTGCTGGAGTCCAAATTCCGCCTTACAACAGCAGCCTTGGCCACGCCTGCCCAGGACGGCGTGGGGTTTATTTGCTCCCTAGGTGGCTCAGGAAAAGTGCTGATCACCATGGAGCTTACTGGGGCGGCGGTGGTGATAATAGTGCTTGACTTTCGTCATTGGGCTTTCAAGAAGCATTATCAGCTGGACCTTGAACTATAATCGACCAAGACAACATAATTACGAAGCAATTAATCAACGTCTCTACCCCGTTCCCTTGACATCCTGTGTGAAAACAGTGTCCTGGTTCCCATATCCGTTTAAATAAATGTGAGTGAATAAATATTCAGAATTACTCATTGGCTGAGTAAGAGATTTGCTCCGGGACTCTCCACTTAGGTGACACCCATAAAAGTTGCCACGTTGCCCCCATCAGAGCAGACAGAAACTTCAGTGACACGGAGCTAGCAGCAGGAGTGGAGAGGATTCATGGAGCCTCTCGGGCAGGACAGGCTACAGAACTCGCAGAGTCCAGGGGGAAATGAAAATGCAGGGCTCCTTGTTCAAAAAGTAAGCATTGGCCGGGCGCGGTGGCTCACGCCTGTAATCCTAGCACTCTGGGAGGCCCAGG
>VBSM01000529.1:8506226-8523360 GCA_008086735.1 Cheirogaleus medius | reverse complement strand
CTGCCCGGCCGCGCCCCGCGCCGCCCCCTCCTCCTCCCTTTGTTCCCTCGACCACTCCTCCCCTCCCCCTCGCCCAGGCCCGGGTGGGCGTCCTGCCCTGCGCCCACTCCCCTCGTCTTTTGTGTACGCGGAGGGGTCCTTACCCTTCTCCTCCCCTAGGTCACCTGGGTTGGCCACCCCACCTGCCCTGTCCCGGGGAGGGAGTGCTTACACCCTGGTTTGGCACTGGGATCTGCCAGGGTCCTAAAAGGCAGACAGACCAGGGTTCCACAGCCCTTCACTAAGGTGTGCCCTTGGGCAGTCATTCCACCTCCCTGAGCCTCAGTTTCTTCATCTGTAAAATGGGAGCAAGCTCTACCTCCGTCTCCAGGGTGGCCTGAGGATAACAGGTGATAAGGACAGTGAGGCACACAGTCGGTGGTCAGTATCTGCTGCGTTTGGGGCTTTTCCAGGGAGTGCCCTTGTTCTGCGGTCCCCAGAAGTCACCGCCTGTCTCAAGCCCTCTGCAGTGTCCTGGGAGACAGGGCCTAGCGGGCCCTGTCGCTGACCCATCGCTGACCCCCTCCTTCCGCCTCCTATTCCCCCCACAAAGCTGGAGTCAGGAGCCGGGAGGGGAGGCAGAGCCTGGGCTCTGTGGCAGGGGATGGGGCCGAGATGGGCCTCCTGGGTCCCTGGAGGCCTCAGGAACATTGTGGGAAAAGGAATCTGGGTCTGATTCAGAGGCAAACAGATTGTTCTTTTGATTAAAGCCACAGCGTGGGGCCAGAGTGCAGACAGAGCGCCACTGGGGTGGAGGGGCAGCCAGGCAGGATCTGGCACTCTGCAGCTACGGTCCCCCACCCCACCCCTCCAGGTAGCTCTGGGGCTGCTCCGGAGGGGCTCACGTTCATGATGGCGCAAGAGGGGGTACCTGGACACTCTGAATCGCTCACCCACTGATCGTTGTCCTTCCCGTCCCTCTGGTCACCCCCTTTCCATTTGATCCTCACAGCCTCGCTGCGACAACAGCAGCCATGGGGCAGCTGCCACGAGGGGCGTCCTAGGTGCTGGAGCCCAGCCTAGACCCTCCCTTTCTGTCCCTGCAGGAGCCCTGTGCACCAGGGTGATCGGTCCCGTCCACGGGGAGGACACTGAGGCCCTGGGAGGCTTAAGGCAGCACGAGAGGCAAGTGACAGAGCTGGAGTCAAACCAGACCAGTGTGTGGCCCTGGGCACAGGGCTAAGCTGGTCCCAGGGACAGCTACTCTGCCACCCTTCACAGATGCAGAAGCTGCAGCTCGGAGAGATGACCAGAGTGAGACTAGAACTCAAGGCCACCCGAGTCCCTGGTCAGCTCAGTCCCCAGCTTGGCAGTGATGCCACCGCTCTGTAGCACTGTGTGGACACTTCCCTATGCCCTCTGCTGGGAGGGAGCCACTGGCCGCCGGGGGCGGGAATGACCTAAAGGAGGAAAGTGACATCCTGGGCTTTTCAGACACTGTCAGCTGTAGTGCACTTGCAAGTGCTTGGTGACCCAGAAGCTCATTTAAGCAGATAAAAATGGAGCCCCTCTCCCTCACCTCCATGATGTCCCTGAGCCACCTCAGTGCACCCCCAGGTGGGACAGTGAGGCACCGAAGGGTCACCGAAGGGCTGTGTCCAAGGTCACACTGACTCAGTCTAGGACTAAGGCCTCCCTCGTCTGCTCTGGGACAGTCCAAGGGAGATGTGGGGGTCCAGCTGCCTCCACTCACCTGCCGTCCGGCTGCTCTGGCCGCCTGCTCCACCGCCGCCGCCGCTCCTGGATGGAGGGGCGCGTCCTGGCCAAGAGGCTCCTGCACCAGCCCGGGTGTCGGTGTCACCGATCAGTAGGTGCTAAACTTCCTGCAATGGAAACCCAGGAAGTGCGCTGGACGAGAACACACGCCCTTTGTCTGCCAGCTCAGAGGCCCTGTGGCCCTCCGCCCTCCCTGCCAGGCTCGGGCCAGCTCTCTTCCCCTCTCAGATGGCCCCGGTGGGCAAATGGGCTCCATCTTCTATTAGGATTGCGGTGGCTGAGACCCTGGGTGGCAGGGAAGGGGAGGAGAGAGGTCTGAGGAAAAGACCCAGGGCAGTGGGGACATTTGCTGCCATGCAGTCTGCTGGGGAGTGTGGCACCTGCCGCCCACAGGGGAGGGCTTGGGCTCAGCAGACTGGCTGGGCACCTACTGTGTGCTAGGTGTGAGTCAAGCAGCCAGCGGAAATCAATTGGACTCAAGCCATCCTTGTCCCCACAGAGCTTCCAGGGAGGTGGGGGAGAGTGACACCTATACACATTAATATAATAGTTACCAATAGTGAGACGTGCAGTGAAGGAATGAACAAGGGCTGGGGCAAAGGGTGGGGGTGGGGATGGGGCTGCCTGAGCACCTGCTGTGTGGGGCGCCCTGCCCCAGGGCCGGTGTGGGTGGCCCCCTGAGTGAGGGGCCGGTGTGGGTGGCCCCCTGAGTGAGGGGCCGGTGTGGGTGGCAGCAGGGTAGGTAGTGGGATCTCCCACGCAGTGGTGGGGTCAGATGGGCACAGACTCAGCTGTGACATCAGTGTCTGAGCGATTCCAGCTCTGCCACTTGCCAGCCTCGGGCAAATCAATTCTGTCTGGGCCTCAGTTTCCTCCTGCAAGCAGGGGTAGCGGGGCTGCCCTTGTGGCTTCGTTGTGGGAATTCAATGGGATGAATGTGGATAAAAATGCCTGGCACTTAGTAGGTGTTCAGAGATGCGTTCCTTTCCTCTTCCAACAGCACAGAGGACAGACGTTTGGGCACATTAGAGTGAGGTGCACAATGCGCTGCAGGGGAGGGAAGGCGGAGACTCGTCCTGCGGGAGAATCTAAGGGACAGCCGAGGGTCCTGCCGGCCCTGCCTTGCTTTCTTTGTTCTGATAACAGCACCCGGCTTCTGTTTGGGGAACCTCACCTCTATTCTCAATGCCTGGGGCTCAGGTGGGGTTGCTATAAACCCCTGGCTCTGGGGATGTATATATGAGGTCTGGCCAGTCGTGGTGGCTATTAGTTCTGAGACAAGCACCCAATCTCATTCCTGGGCCCATGGCTGGGAATATTTGGAAAGAGGCAGTATTTTTCCAGTGGACTTGTTAGCTGGCAGGATACAAACTTGGCACCACTTTTGCTACCACTTGGACCCACACAGAGGACAGCAGAGCAAAGACATAGAAAAGGAGAGATAACTGATTTCATCACTTAAGCTGCTGGATCCAACCACGCCTGATATCCTACCTCTGGGTCTCTGGAGCCAATGTATTCTTTTTTTCTTACTTTTTCTTAAGCCAGTTAAAATTGTGTGTCTGTTGCTTTCAAGAGTCACAGTGAAGCCTGGCGAGGCTCCATGAGTCTAGATCACCTCTCCCTCCTGGTTAACCTTGTACTCTCGTCACCACTTTTGCAAAGCCTGCCGACTCCTCCAGGTAGGTTTAGGAGTTTTGTACATCCCACGGATATATCCTGAGGCTGCTCAGTTGTACCGATGTCCTTTTCCCTCCAGACTGGGAGCAGGGCCCTATCTAATGGCTCTTTGTGTCTCCAGCACCTGGCATGGTGCTTGGCACATAGTAGGGCCTCAGCAATCCCTCCAAAATGAATGCGTATGTGGTCTAAAGTAGCTGTATCTGCAAATCATGTGGTAGGTAGTAAAAGGCAGTGAGCATTAAGAGCTTGGATGTTGGAGTCAGACCCACTTGAATTTGGATCTTGGCTCCCCCACTTGAGCAAGTCACTTAATCTTTCTCAGTCCTGCAGGTAGTGGGGGGTGGCGGGAGTGCAGATAATGCAAGAAAGATGCTTAGCACAGGGCTCTAGCTCCTCGGCAGAGTTGCCACGGGAGCAGCTCTTTGCAAGTGGGGTGCAGACGTGCTCGTCTTTCTCTAGCGGGGAGAAGTCTGGCCAGGATGGGGAAGGCGGGGCACGGAGACGGCTGGGCCCGGCCTCTCCATGCCCTCCCCAGGGAAGGGCTCCTGCTCTGATGCCCAGGTCAGTGCCCCTTTCCCCGTCCCCTTTCCCAAATGTGCTCCTCGACCGTCACAGTGGAAGGATGTGGCTGAGACGGAGCTGCAGTCCCCTGTGGGGCGACCAGACTCTGGGCTTGGTGCCCTCCCTCCATCATCTTCTTCAATCCTCTCAACAAACGGAGGAAACTGAGGCTCAGAGAGTAACTTGCTCAAGGTCACAGCCACGAGTGCATGAGTGTCATTCACACCCAGGCAGTCTAGCGCCTTTACTGAGCAGGCCAGGTTCGTAGGGAATGCTGTTCACAAGGGGCTCCCAAGGGGGAACCCGCCAGGCCACAGGCAGAGCCACACGGAGCCCCCACTCTCAGGCCCCAAGCCTGTGTCCACCTGCCTCACCCAGGCAGGGCCTGGCTTCCCAAGACCTGGCTGTGACAACAATGTCTGGGTGTTAATCCCCTCCAGGTTTAGGGGCCTGAGCTGGGTCTGGCCAGGCGGGCTGGTTCCCACGCCAGGCCATCCGCTCAGCAAATCCGCACAGGCTCTGCGGGGAGGGGGTGAGAGGGGGAGGGGGAGGGCCCCTGCTCAGCCTAGGCCTTGCTGGTCAGGGCCCCTCTGCCCCTCACTCGGGAGTGGCCCTGAGCCTGCCCCAAGGCCTTGCTGGTCCCATCCCCCTCCTTGTGTCCCCATCCCACCCAGAACCTCTATTCCAACACCCGCCCCTTGCAGACCTATCTCAGCAGCCCCAAGCCCAAGACCCCTCCTCATTAAAGCACACTGTGGCCAGGTCCTGTCTTCTCACCTGGGTTCTCACCAGCGTTATTCCAAATGCTTCCAAACTGCTTTACCTGCTTCTAAACTAACTTTTCTCTTTTTTTTTCTTTTTTTTGAGATAGGGTCTCATTCTGTCACCCTGGCTAGAGTGCAGTGGCCTCATCATAGCTCACGGCAACCTCAAACTCCTGGGCTCAAATAATCCTGCCTCAACCTCCAGAGTAGCTGGGACTACAGGCATGTGCCACCATGCCCAGCTAATTTTTCTTTTTTTGTAGAGACAGGGATTTACTATGTTGCCCAGGCTGGTCTTGAACTCCCAGCCTCAAATGATCCCACCAATTTTGGCCTCCCAAAATGCTGGGATTACAGGTGTGAGCCACCGTGCCCGGCTTAAATGGTCTATTCTAAAAGAAGCAACGAGAGGACTCCTTTAAAGGCATAAATCAGATTATATCAGGCAGAACCTCCACTGGGCCGGGGCCTGAGTGACCGGGCCATGCCCGCCCCGTGGCTGCCTTCCTGTCACTCCGTCCTCTCGGTGGCGCTCCTACAAGGCTCCCGGCTTGTTCCCACTGCAGGGCCTCTGCTCACGCTGTCGGGCTGGGGCCTCGCTCCCTCGGCTCCCGGCCTGGCTGGCTCCCCGACTCCATCCAGGTCTCTGCTCAAATGTCCCCTCCTCAAAGGAGCCCTCTGTGGAAGGCAGCTTCTAAGATGTCCCCTGGGACCCCACACCCTTGAATGTGTGCCCTCCCCTTGAGTGGGTGGCACCTAGTGACTTGCTTCTCACCAGTAGATTGTGGCAAAAACAATGGCATGTCGCTGTCAATACTGGCTTACAGAACGACGGAGGCTTCGGGCTGGCTCGCTCTGAGGGACGACAGCTGCCATGTTGTGATCTGCCCTACGCAGAGGCCCAGGTGGCCAGGAACCGAGGGAGGCCCCCAGGCTCCAGCTGACACCACAGCCTCGGCCGACACCTCGACTGCAGCGCGTGAGCGACCCTGAGACAGGGGACCCAGCTAAGCCGCACCCAGATTCCTGATCCACAGAAAAAGTGAGACAATAAACATCTGTATTTTAAGCTGCTAAATTTGGGAGCGTAATTTTTTACACAGCCATAGATAACACCCCCCCACACACAATCGTTTTCTGTCCCTTTGCCCAGCTTTATTTTTCTTTGCAGCACTAGTTGCCACACTGGTTTGTGGGAGGCGACTGGGTGACCGCCAGGAGGCCAGGGTTGCGCATCTTACTGGTCTCAGCATCCCCAGAGCCCAGCCCGGTGCTGGCCCCACACAGGGGTTACTCACTGAATGAATGAATGGGTGAAGAAATGCAGGGACCTCAGAGGGACAAGGCCATAGCTCAGAAAAGCCAGATGTGGGGGGCTGAGGACAGGGGAGGCTGGCTCACCCCAGTCCCAGCTGCCCCCGGGGTCACCGCTGGCTCTAAGCAGAAACCAGGCACCCTGGTCTCTCACCTTTGCAGAACGATGCTGCCCCCACCCTGGGACCCTGGCCCTGGTGGCCCCGGCCCAGGCTTCAGGCTCTCACGGCCTCGGAGGGAGAGCTGGTCCCAGCCGCGTGCTTCTCCCGGGCCATAAGATGTGGGTTGTCCTGCGCCCTCTGGACTGAAGGCGCATTTTTCTTCAATTGGTCAGGAGATTTGCTAAATGCCTCGTTTAGGGTGATCTAGTTTTTATACCCTTGCCAGACTTTTCACAGAAATAATTTGATAAGAAAAGAATCCCATTCCAGCCACGTATCCCAATTTTTGTTTGGAAAACAGTCACTGTGCCCATAAAAAGGAAAGGACTGCTGAGTCCAGTCCCCTCCCGGCCCCCAATGTCCCCAATGGGTCCCAGGCTGTGTCAGGGGCTGAGAGGCTGGAGCACCTTCCAGCAAAAACACAGCCCCGCTTGGAACCCAGAGCCCAGTCTGGGTCTGGCGAGGGCTGGCCCCGTGCCCACCTGAGTGAGCCATTTCCTCCCAGACGGGCAAGTTTCCTGCCCGGAGGGAACGGAGCACATTCCCAGGCGGGGGTGGGCTGGGGCCCGCATTGGGGGAGGGGCTTCCACGGGCATTTCCCCCACCGCAGCGACCACGCCCTGGGATGAGAGGCCCGTCCTGGTGGTAGGGCCGAGAGCAGGGTTCAGAGGTTGGGCTCGAGCTGTCCAAGGGTGGCCATTCCTGGGGGATGACCCGAAACCACCCAGCCAGCCTTCGGTCCAGCCTGCCCTGTGTCCCAGCTGTGTGCTGGGTGGGGGCTGGAGAGTCCCAGGCCAGCCCCTGCCTGCTCCCAAGCAGCAGCCCCTGGGTGACCGTGGTGGCCTTTGCTGAGAGGCAAGAACCCGTCGAAGCCTGGAAGTGCCTTCTCCAGGCCTCCTTTCCTCCTGATGCCGGCCCTGCCTCCCCCCCCCCGCCCCCGTCACAACCCCCACTCTCAACCCCCCACCCCCACCCCATGGAAGCCCATGGGTGGGGCGGCTCCTTTGCCCTGTGGGGCCTCTCCTGGGGAAGGGCCCTGAGCTGGGCCCTCAGTCCCCATGGAACCCAGTGCCCTGTGGGCTGGGGGCCCGGGCTAGCAGAACGTGGCTGTGCTGGAGCTCAGCTCCCTTGGACAAAAGGGGGCCGGAACCACATCCCAGAGCCCGCCAGGAACGGACCTGCCGTATTTCTCACGCCTGCCTGTCGCTGTCAGCTTCCCTGGGCCCGAATCTTCAACAAGAAGAGGGCAGCCAGGAGCACGCAAAGCGCTTGAGCTCTGGGGGCCAGGCCGCCTGGCTTCACATCCTGGCTTGGCCACTTACTACCTGTGCACCCTTGAGCAAGTTACTTAACCTCTCTGAGCCTGTCTGTGAATCTGTAAAAACAGATAACAGTACCTGCTTCTTGGGCCTGATGTCTAAATGAAATGATAAAGCACCCAGCACGTGCATGGTGAACACCAGCACACGGCAGTGATTCTGCCGACAGGCTCGGAGCGGGCAGCGGCTTGTCCAAAGTCACACAGAGGGCAGGCAGAGGAGCTGGCACCCGACCCCTTGTGCTCCCTGAGCTGGGCCCTGCAGGGGACACAGGGCTGAACAGGCCTGAGATGGGAAGGGCCCTTGTGGTCTCTGGGGACCCAAGACCGCCGACAGAGGCTTTTTTCAGCTCTTTCTCAGCCTGGGATGGGACAGGACATGGCACCGTCCCCCCAAGACTGCAAGTGGGTGCTGGACCACGTGTCCCTGCCCCCATACCCCTCACCTCTCAGCCACCCCTCCCCACTCCACCCGAACTCCTTCCCCGGTCTGCAGGGAGCCCTGTCCCCAGGGTGCCCGCCCAGGCCAGCCTGAGGCACATATACCAGGATCCTGCCAGAAGAGCTGTGTGGCTGCAGAAAGGCCTGTGTCCCTCTCTGTGTCCATGATTCTAAGCACAGGTTGAGAAAATCACCACCTTTATTGTTTACGGGAAGGGCAAGGGAGGCTGGTACAGAGGGCCAACTCCCCTCCCCCCTGCCCCAACCCTGCCCAGGAAGGCAGGTCCGAGGGGCTGTGTCCATTGCCCACCCTGAGAAAAAGAGGAGTTAAGCCAGGGGCCCCGAGTCGCCCCTCTATCCAAGGGCCCCATCCAAAATCCGTGCCCTCTCTGTGCCCACCCCAGGGGCCAGCCCTGCCACTCCGTCTCCAGGCAGCATCCTGGGGTCAAAGCCCCGCAGGTCAGCCCACAGGGGCCTGAGACAGACTCCGAATCCTTCCTCAGGCAGGTCAGGAGGGGGCCGACCTCCGGGGCTGGCTTGGCGTGGACACCGAAGGCCTCTAGGGTGGAAAGTCCTGCGGGAAGGCGGGAGGGAAGGATGGAGGGAGGACGCCGCCATTTCCCCTTCCCCTGGGAACCTTCCTCTCACTTGGGCTCTGGGGTGCAGGCTGGAGGGGTCGTGGACAGGGAGGGGGAGTCTCAACCTCCCCACTGCTAGTGCCGTGGAGGACAGCCCTGGCCTGGCGACAGAGCGGGGGCGATTCCAGCTCCCTCTGTCCCCACCCCGGGAGAGGTCACCCTGGCTCTTCTTGAACGTGGGCCTCTCCAGGCTCCCGGGCTGTTTGGGACAGGGCTGCAGTGTCGGGGACACACGGGCTGGGGGTGCCCACCTGTATCTGGCAAAGGTCGAGCAGGGGCCGGGCGCCCACCAGACACCAGAGCTCGCCCAGGAGGGAGACAAGCACGCCCAGGAGGTCCAGCCAGCGGCCCACAGTCAGCAGCAGCACGAACAGGCCGCCCATGCGCACCAGCACCGTCTGCACCTGGCCCTGCATGCCGGGGTGCTGCCGCTGCTCCTCTAGGGACAGGAGCGCCCGTCACCACCCACCCCCGCATCCTGGGTCTGGACCCCCCAGCTCCCAGACTCGCCCTCCCCAGAGCGAGTCTTCCCCTCCACTGTGGTCCTCGTCCGCTCTCTGAGGGCGACAGGTGCTCCTGCCTCCCCGACTCTCTGCCCACCATCTCTGCCCACCTGCTAGTCTCCTGCTGGCCCAGGACAGAGCCCCGTCCTGCCTCCCCTCTTCCCGCACACCATGTCTGAGCCATCAGTACTCCCTGTGGACTCTTTCTGCAAGTGCGTCCCCCTCCGAGCACCCCTGGCCGCTCCCACGGCCCCACCTGGTCCCAGCCCCTTGCCCCCTCGCAGCAGCCTCCTCCCTGGCTCCCAGCTTCTGTTCCGGGCAATCCGGTGCCTGCTGACCAGCTAAGGGGCCCTTCATTCCTCTGCTTATAACCCTCCCGGGACTTCCTACTGCATTTAGAGTAAAATCCAGACCCTCACCTTGGCTTAGGAGACCCTGCCTAAGGGTCTGTGCCCACTCCCCAGCCTCCCCTGGTCTCTGGTCACTGCCCCCAGGTAACCTGGCCTTCTTTTCATTTAGCATGCCCGGCTCATGCCCACCTCAGGGCCTTTGCACTTGCTGTTCTCTCTGCCTGGACCACCCTGCCTCACCCTGTGGCTGCCACCCCATCCCCACCCTGCAGACAGGTGGCTCTTCCTAGAGCCCGGTCTGACCAGGTCAGTCTCCCTCACTTGAAACCCTGCAATAGCCTCTCACCGGACTGCCCCGACTGGCTGGCGAGGCCCTCCAGCAGGCCAGCCTCATCTCTTCCCTGTGCCCTCAGGGTGACAGTCACACAGGACTTTGTCAATTATTTGACACTGCCATGCCCTCTCCCGGCTCTGGGCGTTGGCATGCGTGGTCCTCTCTGCCCAGGGCTCCCTTCCCCGCCCCAGCTCCCGCGGGAGCTCCTGCCGATCCTTCAAGGCCCAGCCCCAAAGCCAGCTCCTGGGGACTCCCTCTGCCCCCTGCACCTTCTCTGAGCCGCACCCCATACGGTCTCTGCCCTGACCGGGTGCCCGCGGGGGGCAGGGTGGGGTCTGATGGCCGTCGCCTCCCCAGAGCCTGGCCGGCAGCGGGCCACGAATGCCGACTGGACACTCAGGCCCCGGCCCTCACCCTGCATGTAGATGACCAGCAGCGTGTAGCAGATGGTGAGCGGCGTCCAGAAGCGCACGGCCTCCGAGGTGGTCCGGAAGTCCTGGTTGATGAGGGCCACAGCCGCCAGGTCGCCCACAGCAAAGGCCACGGCCAGGGCGCGGCCCAGAAGCCGGGGGAGGCCGTGGGCGTTGGCCAGCAGGCCCAGGCAGACCCCGCAGTAGTGCTGGCTGCTGTGCAGCTCGTACAGCTGGCACACGTGGCGCTGGAGGCGCCGGGCCCCCGAGCCCAGCAGCGTGGCCAGCCCGAGGCTCAGCAGCAGGTTCAGCGTGCGGTGGGGGGCGCCCTCCTGCAGGAAGCTCAGGCCGCAGGCCAGCCCGCAGCCCAGCGAGTACTGGCACAGCAGGTAGAGCCGCAGCCGCTCGGTGTCCCGGGAGCCCTGGGGGCAGCAGCAGAGGGACAGCAATGGGGGCTGCTCCACCCACAGGGGGCTGGAGCCTGAGGGACCTTGGGGTCGTTCCCAAAGCGGGCATCTTGGCTTCAGGTTAAGCCCCGATGGGATCATTGCTCTTGCCTTAATTTTAATCATGTCTTATTACTTGAGGCCCGTCTGTTAGCTAAAGAGCCTGGAAGACCTGGGTTCAAACCTGACCACCCCTTGCTGGTTGTTGACCATAGACAAGCCACCTACTCTCTCTGAGCCTCAGTTTCCCCATCTGTGAAATGGGGACCATGACTTTTACCCGCTGTGGTTGTGAGGATTAGATGAGATGGTGCACACAAAGTACCTCGCACAGGGCCTGGCATTTGGGAAGCTCGAGACGCAGGAGCCGTAGCTATTATTTTCTGAGGACCGAGGCTGTAGCCACTGTGAGCGGAGACTTTGCTTTGGCAATCAAAACCCGAGTGACTCACCCCCACCTTCCCTGCGGTCTCACCTTGCCCAGGGACAGCAGTGTGGACACAGCCCGGAGGGAGAACTCAAGTACCACGAGGGCAGCCACCCGGGCCCCCACGATGGTCAGGAACAGGGTCAGCCCTGCCACGTGCACCGTCTCCAGCGAGGCCCACTGGGCCTGCAGCCGCTCCTTCTGGGGCCGCCGCTGCGGGTCACTGTGGGGGCAGAGTGGGTGTGGACAGAGGTGTGGAGCCACCAGCCTCGGCCCCTGGCAGGTCCCTGTGTCCCCAGTCATACTCCCTGGTCCGCTGCCAGCCCTCCCCAAAGAGGTCAGAGTCACATTGCAGGGCCCAGGGGCCTGGTGAGGGGCATGGAGTGGGATGGGGAGGTGGGCACTCACTTGGCACAGCCCACGAAGAAGTAGACTTTCAGGAGGCTGTTCAGGACCAAGACTCCGAGGGCCCCGACAAGGCCTGAGGGGGTGGGAGGGAGGTGGCAGGTGCAGGAGGAAGGAGTGTGAGGCGGTGGGGCAGAGGAGGGGATAGCCAAGGTGGCAGGGCGGCAGGAGACCTGCGTGGGTGGGGTGCACCTGCAGGGCCCGGAGCTGGGAGGGTGGGGCTGAGTGGGAGGGGGAGGCCTCACCTTGCAGG
This sequence comes from Cheirogaleus medius, assembly GCA_008086735.1. Lineage (NCBI taxonomy): Eukaryota > Metazoa > Chordata > Mammalia > Primates > Cheirogaleidae > Cheirogaleus > Cheirogaleus medius. The sequence continues at coordinate 8,511,597 of VBSM01000529.1, read as the reverse complement.
AGGGAGTCCAGGAGGCCGGAGCCCCACTCGAGGGAGGGGAGGGACGGCAGGTGGAACATGGCAGCCCCGAGGCAGCCTCAGCTAGGTCTGCACAGACAGATGATGTCACCGGGCAAAGGGCACAGGTGTCAGTAGAAGGGGAGGAGGGGCCTGGAGGGGGAGGTCAAAGCCCAGACCAGGGGAGGGGAGGAGAGCCAGGGGCCGGAACTCTTCCAGGCCCCAGGAAGGCGAGCCCAGATCCCGGCACAAGGGCGTGGGGAGCCCGCTGCTGCCTGGTGTCCCCATTTGGCAGTGCGGGGTGATGGGGGATGCATCTCTGGGGCTGGTCTCTGGTCTCTGTCCCTGCTAAAGTCTGCGTCCACTTTTCTTACCCTCCCTGAGGCCTCGGGCTCCATCCATCCTGCCCCTGCCTTAGGTTTGGGTCCTGTCTTCTCAGCCTGAAGTGTGGGCTCTGCTCTCTCAGCCCCAGGTCTGGGGCTCTGTCCCCCACAGCCAGAGGTCTGGCCATGTCCTGTCAGCTCCAGGTCAGGGGCTCTGTGCCCCGCAGCCAGAGGTCAGGCCCCGCCAGCTCTTTGTGAGGTCTAGTTCCAGCTTCCCGAAGCCTAAGGTCTGGGTCTGGCTCTGGCCTGGTGCGGATTCTCCCCTGGCCTGAGGTTGGGACCCCCAGCCCCCTCCACATCCGCCTGCCCTCCTGCTGTCCCTTCCTGTGTCCACTAGGTGGCAGGCCTCACCCGGGTCGGGCGGGGTGGGCTGGCCAGCGAGCCGCCTGTCCCATCCTCGCCTGCGGAGTCAGAGCAGAGAGAAAGAGCAGCCAGCCAGGGGTGGGGGTCAGGGACGGGGTCTGAGGCTGGTGGCGAGGGGAGTCGTGGAAGTAAACAAAATAGAAAACTTTATTGACTTGGAGTGTGTGGCAGGGGTGCGGCAGGGAAGGCAGGTGGGGCAGCTTGAGCCCCCGCCAGTTCCGCCCCTTCCAGGGGGCTGGGGTCCCCGCTGCAGTGCGAAGGTGGCGTGGCACTGAGAGCGTGCCACGGGGCAGTGTCGCTCGGCCTGGAGAGGGCCCAGGACCTGCTGCTCCCCCAGCCGCTGGCTCTGCCCTGATTCGGCCTCGGTCTCTCATCTGGACGACGGGCACCCCAGGGCTCCCTACAGACCTCAGGCTCCGTGCAAATGCCCACAGCGCTGGGCCCTGGGCGGCCCTCAGCAAAAGCCCTGAGAGGAGCTGAATTTTGTCCCCCAAAATTTGTATGTTGGAGTCCTGTCCCCCAGGACGTCAGGATGTGACTGCGTGGACAAGGGGCCTTTGCGGAGATAATGAAGCAATGAGGTCACGCGGTGGCCTCATGACCATACAGTCCAACATGCCTGGTGTCCTTGCAAGAAGAGGAGATCAGGGCACCGACACGCAGAGGGACGACCGTGTGAGGACACAGGGAGAAGGCGGCCTCAGGAGGAACCAGCCCTGCTGACATCTTGCTCTCAGGTTTCTGGCCTCCAGAATTGTGAGAACAGATTTCCATTGTTTAAGTCCCCTCGTCTGTGGCACTTTGTGATGGCAGCCTGAGCAAACAACATAGACGCCGCCGCCGCCATGGCCTCCAGCTGCACCCCGGTGTCCCCGTGGTACCGCGATCCCGGAGCGGCAGTGCCCTCATCAACGGCACAGGTCCGGGGTGGGCAGAGCTGAGTTCTAGTCCTGGCTCTGCCACTGCAAAGCTGTGTGGCTTTGACCAAGCCACGTCACCTCTCTCAGCCTCGGCTTCCTTATGGTAACTGTCTCGAGCTGCTGTTTGAGGACTAAGCAAGCTGACACGTGTAAGTCACTCGGCTCATGCCTGCAGCAGCTGTTATACCGAGGAATAAAGCTCTGGGATGCAATGGCCCAGTACGGGGAAGGAAGAGAACTTGCTGGAGAACAGAGTTGGTAACAACTTGGAGTGGATGCTCTGGCCCTGGCTGGGCCATGGGCCATGGGGCCAGAGCTGTGCACGTTCCTCCGGTCCTGTGGCAGGGCCTGGGCCCAGGGCCCACTCTGGGGTGGCCAGTCCTGCCGGGCAAGTGCTGGGCTGTGTCAGGGTGTGGGGTGAGGGCGCGGCCTAGGTGCCCTGGTGCCGGGCCTGCACGGCCAGTTTCCGCAGCTCGTCCCAGAAGAGCATGCTGAGTATGGTGTGGGGGCCCAGGCGCAGGTAGGCCGGGCCCAGACCCTTGTAGAGCGCCAGGGGGCCCTCCTGCCGCCAGATCTTCACCAGGCAGTCGGCGAGGCCCCCGTACAGCTGGCCCTGGGGACAGACATGGGGTGGGAGTCACCACAAGGGCCGTGGGGCCCTGGATGGCACAACCAGGTGTCTGTGTGTTCAAGGCTTCTGTGGGGACATGGGAAAAGGGACTCCCCCCAGCTGGGCAAATTACAAAAAGGTGACCCTCTGATCTGTGACACTGGAAGAGGGAGCCTCTTCCTCCCGGCAGCCACAGCCCCACGCCAGGGGGCTCAGCTTGGCTCACGGTGCCTGGGCCGATTTCACCACCAACTCACCCTATGGGAGGCGCCTTTGGTTGGCACATCTGTGAGGCCACAGTGCCAGGAGAAGGCCGTGGGGTCAGGCCTGGATTCCAGTTCTGGTTCCTTCACTTACCAGGTGGGTGACCTCAGGGAAGTCACTTGATCTGAGCCTCAGTTTCCTCATCAGGAAAACGAAGATGGTTGTGGGGATGGAGTAACCCCAGGGTGGAAGTGCTCGGCCCGTGCTTGGGACCAGGCGCTCAGCAACAAGCCCAGCTGCTGTGTCTGCATGTGCGTCACGTGTCTGCACGTCTCTGGCTGCTCGCTTGTGTGTTGGGGTGTGTTCCCAGCGCCCCCATCCCCCCACCCCCGCCCCACGCACCCTGCCAGCTCCATCCACCGGCTGATTGTATAGTCGCGTGCTGGCCACGTCGAAGGGGGTCATGACGGCCACCACAGCTACGCTGCTGATCATGCCTCCAGCCAGGGCCACCAGCCAGCTGTCCTCTGGGAGCCACTGTGGGGAGGGTGCAGGCTGCTGACCCTGCAACTGCCCTCTTCCCACCAGCACACGGTGGGGGGGATGCAAGGGCTGGGGAGAGGGGAACAGACAAGCCCCTCCAGCCATGGCCCACAGCCCACCACCCCCAGCTCCTTCACAGCTTCAGAGATCACTGCTGTCCCCAACTGGGCCTGAGGGCTTGGGTCACCACCGAGGGCAGAGCCAGGGCCCCACCCGTTGCCACCCCCTGGATCTCCCTGTGTGGAAGGAGGCACAGGTGTCCCCAGCCCCTCACCTGTCGCTCCTGCACCCAGGCCTTGGCTGAGGTGAAGGTGGCCAGCTGGGCGGCCGAGCCCACCATGACTCGGGGCACAGCCCCACCCACGCCCCGCCACAGCCCCAGTGGGCCCTGCTGCTGCCAGATGGCCTCCAAGGCACCCAAGACGCTCTGCAGGGAGAGGTCACGAGGTCACTGGAAAGCCCCTGCCTGGCCCGGGAGCCCATCCAGCCCATGGAGCCAGAGAGCTCTGGGTAGTGACAGTCCTCACCTGGTGATGGTGTTGGTGCCCCACGGCCATCGCAGCCACCGTCTGGGCCTGCAGCTGCGTTTTCACCTGTGCGAGCAGAGGGGACAGATAGCTTGGGGACGGAGTCTGGGGGAAGCTGGACAGGCTGTGCGTGTTGAGGGCACCCCGCTCCCCCTGTGCCCTGAAACCCAGAGCTCTGAGATCCCGCGCCCGAAGCTTAGAGGCCTGCGGAATGGGGTTGAGGGCGCGGCTTTGGAGTCGGCCTGCATCTCGCTGTGACTTGGAGCGAGTTACTTGATCTTCTCTGGGCCTCAGTTCTGTCTGTCATCCTTGAAAAGCTGTTCTGAGGTTGTGGGAGATGGTGACTGTCCAGCACCTCCGCAGGACAGTGAGCTCTGGCTCAACAGCAGCTTTCATTCTTAGCTTATGCGAGTCCGCACGGGAAGAAAAGTGACCTGGCTAGGATTTGAACCCCTGCACCCTTTGCCCCTCCTCCAGCTCAGGACCAGTGGAGCAGGGTCCCCAGGGGAGCAAGGATCAGCGAAGGCCCTGGTGCCCTGGGCAAGGGGCAGATTCCAGGCCTGGGCTGAGATGTTCTGGGGAGCAGCCCCACCCAGCGGCCCCACCCCGCCAGGTCTGCCAGTCCCGGAGCCTGCAGAGCCCCCTCGGGAGTCACAGGGTGGTGGAGGTTGGAGACCAGGCACTCACCAGGTAAGCCGGGCTCCCCACGAAGGCTCCCAGCGCCCCAGCAACAGCGCCTGCGACCACAGTGCCACCCGGCTGCTGGGTGAGGCCGGCCTGGCACGCCAGGCTGTAGCAGTAGAAGCGGACGCTGTTCATGAGGCCCTGGTACAGCAGGCCGGCGGCCAGCCCCTTCTGCAGGCCCCACAGCCCGTCGGCTCGGGCCACGGCGGCAACAGAGGACACAAGGCCCCGGTAGGGCTGTGGGTAGGTGCCCTGGGCCCGCAGCTCCCCCTGCAGCTGCAGCCGCGTCTTCACTACCTCCAGGGGGTTGGTGAAGACACAGGCCAGGCAGCAGGCCGAGGCGCCCAGCACCAGGTCCACAGCTGGGGGCACCGTCTCCATGGCCTCTGTGCCAGGGGCTTGGTGAGGCTGGGGCAGGGGCATGGCACGGGCCCTGGGCTGGTGGTGTTTAGGCTGCCTGCGTCCCCGCAGGGCCAGAGGGCTGGAGCTCCAGGGTGCCTGAGGCCATGTCTAGAGGACAGGGGTCCCAGTCGGACAGGCCCGGGGATGCCTGGAAGCCCCTGCTCTGTCTCGGAGTCCACCTGCTCTGCTCAGCTGCCCGGTTCTGCTGTGCCTGGGACACGCCCCCGCCGGCTCTGACCAATCCCAGCCGCCTCTGTTCCCGCACCTCCCGCCTTGGGGCGGGCCTGGATCCTGGGATCTGGGGGAAAGGTCACTAGGGGCTGGAGGAAGGATGGGGGTGGGGAGAAGGTGCCAACCAGCCGGGGCACCTCCTCCTGCCCTCCCTCTGGCCCTGGGCACAGGGCTGGTGCTCCTGCCAGGCCTCCGGCTTAGCCTGTCCTGCTCCGGCTCAGAGCCCTGGGCACAGGGCAAGTGTCTGGGAGGCCCCTGGGCCAGGGTGTGGGGCAACTCGGCAACTGCCCACCCCTACCCCTGCCGCAGCCGGTGTGACTTTCCCTTTCTAGGCCTCAATCTTCCAATCTGGCTCCGCAGTCTACGGTCCCACTCTCCGCGGGAGCAGAGGTGGAGAAGGGCTGATTTGGAATCCCAGCGCCGCTGTTACATGTGACCCCGAGCAAGTCGCTCCTCCCTGCGCTCCAGTCTCCCTCATTGTAAAATGAGGATTTTTTTTTTTTTTTT
>VBSM01000529.1:8493345-8506126 GCA_008086735.1 Cheirogaleus medius | reverse complement strand
CGGCCTCCCAGAGTGCTAGGATTACAGGCGTGAGCCACCGCGCCCGGCCGAGCAATGGTGTTTTAACCTCAGGACACAGGAAGGAGGGAGGAGGACAGGACCCAGAGTAAGAGAGCCCGGGATGGAGAAATGCTAATGACACCTATTTGCATGGCTTAACTCTAATACCAAGGCTGGCTGTCACACTAGTGTCTCAAGGACTGTGACCCATCTTCCTCTACTGGGTTCTTACCTCACACTTAGATTCCTGGGCCACAAATTTGGCCAGTGCTAGCTTCTCCATAGTGGCATCGGTCAGGATACTGGGGTAGGGTGGCTCCCGACAACCTTTGATCATGGCTGACTTCAAAGAAGCCAGAAAGAACCTGCGTAGGGAAGTAGGGCTGCTGTCAGGGGCCTGGGAACAGGGCCTCAACCCAACAGGGCCTGGAGGGGTCACCGAAACTTGAGGGAGGGGCCTGGCTGGAACCCTTGCTCAGAGCAGCAGGTAGGGCAGCGAGGAGGTGGGAGTCTGAGGTCATCAGATGGTGACTGGGAAAGGCCCGGCTATTCCCCATGGTCAAAGGCCTTGGATTTTGACAGTGAGGGAAGACGGACAAGGTGACAGTCGGCAGGCTTGAATGGAGGGGCGTGGACGATGATGCAAGTGCTCGGGGCACAGCATGGCCCAGCAGCATGGCTCTGTTCCTTCCTTCCTGTTGGACAACTCATGCCACCCCGCTTCCCTTATTGAGGTCACCTGGGCGGACCACACGAGTCAGTCAGTTGGTGATGGTCCACTTGCCTGTCACTCTGACCAGACTACAGGTTTCCCTTCTGTCCTGCTCTCCACCCCCAGGCCACGCCACACCAATGGCAGTCCTGCTAGCGGGGCGGGGACTGCCACTCACTCAGCCAGGGCCACGTCGGCTGTGTCCAGCAGAAACTGCTTCCTGCGGTTGGTGCACACCAGCTTCACCGTCTGTTGGTCGAGGCCGACCTGCCAGAAACCACACGCTGACATGCACACGGGCCTTGGCAGAGGAGGCAGTGTCGCCAGGCTGAGTGCTGGCTGGGGAGGAGGGAGCAGGCCCTGGGGTCGCCTCCACCTAAAGCCCAGGACGGTCAGACATCTGGTGCAGGAAGAGGCAGCCTCGAGCTTGGTTCTTATCCTCAGTGTCACCCACAGAAGCCTCTGTGAGAACCCCAGGGGCTGGTCAGGGGACGTGCCTCACTCTGCATTTCTAAGGGGGGTGGCCCGAGAAGCCCTGCACCTACCGCAGGGACACCAACTGCGGAGCCTGAACTCACCGACACATAGTCAAGTTCATTGTAAGAAACGGCCTCCTCCACCAGGTATGGCTTCTCTGTGGCCCCTGAGAGAGGAGATCCCAAGGCCTATTACCCCGCTGGCCTCTTTCCCTCCCCCTGCCCCATTCTCCAAGGCCTGGCCCCTCTCGGAGAGGACCCTTCTTTGCCGTGCAGTCTGAAACCATGCAGCAGGAGAACGGCACGGGTGCTCGTGTCTCGGGGCCTGGGACTGCTGGCAACACCTTTCTTGGCGTGCCTTCTCATCACTACAGGCCAGGAGACTGAGAGGCGGGGGCAGGGGGGCTGGGGACACGGGGAGGGCAAGTCTCATCCCCAACCCGCTCTGCCAGGGGCGGCAGGCACCTTTCCGGAGCAGGTAGACGCAGCAGTCCGTGAGCAACACGTACAGCAGCTGCAGGTTGCCCTCCATGTGCCCGGTGCTCATGCGGATCATCTGAGGGGCCGAAGCAGCCAGAGTCAGCCCCGAGGTGGCTGCCTGGATGGCATGCTGCCCCTCCACACGTGCCTGGCTGCCTTGCCCCGCTGTCTCGGGCTCGGTCCAGAGTTCCTGGGACTTACTTTGAACAGCTGCTCTTCATTTTCTCGAAATACGTGGATCATCAGCAGGAGCAGGTGATTGTTGTCCACCCTGTGAGGGGCCAAGCGTGGGGAGGGCGAGGTGTCGGCTGGGGCTGGGGGCACAGGCCTCACACTGGCAGAGCAGGTGGTGGTGGCTCCACTGCCCACCAGGAGCCGAAGTTAGAGAGGGCACATCACACCCCCTCTCCCCCAGGCCAGGGCTCCTGGGAGTTGTGCTTGGTTTCTTGGGAGGTCAGAGGCCCGATGTCCCCTGCTTCAAGGACTGGGCGAATGTCAATCCAGCTGCACAGACAGCCTTGCTTACCTGAACTCTGACGAATGGATCATCTCAGATGGGCTCCCCTGCCCCTCGTCCACCCCAGAGTCCTCGGCGCTGCTCAGACACGGGCTGGGCTGGTCTCGCTTGAGTCGGCAAAGAGCCTCCTGGGTCCCCGGCTCCAGCTCGGGCACAGGCCCCTCCCTGACCAGGGACAGCTGGGCCTCTACTTCCTGGGCCTCCAGGTCCTGAGCCTCCCCTATGGTGTCCTCTAGGGGCCCAGGCGTCTGTCCCTCTCCTCCTCCTCCCTCTTCTTCTTGGCCAGTAGCCTCAGGGCTACTAGGAACATGCAGCGGTTGGCCAAGCCCTGCAGGGTCATGGTTGCTGCCACCTGATGTAACAGTGCTTGGACTCTCGACGGTAAAGCGGTAGAAGTCCACTGGGGCTGAAAGCCCCTCACTAAAGTCGCAAAATGGCGGCCTCTCCGGGGTAACCCCGGGAGAGCCGGTCCGAAAGGACTGGTCAGGGGGCTCAACGTGGGAACGCCAGGTGCTGGGGTCCAGCTGCCCATTGAGCTGGTCGATGACCTTGCTCAGGGGCTGTCCCAGGCGCTCCATGGAGGTGTCCTTCATCTCGGGGATCAGCAAGCCCACGTGGCCGAGCTCAGAGCGCCCGCTGCTCTCAGCTGTGCAGCTCGGGCCCTCTCCCTCCTCCTGGGGGGAAGCAACGGTGGTGTCTGGCGAATCCCACCCAACGCCTGAGCTGCTGACGAGGCTGTCATCATCCCCCTGCTTGGCACACTTCTGCTGGCCGGAGGGTGGGTGAAGTGGACTTGCTTCCTCATCCAATCTGGTCTTCTTCTTCTTGCCGACTTTCTTCTTCTTGGTGACCCTGGGACAGTCATGATGGGGAGAGACTTAGCATCTCAGTACCCCAGTCCTGAGGGAAACCAGGCTGGGTCACAGAGGCAATCCTGGGAGTGTGACCTCCGAAGGCACAGCCAGTGCTTCCATGGTCCTGGGCAGTGCTGGGTGAGGGGTCCCGGGGCCCAGGGCAGCCCCATTGCCGGCAGAGGAGGGGCAGGGGGCTGTGGGAGGGAGGCACAGATGACAGCAGCCAGAAGAACCCCTGAGCAGGTCCTGTAAGTTCCTCCTGATGGAACAACTGAGCTAGCTCTACGACACAAACACAGGCCATGGCCCTTCCAGTGAGCCCTCCCTGTGTGGACAATGGACGCTGAGCTGACCCCTCCTCAGCAGGTATCACCACGGATGATCACCTAGGAATGTACTTTTTCCGGGCTCAAACTCCTGGCCCTCCTCTTTGCTTCCAAGTTGGCTGGGGTGGGCCTAGCTAAGCGATCCCAGGTCTGAACTGCGAACACCGCCCTGCCTGGACCCAGCCAGCGGGGTGGGCCTCCTGGCTCCAGTCAACGGGGAGCAAGGCCCTGCCTCCGGGAGGCCTGACATGCGCAGGGCTTCTTGTTCCCAGGGCAGAGCTTTAAGGACAGTGGCTGGATCACCTCCTAAGCCGAGGAGGCTCTGGCCAACAGTCCCACTTGTCACTCACCTCCTCTTTCCCTTCTGTGTCCCTGCCAACATGACAAAGATACTTTTCCTTCAATGAACTGGGCTGAACTAGAATTGGTACAAATCTCAGAAATTAAGCATTAACTTCCAAGATCTTCCCTGGGAAGAAGCCCAGTCTGAAGGTGCTTTCTGGTCCTAGATGGACTTGACAAAGGCCCTGGAAGCCTGGACAAGGCCCCAGACACCAGCTGTGGCTACTGCCTGCACCACCTGCCTCCAAGGCTTGGGCCTTGCAAGAGAATGAATGTTTGTGTCATCCCCCACTGCCCCACCAAATTCCTATTATTTTTTTTTTTTTTTTGAGACAGAGCTTCACTCTGTCACCCTGGCTAGAGTACAGTGGCACCATGGTAGCTCATAGCAACCTCTAACTCCTGGGCTCAAGTGATCCTCCTGCCTCAGCCCCCCAAGTAGCTGGGACTACTGGGTAATTTTTTTCTATTTTTGGTAGAGACGGGGTCTCACTCTTGCTCAGACTGGTCTTGAACTCCTGACCTCAAGTGATCCTCCCGGCTTGGCCTCCCAGAGTGCTAGGATTATAGGCACGAGCCACTGTGCCCGGCCCAAACTCCTATGTTGAAATCATAACCTCAACATGGTATCAGGAGGTGGAGCCTTTGGGAGGTGATCAGGTCATGAGGTGTCCTCATGAATGGGATAATGCCCTTATGACAGGGACCCCAGAGAGCTCTCTCTGCTGTCCACCACGTGGAGAGACAGTGAGAGACAGACATCTGTGAATCCAGAAGAGAACCCTCACCAGAGCCTGACCATGCTGGCACCTCCATCTCAGACTTCCCACCTCCCCAACTGAGAAATAGTATCTGCTGTTCCAAGTGCCGGTCCCTGGCCCTTTGCTACGGCAGCCCGAGCTGACCGGCACGGGCTGGTGCCCCTGGCCCAAAGAACTCCCTAACAGTGGGCGGGGCTACTTATTAGTCTCCAGGAACATGTCCAGCTGCCCTCAGGGGGCATCCCAGTCTACCCTGGACTGAAAAATGATGCCGGGAGTGCACAGGTCAGACCCCAGCACCCACCTCCTCTCTGGGCCCCTTCCCGCTGACCTGATGACCTCGAGCTCCGTGCAGGCATCTGGCAGGTCCAGGGCCTGGGACTCCTCCTTCTCCGGAGGGGTGGTGTGCACAGGGGTGGTATCGGAGGAGGAAACGACCTCTGCTTGCTCCTGGTTGAAGGGGTTGTGGCGCTGGGTGGGGCTCCGGGCCGAAGCCTTGCTGCTGGCCAGGTCCGAGGCGGTGGAGCGGGGGCCGCTGACGGTGTCTGTGAGGTCTCCGTCTAGGAGGACAAGGAAGCGGGAGACAGCCCGTCAGACACTGTCTGGGGCCCCAGGCCCCCAGAGCAAGTTCCTCTCAGGGAAACCTGATGGGGTGCCCTGTTTAGAGAGGAGAAGCCCCAACCCACCAGGACATGGGGTTTGTGCTTTAGGAGCAGCTTGGAGGTACACCATCCCCACCACTGCTGGGAGCCCACCAGAGCACACAACATTTGGCTGGTCTGTGTTAAGGGCCCCCAGGCTCAAGGGACGGTGACCTCAGTGTGGCTGGGAGCCACCAAGAGGAGAGAGTTGCACACCTCTGGGGTTAACCTCAGAGCCTTCCTGCCAGGACCCTCCGGGGGCAGCCAGAGGCAGGGCTGAGAGGTGCTGACTCTCTGAAGGGTCCCCGCAGGGGCAGACAAAGTGGAACACAAAGGGAGAGAGAGGGACGGGGAGAGAAAGGGAGCCGTGCGGACTAGGGCAGGGCTGAGCGGACGGGAGGAGGAGTCCGAGGGGTGAGGACCACGGGCAGGGGCAGAAAGCAGGGCACAGAGTAGAGAGGAGATGACAGAGCAGGGAACAAGAACGAGGGGCGAGGGGGCAAAGGCAGGTGTGGCCAGTGGCTGTCCCCACAGAGGCTGTTCTCCCAGCATCCCCCAGGCCATGTAAGGGTGGAGCTGACAGGTCCTGAGTCACATCCTCCCCACAGTGCCACCTGGGGAGAAGGTGGGGCACTGCCGCACCTTCAGAGAAAAGTTGGTTTGATGCCCACTCCCGCTCACCCATCCGTCCCAGGCAGGGAGGGGAGGGAGCACCGGCATGGGAGCACACAGGCCATTCATCCCCTGGCAGGCGAGAGCTGCCCAAGCAGAGAACTGAGGCCAGCGGGTGACACCTCCTGGTGAGGGTTAATGGCAAGGGACACGGGCTGGTCACGCTCCACTTGCTGGCCTATGCCCGTCTTGCTGGCCATTATCTGCCCAGAGGAGAGGAGGCAAAATGCTCCCCACAGCCCGCTGGGAGGGCCCAACCTGCCGTCAAGGTCTCAGTGGGTCTCGGAAACTGCGGGCAGCTGTCTGCTGACGCAGCACACCGTCTGTGTTGTTAAAAAGCACACTGTCTTTTAATGTAAGGGCAAAGAAGGGGCCAAAGCTGTTACCAGCTCTGCCAGAAAAACACTAGCAACATCTGAGACCTGGGGCCCCAGAGCCTGAGTTCTCAGATGCAGAAAACCATGTCCTCTGGCCGGAGCCCGCCACGCCCACGCTCTTGTTCCACCCCCTGGGGTGCTCTGCACACACACAGCTGCTCCCGGAGGAGTCCAGAGAGGAGTCCCGAGAGGCGAGTGAGCAGACCCTGGACGTGGCAGGTGTCAAGGCTGGGATACCCACCAGTCCTGTAAACAAGCCAAAGACCATGGAAAGGCCACCCCAAATCCCGGCCCTGGAGCCCAGAGTTTGGAGCTGCCCCAAGTCCTGCTCCCCTCCAGGTCCAAGGAGAACACAGAGCCTCCCCAGGTGAGCTGCCAGAGCGTGCTCAGGGATTCTGTAGTGCTCAAGGATTTAGGAAAGCAAGAGGTCACTGCTGGGGCAAATCTCACCCTGCCCCGGGGCGCAGCCTGGCCCATAAGCAGTGCAACCCGGCTGTTAGTTCTCAGGCCCCGGGGGTAGGGCTGCAGAGGAACGTCAGGCCCTGCTTGACAAGGGACTGCAACAGGCATGTCAGGAGGGGGTTAGTTGTTAGAATCAGAGGGGCAAACAACCACTGCCCAGCACGAGTGCTGCAAGAGAGGCTGAGAGGAAAATGATGTTAGGATGGAATTCTGGATTTCAGGCTAATTTAACGTGGGACTCTTCAGTGCTACTCTCTTGGCCAAGTGACATAATTTATTTTTCCCAATGCCGTATCTTATTTCCCACAAAGTGAAACTATTTCATAGTCCTATTACATGGAAAAAAAATCACCATCAACCATTCCTCTCTGGGTGAGGCACCCCCACCCCAGCTGGAAGTGGCCCACAGGGCAGAAGCCTCTTTACTAAAGGGGATCTGGTGTGGCCTCGGATTCAGGGGAAGCATTCACCTTATCAGAAAGGCAACTTTTGCATAATCACAGGAGCCTGGGTAATAGCTTTATGAATTTATGCAAGCCCAGAAGCAGGTTTCAGGCAGAAAACGGCCCAAGCACTGCTGCCTGGTATCCAGAGTGGGAGGGCTGACAGATTTTATTCTATCTGCCTTAAAACTTCAAAGAGATTCTCCCTGCAGGATGTTTCAGCTGTGCCTGGGCAATTCACTCACTTGGACCTCAATATCTGTCCAAAACACCCACGAGGAAGCCATTAGGAATGGGCTGAAAGAATTCAGCTCTGTCTCTCTTCCTGATGCGCGTCTGACCCAAAGGAGCTTAGGATCCACAAGTTTAAAGGCATCATTTTCCAGAACAAATCTCAGCTCACAGGCTCAGGCCACTAGTGCCCTACAACTTAGCAGCTCCCTACACACCTCATATGCATCAACTGGCGGCAGAATCAGGAAGGGTGATCCAGTGTCCCCCAAAACACAGTCACTTAGTGACTCCAAAAGGCTACCACACAAAGGTCGGAGTCCTGCACTGGGAGAAGGGATCACCTAGGTCTAAAGGTCAAGTCCTTCTACTGCAGAATTCCATCTGTTAGAACACCAAATTTGGCTTTAATATGATCAGGGACGTTATTATAAATAATAAGGAGCTGATTTTGATACATGCAGCAAGCTTGGCATGGAGACATTGCAAAACAGGAAGAGAGGATAACAGCGGACTCTGTCCCACCTTCCCAGTCTGTGCTGGGTACAGACGGCACTGCTGGAAACACATCTCCAAAATCATAATCTACAAAAATGAGGGACAAAACTGAAGATTAGAACACAGGCAGTGGAAGGACAGGGAGGGTAGGGGCAACAGGGTGGGAGACACGGGGAGAAAACAGGAGAGGAAAAACTTAAACTTTCTACATTTTATCTAACAACCTCAGGGAACTTACTGGGGCCCTGGCTGCTTCTTAGCTCGGGCACTGGCCCAGCAGCCTCTCTCGAGCTGGAAAGACCTCTGGTGGCGATCCCTGTCCAAACCTAGAAGCTGGGGCTGGCACAGAGATACCTGGACCCCCTCGTACCTAAGCTTGTTTTCTACCCCTTGCCTTCCTTCCCTCTGCACCCCAGCAGAGGAGTAAGGTCCTGCTTGAGCAGCTTGAGCTGTGCCATCTCTATCTCTTGCTGAGATGAGGTGGGCCCAAGGGGACACTTCCATCCACGGCTGCTCCGGCTGCTCCTGCCAGGCCCACCCCTCCGACTTCTCCCAGACAGCCCATGGGCCCCACCGGGGCAGACTGAGCCACCACCTGCTTGCACACTGAGCAATGCAGGGCTTGCTAACAGCAAGTCTGACAGTGACCTCCCTTCCCTGGGACTACAACCTGTGACACAGCAGAAATAAAGAAAGAGGAAGGTCAAGGTCTCAATGCTGAGGCAACTCTGGGGAGCTCCAGGGGCTGAACTTGTACTTGGATCTGATTTTGATACATTCCTGGGGGGGGGGGTGAATGAAGAGACCTGGCTTCCCACAGGGGACGAAGCTGGGGCAATGGTCAGTTTTACCAACAAATACCAAGGTCCAAGGTTTGAAAGAAACCAGGCTGTTCCACTAAATTGTTGGACCAAGAAACAAAATGACCTACGGAGTTCTCCTCAGTCTCTGACGCAACAGGTGAGACCATCCTGAACACACCAGCGAGTACAGGAGGGACTCGGAAATTGGACGGACACACGGGACCCTGTGGCAGGCTCCCCCGAGGCTTTTGACCCGCCCGGCTCTCTCTTCTCCTTCTGGGAGTTGCTCAGCCTCTTTCTGCCTAGGATCTGGGGTGGGACAACCTCTCCAAAGCAGGCAACGCTCACCCCTGTGACAGTCAGGCATGAGTTCCCAGGTCACACTGCTCAGAACACTGCCCCAGGGCACGTGACTAGAGCCTTCTGGAAAAGGGTCTAATATGCATAAAACCTTATTTTGGCTTTTTGTGCCCAGAATCCATATTTTAGCCACCAGAGGGACTCTGAGGAAATGAAGATCTGGGAAATGGCCGGCCCTGAGTAACTGCAAATTTCAATCACCAAACCAAAACTAGCCAAGAAAGACGTCACCCAGCCAGGCTTAAGTGGCTCCAGTGTCCAGCTGCCAGCAGATGCTGGCTCCTTTCTGCCCTGGGCCACTCACCCTCACTAGATGGGGCAATTGCACTGTCATCCCACTCCAGGTTGGTGGAGGTGACGGAGTTGAAGGAGTTGAGGGACAGGCTGTCTGAGCCGTGGACCGAGCTGGGAAGACGGTCTTCAAAGTCCAGCAGGTACTGAGGTTTGTAGTAGTCGGGCATGTAGGGGGCCAGGTCTAGGTAAGGGGCGTCCTGAGGAGAGAGGCAAAGAGGGAGGTTTGGTGGGAGGCTCAGTTGGGCCGGAAAACAGCAGGATCCAGGCTTGGGAGACATGCATCTGCCTCTGCCGTTCCCTCCCATGCTACTTTTCCCTTGGGAAATTAATGGGCTTAAAGTAGTGAATTCGGAGATAAACTGCTAGCCGGGCGCGGTGGCTCACGCCTGTAATCCTAGCACTCGGGAGGCTGAGGCGGGAGGATCCCTTGAGCCCAGGAGTTTGAGGTTGCTGTGAGCTAGGCTGACGCCACGGCACTCTAGCCGGGGCAACAGAGCAAGACTCTGTCTCAAAAAAAAAGAAAAGAAAAGAAAAGAGATAAACTGCTAAGAAGAACAACGTGAATGGTGCTGGTTTACAAAGCTGTGGACTTTGGGCTGACAGATGACAGAGTTCTCAGAGCCCCCCAAACCCTGTGATATTTCTTCGATTGCTTTTACTATTAGAATTGCTCATTTTCTCCAATTCCTACTACTGGTTGAATATCCCTTATCTGGAATGCTTGGAACCACAAGTGTTCCCAGATTTCAGATTTTTTTAGATTTTGGAACATTTCCATTACACTTATCAGTTAAGTATCCCTAATCCGAAAATCTGAAATCCGAAATGCTTCAGTGAGCATTTCCTTTGGCATCATATCAGCACTCAAAAGGTTTCAGATTTTGAAGCATTTCGCATTTTGGGTTTTCGGATTAGGGATGCTCAACCTGTACTAGCCAAGTTCCTTTTTCAGTCTGTGCTGTGAGGGCAGGAGCCAAGGAAGGTGACTCAGTTAGGACAGGGCAGCCACATCCATCTTGACGCACCTGAGTCCAGGACGTGCTTGGGAGCCTCTTTAGCTCCGGGCCAGCAACACATTTGAACAGTGCGTGAAGGGGGGAAGCTTGAGAAACTGAAGAGGGGGGCCCAGAGGGGGGCACGGCAGGTGGGAGCATGGAGTTGACGGCAGTTGCTGGGGTCCCAGGAAGCAAAGGGCTGAATTCGCCTCGTCCTTCTGTTTCAAACACTCAAGTCCTAAACATTCAGGTGACTCTTTCTGGGCTAAGATACTCCAGGCAATGTGGCTTTTCTCCAAGTGGCACAGAGAGACAGGAGGAAGCGGCCTGAATCAGGAGTTCTTGCCATAAATAAGCTAAGAGAGAACCACTCCCCTTCCACTCAGTTCCATGACCCTGCAACCTTTCCCGTACCTGAACACACAAGGCTGCGCTCAAGCTCAGTCACACCCTGAAAGAGGCCTGAAAGGTGAAACCACCGCTCAGCCTGCCCCCACCCTGCCCACCTCTCTGCTTCCCATGAGTAGCAAGAGCTGTGATGTCTCACCAGGTCCAGGTCAAATCGAATGAACTCCAGCCCGGACACCAAGGTCAGGAAGAGAGTCAGGTGATCGTGACTGCAGACCAGGGCGTTCCTGCGAGACATGAGAAGCCACGATGGCGCTTCTGGGTCTGGTTACCAGCTTGGCCAATCTCACCAACATGCCAACTGTGCTGAAATTTGACATGTGACATCCCATCCCCTGGACGGCACCCAGCTTGATAGAGCCGTCACCCACCACTCTCCTGCCGTTCTCCTACTGGGTTTGGAGCCACACTGCACTGTCCTGCTAGTGTCTTCAGAGACGGGCCCGCAGCGTGAGGCCCAACAGGCTCTCAGCGGCGACTAAACACTGTTCCTGCAGCAACCCCGGCAGCGGGGGAGCCAGAGGCTGGGCACTCTGGTCAGGTCGGAGGCCAGGTGGAGGATCGGGCAGCTGCAGAGCACCCAACTGTACACAGGAGCCCAGCAGGACACCAGTGCATGACAAGGGCCTCTGGGAGTGGCTCTGAGGCTAGGAGGGACAGGCCACTCCGACACTCACTTGACGTAGTACTTATGCAGCAGACCCAGGTTCTCCTGGAACAGCCGCAGGTAGCTCTCCAGGGAGTTCTCGTTGAGGGCCAGGTACAGCCAGGCCCGGCCTGCAAACGAAGGCAGGAGTAACTGGCAGGAAGGCCTGGCAGGGCGCTGGCATTTACTTGCCAAGCAAGGGCAGAAAGGAAACAAAGAGCAAATGAGGGGAGCGGGCACCCTATCAGCCTTCTCACTTGGTGGGGCACCATAACGCCTGAGCTCTGTGTTTTCCCAGACAGACCCCAGCCCGTGGCTGGCCGGGACGCTCTGCTAAGGGGGCAGACTGTGTACTTCAGCTGGCTCTGCACTGATCCTGTCGCTAACACTGATCCCAGCTCGGGGGGTGAACCAGACTCCGCATCATGTGCTCGGGCTGGGATCTGACAGGAGTCCAGTTCTCGTTGGCAGCTCGCTCTCCTTCACCCCATCACTGCTGTGCCACTAACTGTCACATGCAGGGCGATAAGAAGCCTCGTGAAGGGTGCTGGCATTTTAACACCCCACGGCCCCTGGACACCACAAGGGAATCAGCCTCCCAGGGCTGACGCTGAGGCCAAGCCTGAGTCTCAAGCTACCCACGGAACAGGTCCTTGCTCAGTGTGTCCTTGTCACTACTCACTGCGCCCCAGGTTGGTGGCCACATGCTGCAGAACCTCGATCTGTTTGATGGCCTCTCTCCGGGTGAAATGCACCACGAGCACCCAGTAGCCAGAGGAGAGGTCTTGCAGGCTGAGAAGAGAGGACGGGAGCTGCCGGGAGCTGCATGGGGCTGCCCTGGGAGGCTGCAGTCAGCTGACCCGCAGCCTTCACGTCGCTGCTTGAGGCAGGAAGTGACGGAGTCCCAGAGGGTCCCACAGGCAAGCAGCACGCCTTCACACCATCGCTTCATCTGTGGCCAGCCCTCCCCCCAGCATTTCTGTCTGCACAGGGACAATTTACTGGACAATTTACAACTGCAGACAGACTGCAGCCTACTTGAGTGGGACAAATCTCTTTCTGCCAGGGGCAAAAAGAAAGGCAGAAGAGCTGGGGCTTTCTCTCTGCAGGCTACCCATGGCCCCGACGGTGCCCCACACGCTCCCGTCTTCAGAAACTTCCTCCACCTCACCCGTAGAGCAGGGCGTGGTCCAGGTGCTCACACAGACGCTGCAGCACCTTGTCGTGATTCCGGATGGCAGGGGTCTCGTCCTCACACGCAGCAAAGTAGCTCTGCAACTGAAAGGAAAAAAGCTCCCCCAAATCAGAAATGGATAAAGATGAGGGCTACAAAAGTTCTGGAATCAAGAAGGTAGCTGAGGCCGGGCGCAGTGGCTCACACCTGTATACTAGCACTCTGGGAAGCTGAGGCGGGAGGATCATATATATATTTTTTTGAGACAGAGTCTCACTCTGTCGCCCGGGCTAGAGTGCCATGGCCTCA
>VBSM01000529.1:8473148-8484200 GCA_008086735.1 Cheirogaleus medius | reverse complement strand
ATTCTAGTTATCAGCCCTTTGTTGGATGTGTAGCTTGCGAAAATTTTCTCCCATCAAATAATCTCTTTTAAGAGTTAAATCAGGCTGGGTGAGGTGGCTCACACCTGCAATCCTAGCACTCTGGGAGGCTGAGGTGGGAGGATCGCTGGAGCTCAGGAGTTTGAGACCAGCCTAAGCAAGAGTGAGACCCTGTCTCTACAAAACATAGAAAAATTAGCCAGATGTGGTGGCATGCACCTGTAGTCCCAAATACTTGGGAGGCTGAGGTAGGAGGATCACTTGAGCCCAAGAGTTTGTGGTTGCAGTGAGCTATGATGACGCCACTGCATTCTAGCTGGGGCAACAGAGAAAAACTCTGTCTCCAAAAAAACAAACAAAAATAACAAAAAAGAGTCAAATCAATGATGACCACAGCTAAATAAGAGCAACTCAACCTCATAGCCAGACTGGGCTGGAGGGACCCTCTGGGTCCACTTAGTCCTTGAGGCTGCCTCTCCCTTGATGGTGCTGCAGTGCACTGCAGGTGACGGACGAATCTCATGGACAGTGAGCAGGCACTGTCTGTCTATTTGCAGCATGGCCACTGCCTGGGCACACCACCTCTCTGGTCTTCACAGACATTCATCCTTCCCAAGGCAGATCCTCAGAGGAAAGGCAGAGCTCAAACCATGTAATATTATTTATTACCTTTGGAGTTGGGATGTCCCCAAACCTTGATGCCTGGACTCCTTGGAGAGAGGGACCCCAAGAGGGCACATCCATATCAATGGCAGCTGGAGAAGGGTTGGTGTGATCAGAACTACCTAATGTCCCTCTGGGGAAGCCAGCATGACCACTTGCCCACCTTGATCGCCAGCAACCTGCTCCAGCTAGAGGTACAGACTCCCGGGGATTTAA
Source organism: Cheirogaleus medius (assembly GCA_008086735.1). Lineage (NCBI taxonomy): Eukaryota > Metazoa > Chordata > Mammalia > Primates > Cheirogaleidae > Cheirogaleus > Cheirogaleus medius. The sequence continues at coordinate 8,483,303 of VBSM01000529.1, read as the reverse complement.
ATGGAAAACCGGAGCTCATCATCCCTCCCCTCAAAAATACATGAGCAAGCACATAAAAAAACAAACAAGGCAGGCAGGCTGGAGTCTCTTAAGTCCTAGCAAAGCTTCTTAGGAACAATAATGCCTGTTTCATTGATCCAATGAATGGAACACCACTGCCGACAGCATTTCTGTAGAGAATCTCCACTGGGATCCAGGACAGGGCTGGATGCTGGCTAGGACAGAAGAACTTCAGAATTCAAGAGCAGAAGAGCCCTTAGAAATCACGTGGTCATGAAGCAGAGGTTTCTGGGGCTCCCATCCAGTACGGATGCCCTGTGCAGGAAGGCGTCTGACGGGAGTTAAGAGATGGGGAATGGGGAGCAGGGAGAGGTTATCAGTGAATGAAACTGACACTGAACTGATGAACGTGATGAAAATCAGAAAAATAATCACTTAGCCAAAACATTTTAAAGGCAGGGTGACTAGAGTCCAGGGAGACAGAGGCACTTCCTGCACCCCGTGGCCTTGTCCAGTGGTCCTTCTACTCTCCTGCAGAGTCTTGGCCTGGAGCTCCTTCTCCTTCAGCCCAGCTGGGGACAAAGCGCAGTTGGCTGGGGCACCTGCTGTGACCAGCCGGGAAGCTCTTGCCAGTGTCTCACCCAGGAGGGCAGAGCAGCGGGGGCCATGGGCCACACCCAGGGCTTCCATGATGGGGCTCTGCAGGAGTTGGGGGGCAATGTCGGGAATGCCCTAGTTGCTTCCCTCCCAGACAACAGAGGAGTGTGAACAGAGGCTTCACTGCTGGGTGTCTGCTGCTCCACCAACCATAGACAACCACAAGGCTGCTGACTTCCTCTCTTAATTTAACACCCGCCCCCCACCTGAGATCCCAACGCACCTGAGCCTGGAAAATGTTTCATTCTCAATGGCAATCAATTACAATGGATTATAGAGCAAGCCCGCCCAGAAATCGCCGCCGCATGAGAAACAGAGACCCTGTGATTCAGAACTGATCAGCCTAGTTTCTTGGCATGAAAAATGCTGTCCTTCAGCGATGTCTTTGCAGGGCAGCTAATGTCCTTGCCCAGGAAGGGCTTGTGCCCAGGCTGGGTGGCATCCTTGGACTGACTGGCATCCCCACATGTAGAGTTGTCATAAAGGGTGTGTCTACATGGGCCTGCATCATTCTTTAAGCAAGTTTGGTGAAATTAATGCTTCTTAACCATTCATTTACCACTAAAGACAGCAGCCCCTTTGCCGGAGAGGGAGTAGGCTCTCTGCTCGACTGACAGCTCTGTTGAAAGACACATGGGGGGAAGGTGAAAAAAGCAGGTACTTGAATTATCTGTGGATTTCATTTTTCTGTGCTTTTGGGGGGGGGTGTAGGAACGACAGCTGAAGGTGACTAGCCTACTTGGGCACAGATCTCTTGGGTAACTTGACAGAATATACTTTCCAAAAGCAGTTAGATGTTTCCTCTTCCTGGAAGGGGAGTGTCTAAGCCTCGAGGCACTATGATTCCTCTGCCTCAGAACTCAGCACAGGGCTTGACTTCATATGGAGGGACCAAGGAGTCCTTTCAAGGCGGGGAGAAAAATGATACGTGGTTCTGCCAAGTGGTCCCTAGGCGAACACCAGAGACCTAGAAGCCAGCCAGAAAGAACTGCACGGCCCAAAAGAGCATGCAGTGCACACGACTACTCCATCCTCCCACCACTGGGATGGAAGCAGGAGCTGGCAGAAACCTGCGCTGTGCTGTGTGTGGCACTGGCAGGAGGAGAAGGGAGTTTTTCAAAGCTTCATTTTAACCAGCCTTGCGAAGCACTGGAGCCTGAGTTGGTTCTTTGTTCATCTTTCACTTCCCTTTTCCTCTACAACATGACCTCATGGGTGCTCCCCCACCCAGACGACCCATGTGTTGCCAAGGAAAATGTCTACCAAGTCACTGTCTAAATCACAATGTTAGGTTGGGGGTCACGGGGGGACCCTTGCCTCTACTGCAAGTCCCCTGCAGTATAATACAAATACTTCACAGGGGCTGGGGATGGTGGCTGGCTCACATCTGTAATCTCAGCACTTTGGGAGGCCGAGGTTGGAGGATCAGTTGAGGCCAGGAGTTCAAGACCAGCCTGGGCAATATAGAGAGATCCCTGTCTCTACAAAAAAAATTAAAAATTAGCCAGGCGTGGTGGCACACACCTGTAGTCCAGCTACTCGGGAGGTTGAGGCAGTAGGATCATTGAGCCTGGGAGTTTGAGGTTGCAGTGAGCTACGATTGCACCACTCTACTCTGGTCTGGACAACAGAGCAAGACTCTGTCTCTAAGGGGGGGAAAAAAAAAGAGGTGTTTTACAAGCTGAAAATATAAATATGGAATTAGGAAGCATGGTGGGAACTTCATGGATTACAAAACCATAATGGTTATTAAAGGACATTAGGGAGACGTGGGGTGTACACCCGTGCTACTGCAATTTGTTTGATGTCTGTCTCCTCTTCTAGAACATCAGAGCCCCATAGGGGCAGAGGGTTGGTAGGATCTGTTCACTGCTGATTCCCAGTGACTAGAAGGATGCGCAGCACACAACAGTCACTCAACAAATATTTGTTAAATGAATGGATGGTTTTATGGAGGACCGGCCCACAGACGGACATGTTACCTGTCAGCATTTCGAGACTAACCCACACCGTGGAGACGGACAAGGCTCAGAGAAATGGAAGATCAAGAGCCAGAAAGTGGTTCCAATCCCAGCTCTGCCCCCTGCCAGCTTTATAACTCTGGGCAAGTTATGTCTCTAAACTCCATTTTCCTCCTGTATTAAACAAGCCCCAGGAGCCATCCTGCAAGTTTGAACGTGCCAAGTGCAGGGCCTGGCACACGTAAGGATTCCTGTGGTACCGGTACTCCCCTTCTTCTCGTTCCGACACTCACACCTCGGCAGTCCGTGAACCCCAAAAACAAACAACGTGGGGCGAAAGTGTGAACAGTGAAGGTTGATTATGACTCCCAGGAATTAAGTTTGGAGACTTTTGTAGATTGCAAGCGTGCATCAGTTCCTTCCTTGTTCTCACATATTATTGGATTTCTTAGAATCTGTTGGCCAACTGTTAAATACAGTTAATCAGGGAGGAGGGGAGACTATAAGAAACTAATAATCTTCTTTCTTATGTATTTCTAGGTTTGTAAACACTTATAAGCAAGGGAGAAAATGATAAATCACAAATGCATAAAACAGGGGAGAACACCCATGTAGCAAGGCCAGCTGCTTCACTAGCAAGAGGCCAGGAGATGCTCTCAGGACTTGGGATGGTTCAAATAACCAGCAAATCAATGACCTGAACTTTCAACTCCAGTCAAAAGGCCCCTCCCAGAAGTCATCCTTATTCTCCCGATTCAAATGGAAGTTCTAGGACATGTGCACCTTGAGCGAGTAGCAATCAGGAGGGCAGGGCTGGAAAGGTGAGTTAACCTGAACCAACCAGCCCCGCTGCCTAGTCTCCAGACTTGCTCACTCCATGGTGCACGGCAGGGTTCCAGATTCCAACCTGAGAAACCTGCTTCTTCCACAGAGATGGCTGCCTGGGAGAGCTTTTAACACCGTAAGTGAGAAAAGCCCCATGGCTTTCCTCGGACAGAAGGGCACTGCCCAGCAGCACACTCTCGCCAAGGCGGTGAACCCTGATGCCTGAGACGAGCGCTGCAGACTTGAGAAGGAGCCCCATAGCCCCATGCCCCCCACAAATGCCAACCTCCTCCCCCCAGCATTCACACTCTGAACACCAGCTCTTTTTTTCCACATTAAAACATGTCTTCTTCTTCTTCTTCTTCTTTTTTTTTTTTTTTTTTTTTTTTTTTTGAGGCAGGGTCTTGCTCTGTCACCCCAGACTGGAGTACAGTGGTGTCATTGTAGCTCACTGCAACATCAAGCTCCTGGGCTCAAGCAACCCTCCTGAGCCTCCCCCGAGTAGCATGCGCCACCATGTCTGGCTAGTTTTTCTATTTTTAGTAGAGACTGAGTCTCGATCTTGCTCAGGCTGGTCTCAAACTCCTGAGCGCCAGCAATCCTCCTACCTCAGCCTCCCAGAGTGCTAGGATTATAGGAGTGAGCCACAGCACCCGGCCAAATTCCTTGACCTAAAACATGTCTTGACCACTCCACCTTACTCAATGTTGGTTTCCAGACCTAACATTTTTGTCAGCTGACAGCAGATTTTCAATTTTGCTGAGCATTTCTTTTCATACTCATCCAGGCTCCAGCTGGGTGAATTTTGAGGAAGACCACAGGAATCACCAGGGCTCCATCTGAAACTCCAAAGTGTTAACTGTGACTGTACACCCCATTTGAACAGCACGTCTGTTTCTGTCTAACCCCGGGTGAGTTTCTGCCTGGCCTCAAATCATCAAATGGGGGCCTTTCAATCTGGACAGGCCTAAGCTAGAGCCATGCCATGGAGAGAGAGGGCCCAGGGTGTTCTGTGATGGGATAGAGAGGACCACAGTGTCACAAGCCTTCACACAGAAACCTGACGTCAGAGGAGCATTTCTCCAAAGGAGAACCATATCTTACAAGTGAATGGGCAGGGCTCAGAAAAAGCAGTTACTGCTTCTCCACTAGTATCTATCTACTCCTGGGCCTGGGTGGGGTTACTCATGGGTCGGGATCTTGCTGCACACATCACGTGTTCCTGGTTGGGGACCTTCGGGTCCTTTCCAGCTCTCACCACACAGCCTCTATTCTGAGAGAGGGGAAAGCAGCAGAGAAATAGAAAACGCTAGCAGGTGGGGTGAAGGCACAGTGACCCTCAGCATTTCAGTTTATAAAATTTGTGTGCGGTTAGTATTTTATTTAGATGCCTGCCCTGGTGACTCAGGTCCTTAGGCATTTCAAGAACATTTAAAACTCATAAGAGTTTTTCTGTAAAGCCAGAGAGAACAAAACTATTGATCCACATCAAATAATCAATATAATTCTCACATCTATCTACCTACCAGTCCCTCTCCAGGAATGAGCTGCCCCAGCTGATTTTTAACGTGCTGGCAGATCTAACCTATCTGAAAGGGTAGGAAAATGGGGGAAAGTCCACCACCCAACGCGGCCTTTTGTGCTGCACAATAGAGCTGGGCTGGACAACAGCTGCAGCTCGTGCAACCTCGCCAGCAGATCCCGACTGGGCTGGGAGACTCCTGCTCGAGACAGGGTGTGCCCGGCCGGAAATAGAACCTCACTCAGAGCCTACCCTGGTGGGCGGTAAGTGCCTGCCCAAACTGAAGTGGGTGGGAGACCTAGGCAGAGAAGGTTGTCACCACCCAGGAATATCCACTGAGTGACAGTTATTTTATCAGAATTCATTTATCCCATTTAAGAGGAGGGAGAAGAGGGGATTATTCTCATTTTTACCTACCTCTGAGCTATTTGTGTTTTTAAAACAGCTACTTATTGTCTTACAATAATTTTTCATCATCTTATTCTAGTCAATGTTCCTTGATGGATGCAACGCCTTAGGGAAGTCTTCCCTGACTACCTCCTCCAAAGCAAACTTTCCTGTCAATTCTTTATTAATTATGAGGAAGCTCTGCCTAATAATGCCTTCGTAACACCACAGTCTGAAATCATCTCTGTATTTGTCTGTCTACTAATTTGTCACCCTTCTCCTCCTAACAGAATGTCAGCTCCAAGATGAAGACAGAGACCTTATCTGCCTTGTTCACTGTGACCTTCGTAGGGCCTAGAACAGGGAGGACCTGGGGAAGGTGCTCACTAAACATTTTTGAATAACTGAATACATGTACACGTGATGGGATTTACAGGTGTCCATATTTCCTCCACAAGCCTGATATAACACGCAAAAACACAGCTACAACAGAGATTTGGTTAACTATAGGACTGGTCACCCCAATTTCTCTGAGGGTGATCTGTAGCTTACCCCGGTGAGGACTTTTTTGTATGCACACATGTGTACATATATAAACTACCACCCGTGGGCCGAGATCCAGCCTGCCACCTATTTTTGTAAATAAAGGTTTACTGGAACATAGTCACACCCATACGTGTTTGGTTGCTATTAAGCAGAACTGAACAGTTTCAGCAAAGATGCTACGGCCTGAAAATAGGCCATCCGGCCTTTTAGGAAATAATCTGCCGACCCCTGAGCTTGAAGAAACAGAGCAGTATGTATAAGGCTTTCACTGAAAACTGTGCAAGAGTAAACCGCAGAGTCCACACTGCAAGCAGTAACGGTGGCTATATTTTACTGAGGCCTCACTGTGTGCCAGCTATTGTAAGTGCCGTAAGCGCGTTATTTCACGTAACTGAATTCTCAAGATAACGCTGTGGGTAGATTCTGGCTGCTGACGCTAACAGAGGTCCAGTCTTTGCCAGGAGGCACGTGGTCAGGGACAAACCCAGAATACAAATGCATACCCAGGTCCGTGTACCTGTGAAACCTGCATTTGCATCCACTGGGCCACATGGCTTCCAGAGAAAGCATTTGCCAGCAACATCCTGCAGAACCCTCCACACTCTTGAGACTGGTCTGTCTCCTCACTGTCCTCAGAAGGCCACCTGGAGGGCCCCACTTCCTTGGGGATGCTTAGGAGGCTGTTCCTTCTATCTTGAATGCCTGCTGCTTCTTTCTCTGAATTCTACCAATCCGTCGAGACTCAGTTAAGCCCTCCTTCCCTGAGAGCATCTCTTTGCCCTAGTTATTATTTTTTCAAAATTCTCTCCAGCTCAAGCAATACACAAACTCTTAGAGGTCAGAGAGCTGCTTCTTACAGCACAGAGCCTTTGTTCATGCTGCGTGAATATGCAACGGACACTCACTGCTCCTTGAAAACAAAACAAAACTCTCCTGGAAATCACCGCCTTCCCACCCCTAGAGAAGATGCTATTTAGTAGACCCACAGGCTGATCACAAATGCCAGCACTGTCCTTGAGGTGGACATTTCTCTTTATTCACAAATTGGCAACCACAGGCTTTATTAGCAGCACCTGGGTGTTTCTGATACTAGCTCCCTTTTTTTCAAGTACATATAGAACTTGCTTTATATTATTACCATTTTCATTTAATTCGTGTTAACCATTAAACTCTCCAGTTCTCTCTAGCCCCTAAGAATCCTGTCTCCCTATCAGAACACAGGTTCCCTTGGATTTAGGTGGGATGACAGCTATTTCACCTCTTTGGTGTTATCACGGATGTGCACTATCACAAACTCTAGGTGTGAAAATAGCTGAACTCAATATTGCTTGGGGATACTAGTTATCTTGAGAGTGTAGTTTCTGGGACGGGAAACAAGGTTGGGGGGACTTCTGTGATAATGGTCATGTTCTGTTTTTGGGTCTGGGTGCTGGATATGTGTTTTTGTAAGAACACATTAAGCTATACACTCAGGACCTGTGCACTTTTCCGTATACATATTATATATATTTCTTTCTTTTTTGAGACAGAGTCTCCCTCTGTCACCCTGGCTAGAGTGCAGTGGTGTCATCATAGCTCACTGCAACCTCTAACTCCTGGGCTCAAGCGATCCTCCTGCCTCAGCCTCCTGAGTAGCTGGAACTACAAGCCCGAGCCACCATATCCGGCTAATTTTTCTATTTTTAGTAGAGACAGGGTCTCGTTTAGCTCAGGCTAGTCTCAATCCTGAGCTTAAGCAATCCTCCCACCTTAGCCTCCCACAGTGCTAGGATTACAGGTGTGAGCCACCGCACCCGGCCAGCATGTTATATTTTAATAAAAAGTTCTAAAATACTCTTTGCAAATATAATAATACACAATGGATCTTTCTTGCAGAAATACACATCTCATTTTCTTCATGCAACATCCTTATAAAAGGACAGGTAAGACCATTTTACTGGTGGTAGGATGGAAGAAAAAAGGCAAAGGAACTCTCAAGGTGCTGTACAACAAATTTAAGTGAGACTGGCATTTAAGGACAAATCAAATCCTAGAACTGCTAGTCTTCAATGTCTAATGCAGTAGCAAAACTGATTCCTATTAGAAGCAGATACTGATTTAGAAAACCCAACTCACTTCATGATGCAAGAATCATATTGCAGTTGTCTGAAACAAGCATACAAAGGAAGTGGCTAACAAGAACAAATGGTGTTGTATAACAACCTTTAGGTGGTAAGGCACTTGAGCCATCTTCAAACCTTGTAAAAGTGAGGAATTGGCTCTTTAACACAAACAAAGCTACCAATTAAGACTGGGTCAAGAACCATGCTAGGGGTGTGTGCAGTGTCTCATGCCTATAATCCTAGCACTCTAGGAGGCAGAGGTTGGAGGATTACTTGAGCTCAAGAGTTCAAGACCAGCCTGAGCAAGAGCAAGACCCTATCTATTCCTAAAAAAAAAAATATATATATATATAAATTAGCCAGGCATCATGTCACATGCCTGTAGTCCCACCTACTCAGGAGGCTGAGGCAGGAGGATCGTTTGAGCCTAGTTGTTTGAGGTTGCAGTGAGGAGCTACGATGACACCACTGCACTCCACCTGGGATGACAGAGTGAGACTCTGTCTCAAAAAATAAAAGAACCATGCTAAACATTCTACATACTTTCATTAAATCTTCACAACTCTAATTTTATCCCTGCTTACAGATGAGGCAACTGAGGCATGGAGGGGTTAAGAAACCTGCCCAAGGCTCCAGGGTTATTAATTGGCAGGGTGGGGATTCAACACACACAGCCAGACCCCAGAAACCATGTTCTTTTTTTTTTTTTTTTTTTATTTCAGCAAATTATAGGGGTACAAATTTTTGGGTTTCAAATAATGCCCTTGGCCCCCCTCCCCCCACAATTCTGAGCTTCAAGCGTGACCATCCCTCAGACGGTGAGAAACCATGTTCTTAACCATGATGCTAGTCATGCCTTTGGTTGTGATACACCCAGGGATGGGTTTGCAGTTTCTAGCACGTGACTTATATATTCTGGGGTGCATTATAGCTCAATAAAATGTGCTTGTCCAAACACCTTGACAAACACACCCAACTCTTTCGCAAATGACAGCCTGATTTACAGAGTGGATCTCCGCCTTCAAAGATCCATTCTTACACAAGTGACAGGGTGCCCCTGTCTACCACCTCTGTATCAAGGACCTTCCCCATTTATTGGTTTGAAATCCAAAGACAAAACCTTCTACCTGAAGCCATAATCAGCCCAGATTGGATTAGTGAGGTCACTATGTTCCTTTCTCTTCCATTACAAAAGATGTATTGCTTTTTAACAAAGTATTTGCTCAACCTGCACTACTCGAGTAAGCAAAACTATACCCCATTGCATTAGCAAAGCTCAGGAAAACTAAACAAAACTCTTGTTGGATGTCTGCAATGTTACTTGAAGTTGTGCTTTTAGAGGAACATTTTAGTAGGAGCAATTTAGGATCCACTTTTCTCTTTAAGTCACATTTATCTTTATGAAAGGTCAAATTGCTTGCCTGTGTTACTTTTGAGGAATTTAAGTGGGAAAAACACAGTTATTTAAGTATATGGTTGAGCTAATTAATTCTCTTCATTTTGGTTCCTTGAAGTAGTAAAAATAACCTAGTGAGTCTTCCCCCACTCAAGTCTTTTTTTTTTTTTTTTTCAGTTTCTGAGATTATCAAGTGAGCCAGGAATTCAAGTTAGGAATAAAAATCTTTTCTGGTTTGGCCGTGTACGTTTTCGGTCAATATGAATTCTACCTTCTGGCACAGGACCCTTTTTCAGATAAGCTGAGTTCATCACACATACATGCCCTTGACAGGTACTGCATCATTTCTACCTGCTACTGGGACAATGATCTCTACTGCCGCCAAGCCCCAGGGTGTCTGTGGTGTCACCCAGTTGCACAGATCACCATATAAGACGCAATTCCCAGGTACTTCAGGTTCTCAACCAAAGCTCTGCAATGAGTCTCTTGCCATCCTTGGGCAAGATTATTAGGACCACGGGCGATGTCGCTGGGACACAGGACTGGGGAAACTGGAAGTTGCCATCACTGGCTTTCACCCCGACCGCCAGACTCCGGGCGAGGGGAGCCGGGGAGCCGGGAGGATGCAGCGGCGCGGGGTCGCTGCCGGTGGGCTCTTCCCACCCTCTCCGGGAAGGCAGGGCCCGGGCCGGGCTTGGGGAAGCTCCGAGGGTGCTGACCTCAACTTTGTTCTTTAAAAATAGCTCCGAGGCCGCGCAG
>VBSM01000529.1:8448661-8463474 GCA_008086735.1 Cheirogaleus medius | reverse complement strand
GTAGATCCACTTGTATCGCTTTAAGGTATCTCCATATTGCTTTCCACAGAGACTAGTCTTAACCACCATACTGTATTGCAGGTGCTGTTTCTATTACTGTGCATCAACTGCATTTGCAGTTACAAAATGCACATTTTTTAGATGGGGTCTATGTTGTCCAGGCTGGCTTTCTGGGTTCAAGTGATCCTCCCACCTCAGCCTCCCAAGTAGCTGGGACCACAGGTGTGTGTCACCGCACCTCGCTCTAAAATGCACATCTTTTACATCAGCAGATAGCTGTCCTCCTGCAACGGTCCTCTGGAAGTTACTTTAATGGCTCCGAGATGCCCTTCTTCTGGGGATCAGGCACATGCCACAAGTCACAGTGCCTGGGTATAAGTTATTTAAAGGGACAGGGAGATAGTGATAAGGACAAAAGTAACCACCTCAGTTTAAAATAAATTGATCAAACAGAAGTCTTATGATAAAAACTTTATTGTTTTAAATATCAAATGATTTACACACCACTTTTTCTTCAGAAAGTTCCTATTAAAAAAAGAAAAATAAAGTAAAGTGTTTTGATTATTTAGGGCTGACTTACATTTCAGTATGTGACAAATATTCAAACCCAAATACATCTAGTTCACTCAGCTGCAGACAGGTCCTATGTTCAGCCTCTAAACCAATGGCACAATGCAATCAACTTTTGGGATTCCTGAGTTCGGTTCCCTTAAGTTCTCAGAGTTTTCCCAACTCTCAAAACCAAAGCATCATGGGAATGACTGAGCCACTGGCAAGCATACTTTGCCAATCAGCCTAGTTCTTCTTCTAAGATGCAGTAGTATCAAAGCTTAAGAAAAGTCAGAAAATCTTGCAATATATGAGCAACTGCAAGAACATAGAAGGGGTGGGAAGAAAAGAGAGGGTTTCTATTTGCTAAGATTTGCCAAATATGGCTACAAAACTGGTAAACAAACCTCTGAGTGCAAAGGCCATTAGCCCAACTTGCTAAGAAGAAGAGATGTGAAATAAAAACGAACAAATCAATTTTCACTGAAGGTACACAGTGGAAAAAAAGCAACTCAGTATGTTGAATTGCCCTGGGTATATCACCAAAACTATTTCAAAAGGATGATCAGGGCCGTAGAGAATGGAAACCTAATCAAATGAGAAGGTCTCAGATGCGTGGCAAACTCAGAAAGCTGTGGGGCCTTCAAGAAAGGAAAGGGTCTCATCTGCATCAGGTACTCACAGAAGGAATCTGGAAACAGACTGATCTTTCTGCTTCTGGCAGGAAATACAGCTCTACCCTTAGGCCACATTCATTCAGGGTTGCGTGTAAAACAAACTCTTGTAAACAAAATAGTTTCCCATTAGAAATACCTTAGCATGCTCCCTACCCAAATTAGCTAATGAAAACCTTACCACACATATTTAAAGAAACATAGTTTTGCTTAAATTATCCTAATTTTATATTCCGTACCCCCACATCCCTGATCTTCTGTAGTTTAATTTTAGGTAAAAGAAACATGCTCTAACCCTTACGCCCTTTAACTGTTTTCTTTGCAGATTTCAGTCCATGAAATGGTGTTCTAAAGACTTACCAACTGTATCCCTTCCTGTTCTACAGCCCCCAGAGGGGTCTAGATTACCAATCACCAATATGTAACTGATAAACATTTGTGCAAGTTTTCTAACTGTAAACCTCAAAAGTCACTAATTAAGATCCAGAAATTCTACCTGCATGCTTCAGGATGACATCTATTGTGGCATTTTAAATAATGGGTTAAAGACGGTCCCTTTGGCAGAGCTGTCCTATGGACAGACTTAGGAGAGCCCTGAATCCTGTAAATCAATCCTGCTCACCACCCAAACTCAACGCCATTGCTTGCTACATTTTCTCCTCTAGATTCCCATTTTCACATGCTGCACTCGGCTGCTTTAAAATAGCACATCCTACATAACCCTCTGCTGAAGTCCTGTTAGCCCAGATGGCCAGTACTGAGCAGCCGTGCTCACAAAGGAGGTGCGGGGAAAATGCTGCAGCACACGCCCTCCCTCCACCCTGCACGCAAGGAGGTCCTGATGGAAAGGCTGTCACTGGTACATTTTAGGGTCATCTTCCATTGACCTGTTGCCCTTCTGTCCTGCCCATTCCCTCCTCCCCCAGCATTATGATTTCTCAATACCTGATCTACCAAATGTTACATTTTTTGTTGGTTTCTCTGATTCCACTTTTTTAAAAACAGATTTTTTAAGAGACGTTTTAAGTTCACAGCATCTAATTCCATTGTGAGCCTGATTTTCCCAGTCTGCTCTGAAATGAAACCAAGTAACTCTAATGACTTTCTAAATAAAAGCATGCTATTAAGCAAAAATAGATCTTGTTTTTGAAGCTAAAATGTTTCATGCCTCCCCACTAGACTGAAAACTTCATAAGGGCAGGGTTCCAGAGTGTTTTAGTCACCGCTGGAACCCCAGAGTTCACCAGGGCCTGGCACACAGGCACTCGTTGTTTGATGAATGAGTCAAAGTACTAAGAATTCTTGTTCAAAGACGCATATTGCATAGCCTTCAAGAAAGTACCAATTTCCTTTCAAATATATAAGATTTCTTTAATTTTTCTCTCCCTTAACCAACACAGAACATAACAGCTAAAAACAGTTTTTGGTACATGTGATGCAAAAATATCCTTTTTTTTTTTTTAGGAGACGGTCTCCTTCTGTCGCCTGGGCAGTGCAGTGGCATCATCATTGCTCACTACAGCCTCAAACTCCTTGGCTCAAGCGATCCTCCCAAGTGGCTGGGACTACAGTCACACACCACATGCCCAGCTAGTTTTTAAACATTTTTTGTAGGGACAGGGTCTTACTATGTTGCTCAGGCTGAAAAAATCTATATTTTAATCCTTCTATCTGGGAAAATCCAGTGATTTGATGTGAGCAACTCTGAATCAACTCAAAAAAGGTAAGCCTTAGGGCCACTTTAAGCATGCCCTCCATCTACAGGAGGGCTATCTTCAAATCTTTCCCCTAACACTCCCATTTTTACTCCCCACCAAAATTTGATGCCTTTGCTATTCAGAGAAACTAAGGCACAAAAGAAAATCAAGTACATCAAAGGTTCACCCCTAAATTCTTTAGTTTATTCAATGAACCCCTAGTAAAACCTATTGAGGGACCACTAAAATAGAAAAATTGAACCATGATTTTACATTTCCAGTTCCCTCCCCAAGGACAGGCTTTGAATTTATTATACTTTGTTATCAGGAATTGGCATTAGTTCTCAAGAAGAAAAAGCAATTTTATTTTACAGAACTAACATGAAAAGTAACATTCGTCTTCTAGGAAGGGAAGCTCTTGATAACTTTGTCTTTCTAGTTCAGCCACAGACTACATTAACTCACCAAATTCAAAACAGAAATTTGGCTTTTTGGTGATTATTTGTGCTAGGAAACAGCAGAATGCATAATCCGGTCAGGTTCTCTTAGGACGGCGCAGCCACTGGTAACAAATCTGAAATATGCAGCAGTTCAATTACCCTGCTCACCCTCACCACAGATGGCAAACAGGTAGGAAAAGGCAATCAGAATGCGCCACAACTTTTCTGGCCAGTGATTCGCATGGCTGTTTGCTATATACATGGTGGGATAAAAAGCCACCGTTAAGTGAAGAACACGTCTACAGATACAAAAATTGCTCGGTTTTTAATCTATATAAAATTAATTGTAAAATTTGTCAATCACCATATGTATATGATAGCTTATACATGTATATATAGACACGAGCTACAAAGTTAAACTAAATTTTTATGGCTTTCACTGGAGATAGAAAGCTGTGGTAAGGGAAGAACAGGCAGGTTCCACTGGTTATCATAAATCAGTGGCACACAGCCTCATATTCCATTTCTATGCACCCTTTTGCTAGAGAAATGCTTTGGGGAAAAAACATATGGGAGTGTGTCTCCTTCAGTACATCAGGAGACAAGGGGCTCTAGAAAGTGTTGTGACCTGCAAGGCAGGCAGTTTTAACACATGCACTCAGCATCTACCCAGCTTCCTTTGCCAAGCAACTGGTTATCTTTACGTGTTAATAGCCTACGCCCAAACTGTGGAATGAAGGCTGCTGGCTGCCTGGATATAGTCCTTAACAGTGTCAATGAGTAAAATCTATAGCCTAGGTATAGCTGCTGTCTGGCTAACCAAGCACACCCTTCTGCATAGGAACCAACTTAATGGAAAACGGCACAAGTTCTACAGGAAAATCTCTCTTTGGTGAATAAACAGAGACCACCCTTGGAGGGAAGTGCCGACCACAGAACTGCACTTTACCTGCTTATGGTAAAGGACCTGTCCAGTAAATCTGCCCATTACTGGTTATGGCTGGCTGTTACCAGTTCTGTTGGCAATCACAGGAGTTAACAATGATTTGATCTTATTTTTACAAGTTAACCTACAATTTCTGCACTTCTGGAACTCTTAAGGTGTTAAATATTGAAAAACTGACAATGAAGGTTTACTAACTAGTATACTATTCCTTAATACCTTTCGCATTCTAGGACTGCTAAATTTAAAAGTTACCCAAAATCCTAATGGTGTCAACAATTTTGTTTTTATACAAATGGACAAGATTTTAAAAATCAAATGCAATTATGAAAAAAATAGTGAGAGCTGGGTACGGTAGCACACTGTGAGGCCAGGAGTTTGGGTTCAGCCTGGGCAACACAGTGAGAATGAGAACCCATCTTTAAAAAAATAAAAAATAAAAAAAAAGACAAAAATGGACAGGGATATGGATATTTGGCAAATGGGTTAAGCTCATAGTATTCCTAACAAGAATACATGTACAACTATAGATCTATTCAATTTTCACCTAAAAATAAATATACATACATCAAAAGCTATTGCAATGAAATATTTTCCAGACTGATATCATATATTCCACCTGGGACTGTTTCCCAAATCTCCACATTGTAAATGTTCAGTGGCCATGCTGCAGAACAGTGTGCCAAAGTATGTTCTGCTAACATAGAAACTGCAAGGCCCATCTTTACACAAAAGGCCTTTTGGGAGGAGTCTATTGTCATTAATAAGTTCCCCTGCCCTAGGGTTCCAAAGATTTATAAGCTTAGAATACATTCCAAACCACCACTCATAAAGCAAATATAGGGCCCCATTGCATTGCTACTAGATTTTGCTTCAATCATAGTACCAACTACTTAATTACAATCACAGCTCTAAGAGTCAGTTGACAGAATCCTATAAGCAGTGTCCTAGTGCATCTTACATCTTTGGTGTAGGGCAGGCAAAAGTGTCTATAAGAAGTGATTGTCTAAAAGAACATCTTAAAGACAACCTGGCTAACCTGCTGTTCTGAGTGCCCTCTGGAAAGCAGTAAACTTCTTCCATCACCCTCAACCATTTCTAACTTCTTAAAGGATCATGATGAATCCGTGGCTTGCCACCACGTCACTAAACTCTTATAGAACACAAACATCATAGCAAAAAGAAAGAGGCTGGGATAGGGTAGAAGAGAAATATCTCTAAATTAAAATTCCAAAAACTCCTGAGATATGAGCTTCCATTTTGATTGTGCTCAATGACTTGAAATTTAATAGAAAGAACAAGCTTTCAAAGAGTCAGACTTAAGACAAAATCATTTAACACTAAGTTGAGAAATCACTCTTTCAAAATTTGTTTCAAACATGTTACCAACTATAACCTGGAATAAGAAATTATCATTCTCAAAGTTCTTTTCAATAAAACCAAGACTTCAGATTCTTGCTAGGTACCTAACAGCTTATATTCCAGGAAAGAATTACCTAAAACCTATCCAGTAGGATTATTGCACAGTGGGGCCCACAGGACAATGATTTCCAAGGGCTAGTCCTTATATATAAAAAAAGGCCACAATAAATACATCTATATATTATGCCCCACTCTAACTTGACATGGTAAACACAAATATGATGAGTCTTGCTTAAAAAAGAAACTCCTGAGAAAAGAAAGGGATTGAAAACTCTACCAAGGCCACTTAGTCAGAAACTGCAATTACTATTTCCACTGCTATGAAGGACACTCACCAATAGACTGACCATTCCAAGCACCAAGATGAACCAGTGACAAGGTTATCATACTTCAGAGTATTTCACTCAGATCACAGCTCAAACTGAGCTTTTGAAGAATTTCTTAGAAGATGAGTTTTGAAAGGAAATAAACTGCTGGCAATCAACCCATTAGCTGAACTGAAGTTCATTGTTAGTCATTAAGGGTTGAGGTGTTATCAGTGAGATGCTAGCAAACCCAATCTCCAGTAAATTCCAGTGTTTAGGTAATTGTTTTTCTCTCTCACAGTTCTTGACATCTGCAAATGGAATTATGGTTGGTTTTTCTTGTTTTTTTTTCTTTAATCTGGGTAGCACCATGTTTCACTCTAATGCTAATTCCCCCACAATGTCCCACCCAATGTAATAAATATATTTGGCAATCCACGCAGAAGCCTGTAATGCACAAAGTAGCTCAAGTTTTAAACCCTCCCAGTCACCCTATTAAAATGTCAAATCCTAAGCACACAAATAAAAACATACCACTCTAGGAGATATTATTCAATTATTCTTCAATTTCCTGTTATAATTGATGAATCATAATACACAGAGCACTGGGTATAATTCCAAACACCAAATTATGTGGTCGAAAGTTTCTAAATTGACAACTGAGTCAACAAGCCACACCTTGCTGACAGCACAGACACACAGTTACGGTGTGGAGTTGATCTGTTTTTAGCTGCATAGGTGGTGGGATTTTCTCATGGCTTCTGCTTTCCAAAGCATTCACTCTCATTCTAAAATGGTAGGCTATTACACAAAACCATCCATTTTTATTCCAGAATACATCATCGTAATGAGAATAAAAAGCTTTGTATGCACATACTGCCAATACATTTAAAAAGGCCCAAATTTTAACAAATAGAATAGACAAATTCATCAGACAAGAGATCATAAATTACTTTGGCCGAAAAAAAATTTCTTAAAAAAAATCTGGCTCAACATTCTGCTTGCAGGTTTCTACATATACTGTATATGTGGTGAGTGTGTATGTGTGTGTATATAGAGAGAGCTTTTTTTTTTTTTTTTTTTTTAAGGGAATGGAGTATGGTTCTAGCCCACTTTCCCATAGTTATGTAGGAACTACAATGTTCTTTGCTAGCAAAACAAGAAGTGCAAGGTCTGCATTTCCACCAACTTGATGCAAAGCCCCAAGAGCTTCCTGCAAAGTAAAGCCAGCACGGAGAATCCGGTCAATATCTGTGGCAGGAAAAATTAATGGTGGAAGAACGGAGGGACTTGCTGATGGATGGCTGGTAGGTGGTACATATTCAAGAAATGGCCTCACAGCTTCAGGACAGACATTTTCTCTGGTTTCAGGTCTGTCTGTCACTGGATTTTGTATGCCCTGACCCAGTTCTTTAACCAATATGAAACTGGATGACAAAGACTTAGTTTGCTCAGAAGTCTGACTGAGTGCATCCTCCTCACTTGCTAAAAGTTTGGGTGAAATTTCTACACCTAAGGTGCAGTGTAATTGATTAGACGTTTTAGCTGAGGTTACAGTGACAGAACTGTTCTCATTTACTGATTCCCTAGATTTGTGGACACCTTCCTTATCAGTTGACAGGCCATCACCTGGACCCCTGGAGTTTGTATTTTCTACATCGTCTATTCCAGTGCCAGGTGAAGTGCCCGTTAATCTCTCTGCCCTCACCGACACAGATACAGACTGATGAAAGGAGACTTGTTCATCCTGGGTAAGATGTTCATTTTGGGTGCATCTTTCAGAGAGGCCCTTAATACCAGTTTGGCCATCTGCTACTGCTTCTGATTGACAGATAACTTCTTCAGATGCATTTTCTAAAGCTGGTTTACTACTAATAACCAAAAGTTCATGAAGTTCTTTCAAGGCTGCTGTTATAGATGAACAAGATTCTTCTGTTGACTCCACAGAGGGCTGACAATTGCCACAGACACTCAGAGAGGCGGAGTCATTGCCATATTCTTTATTTGTTCCAGACCTTTCAACATTACTTTCTGGGGACTGTGAATCTTGAGTGGAAATAGAATTATTCAAAATTTCAGATGAAAGGTTACATTTTGATGTTTCTACTTCCATCAAGGGATTATCCAAAGTGAGATCCGATGCACTGATGTTCTTGACATCAGCATTCTGACTGCCTGCTGAATTAAGCACTGTAACTAGGGACTGTTCAACAATATCTATTTCCATAAGTGTTTCTGAATTTGAGCAGCCAAAGTATCCTGAAGGTAGAATACTTTTTTTTGTACTTGGAAGATCCACATTCTGCTGTAGCCGATCTCCTTTCATTGTAGCTTCCAAATCAACAATTTTTTGTGGGTTTTGTTGCCTTTCTCCAAGAAGTTCAAGGTCCCCTATGTCACAAAGATGTTCTTGGTCACGTGGAACATTCTGTTGTACAACCTCATACTGTTCATTCCCTGGTTGTTCATGATGCTGAAGGCCATTCACTTGAGTCAGGTTCTGATTTTCTGGATGCCAACCTTTTTTGCCTAGAAACATCTGTGGTTCATGCATCCTAGTAGTTGTGACAGATAAATTAGTTTCCTGTCTTGTATGGAGATGAAATTTGAGGCCCTGGGTGCTTTTACCAGCAGATTTCTCAAGATTATCTGCAACAAATGCTTCTTCGGGTGAATTCTGCAAAGGCATAGCTGAACTCTGGTCTGCTAGAGCATGGTCTACTGAAGAAGCATGATCAGAATGATCCTGCAGAGGAAGATGTTCTTTCTTTTTGGAATTTATCTGGAATTCATCTGAAGCCTTCAGAGTCTTCACAGCTTTAGGTTCGATGCTTTCTGGGTCACTGGGCTTGATAGGGCAGACTGAAGCAGAGACAGAGCGAGCAAGACTCGTAGGATTACCAATCTCAGTACTCTGTCCTGAAGGATGGGCTGGATGGTTAAATCCATCTGAAGTTGGTACTGATGACATTCCCAGTGAGGTAGATTCTTTACCGCTTTTCTCTATGTGGAACAAAAGAGAAAGGAAGAAGATTCGTTAGCAAGTAACTAAGGCCATTATATTATCAAAGGATATAAATCTAAATAGCACAGAATAAAATTAGTCCTTAAACTTGGGTTTCTCTTATACTAATAGATATGACTTTAAAAATACAAGAATCTTTTTCACTGTGGTAGACAATTTAACATCACAGCATCAGAATAAGAGGTAGGCATGTTCTTAATAAAACATGCATATTGTAATTCAATATAATTGAGTACCATTAACATGCATTCACATAATGGCTGAGTTAGTGCTCAAGACTGAAAGACATTTATGTACCTTTATTCCCAGTGAGTCTACAACTCTAGATTAGTTTCTCCAAGTGTATTTTCTTTACCACTTGCCCTAAAATCAGCTGGGATGCTTGTTAAGGAAGCAGACTCTGGGGTACAATCCTTGGGAATAAAGCCTGGAATCTGAATTTTCAGTAAGCTCCTCAGTTGATACTTAAGGACATTATAGATCTTGAGAAACTTTATAGAATGATTCTCCTGCCAAAGCACTTCTCCTATTCAAATATGAATGCTGAGGTTATAAATGAGAAGCCTAAAACCAGGTATACTGGGACAGAGCAGGAATTATACAGAGAAATAAGAAATTTTTTTAGAGACAGTGTCTCACTCTGTCACCCAGGCTGGAGTGCAGTGGCATCATCACCGCTCATTGCAACCTTGAATTCCTAGGTGCAAGGGTTCCTCCTGCCTCAGCCTCCCAAGTAGCTGGGACTACAGGCACCCACTACCATGCCTGGCTAATTTTTTTTTTTTTTTTTTTGAGACAGAGTCTCAACTCTGTTGCCCAGGCTAGAGTGCCGAGGCAGCCTAGCTCACAGCAACCTCAAACTCCTGGGCTCAAGCGATCCTCCTGCCTCAGCCTCTTGAGTAGCTGGGACTACAGGCATGCACCACCATGCCCAGCTAATTTTAATACATATATGTATATATATATTTTTTTAGTTGTCCAGCTAATTTATTTATTTATTTTTTTTAGTAGAGACGGTCTCACTCTTGCTCAGGCTGGTCTTGAACTCCTGAGCTCAAATAATCCTCCTGCCTTGGCCTCCCAGAGTGCTAGGATTACAGGTGTGAGCCACCAGGCCCAGCCTAATTTTTCTTATTTTTTGGAGAGACGAGTCTCAATAAGTTGCTCAGGCTGGTCTCAAACTCTTGGCCTCAAGGGATCCTCCCACCTCAGCCTCCCAAAGTACTGGGATTGCAGACATGAGCCACTGTGCCTAGCTGAGAAAAAAAAATTTATGTAATGCTTGAGGACTGCTAAAAGACAGAAAAGCAAACATTCGATTTTATTTCTAGCCAAGCTTCCTCCAAATCACGATAAAATTATGTGAGCATCTGACTCAGAGAATAAAAGTAAAGCTAATGATCAAATGGATTAATTCCCAGTCAGCACCCCACCAAATAATGCACCTTTAAAAGGATTATTAGTTATTTTTATCACATTAATAGAATATAACTATATGAAGAACATTCAAGTGTTTTAAGGGAGGAGGAATGGGAGTGGGGCAGTGGAAGGAGATAATTCATTAACAGTTTTTCAATAGGCAATGACTACTTAGATTCATTGCAACTTAATGACCAAACAGGATGGCAGGCTTAAACACTAGCTTAAACATCATAATATCATTAAACATCAGTTCCTAATAATGTTAAGTTCAGATTTAAAGGAAAAGGGAAAAACCCATCAGCTCCAACTCTCCTTTTGCCACTGATACAGTCAAAAATTGACCTCTATGCACTTATTTTAAGATCTTAAAGTCAAAAGACTGGTAACAGAATTGACCTCACAATACAAACTATTAGGGCAGATGCAACTCATGTAAATGTTAAACGTGCAATGTGGAGGGGGACTTGATCGTCACTTAAATTATGAAGCAATCCAGTTATATTCAAATGGCTTTAAATCATTCTAATCAAACACTGGTTAACAGCATGAGAAGGTAAAGTGCTGAGGCAGGAAGTTATTGACTTTTTATGAAACAATCTTACCTTACTTATAGTTTAGGGGTACGCAGGAAAACAGCATTAGTCTGTTTTAACTATATGCATTAGAGTCTAGAAACAGTTATTAGCTTTATTTATCAATCTCTAACGCTGACTCTGGAAGAGATTTAATTCTGATCTAATGCTAACAGAAAAAATACAGTGTAGTGAAATATCCATGTTACCAACAGAGAGGTATGATATAGCCTTCTGGCACTGATACACCAGTTATGAAAACCAGGTGAGGTCAAGGTGCACATAGCCTCAATGGATTTTGTACTCACTACGAAAGTAGCATATAATCCTCCTGTAGCTGAGGTCAGTTTCACTGGCCTAAGTTCTAAATGTAGGGAAGGACTGGGTTAATTTACAGAAAGATAAGAGAAGTGGATGAGGATATTGGATATTAAGATTAAACTATGCCTGCTTTTAATGCATCCTTAAAAGGGGGGGAAAAAGCAAGAGAAAAAAGAATTTAAATGCTATATATCTAATTACAACCAGCCTGCAAACTGCTATCAAGTCCTAGGTTAACAGTTTCAAAGACCACCTTTCTTTCTCTTGGTTAATCAGCTGATATACTCAGGTTGACATTCACCACACTTATACCACAGGGAAATGGAAGCAGAGTGCCTTCTATAGAAAATCTGTCAGGCCAGGGACAGAAGGAAAAGCGAAGTCTTAGATCCTGTTGTTGAGAGAATAAAATGTAAGTTCTGCCTATATTACTGACTCTGTGACTCTCGACAAGTCCCCTGGGCTAAGATTCTATTTCTTCAACAAAATTAAAATTTCTGCCTCTCTATAACTCCAGGTAGTTATGTGCAATAATGTAAAAAAAAAGAGCTCTTAGTTTTTCAAAGGAAAGGAACTTATGAAATCCAAAAAGTACAGTTATCTCTGATGACAAAGTGCTATGAGACCAATAGACATTCATAATAGTCAGATGTGGTAGGTATAATGGACGCTGTTTCTATTGGGACTTTTTTCACCCTTGCATTGTTCTAATAATTAATAAAATTTTAAACAGGAATTTATACTTACATATGTATGTATGCATGCCAACATATAAATGTATATACAGGCTAATTGTAACCAGATCAAACAGGTGAAATGGTGAATGACAGAAGCTAACTTCTAAAATTGCTGCAGATACAGAGATTTTCAGACCATAGATGACAACTGGACGGAAGGCTTAACGTGGTGTCTATAAATACCTGGTCTGGGGGCCCACTCCAGCTGCAGCACACACACACTACATGCATCATGGCTTCTGACGCTCTGTTTGAATTAGGAAACAGACAAGCAAACTTGGGTTAACAATGCAAACCACACAGCATGCAGGGTTATAGTCTCCATTCCTTGCCATCTTTAAAATCAGGAACTGGTAGAGTGAAAGCTGGGGAATGTTTCTGTAGTTTGGACATCCAAAATATTTGTTGATTGCTTTAATTCTCTCGCAATACACAAAGCAATGTATCAATTTCAACAGAGTTTTAATACAACTTGGAAAGAAATTAATTTTACACATACACAGAGGATTCATGGGCAAACATGTAAGACAAGTGGAAAAAGTAAATTAGATGGAATTATTAATACATGATTTAAAAAAATCTTATGGAGTAAAGGTGAGTCAACACATATAATGGTCATTTTCTAAATTTCTTTCTCAGTTCAGATTAATTTTTAGAACAAATCAAACCTGATTAAATTCTATCCTGACCTTCTTTACCTTTTAACTCACTATTTATTTATTTATTTATTTAGAGACAGAGTCTCACTCTGTTGCCTGGGCTAGAGTGCCGTGGCATCAGCCTAGCTCACAGCAACCTCAATCTCCTGGGTTCAAGCAATCCTTCTGCCTCAGCCTCCCAAGTAGCTGGGACTACAGGCATGTGCCACCATGCCCGGCTAATTTTTTCTATATATTTTTAGTTGGCCAATTCATTTCTTTCTATTTTTAGTAGAGACGGGGTCTCACTCTTGCTCAGGCTGGTTTCGAACTCCTGACCTTGAGCGATCAGCCCGCCTTGGCCTCCCAGAGTGCTAGGATTACAGGCGTGAGCCACTGCGCCCGGCCTTTTACTCACTTTTTAGATAACATATCAGATATAGCTCCTGCTCTGAATTATTTTTCAAGTAATTGAAAAGATAAAGATACTTTGGTATAAAGTATCTACCAAGAAAGCAGCTTTAAACAAAATACTTTTACCTACTATGTTCAGAGTTTTGATTTTGGTGATGCCAGAAAAGTCAATGTTCTAAACAAACAGAATCTGATGTTGTAAAATTATTTAACTATTTAAACATTCCAAAAACTATCATAAACCATATACATCAGCAACAGAAGATTACATGGGTAAAAAGCCATATCCTTTTTAGTCATTTGAAATTGGTACAGCCCCTTCACTGAGCCTGAACACATCAATGCATCTGTTTTAATCTCCTAAACTTTTTACTGAAATAAGGTAATCACCCAAAGAGGGTAACTGTTATTAGTAGGTTAGAAAATACCGCTATCATCAGCTAACATTTCTCAAATAATAGCAGCAAAACTGTAGAGGTTAAAAAAAAAAAAGACATTTCATGAAATGGTAATACAGTCTCATATTAACACACTGTATTATGACTAAGATGACAAATTAACCCCCAAAATGCAAAATGTTATAAGTGGGTGTGTCAAACTCATTCAAGCTTACCTTGCTGAGAAGATTAAAACTATTAAAGTTAGTCTCTCCCCGTCTCATTGTTCAAAATTTTCCCCTTTCTACAAAATACTTAAGTCACCACCAAAACTGTACTTTGTATGTGAATTGAGCCAAAAGGTGCTGGAGTAGATTCTAACAAGGCCAGTTTGGAAAACTCCATCTGTTACCAATGCCCATTTTAAAGAAGCTCAAGGATGGACACCTGAATGTTCTCCAGTAAAACAGTGGCAAAACCTGGCTTATTTTTAAAGTTCATACCTCTTCTGTCTTTAGAAGAAAGCTATTCCCTGAACCTGTAACTCTTAAACATTTTAATGTAACTAGAAAAAGCAATGCGTGATATTAGTCATTCTGATGAATAATTCCAGCTCAAGATTTTAAAATAACCCAAACTTAAAACATTTCTTTTTTTTTTTTGAGACAGAGTCCTGCTCTATTGAATGAGGAGGACTGCCGTGGCATCAGCTGGCTGACAGTAACCTCAAACTCCTGGGCCAAAGTGATCCTCCTGCTTTAGCTTCCTGAGTAGTTGGGATGACAGGTGTGCACTACCATGCCTAGTTTTTTTTCTATTTTCAGTAGAGACGGGCTCTTGCTCAGGCTGGTCTCAAACTCCTGACCTCAAGAGATCCTCCCACCTTGGCCTCCGAGAGTGCTAGGATTATAAGTGTGAGCCACTTAGCCCAGCCCTTAAAAGTTAATTCTTTTCAGCTTCTAGAAAATACATCCCAGGTGTGAACCACCATGCCTGGGTACATACTGTCCTAATATGGCCTGATGACACTACTGTGATCTCAGTTTAAGGGCATAAAACACTACATTTTGATTAATGTTCAATTATGCTTCTTGTTGGTTCGGTCTTTGGTGGCAGCAATTTCAGTAAATATTTTTAAGGTTGGGGCTGCTTATCTACAGTAGCAATGCTAGCCTTGAAAATAAACAGGTCTAAGAAAATAAATTTTCAGGGAATATTACTGACCTCAAAAGTTAGTGTCTGCTATACTGTTATAACTTTCTTTCTTTTTTTTTTGA
>VBSM01000529.1:8427446-8440159 GCA_008086735.1 Cheirogaleus medius | reverse complement strand
CTCAAACTCCTGGGGGCTCAAGCAATCCTCCTGCCTCAGCCTCCCAAGTAGCTGAGAATACAGGTGTGCATCACCATGACCAGCTAACTTTTCTATTTTTTGTAGAGAAAGAAAGGGTCTCACTATGTTTTCACCATGACCAGCTAATTTTTCTATTTTTTGTAGAGAAAGGGTCTCACTATGTTGCTCATGCTGGTCTTCAACTCCTGGCCTCAAGGAATCCTCCTGCCTTGGCCTGCAAAGTGCTGGGATTTCAGCTGTAAGCCACTGCATCCAGCCACTCTTGGCATTTGAAGAAGGTTAGATTCAAGAAGGCCCAGAGGCAATGAAGGAAAAGGGAATGTGGGAAAGCAATTTTTTCTTTGCTTCTTTCCTCTTCACATTAATCCACAAAGCTAGTCATTGATATAATTAAGCGACTCAGGATGAGAAGGACCCCTTTCTCCTGCTCTCTTGCCTTTTTCCAAGCCTCAGATCAAAGTCCCAAATTCTCTGCCCAGGGAGGCAACTCAGTTCAAATGTCCCATTTTGAGATGACACTCCTGAACACTCTAGTCAGAGGAGGAATGTGGTCTTTAGGTCTATCCAACATTCACCTGATTTTTGCACAGTAGTTAAGAGTTCTGGAATCAAGCAGATCTGGGCTGGATCCAGGTCCACCACTCACAAACCCTATATACCTGAAAGTGACTTCACCTCTCTACATTTAAGTTTATGTGTAGAAAAGAGATTGTAGAGAGTGACCTCTTTACATGTAAAATAGGAATAATAGAATAAAGCTCACAGAGATGTTCTGAGGATGAAATAAAATTGAGTGAGAGGTTAGATATTAAGCACCTAGAATGGTGCTTGGCACACAGTAAGGGATCAATATTTGAGTGTTACATAGGGTCTCATATGTATTCGTCTCTCTCACTCACAAAGGAGCTCTCTGAAGCACTAGTTAGTAAGTCTTACTGACAAGCCCCCAGCACAAGGCCCTGTGCACAGCACTCAACAGACTTTTTTTAAAAAATAAGACAGGGCCTTGCTATGTTGCCCTGGCTGGAATGCAGTGGTTATTCACAGGCACAATCATATCACATTGCAGCCTTGAACTCCTGGGCTCAAACGATTCTCCCACCTCAGCCTCCTGAGTATCAAGAAGTACAGGTGCACACCACTGCACCTGGCTTTAGTAGATATTTTTTAAGCCGAATAATTAGCAGATTTATTTCTCCCAGAAATATCTGTATCTTAAGATACAATTGCTTAATGAGTTGAAACCTAGCATGTGCTCAAGTATTCATGAATGAACAAATAAAGTATTATTTGAGCAGGGGATTTATCTGCTTTATGAACCCACCTATCCTATCACCTTGAGTGAGATACTCAGAATTAAGACACATCTGAGACCACTCGGTCATATACTCACAACATGCTACACAGTGTGGTCTTACTAAAAAGCAAAGAGTTGTTACTGAGAGAAAAGGCGCCAGTTAGTACAAGGATTACCTCACTCCTCCAGTGGAAAACTCCATCTCTGTAATTACCTGACTATTAAGGCAAGAATTCTGCCCAGTACTAAAACGTTTTACACTCCTCACAAATCCTGGCAAAGTGCTTGGCACAAAAGCCAGTTTGAACTATGTTTGACCTATACTCTACACAGCTCCTTCTTCTAAACCTATTTAATCCCAATTTCTTACAGAAGCATCTGAGAAATTCAGGATACTAAATAAGGGGAGCTCGAAAGATAAGCAAGACACTGCAAAATGCAAAACTGGTTAAAAAACAATTAAATAAACCTATTACTAATAAGAAGATTGTCAAGTGAAACAGTAACTCCCAGGCTTGTTAAGTTAGCGCTCCAAAGGAGCACGGCCATCTGAACAGATACTCAAGTCTCCCCTTCTCATGTCAGGTCAGCATGTCAGAGTGGGAGACCAAGACACAAAAGACGGAGACATCACCTGAGTCAACAAAGGCTTTCACAGGATGTCCATTCACTTTGCAGTTTATATAAAGCATCACTACTTGGCCAAAACTTTCTGGAGCCTCTTCCATAGCTATTGTCATGTTTTCCTCGATGTTCTGCTGCCTGTAAGAGACCAAGATCAGGGACACTGAAAATATTACTTCCATAAAGAGAAATCAGTTTCAAAGTCACAATATTAAAAATCTGTACATATCTTTTGCCCCAACTATAGCAACTCAGTCATGGAAATGGAAAGTGGTACTTTGCAACCAGACTTGGCCCAAAAAGAAAAAAAAGAAACTGGTACTCTATCCTGCAATAGGTGAGGTAGTGAGACACACAGCTGGCAAAAAATCTAAATATATAAAATAATTATGCTTCCTTTAAAAGCTTAGAAATAAGAAAATAAACTGGAGAGCAAGGGTCATACCCTTTTTATCCTGTGGAATGTTGAAATTTTATAAATGCAATTTTAACTGAGGATTTACTGGTTATCTGTAAAACATTTCCCATGCCTAGCGCTTCAAAATGAAGTTTGCAGGGGTCGGGTATGGTGGCTCACACCTGTATTCCTAGCACTCTGGAAGGCCGAGGCGGGAGGATTGCTTGAGGTCAGGAGTTCGAGACCAACCTGAACAAGAGCGAGACCCCTCTCTATTAAAAATAGAAAAAAATTAGCTGGGCGTGGTGGTGCATGCCTGTAGTCCCAGCTACTCGGGAGGCTGAAGCAGAAGTATCCCTTGAGCCCAGGAGTTTGAGGTTGCTGTGAGCGAGGCTGACGCTGCAGCACTCTAGCCCGGGCAACAGAGTGAGACTCTCAATAAAAAAAGTTTGCAAACCGAGCACACGGGCATTTCAACTACTCGTGCTGCGCCTGCTACTGCCTCCCCGGGATTGGGTTTTCTAATATGTAAAGTGAGGATGATAATTTCTATCACATGGCTATCCAGAGGCACAAAACATCTATTATACAGTGCTAGCATGAGAACAGATGCTCAAAACAATACATCTATCACTTAAAATTACATGCATATGTATTATAATTCACTTGGCCTACAAAATAATCTCTTCAAAATTCCACATATCTCATTCTTAAGTGAGAAATAAGCATATAAAAGAGAGTTCTTGCTTACGACAACATTTCATGTCTTCATTTCCAGTCTCCTTTTAAAAACATTACCAAATACTACCAACATTAATGTAAACTAGGTCAGCAGCTGGGCAACTTACCTAAGGACAGAAACAATAACAGAACAGGGTCCAAGATGTGGGGTAAAATACACTGTAAACAACTTGCAGCCTGTTGTGTGGGTAAATAAATTTTTATGGGAATCCAGTGACACCATGCATTTATATATTATTTGTGGTAGCTTTCACAAGACAGTGATTGACTGAGTTGAACATGAGCAATAGAGATTGTATAGTTTGCAAGCCTAAAATACTTACTCTCTGGCCCTTTACTGAAAAAGTCTGCTGACTACTGCTCTAAACTATAGTGTTTGTCCTTTTTGTAACAATGCTCAACTGAACTGACTGAATGCTTTACCAACCATTCTGTAATAAAATATTAAACTTCTCAGAAGGGCAAAAGCACCTTCATTTAATTTAGTTAGGCAAATACGCAAGCTATTATACCTCAGTGTACACGTATCCTGTGTAAATCACTGGTATAGCAAGCCAAATGAATCTTTAATAGGCATCTGATATAATTATACAGCTTTTATCTTATTGCACATTATTACATTTAGAAATAACCTAGGCCAGTCGTGGTGGCTCACCCCTGTAATCCTAGCACTCTGGGAGGCCAAGGCAAGAGGATTGCTCAAGGCCAGGAGTTCGAAACCAGCCTGAGCAAGAGTGAGACCCTGTCTCTATTATAAATAGAAAGAAATTAATTGGCCAACTAAAAAATATATAGAAAAAATGAGCTAGGCATGGTGGCACATGCCGGTAGTCCCAACTACTTGGGAGGCTGAGGCAGGAAGATTGCTTGAACCCAGGAGTTTGAGGCTGCTGTGAGCTAGGCTGACGCCACAGCACTCTACCCCGGGCAAAGAGTTAGACTCTATCTTTAAAAAAAAAAAAGAAAGAAAGAACCTAAAATTAATTGTGTATCCGACCTTGTAATCCCTCCAACCCAAAAAACTTTCAACAAAATATCCTCTGAGATAACACCAGCTACTCTGGCTATTCTGGGTTATTCAGGGAGTCTCTTCAGAAGCACAAGGTTTTCTCCTTTAAAAGAATAAAAGGCATTACCCTGTTTCCTTTACCCCACCCCTGGAAAGAAACACAAGCCATATGGACACGCTCCATTTCACCTCTAGTCTTCCAATAGCTGGGTAGTATGGTTTGCCTATGATGTCTTCTCACCCCTCCTGCTTCCTGGGTTGAATGCAACTATTCTTAAAACTTGTATCAGTACTTTCTTATAGCTGCAATGTGACTGAATTCAGAGGACACAAATATCTTCCTGTTTCTCTGAATAATTTAACTGGTGACATGTTTCTCAAAGATATTCACCAATATCTAATATAATTAATGGGAACACTTAATCAACAAGAACGCAAGTGACTGGCTTAGGGCTGTCAATTGACTTTGGTGTACAATATACGTTTCTCTGATTTCATATGCAGTAAGAATAATAAGAAACTAACAAAACATTATTTGATTTCCAAGTTGACAGGGTAACATAATGCCCAAGTTAAGCTTCATTTAAGCAACCAAAGATGACATGACACAGTACGTAAAAAGCTGCCCAGTCTGAGTATTGTCACAGTTAGTAGTTACACTAAGTCCTTCACAATTACCAACAAAAACTGATTCTAAGGGAGGAAAAGCAGCTTTTATTCAAAGGGACTGACTGAACTGTATCTTGCTTGTGACTAGCAATGTGACTGAGGCTGAGACTGGCATTAGTATCATTGTATTGGCTTAGGCTCCATGCCTGAAGATTCTGATTCATCGGATTTGGGAGAAGAGCCTAAGCATTTGCACTTTTAAAAGCTTCTCATGTGATTTTAATGTAGCCCTAGGTGAGAACCATTGCATTACAGAAATTGGAGCTGGAAATGTGTCTGGCAATCAGTTTATCCACTATGGCCAATACAAGAACTGCAAAAGGAAAACAGTACTAAAAGGTTCCACCTGTGCAGAGCCATCTCTAATCCAAATCATGTTCAAGCCTTGGATTTAATCAGGACTCACACAATATGTCCAAGGAAAGAGATTCATATTAGCCTATGTAATAGAGTAACCAGCCTCTCGGTCTCACCAGATGGAGGCTTCTGCTCAGTCCTGGGGTTGTCTACCTGGAGCTGTTTTAATGATGCTGTCAGGGAGTCTTCCTTAAAATTTTGGGAAAAGAGAAAGTCATTAAGTTACACGCCTATATTTTTGTAATATTGAATCAAAATATGAGGAAAAGGGAAGAGGAAAGAACAACCTAAAAGACTGAGGTTACTTCCTCAACTGCATAATACAAAGCTACCTCCAAGCAGATGCTAGATGACCTGTAGTTTGGGAAATCTGGAATCTCTGAGTCTTGTTCTTTAGATGAATAGGTCATTACCTTATATCTTCTTCTATCTTTGCCTGAGCTTCAAGGTCAAAGGGGTCAGCAGAAAAGAGACGAATCCTTTCTTGCTCTCTCCGGGCTCGGTCCTGCTGCTGCTCCACCAAGACCCTAGTAAATTTCTCTACAAAAATAAGGGAGAAAAATCTTAAGTACCACTATATTTTCATTCATTATCAGTACTTTTCCACACCAAACAACTTCTCAAAATACAACTATAAGAGATGAGGAGAAGAAATTACATTTGCTTTCTATTCTCTGAGGCAAGACTATTTCTTCATTTAAATTCAGTGTAAAAAAAGAATTTGCAAAATATTTTATTCCCATAAGTTATCCATCACATTGTTTCTACTCAGAGATAAGGACTTTCTAATTTAAATCAGTGGAGAATGACTATCCGTGTGGCAGATAAAATGTCCTTACTCTTCCCCTCCCACTGCCCTCATTATCCCATTACCTAGAAACAAAACAGAGCACTATATAATCCTCCCCTTTTCTCCTTCTAGTTTTGTTTCCTTTATATAAATAACACCTCTGCCTTAAGTCTATAAATTAAGTGTAAACTACTGTTAGTCTACCTATAATATTTTGTTTGTCCTGATGGATAACAGGCAGGAAAATTAATAAAGAAAACACTGCTTGCTAAAAGATGTTACAACAAGAATCTATTTTGCTATTTCTTAAATAGTGGTGCATTTAAATGTGTAAACTTAAATGTGCCATCACCATGGTCTTTGCCAATTAGATATGCTGACATAAGAAATTAAAGAAACCATGATAATGGTCATATGAACTACTGATATGCACATTAATGGATCTAAAAAACACTGAGTGAAAGAGGCCTGACACATTAAAATACATACTCTCTGATTGTATATACATGAAGTTCAAAAATATGCAAAACTAACCTATGATTATCAAAACAGCCTATATGGGGAGAAAACTAACTACAAGGGAACACAATGGAACTTTCTGGAGTGACAGAATAGTCCTGTATCTTGCCTGGGGTCACATGAGTTTTTCAAAACTCAATGAATTACATACTTAAAATCTGCACACTTCTCTGTAAGGTAAATATTGCCTCAATTTTTAAAATGGTCAATTAAAGAATGAGTTATTAAGTCTTCATTATAGTTTAAATTTTAACCTAATTTAACTTATAAACCCAAAAGTAAAATGAGAGGAATTTACAGAGAAAACTATTTCTAAAGATTACTAGAAGTAAATGTACTGTTTTATAAAAGAATGGCTCAAATATAGCTCTAAACAAACTGTTGGCAACAACCCCGCTACCACTTAAACTTGGAGTGGAGGGAGACTGGGGCGGGGGGTGTCCCTTTTCCCATACAGGTTGATGGCACTGGATCTGTTTTCAGTAACTAAAAACATTTCAACCGGGATCAGCTGGCTTGTTGATGTTCTCTTTAACTGCAGATCTAACTAAAACAAGTCAAAATGTCAGTACCTGGGTTATACGCTGCTAAAAACAATGAGAAAAAAACATATAAACTGAAGAGGCTGGTCTACATGGATTATAGTCCTAGAATCCTATCACTACAACAAGTTAACTCGGCCTTGGTCTTTGATGCTAATTTACCTCTCACAGACAGCTGACTGGTGTGTTTAGTAAATCATGTGACAGTGGGCTGAACGCACCAGCTGCTTGAGGCTCCTCCCATTTGCTGGGACACAACTGCTGCAACTTAGGCCAGCTTGACAGCCCTCCAAATGTATAAGCTTACCAAGGTCTCCACTGAGCAGGGCTTCGGCCAGGGGCGGATTGCGTTCCTTCAGCAAGGACAGCTCATGTGGGTTGGATAGCAACATGTCTCGGAGCAAGGCCGGGTTGTCCAAACCCTGAGGAGATGAAGCTATTTCTCCAGGAGATGAGTGGGACTGCTGTGCTGCTGGTGGCTGGCGCTGCCGGGGGCTTGATGTGCCAGGCACAGCTATACTACTGAAATCTATTCGGGGTAAGTCTGTTGGGGAAAATCAATTCAAAGTTTACCTGATTGACTCCGTAAAAACAAGCCTTTGAAGGCAACAGCAGAACACTTGCTCATACATGGTATGGAACAGCAGCAAATGGCAACTGTAGACATGAATGCTTTTTCTTGCTCTTTCTCACACTGACTCTCAATGTAAAGACTATAGTCTGAGAGTGAACTGACAGGAAGGAAGGGGGAACAGGCATTGGTATAACCCCAAATTTTTGGCTTGTAAAATATCCCAGAATAGACATCAAGTTTTTATTTATGTTTTTAAAAAATTAGAGCTAGTCTCAATAAATATAATTGCATAATTCTGGATGTGGTTCTTGAGAAAAATCCTAGTTTGGTTTGACATATGCTTCAAGGAGCCCTGACACTTGGGGTAAAGAATACTATACATATAAGAGAACAGCATAGATGTTAGATGTTAAATTCTGCAAGTCTGTGCTAAACATATTGGCTTAGGGAAGTTCTTAGTAGTTGTGAATTTGCACTTTCATCTGTGCATCACTGCTAACTTTTCTCATGCCCCTGCAGAGGTAGGTGGTGTAACCAATTTACAGAAAAGAAAGAAGAAAAGGGACTTGCATAGGTTCTCAGTGTTGAGTACACCAAAAGCCATCACAGGTAGAGAGGCTACAACTTCTGTGCTCCAGGGTGAGCTGACCTTATTAAAATGAAAGCATGGCTCACGCCTGTAATCCTAGCTCTGGGAGGCTGAGGCAGGAGGATTGCTTGAGCTCAGGAGTTCGAGACCAGCCTGAGCAAGAGCGAGACCCCGACTCTACTAAAAATAGAAAAAATTAGCCAGTCAACTAAAAATGAAACAAAAAATAAGCTGGGCGTGGTGGCACATGCCTGTAGTTCCAGCTACTTGGGAGGCTGAGGCAGAAGTATCACTTGAGCCCAGGAGTTTGAGGTTGCTGTGAGCTAGGCTGATGCCACGGCACTCATTCTAGCCTGGGCAACAAACTGAGACTGTCTCAAAATAAATAAATAAATAAATAAAATAAAATGAAAGGAAAGGAAAGCCAGGCACTGCAGTGTGTGCCTCTAATCTCAGCTACTCAGGAGTTGGAGAAGGGAGGATTGCTTGAGCCCAGGAGTTCAAATCCATCCTGGGCAACACAGTGAGACTCTATCTCTAAAAAAAATTAAAAAATAAAATGAAAGGAAAATAAAAGAGAGTTTTAATCCTTGCACAAAGGACTCACATACAGAATGACTCCGTTTCTATGAAATGCCCCAAATAGGTAAATACATAGCGACAGAAAGTAGACCCTGGTTGCCTCAGGCTGGGGAGCTTAGGGAGAAAAGGGGAATCACTGCTGTGGATACAGGGTTCCCTTTTCAAGGTGAAGAAAAGATGCTGAAATTGATTGCGGTGATGGTTGCACAACTCTACGAATATACTAAAAACCATTGAAATGTACCTTTTAAATGGGTAATCTGTGTGGTATGTGAATTTTATCTTAATAAAGCTGTTATTTTAAAAAAAGAAAAAGTAAACAAGTAGAGCCAGAATGAGGAGCTAAGCCTGAGTGAACCAACATTACTTTAAGCCCCAAAATGTATTTGACAGCCGAACTTTGTCCCAAGTATGGGACTATCCTGAAGCCTTTTGGACCTCAAATAGAAAAAGGTAATGCTTCAACTCAGGCATAAGGTTTCTGCCCTTTAGCACAGGTTCGACTAGCCACTTTCTTCAAATAGACTTCAGCTGTCAGCTAGTGTATGCGTGAGAGACTGAGAAAGTGTGAGTGAGAGAGTGAGAAAGAGAGAGAGGGAGAGAGAGTGTTAACCTCCCAACCAATGAAAAGGTAACGTGAATGGCATGATTTCTGTGAGGTAGTTAATCTATGCCAGCTAGCAAAACACAGATGGGCAGGCCTTCTTTGCAGGCCAAGAAATTTTATCTCCACCACCATTACACATTATCTTGAGAGTCCATTCACTTCAGAATAATTTTGAAAAACATGTTTACTTTATGGACCAGATCCCTTCTACTCACAACCTATTGGCTCTTTTGTCCATATGGGACACTACAGGAACAAAACAGTGAATCTCCAGAACTTACAATCTCACCAAATTAACCAAAGGAAGATTTGGTTTTTAGTGACTGGTACATTTGAACAACTACTCTTTATAAAGTGTAGCAGCAGCCCCAAGGGACTAATGTAATCGAGATCTGGTGGAGCCAGTGCTTGCTGGTCCTGTACAGCTCCAGTTTCAGGCTGAATGAAAGCACTGTGCTCAAAGCTGGAGCCGGTCATCACCCAGACTCCTATCATCTGTTAGCATAAACTTTAAAACCAGGTGACCAGGAGGCTAAATACTATTTAAAGAAATCTACCAGAATATGTCAGGGAATGGAAAAAACTACTGCATTTCACCAAGCAGTTCCACATCAGGACCTTATAAACTTTTTGTGGATCATGAGCCCCTCTGAGTATCTGAAGACAGCTACGGCCCCTCACCCCATCAAGTGCACACACATTCACACTTACACAATTCTGCAAATTATTTCTGTAACAGAAAGCTCCTAAATCCCAATGCACAGATTCCAGACTATAAAGACCTATTCTGGATAGAGCATCCAAGATAGCTAACAGTTTCTTTTCACATGATTAACATAGCTGGTGGGAAAAACCACAACTTGGTGGCCTAGCTACTTAATGTTCATTAAGTCTAGGATAACAGAAAAAGCTCAAAGTTTTAATTCCTGTGTCTTCACTTACTAGCAATGTAACTGTGAAGACACCATCTAAAATCTAAGTTTCATCTGTTAATGACAAATAATTATAAAGAGGGATCTCTTCCCCCACAACCAATTTATGAGATCATGTGAAATGTGGGTGCAAGTGACTATAAAATGCTCCACAAAGAAACTGAAAGCCCGACACAAAGTAGCAAAAGTCAGTTAGAAATCATAGGCATATGTAGTCTCAAGTCCTTCCCAAGGATAAAGATTATTGTGTAATTATCACTGATAACAGAAGCTAACATTTATTGAGGGCTTACTATGTGCTGAAAGTTTTACATGCATTATTCTCATGTCAACTCTAGGAGTTGGGATTAATCATGGTTCCTATCTTAAAGAAGAAGAAACCGATTTAGAGACATTACATAACTTGTCCAAAGTTACACAGCAGGCAAGAGGCAGAATCAGGATCTGTATCCTAGTAGTCTGAATCTAAAACAAATCCCAAACTGAACCACTCTGTTCTGCTACCTACTGATGCTTGCATTAGGGGATGCTAAACCACTAAGAGATGTCTTACTTGAAAACTGCACTGGAGGTCGAGGGTCTGCATTCTCCTTCTGTCGTAAAATCACAACATCCCCATCTTTCAAACCATAAGAAGCCAGGGATCTGTGGTTGTCTGTGAGAGGTCTTTCAGCATAGACAATCTACAAGAAAAGATATATAACAGTATAAAGCACTGAGAAGCAACATGGCACACAAAGCAGAAAAGACCAGTTTTCCTCTTATCAGATAATATAATTCCGTGTTCAAAACACTCTAATGTTTTTTTTTTCTTTTTTGGAGAGTTTCACTGTTGCCTGGGCTAGAGTGCAGTGGCGTTAGCCTAGCTCACAGCAACCTCAAACTCCTAGGCTCAAGTGATCCTCCTGCCTCAGCCTCCCTAGTAGCTGGGAACAGGCATGTGCCACCACATCCGGCTAATTTTTTTCTATTTTTAGTAGAGAGGGGTCTCACTCTTGCTCAGGCTGGTCTCAAACTCCTGACCTCAAGAGATCCTCCTGCCTTAGCCTCCCAGAGTGCTAGGATTACAGGTGTGAACCATCATGCCTGGCCCTCCAATGGGTTTTGAACACACCTAGAATAAAACCCAAATCCTTCCCATCACCTACCAGGCCCCAAAAATTTGGCCCCTGGCTCCCCTTCTGAACTCACCTGGCATGTCTGCTGTTCCTCAAATAATAGGGATCAACCTGCCCCTCAGGGCTGTTTCACTTGTTCTTGTCTCCACCTAAGGAATGTTCTTTCCCTAGTAATTTTTTTGAGGTCTCTGATCAAACATTACCTCCTTCAGAGCTCTTCCCTAATATCCTATTTAAAATATACTCTCACCTGACATACTATATATTCATCTGTTTATTGCTTTTCTGTCCCACCAAATGTAAGCCATTTGAGGACAGGGACTCTGTTTCATTCACCATAACAGGGCCTGTTATATAACTGATGTTCAAATATTTGTTGAATTAAAGGATGAATTTATGAAAGTAGTGGATATAATTTTAGATTTAATTTTGAGCAGGGAGGGAAAGGAACAATTTATTCTGGGTATGCTTACAGTACTATTAAATAATGTGTACTTTTAAATGATATTGTACACTGGCAGGTTTAAAACGTTCCCAAATGTCACCCTCCCTGCATTCTTACTTCTGTTCTACCCTCTCCAAAGTTTTACCACTCTTATGCTTATGAGTGGAAAATAAAAGTGAAAGAAATTCACAAAAAAAACCCAAAACAATTAAACACAGATGGAAAAAAGAATCAGGGATGTACTAAATAAAAATGTGTTGTGGAAAGAAAAGAAAGGAACACACAAAGGCCTACTGTAATTTTATCATGAAGGAACATAAAACCTGCTCTGCATAATTATATACTCTGGAAGGCATTCAGAATAAACTCAGGCTTTGAAAGGTTTTCTTCCTAATGATTCGCTTTTCACCAGGCCACATGCAAACTGAGGAACTTGAGTTCTATGCTGGCTCTGCCAGTAACTCTCAGAGAGGGGCATGCCACTCACGAGGTCCAGGCCACCCTTCCCATTTGTCAAGCAAGCAGTTGGGGCTAGATCATCATTACAGCTGTCCCTTCCAGTTCTTTCTGCTACACCATCATTCTACAGTGTTTCCTCACAGCTCTCATGGTAAGGTTAACTGGCACAGAACTGAAAATGTAGCATTTAAACAGGAAAAAAGTGATTGTCACATCTGTTCTCAGAATTTACACTGACATGAGGAACAGGACTAATAGGAGACTGAATCTAGTTCCCTCCAAAATGGAACCCTTCTGGGGCTGAGCAAAAACCTGATTGTAGGTTCAAGTACACTTTACAAGTTTTATACATGACTAGAAAAAGTATAATAGGTTCTTTTTTTTTTTTCAGAGTGAACAATTTCTTTTAATAAACTCAGATACTTGAAATTTAAGTACACA
>VBSM01000529.1:8395510-8406732 GCA_008086735.1 Cheirogaleus medius | reverse complement strand
ACGCATCTCCCCACCAGCCATAGCCATGCCGCCCACGCTGCTGAAGCCGCTACTCTCCCTCTTATTACTTAAGGGATTCCAAGGGTTTTAGGAGCTCTGTGCCAGGAACAGGAGGAAGATAATATTTATCTTTATTATAAACCACAATATCACATTGACTCATCCACAAAGCAGTGGACAATATGTTAGATTAGAAATCAGAAAGCCTAGGCTGGGTGTGGTGGCTCACACCTGTAATCTAAACGCTCTGGGAGGCCAAGGCAGGTGGATCCTTTGAGCTCAGGAATTCGAGATCAGCCTGGGCAAGCGTGAGACCCCATGTCTACTAAAAATAGAAAGACATTAGCTGGACAACTAAAAAATATATAGAAAAACAATTAGCCGGGCATGGTGGCTCATACCTGTAGTCCCAGCTACTCAGGAGGCTAAGGCAAAAGGATCACTTGTGCCCAGAGTTTGAGGTTGCTGTGAGCTCTGTCTCAAAAAAAAAAAAAAATAGAGCTCCAGAACAATTGTGAAAGTGGATATCGGAATGATGTCAACACAGGAGTATCCTTTTATACGCTTAGCTATGCAGTAACTGATAAGACTCACTTTACCGACCATCCAACCATCAGGACCCAAACCAAACGGGTAAGACCATCTCTAACTCTGGATTCTGGGGTGGGAGTTGCCTTGCAGGATACGGTGGCAGCCCTGACTGGGCACTTCAGTTTCCTTATCAAATAAAAATAAAATATTATTTTATAGGATAATTGGAAGGACAAATGAGATAAAACTTGTCAAGTATTGAATTCACAAAGAAATTGGGATGTAAAACCAAGTTATAATAAAAAAGAACAAGGCAGAGCACAATGGTGTGCACCTGTAGTCCTAGCTAATAGGGAGGCTGAGGCAGGAGGATCCCTTGAGTCTGGGAGTCTGAGGCTGTAGTGTGCCCTGATCACACCTGTGAATAGCCACTGCTCCCCATCCTGGGCAACATAGCGAGAGCATGTCTCTTAAAAAAAGAAAAGAAAAGAAAAAGAAGGCTAAAAAAAGGGAACAAATACTTTATCAAAACAATGATTTTATTATAGTATAGGAAATGTTGTATCATGCATACTTTATCTGTAGGAAATGTTTACCTGTACTTCAAGCATTGATTCTTGCCCTCCAAACATGGATAGTGATCTTTTTCTGGTTTTAATTGCCTCACATGAATTGGTTCGTATATGGGTTCATCTAAACAATGTTTTCCCACGTGTCCCTGAGCTTTGTGCCACTTTAGAACCCTGGTTTTAAGCTGCAGTCCCTTTAGTCATCCATTGTTGAGTATTCAGTCTTACTAATAGTCAGATTTATTTACTCAGAGCATACAGTTTGTAATTAATAACCTGCCCTTGCATTTGTCTAGTACCTTTCTCCCTAAGGACCGGGTTGGGTTGATGTTTCGTGTCATCACCGTGAAGTCAGGAAAGGTTACAGCCCCACTTTGCAGAGAAAGAGGAGCTGTTTGGAAGCGGAAGAGGCTTAGAGAGGCAAAGAGAAATGCTATCTAATAAAAGAAATGCATAGAAGACTGGCCAGGGCTTGAAAAAAATCTGAATATTTTCTTCAAGAAAAAATTAAATGGTGTAAAGATTACATTAAGATAGCCTATTGTATAAATAAAAAAAAAAGATAGCCTATTGTATAATAAAACCATTGTAGCCTCAGGGTGAAATTAGATTGACTAAGTTGTACTCTGGATGGTTTGGGAGGTGACATAAACTGTGTCACCTGATTGAATGTTTAAAGGCGAACCCTATTTCCCCGACTCTTTCTTTGTTAGATGATCAAGCAGAAGTTTTCTGTGCCCTCTCCTGGCTTGACTGTGAAACTGCATAACAATGATATTCTTTCAACTTCACTGGATGAGTCTTTCCTTTAGATAAATTCCTGCTCTCCCCTCCCTTTCTCCTGCCCTAGGAAGCTCATTTTTGATATGAGAGATGAGAGAGAGAGAGAGAGAGAGAGCCAATTTCTTGGTGTCTGGATAAAAGGTGTTGGATTAATCAGGTTCCAAAACAGAGAGACTGAAGAACCAATCTCTTGTTCAAATAGCACATATTATTGTCTCTAATTAAAAACGATGCTATTATTGGAGGTAAATCCATGTGAGCGTGTGAAGTCTTCCATGAGGCATTGTTGAGTGTGTGACTTTACAGGCAAAATGAATAGAAGAGTGGGGATTTTGACACACTTTGATGTGATATTTTTTGCTTGGCCAAACTCGAGCACCCCACCTGCTCCTTGGCTATAAATTCCCACTCGCCATGCCCTGCTGAGTTGAGCGCACTCTCTCTCCCTCACTGCAAGATCCCATTGCAGTGGTCTCTATACCTAAAATATCATTGACTACATTTTTTTTCTTTAGCAGATGAAAATATTCTGAACATGCCCCAAAATACCCCTATTTATATCTGGGGCTGGGAGACAAAGAAGGGAAAGATGAGTGTTGATGATGTAACCAAGTGAGTGAGAGTCACAGGAAGCCCCCAGCCAGGTAGGTGTCTTGGGGCGGCTGGAGTTGCTGCAGGGTCATTGCGGAGCTTCCACAAGCACAGACAAGTTCACGTTGCCGACTCCCTGTGCAGAGCCCTTGTGTCACGCTCACTGGGCCAAAGAAAACCCACACAGACAGCTGAAGTGCACACGGTGCTTCCCCCACACTCCTCGGCTGTCACGGTATTTTTGGCTGAAACAGTCATCACCCCAGAGCTGCTTGCTCTTCACAGTTCTAAAAGATCTGTTCGATTATTCACGGGCTCACAGAACATTTATTACTTGGTTTTTGGAGGCTTTTGGGCAAGAGGATAAAGCAGATATTGCAACATAGTTTACTTGAGAGTCCCAACCTCTTTCTTGTCAGGGCCCACATAGAAAATGAGACAATTGGGCGCGGTGGCTCACGCTGTAATCCTAGCATTCTGGGAGGCCGAGGCAGGGGGGGGATCACTCAAGGTCAAGAGTTCAAAACCAGCCTGAGCAAGAGCGAGACCCCGTCTCTACTAAAAATAGAAAGAAATTAATTGGCCAACTAAAAATACATAGAAAAAATTAGCCGGGCATGGTGGTGCTTGCCTTGTAGTCTCAGCTACTCGGGAGGCTGAGGCAGGAGGATCGCTTGAGCCCAGGAGTTTGAGGTTGCTGTGAGCTAGGCTGACGCCATGGCACTCTAGCCCGGGGCAACAGAGTGAGACTCTGCCTTAAAAAATAAATAAATAAATAAATAAAATAAAAAATAAATATTGAGCTAATATAAAATTTCCAAAGAAAATATGTTCTAATTTTACCTCTCTTCTGTGAATGTTAACTGGTTAATGTCAGGTTTCATGCTTGAAAGGGCCACATGCAATAATGACCCAGAACTTTTAAACAGTGATCTCTTCAAGTTCTTGGTCGCCATGAGCAATCGTTCAAGTAGACAATAAAAATTCTAAAAGACATTTTAACATTCAAAAATTTACAAAAGTTGAAATTCAGTCCTACTTTTCTTTCATTAACAAATGTACAAATGTTCTTGTGATAACGTTAATAGATTTTTGAGTCTAAATCAAATTCTTTCATGTCAAACATTTCAAAGCAATGATGGAGCTCTGATTTGAAGACATGTTCCTTCAAGGTTGGTGTCCACTTGGTATGAACTGATACTCACCGTTCCAGGACAGCTGGCATCTCTTCTGATTGGTCAGTGTCTGTGCCATTGATACGGGAAAATGACTCACAGTGCTGGGAGCCACTTGAAGTCCAAGTGGGTCCTTGGCTTAATTATAGGCTAAACAAGGGGAAGAATATTCATGTTATTTCTCGGAAAGGGGCGGTATTTTCCTAGAATTAAGGTGACACCCTCGTTTTGACTAAATATGCTCAAATAGGAAGTGACCTGGCATCAGGTGCTTGATTGGCATGGGAGGCTATCTTGGAAGCTTTCGTGGTAATGAAGCCTAT
Organism: Cheirogaleus medius; assembly: GCA_008086735.1. NCBI lineage: Eukaryota > Metazoa > Chordata > Mammalia > Primates > Cheirogaleidae > Cheirogaleus > Cheirogaleus medius. The sequence continues at coordinate 8,402,760 of VBSM01000529.1, read as the reverse complement.
AACCCAACTGCCAGGTCAAGAGGTGTTCGATTTCTCCACCGTCTTGGTTCTAACTGGTTGGAACTTGTCCTGCCTTCAACTTGTTTTGATCAAAGTATTTTGAAACTTTGTTTTGAGACTTCCTGACTCAGTTAAAAAATGCCCAAAGCAATGCCTAAGGCAGTGTCCAAAGCGGTGCTTGCCAGCTCCCTGTCTCACCATCTCAGGGGTTAAATATTTGGAATACCACCCTGCTCATAAGCATTGTTAAAACAATCCCCCTGCAGTCAGCTTGGACTCTGCTAAAATGGTTCACTGGCTAGAAATGGACAGAAATGTCTGACACTGTGTAAAGATGACTTGGAGCAGCTGCCTGGGGCTGCTCTGGCCAGAACCACCTTCCCTCCCCTCCAGTTGCTGGTCATCCTCCCTGGGCGCCTGGAACCCAACCTCGTCAGCAGGGCCCTGGGCCCTTGTCCGTGAGGGGCCGGAGAGCACTCTGCAGCTGGCCTTGAGGCGGATGTCCAGGTGGTGAGACATGGAGAGCAGCAAATGTCGCTGGTCCTGCTGTCTCCTTGTGGGGAATCACAGGGCAGGATGTCACCCTGTATTCTGCTTGGATCCTCCTTGGAGGAGCTCCCCATGAGCTGCTTGCACCCAAGGTGACTGGCCAGCTGATGGCCCCAAGGGCCATGGGATCTTTATGTTGTGTCCCATCTGTAATATGTAACCCAACTGCAATATGGCAGTGTGCTATGGCCACTGGTTGGGAAACTGCAGTAGAGGAAATAAGACATATGATGCTAACACTACCTACTACGTATCAGTGTGTGGTTTACACCGATCTTTCACAGTGGGCCTCATGTGATGCTCATGGACCTCATTTAATCCTCATAGGAACAACCAGTAAGTGTTATCGAAAGCTTGGCACTTGTCCCTATCCCCGAGGCCGAGGCCAAATCAGAAGAACAAGGACCAGTGGTTTGAGAAGGAAAGAAGTTTATTAATTGGCTGGCAAATGGGGAAGATGGAGACTACTTTCTATAATGCCATCGTCCTACTAATAAACAGAAATTCAGAGCTTTTAAAGGGGTGCCATTTAACTTTAGGCAATTGCTGTTCAATTGTAGTCCATCCCATCTCCTGACCTCCGCCCACCTGGGAGGCCCACCTGGACCTCCAGGACCTCCTCCTGCCTGGATATAGGTGGGGCTGAACCATCTCCTGTAGCACAAAGAACAAAAGACATTACCCTTGCCCCTGCTGACCACTAGCCTGAGGCAGGGATGTAGGTTTCAGTTCTAAAGAGACAGAAAATATATTTTGTCCTTCTCTACCCCAGGCCATTCCTTCTGCTACATAAGGATTATCATTCCAGTTTGCAGAGTAGGAAATGCGTTCAAAAGTGTGAGTTGCTCCAGTTGACAAGCTAAGTCCATGTTTCCCTTACTGGGGTGCTGTCCAATGTATCAACCAGGGATGTACACCTGGGTGCACCTGGTTAAACAATGCCCGTTATAGGGGTCACAACTTTACTTGACAGATTTTGGGGAAAGCTTACCTGGTAAATAATGTTAAAAATAATTAATTGGGGCCAGGCACGGTGGCTCATGCCTATAATCCTAGCACTCTGGGAGGCCAAGGTATGAGGATCTCTTGAGCCCAGGAGTTAGAGGCTGCAGTGAGCTGTGATGATGCCACTGCACTCTAGCCTGAGCGACAGAGTGAGACCCTATCTCTAAAAATATAAAAAATATTTTAAACTAAAAATTAATTAATTAAAAGACAAAGTTGGGCACATTAATGTTTGGGAGTTTATTTGCCCACTCAGCAATTCATGAATCGAGCTGGACTGCAAGCCATTCAGTGCGCCACTGAGGGGCAAACTCTTATAAGGTGTTTGAGGAAGCAAAACAAAAAAAGTTTGATTGGTTAAAGTGAAAAAACCCTAGTTAGATGTTATAGTTGGTGGTTTCTGATTGGTTAAGCTTAAGTTTTGTTTTACTATTTACATTGAGTTGGGTTTCAGTTTGCTAATGTAGGAACCCAAGGCACTAGAGTCATCTCATCCTAATGGCCTCCCAATTAATTATTATTATTATTTATTGTTTGGAGACAGAGTCTTGCTCTGTCACCCCAACTAGAGTACAATGGCATCAGCCTAGTTCACTGCAACCTCAAACTCCAGGGCTCAAGCAATCCTTCTGCCTCAGCGACTTCAGGCACACATCACCACACCCAGCTAAGTTTTAAATTTTTTGTAGAGATAGGATCTCACTATGTTGCCCAGGCTGGTCTTGAACTCCTGGCCTCAAGCCATCCTTGTGCCTCAGCTTCCCAAAATGCTGGAATTACAGGCTTGAGTCACCACTCCTGGCCCCTAACTTTATCTTTTAACAATATAAAATATTTTTCTGCTAAAATAAACACGTCATGAAATTGAATGAAAACTTTCACAAATTTGCAAGATCAAATGCGAAACTTAAAAGAAACATTGTGTTTCATGGAGGGCTACTTTGATCTGTGCCCCCAGACCCCTGAAGATTGGGGGTGAATTATCTTGTCTGCCATCAATGATTGAGATACAGTGATGGTGGAGCCAGGATTAACTTTTGTTTTTTTAGAGATGGGGTCTTGCTATGTTGCCCAGGGGCAAACTCCTGGGCTCAAGGGCTCCTCCCTTGGCCAGGCGAGGTGGCATGGTGGCTCATGCCTGTAATCCTAGCACTCCGGCGGGCCGAGGCAGGAAGATCATTTGAGCTCAGGAGTTTGAGACCAGCCTCAGCAAGAGCAAGACTCCATCTCTACTAAAAATAGAAAAAAATTAGCTGGACAACTAAAAATATATAGAAAAAATTAGCCGGGCATGGTGGCGCATGCCTGTAGTCCTTGCTACTCGGGAGGCTGAGGCAGAAAGATCGCTTGAGCCCAGGAGTTTGAGGTTGCTGTGAGCTAGGCTGAGGCCAGGCAACAGAGTGAGACTCTGCTTCAAAAACAAACAAACAAACAAAAAAAAGGATCCTCCCCCCTCATCCTCCCCAGTAGCTGGGACTACAGGTGCATGCCACTGTGCCCAGCTTAACTTTCTTCCAATTCCAGGTCCCATGCTTATGCCAGGTAGAAAAGTGTCAGGATTTTAAGAGTTCAGGGTATTTGAGTGTGGGCTTCAAGTGAACTTCAGACAAGTGGAGGTGAGGGTAGAGCATTCTAGGCAGAGAGAATGGTATGAGCAAAGGAAAGGAGGCAAGAAAGTGGGGCTGAGTCAGGCGAACAACGCTGGAGGGACAAGCTCGTGGAGGTGCAGAAGGGGAAGTATGGTTAGAAAGGTGGATTGGCTTCCTGAAGTGTTACCTGGCAAGCGCGTCTATGATGACATAAAGCTGGAGGCGGGAAGGCCTGACCCGGAGAAGCAGCAGCAGAGGAAGCGAGAGGAAGCTTGTGTGCAGGAAACCTTCAGGACTTGCCAAACGGTGGGGTACACAGCTGGATCAAAGAGAGGGGAGTGGAAAGTCGCTGGCTGGATGTGCAGCCCACCTGAGGTGCCATCGGCCGTCAAACATCCAAGTTGGAGAGTGAGCAAATACCTGGAGCTTAGGGCTGAGATTTGGTCCCGTGGATGACCTGCTATAGGTGAAAATCATCACCTTGATATGAAAAGAGACTGATTGCCATCAGAGAAGGAGCCATCGGAAAGGTGGCAGGAGACCCTGAGAGCACCTGGTCAAGAGGCCCCCCTGCACCCCTGCAGCCCCGGAAAGTTTCAAGGCGGAGTGCTCAGCAGTGGTGAGTAATGGAAAGAGGTTGGAGTTGTGGTCACTCCGTGCCTGGCACAGAGGAGGTGCTCCATAAATACCCTCGAGAGGAATGAAAGGGGCCAGAGCATATACGTTCAGGACAAATGACATGAAAGAAATAGTGGGAAGAATCTGGGTGTTCAGAGAATAACAGAGATTATTGCATTTGTTCCAGAAAATGGCTGGGACCTGTTCCGAGGCCTCCTCTAGCACTGAACATTCGTTACTGGCCATTAGGAAACTTTGCCCCGACCTGCAGAGTGGAGGCTGGAATGGCGTGGGGGTTTAATGCGTGACCTTAAGTCGATAACTCGGGCCTTTTCCACTCAATCTCAACTTCTAGAGATTAAAAATAATAATAAAAATATATATATATCATACCACCAAATGGCTCATATAATTCCATTACAAATCACTTCTTTCTTTCTCTAGTGTATCTTTTTTTCCCTTAGAAATAAAGAGGTGGGCAGATTAGCTGGCTCACTGGCACTGTGACCTTCCCTACAGCTCACTTCTAAGTTCTTTTTAAAAAAGTTTATTTAAGAAGAGTTTGCTGCTTCCTGAGAATCCCACCCCCAGACATTTCTTAATAGATTATTATTTTTTAAAAAAAAATGCATTTCTCATTTCTCTGGCTTAGAGAAAGGTCTTTCCCTTCAAATCTTTACGCTTTAAAAATACTACTGTGAATGGGAGAAGAGGCTGCCAAAGGCCGGGTGTTGGGGGCGCGGGGCGCAGACACACCTGGGCAGGGGGGTGGGCGTGAGTGGCGGCCCCCGGCCTGGCTCTAGTGACCGCAGGAGCCAGAGGCTGAAGTCCGGAGAGGGTGCAGGAGTGAGCCGGCGCCTGGGCCCCTCCCCCGCCTTCGATCCCCAGGGCGCCCCTGCCCTTTGAGCCCGGGCAGCTCCCTCGCGGGCGGGCTCGCCTTGTGGGCTCCGGGGACCAGCCTCGCGGGCTGGGGAGCGGTCGGGCGCGGGCCCGCGGGTGACATGCTGCGGCTGCTGGCGTCCGGCTGCGCCCGGGGCTCGAGGGCCGGGGTGGGCGCGCGTCCTGCCGCGGGGCTCTGCGACCCACGGCGCGGCCAGGCCTCCGATGCGCCCCGGAACCAGCCCCCCAGCTCCGAGTTCGTGGCCCGGCCGGTGGGCGTCTGCTCCATGATGCGCCTGCCCGTGCAGGCCTCCCCCGAGGGGCTGGACGCTGCCTTCGTCGGAGTGCCCCTGGACATCGGGACCTCCAACCGGCCCGGGGCCAGGTAAGGCCTGAGAGACCAGGGCTGGGGGCCACGTGGTGGGTGGGACAGCTTAATAGCTGTCGGGCATGGACGATGCCAGGACAGGTGCCTCTGCTCGCCCTGGGTGGGGTTGGAAGCTGGTGGCAGGCTCCCACATGCCCCTTAAGATTTAAGACAGTTGATTTTCTGGCGCCTCAGCGAGCAGCCCCGAGAGCTCACATGGGAGAGCACGTCCTCTCTCATCTTGGTGTTATCCATTGGTCAAGAAGGGGTTCTAGAGCCCAGACCTTCTCCGAGTCCCCGTCCGCGGGCCTTACTGGGATGGTGAGTGTGGGTACCCCTATTCTCACCAGCTTACAGCAGCAGGCGACCTTGCATTTAAGAACAGAAGCTGGCTGCCCCTTCCCAAAACCTCTAGATGTCACCTGACTCAAGAAATGCTCAAATTAAGGCAGTTTTCCTAAAATGAAGTTGGAGGAAGTAAAATCTATTTTTCTAATTATTGAACACCAGTGTATTCCTGATTCAGCTCAGCAACATTACATCTGACTGTACTGGTCTGAACTGTGAAAGCCAGCATTTATTCAGTGTTTACTAAGTGCAAGGTATTTTGCATAGATAGTCTCACTTAATTCTTACAACCACAGTGTAAGGTAAGTATTATTATTTTACAGATTAGGAAACTGAGACTCGGGGAGATTATGACGCTGTCTGATGCAATTTAGTATATTGGTGAGGATGAGTGGATTCCTGAATCTGTGCCTTATTTAATCTCTTCCATGTACAACCTAGATCAGTGGTTCTCAAAGGGGATGGTTTTGCATCCAGGGGACATTTGGCAATATCTGGAGGCATTTTTGGTTGTTACAACTTGGGGAAGGGGGTGCTACTGGCATCTAGTGGGTACAGGCCAGGGATGCTGCTCAACATCCTACTATGCGATACCCCATGACAAGGAACCATCCAGCCTGGAATGTCGACAGGGCTGAGGTGAGAAGTCCTGGCCCAGGTGGGGCCTTTATGCACCTGTAGACGGCTCACAGGGTGATTCTTCCTCCTCCAGATTTGGACCTCGGCGAATCCGGGAAGAGTCAGTGATGCTGCGGACAGTCAACCCTAGCACGGGGGCCCTCCCCTTCCAGTCCCTCATGGTCGCAGACCTGGGCGACGTGAACGTCAATCTTTACAACCTTCAGGACAGCTGCCGGCTGATTCGAGAGGCCTACCAGAAAATTGTAGCAGCTGGCTGTGTTCCTCTGACTTTGGGTAACAGCAGAGTGCAAGGGCGGCTGTAGTAGCTCTCTGCACTGAGGGTTTCTTTATCATGAGCTTGAATACAGCTACTTCTCGAGGGCCAGCCACTGCAAATGTGGAGACGGGAGGAAAGAGAACATTTTCATTCATTTATTTTAATCACTGGGGAGTAATTTGTTACTCAAATTTTGGAGTAACATGACCGACAGGGCCAGACTAGGGTGAAGTAAGTAAGGCACTTGCTTTGGTGCAGAATTTAAGGGGTGCCAAAAAAGTCAACAAGCAAGATCAATTAAACGGGATAAATATACCTGATTTTTCCTTTTTGCTGTAGGCCCCTGGGTGACAGAGCGAGACCATGTCTCTAAAAAAAAAAAAAAAAAAAGTAATTATCTTGATACTAAGTTTTTTGGCACCATTTACGTTTTGTACCCTGGCAGGTGCCTCCCCTGTCCCACCCTCATCGCAGCCCTTGATCCCAGGGCTGGAGAAGGCCGCCAGTAGGGGCTTTCCAGCAATTTCAAGAAGACATTGTTTCTAATGACTTTATTTGCAAGGAGAACTGCAGGGGCATTTCTGTCCTGGTCGGGGTCCACATCAATCTGTAGGGCAGCTTTCCCTGTGTCCACCTCCTACCTGCCCACTCTCACTGTGGCATTTCTTTTTATCTCATCCACAAACAGTTAAAATGACAGGGACCCTCTTCTAAATATCCTAACTTATTTTTGCCAAATTAGAGGGCCTAGCCTGTGTGGCGTAGTGGTAGAAGTATGGTTTCTGGATGGCGGGGTTTGAAGTCTCGGCTCCACCGCTCACTAGCTGTGCTACTGTATGCACTGCTTCATGTCCTCATCTGTAAAATGGGAATGGTAACACTGCCACATCACTGCATTGTGTGAGGGGCATATTGTGAAAGTGCATATGATTTTTAGCCAGGTATGGTGTTGCATGCCTGTAGTCCCAGCTACTCGGGAGGCTGAGGCAGGAGGATC
>VBSM01000529.1:8358604-8374358 GCA_008086735.1 Cheirogaleus medius | reverse complement strand
ATGCCCGGCTAATTTTTTCTATTTTTTAGTAGAGATGGGGTCTTGCTCTTGCTCTTGCTCAAGTTGGTCTCGAACACCTGAGCTCAAACAATTCGCCTGACTCGGCCTCCCAGAGTGCTAGGATTACAGATGTGAGCCCACCATGTCTGGCCTAATGTTTGTAATTTATTTTGGAAACAGATTGTTGATTTTCCAACAGGAGTACTTTAGAGATAAAAGATTTTTTTTAAGCAAAATTGTATCAAGTTAGATAAAAAATAAACTCCTTTTTGAATTTTGTGCATTTGAAGGAAGAAATTGAAAACCAGTTTCTCTTTCCCTCAACTACTTTGTGTTCAATTTTGCTGTTTATTTACATGAAGGCTTAAGATAAAATATGAAGGAAATCTTGAAACTAGGTGATTCTCACATACCTGGATAACATCAGCAGGCTTGTTTATGTGTTCTTTGAAGACTAAGATGGTGGGGGTGTTGGAATTGATGTTGTACTGTCTTGTTATCTCCTCTGCCCCTCTCAAACCCATGTACACATATCCAAAGGATAAATAATCTTTGTAGGCAAAAGCAGTCAACTGTTAGGGCATAAGATAGGAAGAGAATGAAATTGACAGCATAGCATCCAAATTACAAATCAAGTAGGACTCGTTCATGTCACTGGGTGGAGATAGAAGCCAGCATATACGGCTCCACTAGACCTTTCACATGCTGTGGGCTTCCAGGGATTCTATGATGTTCCATGCCCAAAAACCATACCAACAAAGTAAATAAAAATATTTCATTTTTGCACAGATAAAGCAAAATGATCATCTTACTGAGATCTGTACTAGGTGGGAGGCATGGGTTTGGGGAATTACTGGTACCCCAATTGGGTAAGATGGCAGTGACCATGCCAATGGCCAGGAAACCTTCCTCTCCCATCTCATGTCATATTAATGTCAAGAAGTGTGCTGAAGTGTCGTAGAGGGCATCATTCAAAGGGCAGGTTTGGAGTCAGACAGGCTCAATGGAAATCGCATACTCACCATGCTGTAGTGAGACCTTGGGTAGGTTATATGACCACTCTAAGCCTCAGTATCTTGGTCTATGAAATAGGGATAGTATCTCTATCACTGGGTTCTTCTGAGGATTAAGTGATACATGCACGGAAAGCACTAGCACAGTAACTAGCATCAGTAGGTGCTCAGTGTACGGTGGTTAAGTAAAACTTGTGGTCTTCAAACACTTCTCGTGGAATAAACTGTTACTTACAAAAAGGACAAATAGGCTACAAGTTCCAATTCAGAGATTACTTTCCACACACACACAAAATGAAAACATTATGACAGGATAGAAAATACCTTGTATAGCAGCGGCACAACGGGTGTTTGGTCAAATAGAAGGACATGAGGTTTATTCTCCTGTTGCCAGCCAGAGAGAAACTGGACATAATTTTTATTTGTAACCTTAAATTGAAAACAGAATGTTGGTCTCAATATTTAATTTTTAATAATGGTATTATACTCCAGTCAGGAGATAAATCAGATATGCATAAAAGATTGTTTACAAAAAATAAAAAATGCAGACAACTAATCTTTCTGTCTTCATTTGACTAAAGCTATTAAAAGATACTGATTTCACATTTTCATTGGTTTCAATTCTTATATACTGAAATCATAACCACATCCGAAACAATTACTGACCATATTATAAAAACTGAGCTTCCAAAGTTGGTTCTTGCTTAATTATAGAGTACACTTCTTTTGTTGAGACAGGGTCTTGCTCTGTCACCTTGCTAGAGTGCAGTGGCGTCATCATAGCTCACTGCAGCCTCAAACTCCTGGGCTGGGCTCAAGCAATTCTCCTGCCTCCTAGATAGCTGGGCCTACAGGCGCCTGCCACCATGCACGGCTAATATTTCTATTTTTTTTAGAGACAGGGTCTTGCTATGTTACCCAGGCTGGTCTTGAACTCCTGGCCTCAAGTGATCCTCCCACCTCAGCTACCCAAAGTGCCGGGACTATAGGCATGATCCACCTCACACGGCCTATAGTACACTTCTTAATCTAGTAGGCTGCAGAAGATAATGCAATACTTGCCCTTTTTAAATGGCTTAAATAAAAATAAGGTCCACCTCATCTCTACCTTACATAATTTCATTTACTGCTATCTGAATTACTATTTCCCTGTTTATGTCTTAAAATATCCCTTTGAAAGAATAAATTACAAACATGAATACATTAGATTTCTAGCTAGAAATTTTTCATAGTTGTTCAAAAAAGTTTATCTTTCCACACAGCATCCAGAATGATTTACATAAAGCCCAAATCTGATCACTTCACTTCTCTGCTGAAATCTCTACAATGGCTCCATCACCTGTAGGCTAAGGCCAAAGTTCCTTAAAGGGGCATGGAGGTGCTTTGAGGGCCTCACAGTGAGATTCCTGTTAACCCCTCTAACCTCATCCTCTTCTGCTCATCAATGACAACTTCACACAAAGCAGGCTCTTTCATGTCTCCAGACCTCTGCTTGCCCACAACTCATTCCCCCACTCTCTCTCTCCACCTGGCAAACTCAGTACAGGGGTCATTTCTGCCAGGAAGACTTTCCCAACTCGATAGGATGGGCTCCAACATAACGGATAGAATAACTACCTACTAGCTTAGGAGCTGCTTGAAAAGTGTCCTCGACACTCACGTTATTCTGTGCCTGGCACAGAATAGGTCATTTTATATGTTTGAGGACCATCAGGACAACCTATCATCTTTTAGGAAGTCACAATACTCTCTGACCTTTTAAGCTTACTCCAACAAATATTTCTTCTGTGGATAATGATCCCAGCAGGACAGTCTGTGAATAGTGCATGTAGAAATAAGATGGAAATTTTTCTATGTTTGCTTTCCCTGGTATTGTTAAAACAATGCATTATTTAAAGCAAAATGGGAGTCCTTTCCTAGTTACTTTGATCCCTAAACTAAGATACTGGGGGAAAAATTAGGTGCTTAAATATAAAAATTATAAACTAATATGAACTCCATGTTTGGTTTCTTTAGCTCAAACTTTTCTTTGTGAAATTCAATCATATTGTTGTATCATTATAAGCTTCTAAAGTTATTCCAAAAGTAATTGCTTTTATGCAATCTGGCATTTCATAGATATGATCATTAAATATATAACCAAGTATAACTTAGTTTGAATATTTTCATAAGACAAATACCTTCACATAAACAAATTCACGAGCTGGAAAGAAATCCTTTATCCTACTATGTGATCTAATTTTTTTGGTTGTTTAGAAAATAGTCACTGTCATTTTAGGCTCAGGTTCCTATGACACTGTAAAATCTATAAGAAGGTTATTTTTTTTTTTTTTTTGGAGACACAGTCTCAGTCTGTTGCCTGCGCTAGAGTGCCGTGGCATCAGCCTAGCTCACAGCAACCTTCAACTCCTGGGCTTGAGCAATCCTTCTGCCTCAGCCTCCCGAGTAGCTAGGACTACAGGCATGCGCCACCATGCCCAGATAATTTTTTCTATATATATTTTAGCTGGCCAATTAGTTTATTTCTATTTATAGTAGAGACAGGGTCTCGCTCTTGCTCAGGCTGGTTTCAAACTCCTGACCTTGAGCGATCTGCCTGCCTTGGCCTCCCAGAGAGCTAGGATTACAGGCGTGAGCCACCACGCCCGGCCAAGAAGGTTATTAATAAGAATTAATTCTTTTAGTCTCTGTTGTTCATCTGTTTTAATTTTCAGGCTCCTATTGATTTTGTTTAAATGATTTGGTTTGAGTAATTCATTGATATGTCTTGCCCTGCTCAAAATGAAACTCAGGTCTGAGAGAACCACAGATAAACTCCCAGGCAATTAGCAGACCCAGGCACCTCTTAAGCTACTTCCCAGCCATGTTCTAGATCTAGATAGATACTTACTTTCTCCACCAAGTTTCCTGGAAGAAGACTTTCTACAAATTGTCGTAGGTTCTCCTGAACAACTGCATTGTGGAAGAAGGACACTTTCCCATTAATGATTCCTAGGATAGAGGGTGTGCTGTGTGCTCCCAGGTGATGGGCCAGGCGTCTCTCATACCCAGCATGGACCACGCCGATTCCTACACCTGAAAAGTAGGGAAGGTCTACATGAAGCCTGTTTATGTCATCATGGCAGTTGGAAGAAATGCTGATAAGTAATTTTTTGGGGTGAAATTAAAATCCAGACCTAGTAGGAGGAGTTTTCTTTCCTAAAGACTGTCTAGCATTCTTCCACTGCTGGAATTCTAGATCAGTTCAGTTTTTCTGCAGAGCAATCTGGCAGTATTTAAGAAGAATTATAAATCTTTATAGCTTTTAGCCCACTATTTCTAATTTTGGGAGTAGATCATGAGGAAATACTTCAAAAGAAAAATGAGCAATCTGTACATAGTGTTCCTATTCATAGAGAAACAAAAATCCATACACATCTTAAGAGTCCAACATGTATTACATCTTTCACATCATCACTTTCATACTCGAGACCACACTGCATAGTAAATATTGCTAGCTTTATAGATAAGGAAACTGATGCTGGGAGAGGCTGAAGACAACTCACCTGGTGTGAAAGTTAGTGTGCACTGGAACCAAGATCTGAGTCCAGTCCCAACTGACCACCATGACCACTTAGGCCCTGGGTTCTGATCAATTTCTTAGAGACTGACTTACCCTAAATGACCTTACCAGAGATTGCTACATAGATCAGAGGCCAATTTATTAACCTATCCTGGGAAATATGCCTTTCTAGTAAATGTTTTCTTAAGGGTACCAACAAATAAGAAATAAGAAACCAGCCTAGAATCAGGACAGGGGTTGTGGGCAGCTAAGGGGGAGCAAAGGAAAACGGAGGAGCTCTTCTGCACCTCCTGTTCACGCTACCCTTCTCCTTGATCACGGAGGCTCATTCTCTCACCTTCTGTGGGCTGCCTTTTCGGTGAGACCTTCCTTGTCAGCCCAATTTAAAACTGCAGCTTCTCACCCTGGTGTTTCCTAGTAACCATCTCTACTTTATCAAAATGTATCACTATTTGGTGGATTAAATATTTTCTTTATTTGTCTCCCCTCACTAGAACATAAGCTCCCTGAGGGCTGAACAGTTCCTGGCACTTAGCTGCCACTCTTTATTATTCTTATTTCTTTAGAGATGGGGGTCTCCATATTTCCCAGGCTGGCCTCATACTACTGGCCCCATGCAGCCCTCCTGCCTCAGCCTCTCAAGTAGCTGAGATAACAGTTGCATGCCACTGTGCCCAGCCATATTTTTTTTTTGAACAAATAAATGAATCAAGTAAAGTGTTGGAGGTTGGACAGATCCAGATTCAAATCTCAGCTCTGCTATCCATTAGCTGTGTAACCTTAGGTAAGTCATTTAACCTGGCTGAGCCCTGGTTTCTTTATTCATGAAATGCAGATAAGTTATGAGGATTAAATGATGTACTGTAAAAAAGAACCTAACCCACAGCCTGGAATATAGTAGGTGCCTAATTAGTCACAGCTGTTATTATTAAGCATTTCATCCAAGTGGGGCGTGGTGGCTCACACCTGTAATCCTAGCACTCTGGGAGGCCAAGGTGAGAGGATTGTTTGAGCTCAGGAGTTTGAGACCAGCCTGAGCAAGAGTGAGGCCCCCATCTCTACTAAAAAATAAAAAGAAAGAAATTAGCTGGACAACTAAATATACATATAGAAAAAATTAGCCGGGCATGGTGGCGCATGCCTGTAGTCCCAACTACTCGGGAGGCTAAGGCAGGAGGACTGCTTGAGCCCAGGAGTGTGAGGTTGCTGTGAGCTAGGCTGACACCACGGCACTCTAGTCCGGGCAGCAGAGTAAGACTCTATCTCAAAAAAAAAAAAAAAAAAAAAGTATTTCATCCGGACTGTGGTGAAGTCTGACACAGAGACTGTCTCTTAGTGGGTGGGATTTCACCCTCTGATAGGCTCAGTGTCCCCTCCTGCCCGCAGTGGGATAAACAAGGTCGAACTCTCTCTCCTGCTGGCCTCCTTTCCCCATTTTTTCCTAGGCTGCCACAAATATAGCTTTTTCTTCCAGTTAAAACAGAATACAAGTGATTAGGTTTCATCTCTTTTAAATGACTTTTGAATCCTCAGGCTTACGTACATCACCTTCATCAAATGCAGGTGTATCCAAATCTATTCAAGCCAAGTTCTTGGCTCACTTCTACAGAGGACTTCAGTTCTTACTATCATCATCCCATTTCTAACTTCTGGCGGCATCTTTCTTCTCTCCTATATACTGACTATCATAAAGAATAGAATAAAGAATGATAGATGTTTGATGTTTTAAATTTATAGCATTTTTCTCCCTGAAAAGGAAAATACTTAACACACTAACTGTCATGAGAGTTGTTTTTAACTCACTCCACTTTTGACCCCAGGGCTGCATGAAGCACATATAAAATCTTACTTGTTGATGTTCTTATTGTTACAATTCATATTAACAATTTAATTCTAAAAATGTGGATTAAATGAATAGAAGTCAATAAATTTTGTTTTTCTGTTTATGTTTACCTTTAAATTACACTAAAAGTTTTTATTCTATTTTTGTAATAAAACACTGTCCCCAAGGAAAAGTTTCTAATTTTTTTGTGTGGCAGTCAACGTGTTAAGAGTATAAGGACGTGTGCCTGTGGTCCCAGCTACTCAGGAGGATCGCCTGAGCCCAGGAGTTTGAGGCTGTGGTGTGTTATAATCATGCTTCTAACGAGCCATTGTACTCTATCTAGCCTGGGCAACACAGCAAGCCTCCATCTCTAAGAGAAAAACTAAAGTATAATAAGAAGCCCAGAATTTTTTTAGGTTCTGCCCACCCCCTTTCCTAGCTGGGAAAGAAGAGTAAGAAAAGTTGGCAGCATTGTTTTCTCCCTGAGATGCAGGCTGGGAAATGACCATGATGACTGGTAATAAGTTAGGGTCCTGAGTCACAGTGAACACCACAGTTTCCAGCCTCCTCCTGTTTTCAAATTCTCTACGTTCCAAAGTTCAGGATTCGTAAGCAAGCTCAGCTACGCCAACAGCGAGTGAAATCATTCCCGTGACCTGGCTAGATGACAGACAGACGTGCCCAGAAACCCAAGTGAACCTGAGGAGCACGTTCAAAAGCCAGCCAAAGCACATGAGACTTCTTTCACAAACATTACTTGATTTTTATATGAATCAATGTTTTGGCTAATTTGCATATCCTGGGGAATTAAAAACACTGTATTTTTCTCCTCTTTTTGAGGTTATGAGAAGGTCTTCTTCCTGTGCAGTACTAAACATCTCTGTCATGCTGGTAATTTGAAGTGCCCTATTATATTTGCTGTCACTGTGCAACTACAAACACATATTTCATCTTTTAAGGAAATTCCTTCTTTTTCCCTCCAGTAGCACATACGCATTTATTTTCTCTCCACCTTTGAATATACCTTAAAGGATGGCACAGAGCCAAATGGAAGAACACACCACTGTCAAATTTGGCTAAATACAAACCTATTAATAAACAAATTACAAAAATGCCAAATGACATGAAATAAAACAAAATCAAGAACACAGAGCTAAAGCAGAAAAAAATACATATTTTCACCAATATCTAGGCAGATCCTTTTCCTACAGAGTATGAGACTGTTACATACTTCTCAAATCCTTGAAAGATAGGAATTATTCTTTCTTTTTAGATTTTTTTTTGTTTTATTATTATTTTTTTACAGACAAGGTCTTGCTCTGTTACCCAGGCTGGAATGCAGTGATGCAGTAATAGCTCATTGCAACCTTGAACTCCTGGGCTCAAGAGATCCTCCCACCCCAGCCTCTTGAGTAGCTGGACTACAGGTGCACACTACTATGCCGAGCTAATTTCTTTTTGTAGAGACGGGTGTCACTATGTTGTCCAGGCTAGTCTCAAACACCTGGCCTCAAGCAATCCTCCTGTCTCAGCCTCCCAAAGTGCTGGGATCACAGGTGTGAGCCACCGTGCCTGGCCCTTATTCTTTCTTTTTAAATAAGAAGTCATGGTGAATAATCACCTCTTGATCATCCAAATTGAGTTTCCCTAAAATGATATTTGATTTCAAGATGCTCAACCTCCCTGACACTCTGGCAGACCTCCCAGCAAGCCCTGAGTGTGCTATGATGATTTAAATGTGTCTCTTATTTGAGTTTCTTGGGCATAAGGATCAGGATTTACTTATTTTTGAAGCAGTGCAGTCTTTTTTTTTTTCAGAGATGGGGTCTTGCTCTGTCACCCAGGCTGGAGGGCAGTGGAATGATCATAGATCGCTCACTGAAGCCTTGAACTCCTGGGCTTAAGCAATTGTCCCACCTCAGCCTCCTACATAGCTGGAACTACAGGCACGCACCACTACACCTGGCTTATAGCGCGGTGCTTAAGAGAATTAAACTCCTGGGTCTATACTCCACACTGCTGCTTAAGAGAAATGTAACCTTGAATTAGTCCCTTAGCCTTCCTATGCCTTAATTTCCTCACCTATAATATGGGGATAATAACAGTCACTCCTGCATTGGGTTGCTGTGGGGATAAAGATAGTCCATACAAAACCCCCGAATGCAAGCGAACTGAAATGCTCAATAAAAATTATTATCATATATCCTTTAGTTTCTAACACAGTAACTGGCACATGAAAGGTGATAAAGAAAAAAGTTTTAAGTAAGAATATGGAATGGATTTCTTGTCACTTTGTGCATGCTTACTCCTTCTGCACTATGTTATTCTGAACCTGCAAATGTCAGGGTGGTGTTAATTCTGTGTGTGTGTGTGTGTGTGTGTGTGTGTGTGTTTTCTCTACCACTAAATGGTGAGCTCCTCAAGCAGGGACAGTGCTGACTATTTCTGGGCCCTCCTTGAAATGGAAAGCACACTTGTCCATAAATATTGGATGCTGCTTTTGCACACTAGTTATTACCACATTGTGTGACTGTGGATTCTACCTAAATAGGTGCAACATTTTCCTCCAGGTAGAACTGTTCTTTCTTTCATATACTGCAAGTCAGGTGTTCTATGTTATTCTGAGATTATGTGCAAGCTTCCTCAGACCACTCAGCTAATCTTTAAGACTGTCTGCTCTTTCTGTCAATTCAAAATAGTTCTACAGTAACTATCTTAAGAATTGTGATACCTCAACTGGACAGGGAATGGCCACAGATATTGTCCTGATCATATCTCAATGTCACCAAACTGTGACCAAGTGGAAACCAGTTGTTGGCAATCTTCAACCAATCTGAATGTTCCAAAGAGGAAAACGGCCTATAAACCAAAGTAATCTAATACATTTAGCCACAGCCTACCTTCCAAGTTGAGGAAATCCATGGGATTTGGGGAGTGGGGTAGGGAATGGATAAAATACTCAGCAAATATTAATTCTATGGATGCTATTTCCAGCTTCTACCCTTGTCATTTTGAGTCCTGACTTACTAGAATTATATAGCATACAACTGAAAAGAATGGCAAGATCTTCAATCATCAACAATTTAAGACACTGAAAGGCAGTATAGCACCGTGGCTACGAGACTGTAGAGTCAGACTACCTGGGTTTAAGTCCCAGAACTGCCAAACACGAACTGTGACCTTGGATGAGGTACCAGAGGTGAGCTAAGTACCTGTAAAAGAGGGATGGCAATGGCACTTGTCTCACAGGGTTGTTGTTTAATATGAAGTGATACTTAAAATGGTACTAGGCATACGGTAAACTCTCAATAGATATAAGCTATAATTATTACGTCTGTATTGTTTCACATTGAATGTTCAGACTGAAGTTGTTATTTCCAACCACTTCTTTCTGAATTCAACTCTTTCCTTCTGTATTCCCTGCCCACCAGGAGCTCAGATCAGAATGCAGACTGTCACAGTCCCTCTATCCTCTTTCCCTCATTGCTTACATTCAAATGGTTCCAGGAGACAGGTGCCCCCAGGCTCCATGATCCTACCATGAAATATCCTACACTTGTCCCCCTCTCTCTAATCCCACTGCCCTAGTTCTGGCCACCGGTTGCTGTCTCGCCAGGGCTGGTAACCTCTCAGCTTCTTCAATCCCTCCTTCACACAGCTTTACCAGTCAGCTTTCTAAAGCATAGATCTGATTCAATTACTCCTCTCTGTAAAAACTCTTCTTGGCCTTATTACGTACTATAACATAAAGTTCAGCTCCCTCAGCCATCCTTGTCATTTTGAGTTCTGACTTACTAGAATTATAGACTGAGCTAAGACAGGGACTTTAAAGAAGTAGTTAAGTTAAAATGGAGTCACCAGTGTGGGCCCTAATCCAATATGCCTGGTGTCCTTATAAAAGGTAAGGACACGGAAAGAGATACCAGATGCAAAGAGAGATGACCATGTGAATACACACTGAGAAGTCGACCATCTACAAGCCAAGCAGACAGGCCTCAGAAGAAATCAAACCTATTGATACCATGACCTTGGACTTCTAGCCTCTAGAATTATGAGAAAATAAATCTCTGTTGTTTAAGCTACCCAGTCTGTAGTATGTTCTTATGGCAGCCCTAGCAAACTATTACACACAGTGAAATGACAAACACCATAGTATTATCTGCATTAAAATTGATGCTTGAGGGGTGCTTTGTTCAACCAGTAATTATTTATTTATTTATTTTTGAGACAGAGTCTCACTCTGTTCCCTGGGCTAGAGTGCCATGGCATTAGCCTAGCTCACAGCAACCTCAAACTCCTGGGCTCAAGCAATCCTTCTGCCTCAGCCTCCCGAGTAGCTGGGACTACAGGCATGCACCACCATGCCCGGCTAATTTTTTCTATATATTTTTCGCTGTCCAATTAACTTTTTTCTATTTTTGGTAGAGATGGGGTCTCGTTCTTGCTCAGACTGGTCTCGAACTCCCGAGCTCAAACGATCCACCCACCTTAGCCTCCCAGAGTGCTAGGATTACAGGCGTGAGCCACCGTGCCCAGCCTCAACCAGTAATTATTTTCTCCTATGTATTAGGCCCCCAACTTGATATTAGGGGACTATACAGATAAAGCTTCAAATTAGTGATGCAAAATGAAAGTGGCTTATACATAATTGAAAATGTGTCCATAGAAAACACCAATCACCATGAACTTCTGAAGAGAAATCACATTAACTGCTCCTTTCCCCCAATATCCCATACAATTCAAGAGATATAAAAGTCATCTTTTCTTATATAAACATCTTCCAATGAACAAAATGATCTTACCCAAGCCTTCCAGTTCTTGAACTACTTCTTTCCAAACAGGCTCGATATGGATACAGCTAAAGCACCAATCCGAGGTGATCTTAATGAGGTAGGGTTTCCTGAAGCTATCTGGAACCACTTCATTCACGTAATATGAAAAGTACAGTAAATACTTTTCATCAATAGAGTCCCGACGCTCAGAATTAAATGGGAAGTTAAAAAAAGATTCATCGAAATAAAAATTTTCATGGAAATGGCGGAAGCGGTACTCTCGCTGCTTCTGGTGGCCCTGGCTCTCTCCAGCATGTCCATGGCGATCATAATGTGATCGCTTCTCTTCATTGGAAAGAATCTACAAAGATAAAAAAAAAAATGAGAAATCAAAACAACCAAAAAAAGAGGTTCATAAAGTGAGATGAGGGAGAGTTAAAAAAGAAAAGTTTACCCAAGGGACTTTTCTGTAAGCAGCTTGGAAGACATAGGAAGAAAATACACGTACAGATTTTGACATGATTAGATAGTCTAAATGCAGTCAGTCATTCAACATACCAAGAAATCCTTCTCTTTTCTAAAAAATTCTTTGTTTTTTACTTTTTTAGAGACGAGGTCTTACTCTTTGCTCAGGCTGGTCTTGAACTCCTGACCTCAAGCGATCCTAACGCCTTGGTTTCCCAGAGCGCTAGGATTACAGGCGTGAGCCACCGCGCCGGGCCCAAAAAACTTTTCTCTTGATAGAAACATTAAACAAAATTCAACACCAAAATATTTTAGTTGTTTAGTTGTCATGCTCATTTTGGCATTGATTTTGAACTATCACAACACTAAACACTTTAGTAAAACAAATAAACTTAATGTTGATCACCAGGGCTCAATCACAAGAAAATTGACTTGGTCAGTCAGGCCTTACAGGTTGGAATAATTTAAACCAAGACATGAAAAGCTGTGAATACCAAAAAAGTAGCTACAGAATTGAGTCTAGTACCTTGTATGCTGTTGACTTTGTTTTACTTAAAAATAGCTTTGAAGTCTAAAATTCAAAAATCTGTTTTAGGATGATATGTCATTCTATGAGCTAAGCACTTTTTGTTGAAGAGCATTACCCCACACAAATCAGGAAGCTACAGACTTATCTTTTATGCATATTCCGGACCAACCTACTTAAGCTGACATGTTGGAAAAGTATTGAAAATCTTGCGTTTAAATGTATTTGTAATCTTGTGCCAGTTTAATAAATATAGGTGAATTCTTTCACGTAAATTTCTAAAAAAGGCAATAGACATATATTCAAGGTAATTCTACAATTCTAAATTAAAGCCTTTAAAATAGGCCAGTTTTTTCAAGAGCTGAAGTGTTCAGGCACTCATTTCAACATATTGGAAGTGGCTAAATATGTTCTCTCTACTATCACCTAGAAACTGGGTCAAGGGCATGGGGAACATGCACTTTCTCAGAGACCGTTAAGAAACTGATCACCTAAGGCATATTTTATAACAGCTAATGGATGCATCACAAAGTCTGACACGCTACCTCGTAAGCCTTGCTGATCTGAATGAACTTGTCCTCAGCTCCAGGATCTTTGTTTTTGTCAGGATGCCTGAAACACAAATGGGCAGGCAGGGAGAATGGATTTGATGTTTTACACAGTCATTTAACATCCTTGTTCACACAGTTCACACAGTACATCAGACGAAATGGAGGGCCATTTTGTTAGGATAGTTTCTCAAAATAAATGTAGAAGCAATCAGTTGCTTTATATGACTATAATAAATGAAACTCTGAAACAGGTGATTTCTTCCCAAAACACTGCAGCTGGGCACATTTTTAAAGCACCAGACAGTACTGCAGCATTTCAATGAGAAGGGGTGGGGGATTGTGCATGTTTTACATTGCTCCCAACCATTGCTAAAGCTGGCTCAAGGCTAAATCACTTATGCATAAGAACCCACGTCTTTTCCTAGAATGGCAGCATTTCATCTCAATGTTAAAATGATATTGATCTAGGTGTTTCTCCAGACAATACAGGTAGACATAAGGAACAGTTTTAGGATGAGAGTGAATTTGTTTAGTAACAATCATGTTTCGAATAGTATCTTGCTGCTGACTTTCAAATTAGAACATTTTAGTTTTCATTATTACTCTCATTTTATCCCATTCTACCTGTGGATTGCCTTTTACTTATAAATAGATAATAATTTTAAGGCCACATGTTTAAGATGTGAAAAAAGTCTATAGTTCATGCAAAGTTATTTCAACTAATATTAGAACTAAATCTTAAACATTTGCTATTATATATAGCTGGCAATTAACTGTATCCATCTTGCTGGCATGTATTATTTTTTAATCATCCTGTCTTTTTTTTTTTTTTGAGACAGAGTCTCACTCTGTTGCCCGGGCTAGAGTGCCGTGGCGTCAGCCTAGCTCACAGCAACCTCAAACTCCTGGGCTCAAGTGATCCTTCTGCCTCAGCCTCCCAAGTAGCTGGGACTACAGGCATGCGCCACCATGCTCGGCTAATTTTTTTTTCTATATTTTGGTTGGCCAATTAATTTCTTTTTATTTTTAGTAGAGATGGGGTCTCGCTCTTGCTCAGGCTGGTTTCGAACTCCTGAGCTCAAATGATCCACCCACCTCGGCCTCCCAGAGTGCTAGGATTACAGGCGTGAGCCACCAAGCCCAGCCATAATCATCCTGTCTTTATACCAGTTACAGCTTTGGGGATTTTAAAGTTCTGGAAAGAAGGGGCTAGGTTTACTTGGACCCTCCAACAATCTAAATCAGTGTTTTGTACGGATCAATTTTTCAATGTTTACTTTATTAAGAGATTTGTGTATGACAGAATTTATTCTCTATGTAATCACTTCCGTTAACTTCTAGCAAATTTCCTCTAAGGTTCTGGAAAGAAAAACAATCTGGTGGGAAGCAAATAACTACTAAAAACGTGCTAAATACATTGGAATAAAAAAGAAATCTATAATTTGATGAGTTATTCTAGCAGGAATGTGTTTGAATGAATTATACCACATATTTTGATTTCTCTAAACATAAGGACACTTCAAATGCTTGACTGTTGAATTCAGACATCGTTTCTTCCTTAACCATTTAATCCTTGTTACAAATATTAGTGGGGAGAAAAATCTCAGAGGTATAATGAAAACCGTATGACTTAAGGAAACAAGATGGTGGTTCTAAAGCATGTTTCTGAGTGACAAAAAAATATTCAAACTTAGGCTAAAGGCTGAGTGGATAAAAATTATGCAATCATATAAATGAAGATCTAACATATAGAACTCTGTAGGGAAAGAGGAGAAGGAAGAGGCTTTTTAGGAAACTGAACCAAAGAGAGAGTCTTGAGGGCAGCTGAGTTAGAAAACCCAGATCCTGAAACAGAAGCCAGGGCTCAGGAACAGGGAGGAAACCACAAGGCAGTTTCAGCTTATAAGGGAGTATTTTCCTAATTGTGGGAAGATACCACAAGGTTGAAACATTTAAAAAGGGATAAATTCAGCCCTAGGAAAGTAGCATCCTATACTATTTTCAGCAAATAGGAAATTATATTATGAACTCCAATATAATACTCAACCTTTAAATTTCGAAGGAAGAAAATATTGTACTTAGTACTGGCTGTCCAGTTACTCCTAAAGGAATAAAAACAAAGATAGAAAAAGTAATACAACAAAGAATTAGAAAAATTATTAATAATTTATTGTTTAGTTGACTGGACCATGTTATTATCAAATTGATTTCTTAGGGTGGGAGGAGTTATGTTGATAATGTGGATGACAAATGAAAAGTACCTGTGATAAAACTTAGTTATTGGGAGAGAAACAGTTTTCCTGAGAGAAAAAAGTAACTTCAAATGGTTTCACCAAGCAAGGAAAAATTCTTAAGAAGTCTGAAAAATGCTTAGTAAAACATAATAGAGGAAAGCTATAGATCCAATTCTACAATTAACCACTTCCCCCTGCTACAGCTCACTCTGAAAAGTCAAACTGGGAAACACTGCTATTTTCAGTATAGGAAACGATTATGAAGTCAAACTTAAACTATTCCAACTGGTAAAGCATTGCCACAGCCCAAGGAGCAGAATATAACCACAGCAGAATTACAAAAGTAAAGTAAAACTTTAGACTCTTTCTTAATGGATGACACACTCAGTGTATTTCTATGGTGATGAATTATTCCTAGAGAGAATCTAATTAAAGGAGAGAAGCACATGACTTATTTAATTAATATCATAACACCCTTTTCAGCTCTGGGAGACAGAAAAGTCAAACCTATACATTTTCATAGGCCCCACATATTCAAGCTGTTATTTGTGCTCTTAAAATATTGTCAAAGGCTGTACACTGTCCAAAAGAATGTTACCTTATGAATTAACTGCAGATTTATATATTTTGCTTTAAACACAAAGAGGCAAGCATCTGAAAAGATACAGAAAGTAACTCTGGTGTAAAGAGTCACTGGCAAGAGGTCCTGCATAATTAGAGATTGGCTTTTTTAGTTTCCAATTCTGGGGTACTCATGATATAAATATGGTCTAAAACCTTTATTCAAAACATTATATATATATATA
>VBSM01000529.1:8321885-8352881 GCA_008086735.1 Cheirogaleus medius | reverse complement strand
TTGGGGGTGGGGCGGTGACGGGAGGATGGACCCAGGGGGCGGGGCGATGGGGGGAACTGGATCCTGGGGGCGGGGCGGTGACGCGCCGGCGGTCTTGGGGCGGGGGCGGGTCCCGAAGACCCGACGGGGCGCGGCTGCCGTGGCCCGGAAGCGGACTGAGGCGGCCGGGGGTCCTCGTCGTCTGCCAGCCATGGAGGAAGCGGACCGGCAGCTCTTGCGGCGGTCCCGGGTGCGGCTGGTCAGCGAGCTGCAGGTGGTCCAGCTCTGGGATGCTCTGCTGAGCCGCGAGCTCTTCACGCCCGACATGATCGAGGACATCCAGGTGCGTCCCCGTCCCCGCCCAACCGGCACCCGCGCTTCCCGCGCGGCACGCGGCCCTCCCGGTCGGCGGTGGGTACGGCGAGCGGCGCGGGGAGGGTCCCTGAAGGCACAACATGACTTGATGGCCGCGCTCCCGCCCTCTCCCGCCGTGTCGTAGTAGCCGGTACCCATCCCCTTCGCGGAACCATTGCGTGGGAACCCCGTTTTCTCTTCCGGCATCGAGCCCGCACAGTCCTCCCGCGGAAGCCAAGGATCCCAGACATCGCTTTGTGGAGTGTTTGCTAAAGCAGTTCCGCGTCCTGCACCGTCTGCGTGTGCTGTTAGGTAAAGGAAAATCGGAGGCACAACTGAATTTTGAAGAATTTGAGTAAGAAGCAATTCATGAATTGGGGAACACCAGACTGAAAGAGGTTTAGTGTTACGATTACAAAACGACAGAGGCAAGTATTTATTGGGAAGATGTGGAAGCAAAATAAATTATTTTATTGGTTTGGAATTATCAAATTGTTTTTTTTTTAGGTACCTTGTTGGAATGTCCCTAGTTACACAAGCTTAGGTTAGTTGACCGCTTGTGATTGACTGGGTTTTATTTCTGTCTAACATAAACATTTACCAGAAATGACTCAAGTTAAATTTTGCTTATGTTTGCAATTTAAGCAGGTCTCTTATGAGACCTACTTGGTTTTGTCTGCTCAAGGATTCTTCAGGCTTGGTCTCCATTTTAATTTACTTTAACACTTGGGAGGAAGGAGGCATGTGTACTTTTCTTCACTAACATAGAAATTCCAGGCACTCACTCACTTTGGCATCAGACTCTCAGCAGCATGTGCTTGGGCAAGTCCTTTACCCTCTTTGAGCCTCAGTTTCCTGGGCTGTGAAATGGGAACAACAATAATGTCATAAGGGCTAAATGAGATAATGGATGTGAAACAGTGTGGTGCCAGACATAGAGAAAGGGCTCAACATGCCATGTCCTCTTTGGCCAGCCGCTTATGTGCTGTTTATGTTTTGTCAAAGGGTTTTAGAAATGAGGTTGAGATTTTCTTTAAAAACACTTTAACATCTTTGTCTTATTTGACCCTCACCACAGGCCTGTGGGGATATAGGAAGTATTTCCTACAGTGAAGTGCAGTGGGTGTGAGTGTCTGGCGGGAGACCCCGGGCTGGTGCCCTAGGGGTGCCTTGCAGGCTGAATCTCTGGCTTGCGCATTGTCCAGGAGCTTGGCCTTGGCTGGGCCCAGCCAAAGAGTCTTCCTGGTCAATAGGAGAAACTGGTCAATTGAGTGTCATATGAGTAATTACCAATTAATATAATAATAAAGCAAGTCTTATGAACACCTGCTGTGTGGCCTGTACTGGGCAGTGGAAATGCTTTGAGGCCACAGTCCTTGCCTTGAGGCACAATCACAGGGATCAATGCTGGTGGAGGCCTGACTGGTGGGCATTATATTGGGCAACCTCTGCACTGCCCCCCATCTCCAGCTGAGGATGGTCATACCAGCATGCTGGCCTCATGTTGCCAGATCTTTCACATTTTTAAAGAGAAGCTGGCAATCTTTTTTTTTTTTTTTTTGAGACAGGGTCTTGCTGTTTCCCAGGCTAGAGTGCAGTGGCATTATCATAGCTTACTGCAACCTCAAACTGCTGGGCTCAAAGTAATCCTCCTGTCTCAACCTCCTGAGTAGCTGAGACTACAGGTACATGCCACCACACCAGGCTAATTTTTCTGTTTTTTTTTTTTTTTTTTTTTGTAGAAATGGGGTCTTGCTATGTTGCTCAGGCTGGTCTCAAACTCCTGGGCTCAAGTGATCCTCCTGGCTTGGCCTCCCAAAGTGCTAGGACTACAAGCATGAGCTGCCACTGAGCCCAGTCGGAAATCTTGATTTCTCTTTCAAATTTCCAGGCTTAAACTGTTAGCAAAAAATTCAGAATTTTAAAGAATCTTGTGTGAACCACAAGGCCACCATTTTGCCACCTCTGGTATGGCTGATAAACACACAGGTTTTGGAGCCAGATGGATCTGGGCCCTCATCCTGGGTTTGTTACATATTAATAGCAAGTTGCAACAAATCAAAACCAAAAGAACAAACTGTTAGGGCCTAGGGACCACAGGTAGCAAATAACCTGCCATTAGCTTCTGTATTATGCTTGCTTGCTTGCTTAGGAGAGTGGAAAATTTTCAGTTGACCCATATCTGACTCCAGACCTGCCATCTCGCCTGTTAGTATGATTAAGTTTAGAGAAAGTAAGGGGAAGGGTGGTGGTGTATGGCACACAGTGGCCCACAAGATATAGCCGCTAGCCCAGGGTCGAAATGCCCTGGACCCCTGAGGCGCCTGACATGCTTCACATACCTAGTGGAATGCGCCTTGGCTTAGATCACAGAATGAGGAGTGTATTTCAACTAAGTTTAATGTCCGTAGTTAGGCTGCCTCAGAGGCTTCCTCTCGGCTGAATCTTAGCTGCAGCTGGTGACTCCTACAAAACCCATCTCAAGGCTCCAACCCCCTCCCCATTGTGCTAAAACAAGATAAAAATGTAAGATTAATGCTTTCTCTAGCTTTTGTAAAAGCGCTTGCTAATTAGATTTTTAGAGTGTGGTTTTTGCCTTTAAAAGGGGGCCGTTTTTCCTAGCTCATCGCTACTTTCTGTGTTTGCCACTCTGCAGGGCAGGAGTAGTCCTGGCCAGCTAATAAAGACTCACAGTTTGACCCAGTTCGGTTTCTGAGGTGGTCTTTTCTCGCACTCTGGACACAAGCAAGCAAAAAACCACTTTTCCGGGACTCAGTTTCTCTCATCTGTACAGTAGAGAAATTGTAATTTAACCCCTTAAGGTTGTCCAGAGGAAAAAGAATGAAATCATGCATTTAACACAGTGTCTGACTTATTGGGAGTGTTTGGCAAATGTTGAGAAATCCTAACACCATGACCTGTTTGCATGTAACAAACTGTTTTGCTAGTGAGATTCATCTTCTCATGGACGCTGCGGGTCTGTGCTGTTCATTGTAGTAGCCATTGGCCACATGTGGTTATTTAGATGTAAATCTGAAGTAATTAAAATTAAAGTTAAAAATTCAGTTCCTCAGTTGCACTACCCAGGTGCTCATGGGCCACTTGCGGCTGGTGGGTACCATATTGGACAATGCAGATAAAGAACATTTCTGTCATCATGGAAAGTTCTCTTGGATAGTGCTGCTGTAGGATATTATCCCTGTGGATCCCAAGGAACTAGTCCAGTGTTGGGTCTCAAAGGACAGGCAGCAGATAACCCGCATCTTCCTCTTGTCTTAGTGACTGGCCTGTCATTCTGACACCTGTCCGTCGACCTTGACCATCCTCTCACCTCTGTTCCAGCTGCACCATCTTTGCCACCTCCTATCCTGCCTGTGGCTCACTCCTTTTCATTGTCCACTCTGACCACAGGGGGGATTTTTTGAAAAGACAGATCTGACTCTGTCTCTCCCTTCTTAAAACTCAGAGGGGGCTCCTCCCAGCTCTCAGGATGAATTTCTTGGCCTGGTCACACAAAGGTTGTGTCCCTTCCCACTGTCCACCTACCCCCCTTATAATTCTTTGAATTCACTATTCACTTCCTGATGTTCCCTGGGGTCTCAGCTGAGACTTTCCCTCCTGGGGGCTTTCCTGACCCCCCAAGGCTGAGTCGGGTGGTCCTGTAACTTCTCAACCCCATGTGTCCTCTGTCTGGGCACTTCTGTCCTTGCTGTGTCATTGCTGGTTTGTCTGATTGCATCCCCCATTAGGCATTTGCTCTTTAAGGACTGAGGCTGTTCACTTAGCACAGTGCTGGGCACGTAGTAGATACCTCTAAAATACTGAATAAATAGGTAAACACTCAGTGCACCTGCACGCTCCATTTTTGCCCACGTTCCTGATTGTTTAACTTACACTAAAGGGGAAATGGGGGGACAAGTGAGAGCCACATGAAAGTATGTGGATAATTAGTGTCATGTCTTTCTTTTCAAACAGCGTGCAGGCTCTGGATCTCGGCGGGATCAGGCCAGGCAGCTGATCATAGACCTAGAGACTCGAGGGAGTCAGGCCCTTCCCTTGTTCATCTCCTGCTTAGAGGACACAGGCCAGGATGTGCTGGCATCATTCCTGCGAACCAGCAGGCACTCAGCAAAGCTGTCGAAGCCGACCCCAGGAAACCCTGCCCCAGTGGTGCTCAGGCCAGTGGACACTGGTTCTGGAGGATTCAGTGATGTCTGTGAGTATCAAGAGAGTGGTTGGTGGGTGGGGAGGGACTGTTGGTATGGCTGGGTAGGCTGAGATTCAGAATTGAATTTTGGTGTTGTCTCTCTGAGTGCTCATAGGGGTGGGTGGAATATTCCAGTAGCTCTTCAGGAGATTTAATTCTGACAGTCCTTCCTCTGAAAAGCTCTGCTGAAATCTGTTTTGGATGTGTCAGGTTTTGTTTTTGGTTTTTCCCTACCTTTGATAGAGCATGTCCCAAGTTTTGAGCTATGTTTCTAGATCCAGCTATTGTTTAAGACTTGCCTTTGGTCCGGGTGGGTGGCTTGGACTAACCCATGCCTGGGGGCAGGAGGGAGGCCTCTGCAGAGTCTGCCCTGTACAAACACGCCTCTGCACGTGTGTCCCTTGCCTCCTTCCTCGCAGCAACCCTGCAAGGCAGGTATCAGACCCATCCTTGTTGAGGATACTGAGGCTCAGGGAAAATATAAAACATTCCAGTGTCCTGTAGGACTCTCTTGCCTCTTCCCAGTCTAATCCCTCTCCCCCTTACCCAAGGTCATCTCTGCTCTGACCTCTATCGCCATGGTCCCTTTTGCTCGAGTTAGGGTGGAAAGCTTAGTAGGTGCTCACAGTGAGGGCAGAGAAAGATTTCTTCAAACAGAGATTAGGATAGAAAGGTTTATTTACTTTTCCCTGGGGAGGGAGAAAAAGGACCAGCACCTGGAGGTGGAAAAGGAAGAATGTGCCGCCAAAAAACCAGCTATTGAGGCTTTTTAAAGGGGGTTGTAGACTGGCAGGTGCAGTGGAGAAACTGTTACAATCAGCTCCTTTGTTTCTTCTTGGCGGCAGGTAGATAACAAAAACTGTGAGGATGTCAAAGTCCAAGAGTCCTGCCTTTCCTTGAAGAAGGGATTATCGCAGCAGATGTGACTCTGTCCTTGGGATGTGGCTGAGGCCTGGATCTTGCACCCTGCTGTTTGCTCAGGAACTCTTTAGACTGTAACAAAGCAGATTCTCACAAAACAATTTTTTTTTTTTTTTTTTTTTTGTGACAGAGCCTCACTCTGTTGCCCAGGCTAGAGTGCCATGGCATCTCACAAAACAATTCTGAGCCAGAGAGATTTACATCTCTTTTCCGTCCATTCAGCACTCTTTAGAAGTTGTGCAAAACAGAACTTCTGCAGAGTGCCTATTAGAGAGAGAACTGTAGGATTGATCTTTACTGGGGAAATTGGGGGGCTAAGTATTTTCCTGTTATTTCAGCAAGGCTGCCCTTTTCACTTGTCCTTCAACTTCAGTGTAAATGGTCGACTCCCTGGTGGTCTAGTGGCTAGGATTCAGTGTAAATGGAATCCTATGCACTCTCTGAGTCTGGCTTCTTCACTCATCATTGTATCTGTGAAATTCATTCATATGGCTTTGCATATCAGTAGTTCGTTATGTTTTATTGCTGGTGGTTCCTATTCCGAATAATCCACAATTTCTTTAACCAGTCTCCTGCTGATGGCCATGCGGGTTGTTTGCAGTTAGGGCTTTGTTCTCACAGCAGCACATGGGGATCTAGTGCTTCCTATTTCATGGTTGCCTGGTGGACCGTTGCATGGTATTGATGCTAATAACAATAACAATAGTAATAGTAATGGTTAACATTATTGAGCACTTATTATTTGCCAGGCACTGTTCAGGTGCTTACATAAATGATCTAATTTAATCTCCCCAACTCATTTTCATAAGGCAGGTGCTACATGTTTCCCATTTTACTATTGAACAGAGTGAGTCACAGATTGGGAAATGACTCGCCCCAAACCACACAGCTACTGAGAAGTGGAAACAAGATTGCAGACCAGGCTTCCCCATTCTTTTTATTTATTTTTTATTTTTTTTATTTTTAACATTTTGAGCACTGAGAGGGAACAGGCTGCCCCATTCTGTCTGCTCTGCCGCCGGGTAGCCCCACGTGTGCCTTGTGCTGTATTTCTTTAGCCAGCCCTTGTTAACGGATGCTGTGTTGTTTCCCCAGTGGCCTTGCCTGTCTCTGAGAGGGATACATGCCTAGACATGAATTGTGGGTTCGAGGGTACATGTTTCCTTCTGTTAGATGCTACCAGCTTATACTTCAAAAATGTGTCATTTTTTAATCTCACCAACTATGACTAAGGGTGACCATTTTCCCATATTTTTGCCAACAATGAGTATTAACATTTTTTTCTTATGTGGTGGGTAATAAGTAGTACCTGAATGAGTAGTGCTGAATAACTGTGTGATTTTGGACAATCTATTAAAGCAGAGAAGCAAACAAACATGATTAAGATATGAAGCTGCATTTGCTTGAAGTGTAAGGAAGAAGATTGTTTCTGGAATTGTTTATATTCATAGGCAGGTAAAATATAAAGTTCATCTGTTGTCTGGTTCTAGGAAATGTCAGTTTGAGTCATTTAGGAGCAGCGGTCTGAATTTGAAACTTCCTGTTCTTTTGTAAGGTATTTTATTTCTTGTTAGTTGTGAATATTTATTCCTAGTAGGAGCTTAATTTCTAAGGGTAAATAATAACAGCAATAATAAGATCACTTTAAATATGAATATCACTTTATAGTATACATAGTGTTTATTTTATTTTATTTTTTTAAAGATACAAGGTCTTGCTCTTCGGCCTAGGCTGGGGTGCATCCTCCTGGGTTCAAACAATCCTCCCACTTTAGCCTCCAGAGGAGCTGGGACTACGGGCACATGCCACCATACCTGGCTATTTGTTTTTAAAGACAGTATCTCTCTATGTTGCCCAGGATGGTCTTAGAACTCCTGGCCTCAAGTGATCCTCCTGCCTCAGCCTCCTGAATAGCTGGGATTGCAGGTGCAAGCTACCAGGCCCGGCCACAGTGCTTTCTCAGGTCATCAAAAATGCCCTGTGAAGTGGTAGGCAGGGCAAGCCCCTCTGTTTTTAGACTCCATTTACAGGGAAGGAAGCTGAGCTTTGAGAGCAGCACAGTCACAAAGCAAGTTCAAGTGCAGAGCTAGAACTCGGGCCGGATCTTCTAGCTTAATACAGTGACTGCACCGTTTACCCTGATGCTGCTGAGAGACAGCCTTTTTAGGTGCTGGGCCTTAGACTCCTGAGGACTGCACAGAAATGTTTCCCAAGGTACGTTTTATGGTGACCCACAAAGAAAGAGCTCTGTAGTCATGAAAGTGTGGGAAAATCTGGATAAGCAGGAGTAGGGCCACCAACGGGACTTCACCGAGTCTTTAATAAGCTATGCAGGAAAGGGTGCTGTAGATTGGCATTTCTCAAGCGGGGGCAATTTTGCCCCCACCCACCAAGGGACATTAGGCAATGTCTAGAGACATAGTTGGTTGTTATAGCCGAGGGTGGGTGGATGCTACTGGCATCTAGTAGGTAGAGGCCAGGGATGCTGCCAAACATCCTAAGATGCACAGGACAATTTTTCATAGTAAAGAATAATCTGGCCCACAGCGACAGTGCTGGGGTTGAATATACATACTGCTCTGGAGTATGTGTGTCAATGAATAATAATAATAACCATGGGCCGGGCGCGGTAGCTCACGCCTGTAATCCTAGCACTCTGGGAGGCCGAGGTAGGAGGATCGCTCAAGGTCAGGAGTTGGAAACCAGCCTGAGCAAGAGCAAGACCCCTTCTCTACTAAAAATAGAAAGAAATTAATTGGCCAACTAAAAATATATATAAAAAAAATTAGCTGGCATGGTGGCGCATGCCTGTAGTCTCAGCTACTTGGGAGGCTGAGGCAGAAGGATTGCTTGAGCCCAGGAGTTTGAGGTTGCTGTGAGCTAGGCCATGGCACTCTAGCCTGGACAACAGAGTGAGACTCTGTCTCAAAATAATAATAATAATAATAACCATGATCAGTTTTATTGAGCTTTTAATTTGTGAGGTATTGTTTTATGTGTTTGACATATATCAATCATTTGAGGCCTTACTACAGTCCTGTGAGGTCGGTAGTTGCTCCTTTGGTCCCATGATGCAGATGGGGAGAACAGAGGGCCAGAGACTCTGATCTACCTGCCCAGTGTCACACAGCTCGTGAGTGGTAGAATCGGGCTTTGAACCCAAAGGTACTCAGGCTCTGAAGTC
This sequence comes from Cheirogaleus medius, assembly GCA_008086735.1. Lineage (NCBI taxonomy): Eukaryota > Metazoa > Chordata > Mammalia > Primates > Cheirogaleidae > Cheirogaleus > Cheirogaleus medius. The sequence goes on along the minus strand of VBSM01000529.1, from coordinate 8,344,236 downwards.
CAGACTCATTCCATCACTGCCTCATAAAGAACTAATGGCTCATTCTCTTTCTTGTCCTTGTATTTGTGCCATTTAGTCATTAGCTTACTCAAGTATTTGATAGGTACCTGCTGGGTTCTAGGCATCAGCTAGGTGTTGGGGGTGCAGCATTGAACAAAGATGCACAGTCCTTGCTTTCACGTGGGGAGGGACAGACATTTAATTCATGCCTGCACAATTAGGTCTTTAATCACAGCTGTGGTTAGTGCTTTGAAAAAGTTGAACACGGTGCTTTGGGAGTGCATTCCATGGGGGCTCACCAGAGAGGTGGCTTTGTCTTTGAATGTTTGAGGGGAAATGCTGTTTCCTTCAGACTGGGATTAACTTGCTTAGTTTCAGACATGATGCCTTGTGTGTAACTGCCTGTCCCAGCCAGGACCTCTTGCATGGGAGGGCTGGGAGAGCTATTGGTGGCTATATTAGGGCTCTCCAGAGATGTAGAATCAATGGGAGAGATATATATGTATATATATATAGAGAGATAGATACACACATATATGAGAAAGAGATTTATTATAAGGAATCGGCTCATGCAATTACGGAGGCAGAGAAGTCCCATGATCTGCTGTCTGCAAGCTGGAGACCCAGGAAAGCTGGTGGTGTACTTCCAGTCTGAGTCTGAAGGCCTGAGAACCAGGAGTGCCAATGATGTAAGTCCCAGATTGAAGGCAGGAGAAGACCGACGTTCAAGTGGTCAGACAGAGAGAGATTGAATTCTCCCTTCCTCCACTTTTTTGTCCTATTCAGGCCCTCATTGGATTGGATGAGGCCACCTACAGTGGGGAGGGCTGTCTGCTTTACCCAGTCTATCCATTCACATCCCAATCTCATCCTGAAGCACTCTCACAGACATAACCGGAAATAGTGCTTAACCAAATATCTGGACACCCTGTGACCCAGTCAAGTTGACACGTGAAATTAACATCACAGTGGCTTTCTCTGCTCATGCCTTACCTGGATTGGAACTTTCTTGAAAGTATAAGTAGGCTCTTTAGCCCTCCCTGGCACCCTGGCCCCTCCATTCTGGCGCTGGTGGCTGTGTTCACCTCCTGTTACCACTCAGGCCTCCTAAGCCTCCCACTCCCCTCTGGCAAGTGGGGATAAACGACAGACAGTACTTATTTGCTGCGGGGACTGCTCTGAGGAGTAAGCGTGGCAGTGCATGGCAGGACTTTTGGGGCCTTGTGTTGAGTGAGCACTTGGTTGGGTGGGTCAGCTCTGCTTCCTTCTGTGATTTCTGAATTGCCAAGGGCTGGGGAGGGGCTAGTCCTAGGGCATCTACCCTTCTGTAGGGTCCCCCAGATCCCCGCATCCCCACTTTCTTTCTGTGTCATGACTGAGAATCACAGAGTGCCTTGACCATCCTGTGACCCGACCAGCCACAGGTTTCTCCCAGCAGACTTGAACCCAAACCAGGGCCTTGCATATTCCCAGGCACACTGACAAAGGTATCTAGGTTTACTAGAAAGAAACTAGACCTTAACTCTCCTATAAACTCCACACCCGGGTGATCCGCTTGCTGTGGACGTACCTGGGTAGGACACCCCTTTTCTCTCGCTGCCGTCCCGAGGGTCGCTGCAGCCACTCTGTGCCTAAGCTCCCCTGATAAATGCTCTGCACTGAGCACCCTGGCGTCTACTGCTTCTTTCTCTGGAGTTGCAGCTGACTCCATCTCGGGATGGTTTGGGGCATTCCCTTGTGGATCCCCTCCCCTTGCTGTTGCTTTTGGGGAGATTCCAGCCAATTGTTCAGTGGGACAAAATGCCTTCCTTCCCTCGGGCAGCAGAAGGGATGTGCTTTCCCCCTTCTCTTTAAGTTGGAGACATGGGCACATGCCCAGTGACCCTCAGGCTGTAAGACGGGTTCTTTTGCACACATACTTAGCCATGCGTTTTGCTGTCCCCCTGGGAGCCGCCATTTTGGGAGAAACTGCTCTCAGGCACCACGTATCTGACCATGGCATCCTCCTTGAGGGTCCCCGAGCATGCCGCGCTCTTGAAGGCTTTCCTCTCTTTGTTTGTGCTGTGCCGTCTGCCGGGATGTCTTCCTTACCCCTTTCTTTTGGGAGCCCTTTGTTGACTTTTCCCTCCACAGACCCCTGTGACCTGTCGCCCCCGCCCCGTAGCCGTTTGGTTTGTCCATTGATAGTGCTAATTGGGGAATGAATGAGTTCCTCAGTAGTAGAAAGTGGTTACAATTCTGGGGGGCAGTGGAATTTTGGAAATGAGCACACATTCTCAGAATTAAATCTGTGGACTCTAGGAGTCTTCAGTCTAGGTAAAATCATTTCTAATTTAAAAAATGGGATGTAAATGCTTTTCTGGCTTTTAAACTGGCAAGAGAATAGTTCCCAGCAAGAGGTTCAGATGCGCTCTAAGCAAGGAGTGGCACCATCGTTGGAACTCGAGTATAGGTTTCACCACAACCTGGAGGTAGCCACTGTGTTCTTGTTTAAAAAAGAAGAAATGTCTCATGACCTTATAGGCTGGTGGCCAGTTAAGTTTTGCTAAGTGAAATGAAAACTCTTTGACATTGAAGGAAAGTGACCATCTTTATTCATTTATTCATTCTGCAAATATTTCCTGAAGACCTACTGTGTGCTGGGCCCCGTGGACTCTGCAGACAGCCAGCATCTGCTCTCCTGGAACTTCCCTTACCTTTTTCTGTTCTGGGGTTTCACATGAAAGGAATCACACTGTCTACACTCTTTTGTGTCTGGATTTTATGCACCATGTTTTCAAGGTTATCACTAGTGTTGTATGAATTAGTAGCTTGTTCCTTTTTAGGCTGTGTGGTGTTCCCTTGTATGGCTGTATCACAACTTATGCAACTTACCCATCAACTTGTGTTGGATTGGTTGTTTCCAGATTGGGGCATTATGACTAAGGCCTCAGTGACCATTCTTGGCCAATTCCCTAGTATTTTATACACATATATTCTCATTTCTCTTGTATACATACCCGAGGATAGACTTACTAGTCAGAGGGTGGGTGTGTGTTTAACTTTATTAGAAACTTTTACAGATATCCAAGGTGGCTTTGCTTTTCCCACTACCAGAGCCTGAGGGTCCCCAAGTTCTCCCACTAGCAGAGCCTGAGGGTCCCCAAGTTACTGCTCTTCTGTGCTTTTGGGGCTGTCCTCACAGAGTCCCTCGACCCTGCCTTGTTGGACCGTGACATTCATGTTTCCCTCTTTCTCTGTCTCTCCAGGTGCTCCCAAGACACTGAGGGGAAATGCGGATTTGGTGAGTCTTTGTGTGATTTGGGGCCAGTTGCTTGGGCTCTGGGCCCTTCCCTCTCCACTGGCCAGGGCCTTCCCTGCAGCTGTGTCAGGAGCCCAGGGAACCCAGCGCGGCTGGGGGGTGGGGTTCCAGTCCCAGCCTTCCCGGCTCCCTGACCCTGCCCAGCACTTGCTGACATGGCTTGCTCAGCCCTGCTCTTCCTCATGTGTGAAGTCAGGGGGCAGACCTCAGAAGGGGCAGGCGCCACGCTCAGCTGTGTCCCCCCATCCCAAGTCACCACTGTCTCATTCACAAGCATTCATTGTGTGGCTCCATGTGCCCTGGGCTCTGCTGGGGTTCCCTGGGGAACAGCCATCAGTCTAGCAGGGGAGAGAGAAGTTAGGCAAATGAATATCTATTTAATAAATACAATCAGTGATACGTACCGTAAACAAAAAGAACAGGCTCCCATGGGAGAGAATTACAAGGGGAAGGTGCTTAGGGAGGCAGCAGCCTCAGACACTCGGGGTTGGGGCCTGGGCATGAGTTCTCAGGTGAGCCCTGGACTAGGTGACCTGTAAGGTCATTTTGGGGTGAACATTTGAGTTGTTGGATTTCCAAGCTAGCAGCTCCCATCCCTAAATACTAGGAGCTACTCTTCTCTCCAGAGTTTAGCCGAACTGCTGGTCCCCGCCCGTCTGTCCTGCGGGTGGTTCTCTCCCGCCTGCACTGCTGGCTGTCGACCCCTTTTCCTGTCCCGTCTCTCCAGACTGTTAACCACATAAGTGAGAACCGTGGGCGGCCTCCTGGGGTGTGCGCCCAGGCCGTGGGTTTACGTCGGTCCCTGTGCTGGGCAGGCGTACGTCCTGAACGCGGACCCTTGTGGCCATTGCCTCATCATCAACAACGTGAACTTCTGCCCAGACTCGGGGCACAGCACCCGCGCCGGCTCCAACATCGACTGTGAGAAGCTGCAGCGCCGCTTCTCCTTGCTGCATTTTGCGGTGGAGGTGAAGTGCGACCTGACGGCCAAGGTACCGTCGCTGTCTGTGGGGGCGAGTGGGGACGTGGCCCTGCGAGGGACCCCGAAAGCCAGCTGACTATCCAGGCGAGCCCTTACATCTGTAGGACCGTGCGGGGCAGTCTGGCCGGTGGTTCCAGGGGTCAAGCTTCAGACTCAGTGAAGCCTGGGCGTAAGGACTGGCTCTCTCGGCTACCTGCCGGGTGACCTCCTGTGCCTCAGTTTCTGTGTCCAGAAAGCAAGAATAATACCCACCGGGTCGTGGGGGTTAGGTGAACAGTGCCCAGGCATAGCAAATGGTGGCTGTTAGTACCGTTAGGACTGTCATTACTTCAGTGCCGGCCCCCAGGAGCCAAGGAAGTGCTGTGCCCAGGCCTTCGGGCGGGGCCCTCTCACCGCCTGGAAATCTGTCCCAGCTTCCGGCTCACCTGTGCCCTCTCTCATAGAAAATGGTCCTGGCTTTGGTGGAGCTGGCGCGGCGGGACCACAGCGCACTGGACTGCTGCGTGGTGGTCGTCCTGTCTCACGGCTGTCAGGTAGGGGGCCCCCTCCGCTCTGCCCTGCTCCGCGGGTGCAGGCTGTGCTGAGAGGCTGTGCAGGAGCCCCGTCCCTTCCTGTGTCCCAAACACCCCTGGCTTTGTGGAGAAGAGCTGTGGAGCTTTGGGGCCCTGTCCACCTCCCGTTGCTTCCTCAGGAGCCGTCTGGTCCTCTGAGGAGTGGGCTGTGCCCTCCTGCATCAGAGGTTCCCGGATTGCTGATTTAGGAGGTCGGGTTGGGGCCTGGGAATTGTATTTCTTACAAGTTCCCAAGTGAGACTGCTGCTGCTGGCCCAGGGGCCACACTCTGAGAACCACCGGTCTAGCCGAAGCTGGCCGGTGTGCTCCCGCTGGGCCACCTGGCCCCTAGAGGCACGTGCATGTGAGACACCTGGAACAGATGCTGAGCAGGGCCCTTCCAGAGCCAACCGGATCGGTCTAAGTCAGCCTCGTGCCCCTGGCTGAGACCTTCCGAATACTTGGTCCCCCCTCACAAAACCTCTGAACAGGCTGTTGGATTCCTTCCTACCCTCACTTCTAGATTTTGTAACCAGGGTTCTTGGTCTTCTAGGCCAGCCACCTCCAGTTCCCAGGGGCCGTCTACGGCACAGACGGATGTCCTGTGTCGGTCGAGAGAATCGTGAACATCTTCAACGGGACTGGCTGCCCCAGCCTGGGAGGGAAGCCCAAGCTCTTTTTCATCCAGGCCTGTGGAGGGGGTAAGCAGCTCCTGGCGGGCGGATCTGGTGGGGAAGGAGCCGCCGCCTGCTTCTTTCTCTCCCAGCCCCTCAGAGTCCCTGGTCTCTCTCCAGGCAGTCGGGGGTCCCACCGTGGCAGCACCTCCACCTGACTGGAGCAGGCCGCGGCCCTGTCGCTCTGCAGAGGTTGGAGTCACGGCGCAGTAGCACCATGGGCACGTGCTCTGCAGCCTCGGCTCCAGACACTTGGCACAAACACACTCAAAGCAGAGGAGAGAGGAAAAAACCTTGTTATTTTCCTTGTCATCATTCCCCAACCTCCATCAACTGCACGGCTTTTCCACCGTCACAGAGCAAGGGAGGCCATAGCTGAACTGCAGGGAGAAACCAGAGTTTAATTGTGGGAATTCCCAAGGCCCCAGGTCCAGGGGATTTGAGGAATAGTTTAAGGATTATTTGTAGTTTTGCCGTATGCCCTGATTTTAAACCTGACCCTACTTACTGTTACCTGACTTTCTTGTAAAAAAAAAAAAAAAGAGAGAGAGAGAAGAGAGAGAAACGGGTTTCCTGGCTTGTGGGTCATGACAGGGGTAGTGGAAACACTAGAAATTCTGTCCCAGGGAGTCCCCTGTGCCCTGGGCTCTTCAGGGGCTGGAGCATTTGAAAGGTGTATCCGTTTCTTGCCCCGTAGCCTGATCTGCCAGGGAAGTGGGCATCGTTTTCCCACAGAAATGTCCAGCTTGTCTGGGGGGCACCGTATCCGCTGACAGCCTGTGACATGGGCACCTGTGGTGTATTTCTTCTGTGCCCTTCCTACTGTCCCATACTGTCCCACACTGGCAGGGTGGGGCGGGGCTTGTCTACGAGAGCAGGCTCTGGTCACATAATTCATCCAGTAAGCGTTCATTGAGCACCTGCTGTATACACCAGGCTGTGTGTTAGGTGCTGGGGACAGAGGGAAGATAGGATCTCAGTCCCCTGGAATGTATAATTTGACATGAGCTGTATTAAGTCACTGTCATGACCCATGCCCGTAACTAGGCCACAAGTGACTGAGGACGCATCATTCAACCCTGGATTGGCTACTCACTCATTGTGTTATATGGTCCTGGGCCAGTCAACCTCTAGAAACCTAGGCAAATGGGCGACTCACAGAACCCACCTGGTGGCATTACCATGACAATATCCAGTGCACTAATTACTGTGTGTGTACAGTACCTAAAATGTGTTCATTTTACTAGCTGAAAACCCAGACTCCCCGTGTTCCCCCATTCCAGAAGACCTAGTGCCCCCTGCGCCCCTGTCACCAGCACAGCTACCTCAGAATAACAGCATTAGGAAGGGGGAGGCAGCTGCTCTTGGGGGTTCTGGATGTCCTGCTCTAACTCACCTTTCTTTGTATCCAAAACGCGTGGTCAAGTGATGCCCTCACTCTGGAGCCTGTGGCCCCTCTCTCATGCGAATCAAATGAAAGGTGGAGAGGGCAAGGGGCCGTGAATGAAGGTAGGCGGGGTGCCCGCCTTCTGGACAGTTAGCTCATCTTGTGCACCCCTCCCCCATCCATTCTCAGCAGCAAGGAGGACTTTTGTCACGTGCATGGCTTCAGTGTCACTCTTTGGATTCCTTAGCGGGCCTACGAGGCCTCTGATGACGGGCCCCTGCCACTTTTGTCCCCCACCCCCAGCACGGCTCAACCTTCCCAGGATGTCCCAGGCCCTTCCTTGCTCCTCTGCTTTCTCCCCTGGCTACTTCTGAATCGTCCATCCTTCTGGTTACAACTTATTGTCATTGTCTCCAGGAAGTCTTATCTAGATATACCCCCTTCCTTGTACAAGGTCAAGGTTAGCTGGCCCCTGTGATCTTGCAGGCCCTTTCCTTCTGCTGCCATATCGCTTTCTCCTTGGATTGGTATGGCCTCATCCCTGGTAGCTCAAAGGGTGGAGCTAGGCCTGCTACCCCCAAGCCGGGCCCCAGCCTGGAACGGAGCTCACAGTCTGCTCGCATCTCATGTGGATTCTAATTGTTTGAATTTGAAGTAGAACCATATAAAAATATCTCTGAACAGAATTTGAAATAATTTAGATTCCTGCCATTAAAACAAAACAACAAAACAAAAGAAAACTTACTGGGAGCAGCAAGATTTCCAAGCTCTGGAATGTAGTGAGTAAGATGCTCCCTTTGGAGTTCTGGTCCCTGCTTTGCCCCTGGCAGGCTGCGTGACCTGGTGTTTATCGCTGTTGCCACATGGTGGCGCCACGTCAGCCAAGAACAGAAATACACAGAAACGTCCCCTTCTCTGCCACTGTGGCGGGGTGTCCTGTTTACATGCATCAGGGCACCTGCCCTGCATTTTGGTGACTCTTATATTGCTATTTTAAAACTCACTGTTGTGATAATTTAAAACAATTTAAAAATCCCGCAACACATGCACCCCTTCATTAAGAGCTAGCGCAACACCAGGGCTGGAAAAACGTGCCTCAAAGTCATTCATTTTGGTGTGGGATGTCAGCGTGGTACAACACAAAACAGCAGGACACACTTGGCTGAAGGCATGTGGCCGCCTCTGTGAGGCCAAGCTGTCAATTTTGGGGTGACCCCTCATCAGAATTTCAGAGGTCATGCGGAGAAGGCAGAAAGCAGCAGCAGTGTGCTGCGGTGGTCGTGGACTTCATGTGCGGGAGAACATCGCCTCCTCCCACTGTGTATTCATTCTTGCGGGGAAATGAGTCTTGCCTTGCAGGGAGTTGTGCATTAATGAGGCTGTCTAAGAACCAAGCTGCGCACAGGAGGCATCACCCGCAGGCTGGGCCTTCACATCAGATTTGCAGGATGGGCATGATGCAGGCATGGAGCTGCAGTAGCATCCCCCGTCTGGCCCGCTCTTCTTCTTTCCCCACACCCCTTCTGTGATCCCAGTGTCTGTTCTCCATGTTTGGCAGGCTGTCTCTCTGCTCACCCCTGTTTCCTTGGGCCATTCTGATGGCACCCCGCTCCAGTGGCCCCTGCACAGCTGCAGCAGGCTGCCCCGGCACACCAGACACGGTCCCACTCACGTCCCCGGCCTCCTCCCTCTGCTGCTGCACAGACACCTGGGGCAGATTCCGGAATCTCTACCAAGAACACAACCAGCAGCAATGAACTGAGAAAGCCAGAGACGAGTATGGCTTTTGCAGATATGAGACCCTCACGTTGCAGGCTGGGGGCCCTCCAGGGGAAGCAGCAGGGTGGTTGAGAGGCAAAAAGTCCAGGGCAGAGGCCTGCTCCCCTGCATGTTATCTGGGAGGATGCAGATCGCCAGCAGCTCCGGAGCTTTAGCTGTGTGGAGCGAGAGGTCAGTAGATGTTATTATTATGGGCTTGCCAGAACCGTCTCTGCCTCCTGCAGATGGGCCCCCAGCTCCCTGGGTGAACTGTGACCCCCCCTCCGTCACATAGATCCAGCCACACCAACCTGCTGGCTCTGCAGCCCAACGTGTGTCATCTCTCCCACCAGGACTGTTCTCCCTGTTCTCTTGAATCAGAGCCTGGGCCACCGTCACCTTCTCCAGGAGTGTTTCCCTAAGGAACCCTCTGGACCACTCAACTCTGCCCCCTGCATTTTTCTTTTTCTAACCCAAGCTCTTGTTTGCTGCCCCCTGGACCCCCCATGAGCCCTATGGCAGAGGACCTCATGCCAGGAGCCCTCCTGCAGTGTCACCGTTTTGATGGCTCTGTGGCTGAGCTGTGTGTGGCCTGAGTCCTGCCCTGACTTCTCTGTTTTCCAAGCCTGACACTGCTTTAGGGGAGTTTGGATTTTAAAACTGAAAAGACAGAAAATATGACAACATAAAAAAAATCATCCAGAATGTGAGAGCTGATACAGACCTCTCATTTCTTCCTCTTCCTTTTGGATCCCAGCCCCCGGGCACGGTCAGCCTTTCGCATTGAACACAGTTGTCTCTGAAGCATTTCCGCACATCTCTGTGGTCTTCATCACCAGTTCAAATGACTTTATGATGTTCCGTTTTCATGATATGCACTCATTTATGAAACCATTTTCCTAATGGTGGCCATTTAGGTGACATCCAATTTTTGGCACACATGACCACAGGTGCCTTCATATAGGGAGCTTTCATGTGAACTTGAATTCTTTCCTTAGGAAAGTACTAGATTAGAAGATGTAAACATCTTCAAGCGTTTCGTTACCTGTGACTTGGTATGTGTTTGTATGTTTCTGATGTTTTCTTTGATTTCATGAAAGGATTGTGATAGCTCAAGAAGTACAAATATTTCAGTAGAACAAAATGGAGAGGAAGTGCAAGGAGAGAAGGAAGGAAGGGTGAGTTTGGAATCCATAAATGCCTGCTATGATTCCAGCGTACTTGCTATAGGTGGCCTGCAGATGTTCTGTGCTTTCCAGCAGCCAAGGCAACATACAATCACTTATAAGGTCCACGGTATCTGGTATTTGTAGGACAGAAGTCAGGAACATTTCTTCCCTTCGTTATCTTAAAGGGGACACTGATGTTGTGGACAGCTTCCTCAACTATGTTTCTAAACAACAACAACAAAAAAGACAAGTTTTATAGGGCTTTTTTATTATATAAAATACTTGTAACATAAAATTTACCATCTTAACCTTTTCTTTTTTTTTTTTTTTTTGTCTTTTAAGACAGAGTCCTGCTCTGTCTCTTGGGCTAGAGTGCAGTGGCATCATCATAGCTCACTGCAACCTCAAACTCCTGGGCTTGAGCAATCCTGCCTCACGTTCCCAAGTAGCTGGAACTATAGGTGCACACCACCGCACATGGCTAATTGTTCTATTTTTTTGTAAAGACAGTGTCTTGCTCTCACTCGGGCTGGTCTTGAACTCCTGGCCTCAAGCAATTCTCCCAGCTCTGCCTCTTAAAGTGTTAGAATTGCAGGAGTGAGACATCACACCCGGCCACAGAGATTTATTATTACTGACTCAATCTCCTTACTAGTTCTAAGTCTGTTTAGATTTTATATTTCTTTGTGACTTAGTCTTAGATTCTGTGTTCCTAGGAGCTTGTCCATTTCATCTAGGTTATCCAATTTGTTGGTGTACCATGGTTCATCGTACTCTCATAATCCTTTCTTATTTCTGTAGAATTGGTAGTAATGTCCCCACTGTCATTTCTGATTTTAGTAATTTGAGTCTTCTCTCTTCTCAGTTCATCTAGCTAGAGGTTTGTTAATTTCGTTGATCTTTTTGACCAGCTTTTGGTTTCATTGATTTTTCTCTATTGTTTTTCTGTTTTCATATTTTGTTGATCTCTACCTTATATGGCTTTTTCCCCTTTAATCCAAGTCTCAATGTAAATCGAGGACGCAGTTTATTTCACTCTGAGATTTTAGCACCTGAGACAGAAGGACCCATCTTCTCCTTACCTGTGTCCTTTCCTCGGTGTCCGTGTTGGTGCTCCACACCCCAGGGTGCCCCGTAGTTGGACGTGTCTCTGCCTCGGTGTCATAAACTGGGAGTTTAAAGAAGGCTTCGTGATAACCCATGGGAAATCCTCTGTGGATGTGCCTGTTCTGGATATTTCATATACGTGGCATCATATCTCACTTGTGTGGCCTTTTAGGACTGGCTTCTGTTCTCAGCACAGTGTTTAGTTTGTCCATTCATGTGTTGATGGACACTGGGTTGTTTCCACCTTTTGGCTATTGTGAGTGGTGCTGCTGTGCACATGTGTGTGCAAGTTTTGGTGTAAATACCTGTTTTCAATTATTTTAGGTGTATATCTTATAACCTATTTTTATAGCAGTTTAAAAAATTTCTGGATTCCCCTTTCTTCCCCCAAATTTGACCTTATGAACATGTAATAGCTTTGTTGTAGAAAAAAGTAAAGTTTCTGTTTGCTGCTCATGCGTGCCCAGCACTGGGACCCTGGCTGGAGAGGGAATCGGGGGTCTTGGCTGGGGCAGGTGGATGGGCCAAGAAGTGAGGCCAGAGCCCTGGTGTGCGAGCGTCAGTGGCGAGTGGCGTTTGTCTCTGCCTCCCGCAGGGCAGAAAGACCATGGGTTTGAGGTGGCCTCCACTTCCCCTGAAGACAGGGCCTCTGGCAGTAACCCAGAGACAGATGCCACCCCGTTCCAGGAGGGCTCTGGGACCATGGACCAGCCGGACGCCATGTCTAGTTTGCCCACCCCCAGTGACATCTTTGTGTCCTACTCCACCTTCCCAGGTGAGCACCTCAGGAGCGCTGTCGTCCCAGCCACTGGGCGTCCCGTCTGCCCCGGAGGCAGCTGTGCTATGAAAGAAAAGACCTGGGTGTGAGCCCGGGTTCTGCCTCTTGCCACCTGTGCAACCCTGACCAAGTGACTTCACCTCTCTGAGTGTCAGCTCAGACCGAAGGGGCAAGGATGCACGGTAGGGCACACGCCCTCACCGCCTCACCCTGCCTCAGCCTTCTCAGCTTTAGAATGGGAATAGTAATCGCACCTCAGGGGTTGTCACTGAGCACGGTGCCTGGCACATGGCAGGTGCCACAGGTGGTAGTTTCCTTCCCTTCCTACCCCTTGGGCGAGTCACTTGACTTCTCTGAGGCTTGGTTTCCTCGTCAGGAAGGCGGGAATCCTAGCGGATGGCAGGAGGGGTCACGAAGATGAAATAAGATCACGATCGGGCAGAGCTGCAGGGGTGAGGCTGCTCCTGCAGGATGTGTGGATGGGTCCAGGTCTGGAGGTCCCCGAGATTGCGTGCGTGGTGGGGGAAGGGACACCTCTCCAACAAAGTTCAGCCTCCCTCCCTCCGAAGGTTTTGTCTCCTGGAGGGATCCCAAGAGCGGCTCCTGGTACGTGGAGACCCTGGACAGCATCTTCGAGCAGTGGGCTCACTCAGAGGACCTGCAGTCCCTGCTGCTCAGGGTGAGTGCTGCCTCCCTCCTCGATGTGGGGGGGGGGCTGCTGGGGAGGGCAGGTGTCCTCCTCAGGGCAAGGTGGCAGGGGGCGAGCAGGGCACCCACCAGGCCCAAACCAAAGGTAAAAGGCGGTAGGACTGCTCTGCCTCTGAGTCCTGGCTTGCCGTGAGGGTCAGTGCTTTTGTTTCTGTTGATGAGAGACGTTGCTGCCAGTGGTGACATTTGCCTTTTATTCAAGGGGCTGCCCTCCCTGTGTCCTCTGAGGTTCCCAGGCTGACACCTCCTGCTCTCCCACTGATGGAACCCGTCCTCAGTGCCAGGGTGGGATGGCTCACTGGCCAGAGCCTGGCACCCCCTCGGGTGGGTCGCGGGACCCCTCACTGTACCTGTTGCACCACTGCGGTCTTTTCCTCTTGTCCCGCAAGAATCTCAAATCCCTCTTTAGGGCTGGGCACTGTGGCTCACGCCTGTAATCCTAGCACTCTTGGAGGCCAAGGCAGGAGGATTGCTTGAGCTCAGGAGTTGGAGACCAGCGAGAGCAAGAGTGAGACCCTGTCTATACTAAAAATAGAAAAATTAGCCAGGCATTGTGGTGCGCACCTGTAGTCCCAGCTACTCAGGAGGCTGAGGCAGGAGGATTGGTTCAGCCCAGGAGTTGGAGGTTGCAGTGAGCCACAATGATGGCACTGCACTCTAGCCTGGGCAACAGAGGGAGACCGTTTCAACAAAACAAAACAAACCCAAAAAACAAAAGCCAAATCCCTCTTCAGTACATTCCTTTCTCAAGAGGCCCCAGGGAGATGACAAACGGGGAAGGGTGGCTTGGTAGGGCCAACACACTCCATGGAAACCCCACTCAGAGCTGTTGCTTCCTCCCAGGGTCCCAGACCTCCCGGCTACCTTCGGGAAGTAGCACATGGGGGTCCCTCCTGCTCTGCTCGAGGGCTGGGACCCCCCCTTGCTCCTGTGGGAGGATCTGGTCCCTGCGCATTGCAGAGCAGAGCGGGTGGGTATTGACATCCCACTCTAATCTGAACATGGTGAATTTTGAAATTTTGAATTTTGAGTTTTTTAAACTTATATTTGAGGTGCTTGTCCATTAAATCCCCCGGGCAAGGATGCAGTTAGAGCTGTTTTTCAAGTGTGGATGTAGGGGACATCCTCCCCGGCCCCTCTTCTGAATTTGTCCTTCACTGGAGAGAACTGCACTCACAGACCTCCTGTGGTCGTGTTTTCACAGGTTGCCAACGCTGTTTCGGTGAAAGGGATTTACAAACAGATGCCTGGTTGTTTTAATTTCCTCCGGAAAAAACTTTTCTTTAAAACACAGTGAGGCCTGGACCCCTCACCCTGCCTTCTCTTGTGCTCCAGAACCTTCCTGCTCCAGGCCTGATGGTGGCTGAGGCCTGGACTTCCCTACAAGTCAGGGACTTGCAGCCTGTACAGGGTCTGATCTTTCCCTGTTGTGCCGGGCTCTCAGCAGCTTCCAAACTGGACACACATGCTGAGCAGTGGCGGAAGAGGGACAGAAGAAAGCTGTGGATACCTCGTGGCCTCTTCACCAGTGGCTGGTCCTGGGCTAGCGACTGTGGCCTGTGAGCCCTGGGTTTTCTCTAGACGGGGCTTAGCCCCCACACTATGACGTGTGGGGCTATCCTGTCTGTTGTAGGATGTTTAGCACCATCCCTGGCCTCCACCCACTCGATGCCAGCAGCACCTGTCCCTGAGTAGTGCCAACTAAAAATGTCTTCAGACATTGCCAAATATGCCCTGGGGGACAAAAGTGCCCCCACTCGGGAATCACTGATCTGCAGAGATTTTTGGCTACAAACAAACCAGCATCTCTCATAGATCAGCAAGCCGGGGGCTTCCAGAGTCAGAACAGCTGGAATCTGTGAATTCAAATGAAGTTTTAAAAGTTGTTAATTTTTTCTGTATTGCATTATTCTTTTTTTTTTTATTGCATTATTCTTAACAAATAAATCTTGGAGAAATATGGACTCTCTTTGCCTATTTCCCCCCTCATTTTGCTTAAAACTTTTGTTCTTCCGTATAAAGGACACTTGTTTTTTTCAAACATTTCCCCATGTCTCTTGGGGTCTTGCTATGTTGCTCAGGCTGGCCTCAAACTCCTGGGCTCAAGCGATCCTCCTGCCTCAGCCTCCGAAGTAGCTGAGCGTACAGTTGCATGCCACCATGCCTGGGCTCGTTTCCACATATCTTCTTTCACTTGATCCCTATCCCTTCCCAGGAAGGCAACTAGGGTGGGAATCATGTGCTCAGGCAGGTTAAGTCTCCTGTCCCAGGGAACACAGTTATCCAGTGGAGAGACCTGGCTGGACCCCGGGTCTCCTGAGTGCCAGCCTGTGCCTGCCGTGTGCCTCACTTGCCAAGGCACCCCCTGGGCTGCAGTGTGAGTATGGTGTGCAACAGTGGGCTGTTGGGCTGCCCCAGAGAAGGCCCCATCCCTGGGGTCTTTTAAGCTGTCCTGACCCCAGCCTATTTCTTGTTCCCAGGGCCCTGGATGTTAGATAATTTGCTAATAAGACTCTCACCAAGATGTGATTCATGTAGTTGTTACTTTATTATAATATCATTTTCTTTCTGTGACCTTTCCAAGTCTGAAACAGTGGTGGAGACTTCTTTTGGTTAGTTTTTTGCAATCACCTGCAGGGTGCACACAAAATAATCAGGTTAACCAAACCGCAGTGCTGCGCTTGGCAGTTTCCCGTCTGTCCTTCCAGGCTACGCTACTCACGTGAACCCCGGGCAGCCCGCGCGGGGGTTGCGCCTGCCTGAGGAGTTCTGATGATGTTTGCCAGAAAACGATGTGATCACGGCTTTTCACTGACCTGTTAGGGTCTTCCTATAAAGGGGGTCTTAGCTTGTATCCTGTGTCGGTTTTAGGGACGGGGGGGTCTGTTAACCCCTGAAATTATATGCCAAATGTGTGGATGGGCGTACTTCTCGATTTCCTTTGTTTCTCACATCAAAACTGCTGTTTGCAAGGCACTGTTAGCACTGTGGGTGGGGCTGTCACCTGGTTTCAGAGGCTGTTTAGCAGTATCTATTAAACATTTTAATATGCCAAGGTCACGAACCAGTGAAGCTGCCATAGCACAACACTCAGACCCATGTGCAATAATTATGTGCAAGGATGTTCACTTGAGCACTGTAAGTGTCAAACATACGAAACGGGTGAAAGCTTCGATCGTTACATTCACAGTATGGAGCACTGTTTGGCTGTTGGAAAGAATGACACAGATGTATGTACTGACATGTAAAATGTGAGTGGGTGTTAAGTGAATAAACAAAGTTGCAGAACAGTGTGGAGAGTAGGACCCTATCTTTTGGGTAGAAGACAGCATGTATCAATGTACATACGTAGACAGTTTACATAGACAGTTCATACAGGCCCGTACCGTCCAGAAGACCACACCTGAGCTATTAACAGTGACAGCTCTGGAGAGTGGAATTGTGGATGTGAAACGATAGGGGACTTCTGCTTTTTTACTTGATACACTCATTCTTTTAATATTTTTACAAACAGTGTATTATTTTCTGAAAAAAAATAATAAAGCTAGTGATTGCTGAAGGTCCCTGTGTTGCTGTCATTCAGGAGACGTGTGTTGAAAAGACAAATGCCCTTGGCCACTTGTTTCCTCCTGAAGCTTCTCTGCTCAGATGTTTTTTTGGCAGCTTCCTGACCTTGTCACCTGTCTCGGTTTCTCCAGGCAGGTGCTCCCAAGCACCCACAGGCCGCAGCTGTGTGTGACTCCAAGTTGCACATGGTGTGCCCCTGGGCTGGGACCACTGCAAGGTTTCATTAGGCCCTGTGCAGCTGCCGGGGGACCCCCCACTCCCACCCGAGGACAGCTGGGCGCTTGGCTCTTCCACTTCTGGAACCGGTTCCCAGGCATCTGTGCCTGCCCTGGCTGCCCTCCCGTGCATGCAGGACCTCTGCCCAGTGCCTTGCAAGGCTCGCTTTCCCGGCTGATCCCTGCTGCCATCTGGCCACGCTTTAGGGTCTGGCCTGTTCTGTCGTGCTTGTGTGTGTTGCTAGGAACAGCTGACGCTGGGACAAGGAGTCAGGACAATTGCCCCTGGCCCCTGCTTTGAGCCCCGAAGGTGCTGCGGGGACCAGCTGCACAGAGACTCGCGCTGCAGCTGGGGCTGGAACAGGGTCCTAGGACTGGGCTGGGAAAAGGCCCCTCAGCATCCTCTGTCCAGGCCAGACTCCTTTGAAACGCTGGCGGGACCTCAGCAGCTAGACTCAGACTTCCCTCTGCCCAAATGAAATCATGGCTTTCCCCCAATTTACCAAAAAAAACAAAAACAAAAATAAAAGCTAATTAATGGCCACTGTTTTTCTTGATTTTCCATTTTTCTCCAACAAATTTTGCTGGGATCTCTGATGCCTGTGAGCATGTGTTGGCAAAGCAATGGCAGCAGACAGCAGTGAGCGAGGAGCTGGCAGGTGTTCCTGGGAAACCTTGGAAACAGCCACCTGCTTGTTCTGACAGTGCAGTTTTCCTCCTGTGACCACATGCTCATGGCTGCAGGTGCATGTTTGGTTTCATAAGTGTGAGTTGAATTCAATCTAGCAGTTCTCTGCAAGTTAAACCTAAGCAGTCAGATGCCAACTTTCCCCTTCGCTGGGGGCTCTGCCACAAAGGCCACAACCGTCACTTGGTCTGGCTCCTAAGAATGTGGAGGAGCCCTGGTCTGGGTCAAGTCCCATTTTACAGAAGAGCAAACTGAGGTGGTGGCAATGCCAGGGGTGGTTAAGAAAGTGCCCCCGATTGGCACAGAGTGTCCTCCTCTTCCCTCCCTGCATCCATCACCGGGCTCGGGGCCCCTGCCCTCCCCCAGGTCCCCCTTTCTCGCGATGACGCTTCCTGTTCTGCTTCTGCTCACTGCTGCTGTATCCATGGCTGTTCCTTAATACTGGTGGCTGTTATTGTTTTTTTTAATAAATAATTTTATGGTTATTGTAAACAAACGTGTGTTCGTTGTTCAAAAATACAGAAATTGAGCTGGTGTGGAAGCTCATAGAGGACAGCTCTCTGAGTTCACATTCACAAGAATGGGGGCCACCTCAGCCCCATGTGCCTGGGACTGTCCCCATCTACAGCTGGAAGTCGTGAAATCCCAGGAACCTCAGCCCCGAGCCAACAGGGAAGAGTGGCTGTGGACTGATTTCCAATGATTAAGGCTGCAGAGGTCTCAAATTGTTAGGTTTTGGGCTTTGCAGATGAATCCGAGTGTTTCTAGCACTTGCTGGTGGGGTTGGTGCCTACACACAGGGAAGCAAAACCAAAATACCCCACTAATCCTAAAGAACCCGCTCGTAATGCCTGAGGAGAATCTTTTGTTTTCAACCTCTGTGGACAAGGCCACGTGTTCCTTTTCACTCAACTTTGCACACACACACACTTTGGGGGGCTCCTGCCCACGCCTCAGGGGGAAAGAGGGGTTCTCAGACCCCGGGCGGCCCTGGCCCCCCTGGGGCAGGCGAGCAGGGCAGTGCCCCTGGGCTCTGGGCTCGTGCGGCTCTTACCGACTGGATCCAGGAGATGTAGTTGGAGACCCGAGTGAAGACGGAGGGCTTGTGGTAGTAGTTGCAGCCGAGGGAGGACCCGAAGCTGACCACGCCGTGCACTTCCCACTGGCCGTTGGCCGCCTGGCAGTTCAGCGGCCCCCCGGAGTCCCCCTGAGGAAGGCCGCGCATCAGAACCCTTGTGCTCGTGGCATTTCTGTTGTTCTACCGCGGGCCCGCTCTGCCCTCTGGAGCCAGCCCTCGTGTCACAGCTCAGGGAGGGGCACCACCATCCCGACAAGCGCTAGCATCCCTGCTTTCCGTGCGCCCGGCGCCGGGCTGCGCACTTTCTACGCCTCGTCTCAGTGAATCGTCACAAAGCCCGTGAGGTTCACCTAGGAGCACTGTCAGTGTTCCCGGCCATCGAGGGGGGAACTGGAGTCTTGGAGGTTGGGACTGGCCGAGGCTGGACATGCAGCTAGTGAAGGAGCTGAGAACACATCCCGGAGTTAGGCTGCCGGGCTCTAAACTGCCGCTGGCCGTTTCCTTCTACCTGAGGGAGGTTCCTGGGGGCGGGGGGTTGTCTATGTGGGCAGAGAGAGTGGGGCACGGTGTGATCTCAAAGGTGTGGAGCTACTTCCACTCCGTCCCACTCTGTCCCACTCTTTGCACCATGGGACAAAGTCCAAAAGGATGTGCTCTATGTCTCTAGGAAGGTTTCTGTGGCAGCTACCTTAAGGGGACACATTGGGCCATTAATGACATTAATTGGACAGATAAAGCAGAAGTGCCCTCACCCAGAGATACCTCCCCTTGGCTCCATTCCTACACAGAGGACAGAATAAACACCAGGATGACAGTAATGGGAGACCTTGAGGAGACCCAAGGAAGGACTGCCCAGCATTGAGGGGGTGGACACGGCAAGGAGAATCTCAAAACATGTTTTCGGGAGGCCACAAGGTCAAAGGTCACGGGGATATGTGCAGAGCTATTTCTGGGTGCTTCTGCCAAGGACGTGGGAGAACAGACCCCAGGACTCCTAGAGCCTCTCCCCATCCCCAGCCACACTTGGTGGCATAACGGGGTCACCTGATTTTCTGTACTCACGTTGCAGCTGGAGATCACGCCGTCACCCCCGGCGCAGACCATATTGGTCTTCACGGTGCTGCCCCACCAGCCAGAGCTGGAGCACGTGGCATAGTCCACGACCAGCAAGCGGCCCTGCTGCAGGACGTCAGGGGTAGCCCCGTTGGCTGAATGACCAGAGAGAGAGCATTACAGGGACGAAGGGACTCCTGAGAAAAAGGGAAGCAGTGGACACCTGCTGCTAGGCCTTCTGTCTAGCTCCTTTTTTTTTTTTGGGGACAGGGTCTTTCTCTGTCATCCACGTGGGAGGGTGGTGGTGTGATCCTAGCTCACAGCAACCTCAAACTCCTCAGCTCAAGCGATCCTCCTGCCCCAGCTTCCAGAGTATGTGGGAATACAGGCACACAGCACCACGACACCTGGATAATTTTTCTATTTTTGGTAGAAACAGGATCTCGCTGTTGCTGGGGCTGTAGCCTCTTCTTTCTGGCCCCCGTTACTCTCTCCCATCCACAGGGTTGCCATGGGAGCAGCCCTGTGTGTCTATACTGTTTGTCTACACTACTCCACAGTTGATTGGTTAGTGGCACACGGGACAGCTTTTGTTATGGGGAGTGCAGGGTCTGCCGAGGTCTCCAGGGACCTTGTGGAGCTCCAGAAGGCCGAGGTCACTGAGTAAATGCTGTTCTGGACTCTGGCCTTGGGCCATACGGAAGATGTCATGTGGTCTGTACCAGTCTCATTCCATCATAGGCATTGTGACAACTGACACCGGCAGTTATGATGTGCCAGGCCCTGTCTAACGGCCTCCCATGGGAGCACTCCTTCAATCGCCTCGACAGCTCTGTGATGTGGGTGCTATGATCATCCCCCTTTTTCAGATGAGGACTGCGGCATGGAGAGGCTACGTAACGTGCCCAAGGTCACACAGCTATCTAGCGGCAGAGCTGGGATTTGAAGCCAGGCAGACTTACCAGTCTATGCCATCTGGCCTCTGCAGGGCGGCGAGAGGCCCTGGATGGATAGGGGTGACGTCACCTCCCTTCCCTCCGGGGCCCCACTTACTCTGCAGCCTTCCCCAGCCGGTGACGTAGCAGGGGTAGTTGTTGGGGAGGATGGTGCCAGCAGGTGGGAGGCAGGCCAGCTGGATCTTGTCACTCAGGGAGACAGACACAGCCAGCTTGAGCAGGGCAATGTCATTCCTGGGTCAGTGAAGAAGCCGAGCATGAAGAGAGTTGACTTTCCCTGCCCTGTGGGGCTTTGGAGAGCTCTGAGACCCTTGTCATCTTGTCATCTTTCTGTGGACATGACCCCCAGGCTGCCGTGACAGGCAGGACAGAGGCCTCGTTGGGAGGGGAAGGCGGAGAGACTGTGCCCTACTCCCCTGCCAGTCGTGGGGTCTGCAGCACCATCCCTGGCACGGAGCAGCGGCATGGTCAGTGAGGGCCTGGGGTGGCCAGGTGGCCAGCAGGCACAGCCGGCAGGAAACCCAGGTCACTCCAGCAGTCTTTGCTTCTCCCTTCCCCAGGTCAACCCCCACCCCAGGGACCTTTAGGGCTGGCTCCATGTCTAAGAGTCAGAGTTCCCTCCACCTTCCTACAGGGGCAGCAAAGGAGGGGGTGGGGTTGAGCCCATTGCCTCTGTGAGACCCCTGTCTGTTTCCTCGCCAACCTTACCCTCCAAGTGCACCCAGACGTACCCTTTGGCAAGCTGGTTGGAGTTCCACTTCTCATGCACCACGAGCTTGGAGACACTGACAGCCAGAGAGCCCGACTCCTCAGTGGAGAGCTTGTGCCGGCCCAGCACCACGCGGTAGGTCCTGGAGGAGCTGGGAGAAAGGGGCCGAGCGGAGAGGGTGGGCTCCCGGCTGCCCCCTCTGGCAGGGACACTCTAATGCGTCCCCTCCAGAGGCCTGGTCTTGGATAGCGACGGGGATGTAAGTGACTGCTGCGGGAGGCACGAGTTGGAGTTTGGGGATTTTTCTTCCCCAGGGGCAGTTAGTTCTAATGTAACACAAACTGTACAGCGTGATAACTACAACTGTGTAATAATTGTTACTGCACTAACTACAAGCTGCAATACAGAAGCTATGATAACGTAATCTCTATGTTATTTTGGAGGGATTGAGATGAACACAGAGAAACAGGAGTTATTTGCCCTCAAGGGCATTTTCTGGTTTAACCCTCCAGCTCTCATTTTCAGATGGGGAAACTGAGGCTCAGAGAGGGGTAACTAGTCCAGAGTCCCACAGTCAGTGAGAAGCCAGGACCAGAAGCCAGGACTGCTGACTCCCAGGCCTTATTAATTTCCCATCACCTCGTAGGACGTATTATGAATTAGGTGGGAGAAAGGAACCACCCCTAGCAAGGAGTGACACCGGCCCAGCCGAACCTCGGGAGCTCCAGTGAGTTCCAGCTGATGTGATAAGCAGAGGTCTCGGGGAAGGAAGAGGATAAGTGAACAACGTGGCAGAATCTTCTCTTTCCCCCTGGGCCTTATAATTGGTGTATATGTTATAATTCACTTTTATTGAGCACTTACTAAGTGCCAGGCCCCTTTAATCCACACTCAATTCTGTTATCCCAGTTTTACAGGTGGTGGTATTGAACTTTGGAGAAGTTATTTAAGTTGCTTGTGGGAACTCAATTCCAGATCCAGAGGCCACATCTACAACCCTGGAGGGCAGGGATTGTACCGTCCCCTCCTCTGCATCCTCCCTCAGTGCCTGGCACAGGTCACTCAGTCCATGCCACGTACTGACCCATGGACCGTCCAACAGACAGAAGCATAGATGGACCGAAGCTTGTGCCTTCACCGTGCAGGGGGTCATTTGCACAGCGTGGTGTCGGCCATCTGGGCCCCCTCCCAGAGGCAGCACCGGCGACGTGCAGGCTGGGCGTCTGGGGCGTGGCAGTTACCTGATGCAGTGGGCAGCTGTCAGGACCCAGTTGTTGGCCACCAGGGACCCTCCGCAGGTGTGGTACCACTTGCCATTGGAGCTGTACTGCAGGGAGACCTGTGGAGAAGCACAGGCACGCTGGTGGCTGAAAGGTCCAGGCCGCGCTGCTGTCCGGTGTCCCGAGAGCAGGACTGGGGCCCGGTAAGGTGAGTGAGGTACTCACAGGTGCAAAACTTAAGGAGGTGCCAAAAAACTCAGCCATCAAGAGAAAAATCTCTACTTTCAGAACACGTGGAGTGACTGCTACCCCCGCACCACCTGAGCTGCTCGACCCAGCCACTGTCATCTCTCGTCTCGTGTCCTGTCTGTTTTCCCTGCTCCCACTCGGATTTTCCAACACAGCAGCCAGAATGATCCTTTTCTTTCTTTCTTTTTTTTTTTTTTTTTT
>VBSM01000529.1:8286724-8321785 GCA_008086735.1 Cheirogaleus medius | reverse complement strand
TCGGCCTCCCAGAGTGCTAGGATTACAGGCGTGAGCCACCATGCCCAGCCAGAATGATCCTTTTCGATGTAAGTCTGGGGCTGAGAGTGATAGCTCTCGCCTGTAATCCCAGTGCCTTGGGAGGCTGAGGCAAGAGGATCACTTGAGGCCAGGAGTTCAAGACCAGCGTGGGCAATGTAGGAGACCCCATCTCTTAAGGCGGTAGCATTTGGCACGGTTCCAGTCTCTAACGAAGCTGTCCCATGGCCTTCCCCTGTCTTTATTCCTGCTCTCCTGTCTTTCAAGTCTGTGACGTGGCCAAGCAGAAAGGAGGGAGGTGACTGCTCTGACCAGGGCTCCTGTCCCTGCCGAGAATGATTCCCTCTGTGCTGGCAGATGCCTGCTTTTCTCTGAATGTCTGCATTTCTGATTAGCCACTCGGCATTACTCATTTGCTCGACATTAAGGAGCCTCAGAGGAATTGGCTTTTAAAAAGATGTTTAAAATGAGAGAAAATGGAAAAGAACACCTAAAAGTGCCCCCCTCAATCTAAAAATAGGCTGGCTGAAGACATCCTACAGATGTGAAATTGTGTCCATGTAATACATGTTACTTGTGGGCAGCAAAGTGTGGCCCAAAGAGCAAGGACTGAACCAAATTCAAATCCTCACTGTCCCCGGGCTAACTGGGTGACTTAGGGCAATTACGTACCCTTTCTGGTCCCAGATAAGTTCTTCCCTTATCTGTAAAACGGGAACATAATACCTGCTGTGCAGGGCTCTTGGGAGGATGAATGTGCCAATCACAATAGCGAACACTTTACGTGTCTAATGATTTGAGCACTTGCCAGGGGCCAGCCACTGTGCTGAGCTCAGAATGTGCATCAGCTCACATCGTAACCACACAGCCCTCTGAGGCAGTATCATTATTCCCCTTTCACAGCTGAGTAAACTAAGGCAGCTGTTGCGCATCTGCACAATGTGGTCCGTGCCATACGTGCTCTAGAGTATTTCTAATATTATCTCCAAAGGGCAATCAAGTTGCTCCAGGTCATCCCCAGGATTTGAGCCCTGGCCGCCTGGATCCAGAATCTGTTTTTGGGAACTTTATACTTTTTGGAAAACTTTAAATCCTACTTTAGTTCTAAAGCTCATAGCTCTTTATTTTTGAGTATATGGCGGATCGGTTTTAGGGGTAACAATCTTGGGGTGGGTGTCGGGTAGAAGAGTCCTCTCAGGCAGGACAGTGCCGGGTCACATTAATCCTGGCTTTGTTTAAAACATTGATATTTTGTTCATTATGAATACTTTTGTATAACGTTTGGTTTTTAAAAATACTGCATGCAAATATTATTCATTTTGGTTACCGAGTTTTGTGTTGCCCCCTTACGTTTTTCCCGTAAAGTCAGTGCCTTGCTTGCCTCCCCGGAGTTCCCGCCCAGCTAGACCTGCCCTCCCATCCCAGGAAACAAATCTCCTCTAGGAAACAAGCAGGCAGTGCAGGGTCTTCCAAGGCTCACAGTAGTTGGTTCCCCAGGCAAGGATACACTGGTGCAAGAGGGTAGGAAATACTCTGGTTGGCAGCACTGAGGGGATCTCGGCACAAGTGTGCCTGTGCTCTGGGGCCCTGCAGCACAGGGGACATGGCCCCTCCTCTAACTTCCCGGAGGAGAAATACTGTGCGACTTTGAGAAAAGCAAAAGAAGTGGTAAAAGTACAAAAACCAAGCATACAAATTGTGAAATATCAGGTACCATTCTATCATTGGCCCTCTCTTTTTTAAAGTTATTTTTAGAGACTCACTGTGTTGCCCAAGCTGGGCTCGAACTCCTGGCCTCAAGTGATCCTCCCGCCTCAGCCTCTCAAGTAGGTAGGACTAGAGGTATGAGCCACAACGCTCTCTTGATTGAGGGGCAGGGCCTAGATGGTGGCCATTCCTTCTATAAACATAGTGACTGCGGCACGAGGCACCCTGAACACTCAAGGCTAGCAGGCCCCTGGATGCACCCACCACTTAGGTGTAGAAACTCACCCCCATTCAGCTGGGTTTGTTCCTGCACTTGTTGGTGTCTGTTCTGCTTGCAATAATGAAATCTGATTAGACATGTAACTAACAAAATATGGGTTCAGAAAGGGAGTTGTGATCTGTATGGAAATTAAGTTAAATGATTGAAAGAAACAGGATAACGATGGCTCTTAAAAAAAAATTCTCTTGAATTAGTGTCTGAGAAACTGGAAAGATTAGGGGAAAACATCATAAAAGTCTGGACGGGCTCATTACTCAGATTGCTTCATGAGTATTTCAAAGTTCCTGTTCTAAAGAAATGAACTTGTAGACGGTATGTTATGCGTGGTGGTTTATAGGAGAAAGACAGTTAAGAACTAAAAAGATTGGTGAATGAATGTATATTTACATGGTCTAAATTAAGATAAAATGTTTAAAGCATATATGTATGATTTCAAATAACTTCTCTATAATCAGCTTTTCAATTACTCAGTCCCAATTATGCCAGATAAGAGATTTTTCTATCTTTATTTATGACAGCGTGAACTCCATCCATTTCCATTGAGAGTCCTGTCACTAACAGCTGAATGGGGTGATGCGCACCTGTAATCCCAGCTACTGGGACAGGCTGAGGCAGAAGGATTGCTTGAGGCTGGGAGGTCAAGTTGGGGTGGGTGTGGGTTAGTCCCACCACTGACATGTCCTAGTACTTTGTGCCTGTGCCCCACCCTGCATTTTAGTCTTGCTATCACTATGATTATGTAAACATAAGGAAACATTTATTTTCATTGGTAACATCAGTTTTCATTGCTTTGCCTGTAGTTAAGAATTAATCTGCATACACAGCACTGATTGGTTCCTTAAAGCAAGGCTCATTTGCATAGGTGATGATGAATGGTTCATAGGACAACAATACATTTGCATGCAAGCATCTGATTGGTTAGCAGAGTAAGACTATGTGAATTTGTGGGCAGGAATACTGGGGTGGAGCAGCTCCTTATTGAAGCTGGAGGAGGCACCTCTCCCCGACCCCCAGGGCTGGCCCAGGCCACAGAAATGTATTTTATTAGTGAAGTGGCCACGCTGCCCACCAATCCTCACCTCTGCCTGCACCATAGAGCCCATGGTGGAAGGGCAAAGGGGTGATGTGAGGGGAGTGGGGCCGGGAGGGAGGAAGTACCGCGTGGTTGACTCACCTGCCAGGGCCAGCTGTTGGGCCTCACATCTTCACCTCCAACCACCCTGGACACCTGGGGCTGGTAAGTGGGGCTCCCACAGCTGAGAGCTGTGATAAGAGAAAGGGTTGTGAGTCCAGGTAGCAGTGATCCAAGCAATGTACTCTACACTCATAGCATTCCTACCCCTTAAATAGAAAATCTTAGTTCTGGAGGATCCTAAGAGATCATAGAGTTCTGCTCTTTGCTCCAGTTCTTTTGAACTCCACTCCAGCTTTCTTATAGCTTATAGGACTGCATGCAATGGGGGCCGGGAGGGGATGAGGGGAAGGCAGGAAGGTCCCATTCCCAGCCCCACCAGGGGCTGGAAAACCAGAGTCCCTGGGTGACAGAGCTTACCTCCAACTACCAATGCAGACAGCAGTAGGATTCTGATCATGGTGTGTCCCTGGGGTTCTGTAAGCCTGGCCCTGGCTAATGCCCTGGTCTTATAGGCGGGCTTATCAGCGAGAGATACACTGGGAACACGCAAGATGGGGATTTTCCCAAAGCCCAGCGGAAAAAGCAGCTTGTGTCCAAATATTATTGTCTATTTCATCCCAACCATCACCTAGGAAATACTTAGAAAAAAAAATGCCAAAGGTAGGTATTGGAATATGGGTTCTATCTGCTTGCAAGATGTTATATTGTGTGTTAGGGGAGGAAGAAAAATATTTGTTGTTGGTCCTTGGGGTTGAATTTCTCTTTTTTTTTTGAGACAGGGTCTCACTCTGTTATCCAGGCTAGAGTGCTGTGGCGTCAGCCTAGCTCACAGCAACCTCAAACTCTTGGGCTCAAGCGATCCTCCTGACTTAGTCTCTCAATTAGCTGGGACTACAGGGGTGTGCCCCCACATGCAGCTAATTTTTTCTATTTTTAGTTGCCCAGCTAATTTTACTTATTCTATTTTTTACTAGAGACACGGTCTCACTCTTACTCAGGCTGGTCTGGAGCTACTGACCTCAAGTGATTCTCCAGCCTCAGCCTCCCAGAGTGCCAGGATTAAAGGCATGAGCCACTGTGTCTGGCCTTGGATTGTGTTTTGTAAGAAAATTGTGTTTTGTAAGTTGGTGTGCTGAACAAAATAGCATTCTAGTCCAGTCGTTTTCAAGGTGGCTGGGTTAGCCTGATCGGAGACATTTGACGTCTGGAGACATTTTTGTTGTCATGGCAGAGGTTGATGCATTATTGTCATCTAGTGGGTAGAGAACAGAGATGCTGCTAAACATCGTACAATGCACAGGACAACAAGGACTTGCTCAGCCCCAAATGTCAAGGGTGCTGGGGCTGAGAAAGCCTGTCCTTGGCCAAGCCATGGCTTGCTTTGCGACACTGGAAGAGTCATGTAAGTCTCGAGGCCAGGCTACCCATATGTGAAACAGGGAGAGAAACCTGTGTCCAGTCTGTTTCACAACATCGTGGTGAGGATTTGCATGATGTGGGGAACGTGCTACCCAGCAGACGGGCAAGGCAGACCCACACAATTGAGGTTTGGCAGCCCCAGTGACAGGGCGAAGTGGAACCCTGGCAGAGGAGGGCTTTGTTGGGATGGATCAGGTTGGGATTCATTGTCTGCTCCTAAGACAATAGAAGTTTGCACTTGCCCAATAACTTTGTCTTCTACATGGGGTCAAAATAGAAGCTTCCTCCAAAGGAGAACAAAGGCAGGCAAGCCGACACTCACCAAATACTCACTTTTGTTATCTAATCTAAGCCTTAGAAACCCCCTTAAGAGGCTCCCTTATTTCAGAGGAGGAAGCTGTGTTCAGACAGGTAAAGTGACTTGCCCAAGATCACACAGCTTCTAAGTGGCAGAATGGGGATTTGAACCTGTGTTGGTCTGATTCCAGCATTGTGCACCACGTCCTAGTACCGCCATAAGCCCCTTGTTGGCAGGGAAGGTAGAGCGAGTGAGCGGTTTCCTGATGGACTTTCTTGCTCTTCCTGCGACCGTCACTCTCGTTGCTTTGCAGCAGAGCACAGTGCCGGCAGGCCAGGCGCTGAGGAGCGGCTCTGCTCTGTGATCAGAGACTCCAGTTTTTGTCTCAGCTGGAAAAGCACAGGGCAAGGTGGACTTGAACTCTTAAGACCTGAGTTCAAGTCCTTGCTCGGTCAGTTTGGAGTGTGGTGGCCCAGACAAGTCATTTCTCTTCTGAACCTTAGTTTCCGAGATAGCAATCCAGGACCGGATTGCAGAACTGATGTGTGGGTAAGAAAACGGGTGTAGAAGGACTTCATAGTCTCCCAAGGATCATGCAAATATGAGGGCAGTTAGGTGCAGAATCCCACTGGACTGGATGTCAGCAGACCCGGGTTCCAGTCCCAACTCTACCCCTGACTCCCTGTGGCAGTTTGGACTCTTGTTTATAGTCTGTAGCAGTTGCTGCAGAAAACAACCGTTTCGGAAGTCTTGTTTTATCTTAAAGGTTAATGTGAATTTGTCATCCTGCTCCCTGTATCTGTGTTTGTTTTAATATAAAAATAAGGTTTTTCCTGTATGAGGCCATGGAACAAACACCAGTTTGGCACATGCCATGGGTTTGCTGAGTGACCTTGGGCAATTCACACAGGACTTTGGCCTGGGGTTGCCCGTCTACAAAGCAGGAGAGGAACACAGGGCCAGTCCGTTTTACCACTTTGCTGTCTGGATTTGAAAGTGACATAAAACTTCACTCAAATTGGCTTAACCCAAAAAAGGTCATTCCTTGGGCCACAAAATGGAAAAGTCCAGCAGCAGAGGTGAGTTCAGGAACAGCTGGTTCCTGGGCCCTGACAATGTCCCCAGGACCTGGCTTCTCTCCTTCTTGTGGCTCTGCCTGGTGTTGTGAGCTCCATTCTCAGGCTTTGTTAAGTGGCCTGTGGCAGCCCCAGGGTCTCCCTTCCTTGGGGACAAGATCACTGCAGAATCTCTGGCCCAAGGCTTCTCAACTGCAGTCCCAAGGGCATTTTGGGAAGAATGACTCTTCGTTAGGAGGCTGTCCTGCACATCGCAGGACGTTTGGCAGCACCCCTGTCCCCACCCACTAGGTGCCAGTACCCCACTCCCAACAGCTGAGTTGTGATAAGCAAGATGTGTCCACACATTGCCAAGTGTACCCTGGGGAACAAAATCACCCCTTCTCTTCCTGTCTCCTTTTCTGTTGTAGCCTCACATCTCTGCACCCTCAAACCCAGCATGAGTGAGAGCCTTCCGGAAGCTCCCTCTAGACCTCCTGTGACCTCTCTGATTGGACCTGCTTCAGGGCACATGCCCATCCCTGAACCAATGGCTGTGGTGGGGGAGGGGATGCCATGCACTGATTGGCCAGGCCTGGAGCAGGTGCTACACCCAGACCACCAGAGCAGGGATGCCCGGGGACGGCACCTAAACCAGAAGCCAGGCTTCTGTGCTGGGTGGGGAGGACATGGGGGCTGGGGGGGCAGAGAGCAAGTAGCCACTATAGTCCTCTTCCCCTCCCACCCCCCGAGAGCTCATTTATCCATTGTTTGACAACAAGGCAATCTGTCAAGGTCTCACTTGGGCTGGGTCTGTGAGGTCTCAGTGGGGCAGGCAGATCCAGATGTGAAATTCCCACAGGGCTTCCGACCCATTCGGAACAATCCCTCCAGGAGCCATGTAGCCCAGTGGCAAGGGGCGTGGGCGTGGGTCCTGGTGCCCCTGTGGCGACTGTGTGTTTGGATCCTGGCTACCGAGTGTGGGTTGGACCAGCGGCAGCAGCACAGCTCAGGAGCTGTTAGAGATGCAGAATGTCCCACCTTCAGCATCTGCGCACCCGCAGCTGAGCTCGCTCCTCCGCTCGGTGCGGTTTGAGATGCTCTGGGCGAGGCAAGTTCCACCTCTCTATTCCTGGCTTTCTTCTCCTGTCTCATAGACACAAGGTCAGTACAGTTCGTCTCTTAGGGTCCTTAGGACTAAACAACAGTTTGTTTGCTCACTCAAAGCGCTCAGAACAGTAAGTGTGCAGCGAGTGTTCCCGCTTAGTGCGTTAGACCCGCAGCCCTCGGATATCAGAATAGAATTCTTCAAACTTTTCCACCAGACAATCCCACTAGATCAGGGGTTGGCAAACATTTAGTGTAAAGGGCCAGACAGTAAACATTTTAGACTTTTGGGCCATATGGTCTCTGCGACAACTTGTCAGCTCTGCCGTTGTGGTGTAAAAGCAGCCATATGGGCATAGCTCTGTTCCAATAAAACTTTATTTACAAAACAGATTTTGCGTTGTAGGCTCAAGTTTGTAGCAAAGTGATGATCTGGGGTCTAGTGCACAGCAGTCGCAACAACAAAATGTCTCAGAAGACTCATTCTTCATCTGGAAAGCTTGATTGGAATTGTGCGACTTTGTAATGTAGCTTGGTTTATTTTAATATAATGTTTTTTTCTTCCTTCCAGATCTCTGCAGAAAACAGATGCTATGGGGAGACGCTGTGTGTATTCTCTGCCTGCACACGGCCCCCGGCCCACGGCCATGAGAACATTAATAGACACGTGTCCCAACCCAATAGGAACTAGACCCCAAGGACATGCTGGAGGCCTGAGGCCTGCAAGGAGTGAGGCTTCCTTTCCTGAGGAACAAAACAGAGCGGGAAGATTTGCAGGAGTCTGGGGAGGGAGGAGTTGGTAGCAATGACTCCTCCTATTTGCAAGCCTCTGTTATTTCATTGGCTTCCTTTAAGGAGACAGGGCTGGTGTCCATTTTACAGATGAGGAAAACTGAGGCTCAGAGAGGTCAGGTGACTCGGCCATTGACACTGCCTGTCCGTGGCAGAGTTCAGGGCTCCAGCCTGGTGAGTGCCTTCCCTCTGCCCTGCCACAGTTCATGCTACTAATCTGAGGCAGAGAATGTGGATGTGGCGGGCTGCCAAGACGGCCCTGGTCATTCACACTTCCCGCATCCACGCCCTTTGCCACGTGACTTCGCAGTGCCCACCCAGGGGAGGGGTAAGATTCTTGCAGAGCCAAGCTGTTCCAGCCTGACCCATACTAGGTCAGCCAACACCCAGCCGGCCCGTAGGCATAGGGCGAGTCCAGCCCAGATCAGCAGGGCTACCTGACTCAGCTGCCACGGCCCCGGATGCGTGAGCAGTAGCTGCCCACCACTGGACGCCGCTAGGGGCTGGGGGTTGGTCGTTAGCACTATCATGTAGCTGGTACAATGGCTGAAAGCCTTTTGTGACTGTCTGGGAGCAATAATTCTCCCCCCAGGGCCCTGTGTCTTTGGGCTCTTTGCCAGCTCTGGGGAAGAGTCCGTTCCCTCGCCTTTTCCTGCTCTTAGCGGCTGCCTGCGTTCCTGGGGGCGCCCACCCCGTCTCCAAAGCCAGCCGCAGCGTCTTCAAATCTCTCCCTGAATCCGAGTCCCGCCTCTCGTTTTCACGTCTCCCTGGTAAGGACCCTCGTTAGTTACACCGGGCCCACCCAGATCACCCAGGATGAGCGCCCTGGATCCTGATGTAATCATATCTGAAAGGTAAGGCGACATGTTCACAACTTTTGGGGGATTAGGATGTAGACACCTTTGTGGGGGGGCATTATTCTGTCTACCGTGCATAGGCCTTGATTCTTGGCCACGACAGTGGATCTTGACCCTAAATCTGAGAAGTTCACACTGTTGTTGAACAAAGAAAACTGTGGCTTGTGTTTCACCATGTTGCTAACAAATAGTTGTTTTGATGATTCAATCACATTCCTGAAAGTTTATAAAAATGTGGGGCTGGAAGAGGCCGCTGCTCAGCCCTGCACGTGTGCCTCTCACGTCATTACGGGACATCTCCCTTTCTCCTTTCCGTTACCGCCTCGGTCAGGGCCACGTCATTTCTGCCCCCAGAACAAAGTGCCATCAGGCCCGACCACGGCACACAGCCTTCCGTGAAGGGCCTTTGCTCGCTGTCCCTGCTAGGGTGACTGGGCGTCTTGGTGTTCCTGCACTGAAATACCCGCGTCTTGGAAAATTCCTCAGTTCGGGGTAAATCAGGACAGTTCGTCACGCTACCCCTGCCCCTGCCGTTACGTTCTAGAAACACCAGCTGCTGGAGTTCTCTTCCAAAGTCACTGTGCCTTGGCTCATGCTGTTCCTTCGGTTGGTGAGTAACCCCTTTTGTTGTTCCCTGGGGTGTTGATTAGGATGTGCTGAGCTGCAAGGAACTGAAAACCTACTACAGTGGCTAAAACGAATGTAGATTTATCTTTTTCACCTAGAAAGACATTCAGAGGAGGATGGTCGCTCGTGTGGGAGCTGCAGCTTAATGTCTGAGCTGACGTCTCTGTGATTCTCTTGGCCACAAGGTGGCTGCCTCAGCTCCAGGCATCACATCCACATTCAAGGAAGGAAGAAGGGGAAGAGGCGGGGCATCAGCTGTATCAGACTCCCCCTCATCAGGAAACATTTGCTTTTCCAGGGATTTCTCCTTACATTGCACGGCAGCATAACATGGTGGACAAGAGCATGGGCTCTGAAGCCAGATTACAAGAGTCTGGATCCCAGCACCACCACCTTCTGCTTAAACCTCCTTGGGAAGTCACTAACCCTCTCTGGCCTCAGTTTTCTCATCTGTTAAATGGGGATGATGTTAATAACAGCCTACCTCATAGTGTTGTTTTGGGGGTTTGAGATAATAAATGTAAAACATATAGAACAGTGCCTGCCACATACTAAGTGTTCAATAAATGTTAGATATTATTTAATTTTTATACCTTATAGGCCAGAACTGAGTCCCATAGCTCCCTAACTACAAGGGAACTGGGGATAGCAGCGGTTAGCATATAACCTGCCATGTAGAGATGGGCACAAAGGAAGCTAACTGGGAACGAAGTTTGGGTCAAGCAAACAGGGGTACTTTCTGGACTCGGGCACCTTCTAGTCAAATTTTAAGGCTCAAATTGGGCATCACCACCTCTAGGAAGCCATCCTGGATTCCTCCTGCCAACTAACAGTGGTTTAAGTGTCCCGTTCCTGTCGTCCTGGTCTACATTTCCATTTTCACATGTGTACCAGGGAACTCAATGGTCTGTTTGCAGGTCTGTCTCCTGCAGAGCCAGGATCTCGTCTGAACCACGTCCAGATTCCCAGGTCCGAGTGGTACTAGGCTACTTGTGGGCCCT
The DNA here is from genome assembly GCA_008086735.1 of Cheirogaleus medius. Lineage (NCBI taxonomy): Eukaryota > Metazoa > Chordata > Mammalia > Primates > Cheirogaleidae > Cheirogaleus > Cheirogaleus medius. The sequence goes on along the minus strand of VBSM01000529.1, from coordinate 8,311,489 downwards.
GCTGCTTACTGCGCAAATAAAGTTTTCCTGAGCATCACCTGGGCATCGTGGGGGTGTGGGAGTTATGTCAGATGCCCCCATCCGGGGACAAAGTCTGATAGAGACACAGGACAACGCCTGGGCCAGTGAGAGGCGGCTGTGGCCAGGGCTCCCCTGGGCAGAGCTCAGGGGGGTGGGGCTCCTCCGTGGAGCAGCACTTTCTCAGGGGCGTCCCAGACCGGGGACCCCTGTAGTCTGGGTCAGGTTCCCCACCTGGAACGTGCCTCACTGGACACTGGGTCCCTCTTGTCTCTGGTCCCAAGTGCCCTCCGGTCACCCGTAGGAGGACCGTCCCTTCCTGAGGCTCTCAGGGCTCACGCGTTGCCAGCTGTCCACACCTGTGACCAACTCTCCTCTCCCCGGGCCTCTTTTCCCTCTTGTCCAGCTCTGACCCCCTGTGACTCTGTGTGGAAACCATTGCTTTCCTCAAAGCTGTGCCCTCTGGCGGGCGCTGGGGGCTCCTCCTCCTGTACCCGCACCATGCCCAGCCTAGGGACCAGCGTGGGTCAGGGCAGGGAGCCCAGGCCACCTGCAGCCACAGGGCCCGTGCTGGGTCAGGGGACCTGCTGGGGAGCCCCTTCCTCAGGGAGCCTGTGGTTGTCCCTGGGCTCTGGGCATCCTCCTTGGCCTGGTCTCTCTGGGCTAGGGAGGCTGCCCTGGGAGACCCCATCCTCCACCTGCAGCTGGGGGTTCAAGGACACGCCAGGCCCCTCTGTGGAGGCAGGATCAGAGAGCCCGGGAACCAACAGGCGAGGCGCAAATCAAGAATGCAGGCGGCTTGAGAGGGAAGGCGGTTTATTGTTGTTGCAGGGACTTGCTGCCGTGGCTCCCGAGGACAGATCACAGCTGCATTTTCTGAAGGATCAGAGAACAGTGTGAGCGACTCAAGGGCGTGCCGCCTCTGGGCAGCACCAGGCTCTGCCGGGAGGGCGGGTCTGTGGGGGCGCGGCCGGCAGCCTTGACAAGCCAGCCGGTCTCTGTGCAGGGGGTCTCAGCCCACGGTGCAAAGGGGGCTCAGAACACAACCGGTCCCCAGGGGGAAAGCCACCAGCCCAGGTGCCCCTCTGTGTCCCCACCCTCAAGAGGACAAATGGCCTTCCGCACCAGCCCCTCTCCTCTGCTGGGCCCTGCTCTCGGGGGGCCACGTTTCGGTTCTGGGGGATGCAGGTGTGGCGGGTTGGGGACGTAAGTATTTGCCGAAGGCAGTGGACGGATGGGCGGAGGAGTTGGTGGCTGTTTCCTCCCCTGCGCCCAAGTCAAGGCCGGCACAGTGAGCGCTCCATCAGTGCTTCTCGCATGAGGGAGTGGATGAATGAGAGTGACCGTGTGAATAAGTGCAGGCGCGAGTCACTGAATGAGCACGTGAATGAGTGAACAGAGGCACGAATGAGCGAGTGAATGAATGAGCAGGACAGTGAATGTGTGAGTGAATCACTGAATGAGCACGTGAATGAGTGAACAGATGCCTGAACGAGTGAATGAATGAATGAGTGAAGGAGGGGGCACGGGGAGGTGAGGGGCTGACAGGCGCAGGAAGGGGCGCGGAGGCGGCACCCACCTGGTTGATCCAGTCGATGTAGGCGGACACCCGGGTGAAGACCGTGGGCTTCTTGAGGGTGTTGCAGCCCAGCCCGGAGCCAAAGCTGACGATGCCGACCACCTCCCAGGAGCCGTTCTCAGCCTGGCGGTTCAGCGGGCCGCCCGAGTCCCCCTGCACCAGACCAGCAGGGCATCGGCCACCAGGCCTGCCCCAGAGGGAAGGGAAGCAGGGGCGGGGTGGGGCCGGGGGGTGTGGGCTGGCCTCTCAGCCTCGGTAGCCCCTGTTTGGGCCTCATTCTGCCGCTGGTGAGCGAGGCAGACGAAATGTGGTTTGGGGCTGCCTTGGCCTCGTTCTGGGAGGCCCTGGGGCGGTTGGACTAGCTCGTGGTTTGCTGTGTGGTCTGGGATGGTGCTAACCCTCTCCGTGCGTCAGTACCATGTCTCAGGCCCTGTGAGCTGTCCAGAGAAGCGAGGATGCTGGGAGCCGTGTTGGAGGAGTGGGGAAGGAGGGTGGGAGTGGCAAGAGGGTCCTGTGTTTGCAAACAGGACAGTCCCTGTTTCATGGTTCCGTGTCAGACTCCCTAAGTCCCCGTCTCCCTAGACTGACGGAGCTCATGGCATGAAGGAACAGGTGTAGAGACGCCCGTGAAGCCTCTTCTATGTTCTTTAGACTCACTTAGTCCTCACAGCGGCCCTGTGAAGTGGTTACTATCGCTCCATTTTATAGATGGGAAAACCGAGGTTCAGAGAGGTTCGACAGCCTTCCCAAGGTTACAGAGCTAGTAAGTGGTGGGACTGGGACTTGAACTCAGATACGCATCATGTGCAGCTCTCACGCTCTCACCACGGTGTGGGGGGTGGGGGTGGGTCAAGGTGACGGGTTCCCTCTAAGCCTGCTGGGCCCAGCCAGGGCTGGGTCTCCTCCCAGGGAGTAGGGACAGGGGGTAGGGCCCGGCCACTCACGTTGCAAGCTGAGATGACGCCGTCGCCCCCGGCGCACACCATGGAGTCCTTCACCATGGAGCCCCACCAGTCCCTCTGGGTGCACGTGGCGTGATCCACCACGGGCTGCAGGCCTTGCTGCAGCTCGGCAGCGATGGGGCCGTTGGCTGGGGGGAGGGGGCGGCGGTGAGCGGGGAGGTCCCGGCCCACCCCCGTCTGCCCTGCCCCAGGCCCTCAGGACTGCGCCGTGGGGACCACACCGTGCCGCCAGCCCTCCGCGGTGGGGAAGGGGAGCCGGCTCATTCTTTTCCTGTAGGTCTCCACCTTTGGTGACACATGTTAAAAGGTCTTTTTCACCTGAGATTTGCTAACTATTGAGCAGCATTTTCCTCTAAGTCTCCTGTAGTTTCATTTATTTCCATTTAACTTTTAATTCAGCTGGGACCTATTTGGGCATATGGCATACCATAGGATCTCACCCCCACCCCAAATAGGCTTATCTTAGCTTATTTATAGACATTCACTCTGTGCCAAGCCCTAATCTATGCACTTGACGAACTCTTTTTTTTTTTGAGACAGGGTCTCGCTCTGTCGCCCGGGCTAGAGTGCCGTGGCGTCAGCCTCGCTCACAGCAACCTCACACTCCTGGGCTCAAGCGATCCTCCCATCAGCCTCCCAAAGTGCTGGGATCACAGGCACAAGCCACTGTGCCCGGCCAGACAATTTCTAACCCGTTTAATCCTTGTAACACCCCTCCTATGTACTTGTTAGAGTGTCCGTCACATGGTATGTGCTTAATAAATATTAGCCGTTATTATTACAAAGTTTAAAACGATGTGACCATGTTGAGGCAAAAATGAACAGCGGTGGGCAAAGGTAGGTGGCGCGTGCCACCTCCTCCAGGAAGGCTCTTGGGATTTGCCAGGGGTGTACTCACTCCAGAGGCGGCCCCAGCCGGTGACGTAGCAGGGGTAATCCTGAGGCAGCAGGGAGCCCTCCTCCGGCAGGCAGGCCACCTGGATGGTGTCACTCAGCTCCACATGCTCCGCCAACTTGATGAGGGCAATGTCATTGCTGGAACCCAGGGAGGGGAGGGTGAGTGGGCAGGAGCCCGGAGGCTCGGGCTGTGAGCTGGGAGTCAGGCCGAGGGTGGCCGGGGGGCCTCCATAGACATCCCGACCACCAGCTTCTCACTGGCCTTTTGGGATGTCAGAGCACGAATGATTCACCGCCTAACACGGTCGCCCGCCCTGTTCGACCTTGGTGCTTCTCTGCATCACGTGTCACCTCGTGGGGAAAGGGTTAACAGAGGGGACCCCGGGGCAGATCGGAAATGAAGCTGTAGCAACTGGGAAATTACAATGATAACAGAGTGGCGCTTGCAGATGCCATTTTAAATGTTTTCATCTTACAAGGATGAAGGCGGCAACCTTAGACAGGACGGCTCTGGGCTGTGTGACCTGGGGCGTGCGTCTTAACCTCCCTGAGTCTTGGTTCTTTGTCCAGGGCTTGTGTGAGGATGAAATAAGAGAGGGCATATGAAGTGTCTATTGCAATATGTGCATACAGTAGACACTCCATAAAGGCGGTTCCTGATTCAGCCTTTGGAAAGACACTGCGGGGGACTCAGGGGTCCCACTCCTTGTGTACCTTCTGGAGACGCTTGGCCAGTGAGGGGGACGGGAGGGATGTCCTCCCTGCTTAGCATTTTCCATTTTGTGCAACAGAGTCACCCGCTGGCTGCTCAGGTAGGGGTGGGGGGCCAGGTACAGGGGGGCAGGCAGTGCAGCTCCGTCGCAGGGACCCCTCCTTCTGCGCTGTCCCCAGGGGCCGAGAGCTGGTCGGCGGGGCACTCACCGCACCAGGAAGGAGTTCCACTTCTCGTGGACGTAGATGGTGTCCACGGCCACAAACAGGGAGCCTGCCTCGTCTTCTACCTCCAGGTTGTTCTTCCCCAGGCCGACGCGGTAGGTCAGGGTGTTGCTGGGCGGAGGAAGGGGACCGGGTCAGGGTGGCCTCCTGCCCCCACCAGCCAGTGGGGTAGATAGAGGGGGAACTCGGGGCTTAGGTGACCCAGCCCTGTGGCCACTATGGGACTCACTGCGGGGGAAGAGCGTGTCTGTCCCCACTGTCCCTTCCCAGGGTTCAGGGAAAGGACCCAGGACTGGGAGTCAAGGGCCTTGGGTTCATGCCGTAGTCTTGCCTCTACTAGCTGGGAAGCCTGTGCCTCAGTTGCCCCATCTGTGAAGTGGAGCTAATATGGAACTTACCTCCCAGGGCTGCTGTGAGAATAAATGAATCCAAGTTCCCGCCGCCTCTTGCCTACGTTATCGCGACGGCCACCTACCTGTCCCCCGCTTCTACTCTGGCCTCCCTCCCATCTGTTCTGAACCCAGCAGTGTGAGTCTTTCCAAGTGTAAGTCGGCCTGCGACCTTCTTTTGCTCAAAACCCATCCCGATAGCTCTGTCTCATTCAGAGTGGAAGCCAAAGTCCTTACACCGCCCTGCGTAATCAGGCACCTGTCCCCTTTCTAACGCACGCCCTCCCGCCCTCCCCCGGCACACCCTGCTCCTGCCACACCGGCCTCCTTGTCATTTCCCACCCGAACCACCGGGTCCCTCCTCCAGGCCTCTGCACGGGCTGTTCCCTCTCCCTGGAACACCCTTCCCCCAGATCTGTGGCTTCCTCTCTGACTTTCTTCAGGTCTTTGCTCAGGTGTCCCCCTTCCGAGAGGTCCCCTGGCCAGCCCATATAAAACAGAACCCCCTCGCTCTTTTTGTCCCCTTCTGACCTTATTTTTCTTCATTACTACTTGGTTTGTTATGTATTTATTGTCGAATTGTCTGTTGCTCTGCCTTCCACTGGAATATGGGCTCCCTGAGGGCACAGACTCTGTCTTCGCTGCTGTTTCCTGGCACTTAGTAGGTGCTCATGAAATACGTGTTGACTGAATAAACGAACAACCGAGTTACTGGATGTAGCTTGCTTAGCCCCGCACCTGGAGTGTGCAGTAGATGCTCAGTGAGAGCAGAATATCAGCCCCCCCGCCGGGTGACTGCAAGCCCCTGGGGCACCGTCCCTGCTCACCTGATGCAGTGGGCAGCGGTGAGGACGAAGTTGCTGGCGATCAAGGTGCCACCGCATGTGTGCCTCCATGTGTCGTCCTTGAGGTACTGGAGGGAGATCTGCAGGAGGGTGGGGAAGGGTGGCGTGTCAGCCCACAGGTCCCCAGGCCCCTCCCCTCCCCACCCTCTCCATCCCTGCCCCCCCCCCCGCCCCTGCAGCGTGCTTACCTGCCAGGGCCAGCTGTGGGGCCTGGCACTGTCTCCTCCCACCACCCGGGCCGATAGGTTGGGCGGGACGCTGGGGACCCCGCAGCTGGAGGCTGGGGAGGCAGGAGGGGAGGAGGGCAGGTGAGTGGGGCTGGTCTCCCCACTGGGGAAGGGGCAGGTGCGATGGGCAGGTGAAAAGAGCACAGACTTTGGGGCGGGGGGACACGGGTTCATATTTGACCACGTGACTTTGGGACGCCACCTAGTTCTCTGAGCCTCAGCTTGCCTTTCTGTGAAATGGGAAGAATAGCACTAACCTGGTGAGTTTGTCCTGAGAGCTAAATTAGACAACTTGCATAAAGAGTTTATCAAAAGGCCCGGTACAGAGATGACACTTAACACACCAAGGGGACTAAAATGAAGACTGGCATGTGTGTGAGTGCCCGGGCATGCCTGTGTTCCTCCTGCTCTTCCGTCCCGGTTTAGGCCACTGTATGATGGCAGTGTGTGTGCGTGCGTGTGCGCGCGTGGGCATTAAATCCACAGAGTGCCAGATTGTCGTGGCTGGGAAGCTGTGTGGCGTAGTCACCAGCCTGTCCTGTACCACTAACTAGCCACGTGACGTTGGGCAATATACTGAGCCTCACTGAACCTCAGTGTCCTCATCTGTAAAATGGGGGTATTAATAGATCCTACCTCTCAAGGTTGTTTTGAGGATCAAATTAACTCCTGCAGAACAAGGGCTTAGCACAGTGCCTGGCACATAATAAACATGCAATAAATAGGAGTCACTATTATTACTGTCATCATTATTGTTAGCTGGAAGGGCTCTTAATCAAGTGCTCTCATTTGCCAAAAAAGCCAGTGAGATTTAGAAAGGTGAAGTGACTTGTTCAGGTCCTGCAGAGAGTGAGTGAGTGGCATTTAAGCCAAGTCCCTTGGCTCCTAATATGGGAGAATGCCACCAAACGAGGGAGGAGAGCGTCCCCAGGGAAGAGCTGCTGCTGGGAAAGACAGGCCCGACGTCCCTGGAGTGAACCCAGGATGGGCGTCTGCTGGGCCCCCTCCGCTTGCTCGGTGCTTTCCGCACCCCATCGCTAATCCCCTCCCGATCTGGGCGTTCAGATCATTGTCCCTATTTTGCAGCCATGGAAGCAGAATTGCCAAGCGGGAAGAGGCTCGTCTGACACACAGCTGGTCAGTAGCACCTGAACCCACGGTGGGCCCCAAAGAGCCTTTCCTGGAGAGCAGAGGGCCCCCTGGTCCTGTCCTTGTCCCCAGAGGCCACCCCATCGCTTACCGCAGGCCAGGAGCGCAGCGAGGATGGCGATGCCCAACATGGTGCCGGCGCCAGGACTGACTGGCCGTCAGGGCGGGCAGGGGTGCACTTATAGGCAGGAGGGGGCGAACCCACCTGGTCAAGGCTAAGCCCCTCCTGGGGAGAAACCTGTTCTGATAAGGCTCTTTCCCTGACCTTGGGTGGTTCCTGTTTAATTTGGACAAGAGATGGGGCTAGCTCAGATTTCCCAAAGATTCTGCCACAGCAAATTCTGAGCTGCGGAATGTTTTTTGGTAACCCCCTCCTTCACTTTGTTTGCAGTGTGCTCTCATTCTCTCTCCCTACCTTATTCTTTCTAGTTATTTATTGGGCACCCGCTGTGTGCCAGGCATTACGCTCAGTAGTTCTCGAATGATCTTACCTAACTCTTGCAACAACATGAAGTAGATGCTATTATCCTCTTTGAAGACCAGGCAGCTGAGACTCAGGGTAAGTGACCGCCCGGGGTCACACAGCTGGGTGGCAACAGAGCCGGGCTGTGAAGGGGGTGCTTCTAACACCAGCGGGGGCTTCAAACTGCTAAGACACGCGGTTTCCTTGTCTGTCTTTGTAGTGCTGTTAGTTGCTTCCTGCCTTTCCCTTTCTCCCTCGTTCACCTGACGTTGGCTGGGCTCTCCTGAGCCTGCTCCCGGGCTGTGGATGGGTGAGGCTCAGCAGCAGGTGCTTGGTTGGCCAGATTTCTTCATGGAGCCAGCTTAGTTGTTGGCCCCTCAGTCTACCTATCTCTAAAATGGGCGGACAGGACCAGATGGACTCTCAGGTTCCTTTCAGTCCTGAGAGTCTGTGACTTGAATGTCAAGTTCAGTGGCTTGAGACTGGCCTGGTCGTGGGGCACTTTTGCCTTCACAGGCCCCTTCTTCCATCAATAAACACTAAAAATATGTTTTATGGCTGTGCGGGTACAAAGATGACTGTAATCCGGTTTGGATTCTATTCATTTTTTTTCCTATTGATTTTGATGAAATAAACACATTTTTGTAGGCCCCTAAAGGAACCCTGGGCTTCTGGCACTGTGCCCACTGTCCCCGTTGGGTGTGTGGGCCCTGGCTGCGGGCCCTGCTCACGTGAGCTGTTGCGAAGGGCAGAGCCAGAGTTCGGGAATGTTCTGTGGATCATCCTGAGCACCTGCCTTGGCCCCGGAGGCACCTGTACTGTGCCCTCAGCAGCCGGGAGAAAGCTGTTCTCACTGGGAAACAGAGGGCAGGGCGGGAGCCCCTCGGGCACGTGCACGGCTGGGGCCAGCCCCTTGTGCAGGAACTAGCCCGTCAGAGGATGCCATTACCCTGGTGGCCCAGACTGCCTGAGTCACTGTGGTGATACTGGGTTGGCTGGCCTGATCTTCTGGCCAAGAAAACCAAGAGTGACGCCGCAGCCCCAGGTGGCTTGTGGACACCTGCAGGGGAAGCCCGAGAGAGCGAGTGTCCTGTGATCGGAACTGTGGGGTCTTACAGTTGGATTAACTTGCGTGTTTAAAGGTGTGACTTTTGTTTGCCCAGACTGTGAGGCACCGACACACTGTATACACAGGAAACATTCGCTCATTCATTCATTCCTCCCACCATCACTGAGCACATACTGTGAGCAGGCCCTGTGCTGGGACTGGGTTTACAGACATGGTAAGACCCCGTTGAGCACCGGGGGAGCTCCCTGCTGGCCAGGGGGATGAGTGTTCCTTGGTGCGATGGGCCAAAGGCTGGGAGCTCTGCGTGAGAGGAGGTTCGTTCTGGGCGGGAGTCTGATGGGGTGCAGGCTGGGAAAAGATTCCTTCTCTACAGATTCCACGTCCCCAATGAATTTGAGGGCTTGAGGATGTGAGGGCGCTAGACTCCCTGCCTCCATGCTGCTGAACGCTGGGATTTTCAGGGCCTGGAGTGACAGGTTCACTCCAGGACCTGTGACCGCAGAGTCCCTGAGCCACTCGGGGCCAGACTGTATTGGAAAATGGAAAAACAACCACAGGTGACTCATCGGAGGCTGGCCTGGGGGGTGTGGGGGGACATGGCCAGATGGTGCCCTGGGGCCTCAGGAGCAACGCCAGGGCGGGGAGGGGCGGGGAGGGGGCGAGAGCCTGAGAAAGAGGCAGGTGCTACTGACTGGGGCCCAAGTTTCCTGGCCACTGGGACGGGACTCTCAGGTGGCAGCTCTCATGTCTTGGGTGAGGCCCGAGGGGCTGGCAGGTTTCTCCTCAAAGCCAGTTGGAGATACAGGGGCGTAGAGAGGGTTGGGGGGCTCGGCAAGGGTTGGCCTCAGCGAGGGGTTGCAGGTTCAGCGAGAGCAGGGGGTTCTGTGGGGGTGGGGTGTTTGGTGACGGGGCCGGGAGGGTTTTAAGGAACCATCTGTGTTGGTCCCTGGATCACCCCGGGCCTCTTCCTTCCTCCACCTGCTTCCTCCGCCAGGCCGGCACAGAGGTCGTGTGCAGGCCGAGGCTGAGGGCCCTGGCTTGGGACAGCTGCCCCGTCTCACGTTCCGAGGACTTGAGGTCCATGTCCGTCACCAGGCCAGCGGGGCCGAGCTCTGGAGCCCGAACTGAAGCCTCTGCCTTCCAGTACCCTCCATGCCCCGTTCCTGAGACCCTTCCGGGAGGGTGTTGGGGATTCCGATGTTCTTCCCTTGGGGAAGTGGTGCTGGAAGGCAGTGCTTAACTCTTGCGCTGACAGTGGTGGCGTCTCAGGCACCGGGTAGCATGTAGGGGTGGCGTGTCCCAGGAAACGCACGTCCAGGACGCTGCCCACCCCGGGCAGGGCCTTGAGGGAGCCCTGGCTGCTGTAGTACCACCCATGGCCACCCGGGGGCAGCCGTGCGCAGCCCAATCCCAAACCCCGGCTCCCCGACCCTGCCTCAGGGCGTGCCCCAGAGAGGGGGCACCTGACCTGGAACCACTGGGCTGGAGAGACCCCAGACCCTAGCCCACCGTCGCACCGAGCAGATGGGGAGACCGAGCCCCCGTGGAGGATCTCTCCAAAGCCACACAGGGAGCTGCTGGTGTCCCCCCCACCCCCAACCCCTGGGAGTTTTCCCGGCCTGCTCAAGACTTTGGGTGTCTCTGTGCCTAACGGGGGGCATCTGGGGGCTACAGGGTGCAGCTAGCCAGAATCCCTGGGGCCTTAATGTCATTCCTGGCCGCCGTGTTGTGTGCCATGGCCTCCTCTCCACTCTCGAGGTAGGGTTGGTGGGGGGCTAGGCCACGGGCCGTGAACTCGCACCCCGGGCCCAGATCCAGCCGCCCTATTCGCCTGTGTGCCTCTGGGAGGTCCCAGGCTTCCCCACTCCTATCTGCAAAAGAGGAATAAAAATACCCGCCCCCATAAGCTCACCGTGAGGATTTAAATGAGCTAATCTAAGCGAAACACTAAGACTAGCGCCTGGCGACAGCTTGTGGGCATCAAAAGCCAACCTCTCCCATTGGTGATGGCCCCTGCACTTCTCCCTGGCTCTGATGTGACTGTCCCAGCACCCCGATGGCCCTGTCCCTGTCCCCTCCTTCCCCAGTCCCTCCCCTGCCCCACTAACCATCAAGAACCACACACACATAGGAATATAGAATTTTATCTTATTTTAGTTAAAAAAGATAATCGTACCACCAAATGAAGAAGTAGCTTTTTTCTTTTTTGGGTGAGAAGGGAGGAAAAAAATAAAAAAGCAAAAAGCCAAAAGGAAAAGAAAATTTTATATCCATCTGTATAAACATATCCACTAAGGCAAACGCAACCCGGAGCCGAGGCTGTGCCGGGCTCAGTCCCTCCTCAATTCTGCAGATTCTAAGGCCAAAAAAATAAAACCTCTGCAAGTCCAACAGAGCTCCCCGGACTCCTGGGGCATTTTACTAAAATAAAGAGTTATTGAGTCTAAAAAGCAGTGACGCTGTTACGACACACACTGAAAGTTGCATAACTGTGGCCTCGAGGGCCGTGCACTTGTTTGGACTGGGTGACGGTCACGGCTTCACTACACGGCAACAGACACACACACGTGAGCAAGCACACGGGGCGCTGCGGCAGAACCGGGCCGGTGGCACGGGGGGCTGGGGTCTCCGGGCCACCTCGGGGTGGGCGTGGCAGGCAGGTCCCGTCGCTGGTGACAAGGTGGTGGACATCGCTTGGGGAAGGCAGGTGTCTGAGGGCTGAGCAGGGCCCCGCCGCTGCCTGGAGCATGCAAACACGCTTAAAGCACTTCTTGGGCGCTTCCAGGACAATCAACACGAAGCGCTGCTTTCCTTCCCGAGTCCTCTTCCCACCCTACTCTCTCCAGGGCCCCCTGCGACCCTCAGGGCGTTCTGGGGCAGGGGCTGGTGCTAGGGAAGGTGTCTCTGCCCCCCCCCTCGGGCGTTCCTTGCCCACGCTCCCATGGCAGGCCCGGCAGAGGGTGGGCCCGTGAGGTAGATCGGCACAGCTGCCCTCACCTGGCCTGGCTGGGCCCCAGGGACCCGGGGTCTCCATTTCAGCATGGGGTGGTCCCTTCACCAAAACAGCCCCCCGTTCTAGCAGATGGAGGAGGCAGAGGCAGGAAGAAAGGTCCTGGGGTGGGACCTCGTGTCCCGCTCCACGGGGGTGGCCACGACTCTTTCCATCTCTGAGGGCCCCGGCGGCAGTGCAGCCGCTGGCCGAGGGCAGGTGGCCCTGGGCGCGGCGGAGGGGTGTGTGGAGGGCAGACCCACAGGGCGGGGGGCGGTCCAGGGTCCCGGAGCTGGGCCGGAGCGGCACGGGAGCAGGCAGCAGGGCAGGCGGGGTGGCGGGAGCCGCAGGGGTGGCGGGGAGGGCCAGGCACGCAGCCTCAGGAACAGTGGGAGGGAGCGGGGAGCAGCCAGGCCACCTCTGGGAGACCCGCCAACTGGCCCCGCTCGCAGGACGTTTAGGTTTTAGTAGTGGTCCTGCAAGACGGGGCGAGGACGCGGGCTCGCCCCCCTCCCCCATGCACCCGGCCCTGCCCGCGGGCCGCCGAGGTAGACGCGCCGCCGGCCGCTACTTGAAGGTGGACTGCAGCTCCCTGAAGGCGGCCTTCCGCTGCTTCAGCTCCTCCGCCTGCTTCTTCTTCTCCTCCTGCTCCGCCTTGATCTCCTCCTCGAAGCGGCTGGACTCGCTGATGGCCTGCACCTGCGGGGGCGTCGGGGCGGGGTCAGGGCTGCCGGGCTCTCTGTGCTAAGGCTGCTCTCTCTGGGCTCCACACGCCGCTCTGGCCTGGCCAGCCACTGCATTCACCTCTCGGAGGCTCAGCGTCTCCACCCAGAACCTGGCGCCCAATGCCCTGACCTCACAGACTCCTCATCTGACAAGGAGGTGACACACAGTCGGTGGCTGGGCAGAGCCGGCGTCCTGTAAGCGGGGCTCCTGCTGCCGCCGCTGCCGTATCTGTTTCCCACCGGGGAGCCCGGCCGCACGCCCCACTCCACTGAGGAACCCTGCCACGTTCCACCAGCGCTGGGGAGGCCAGAGGGAGGCAGAAGCGGCCTCTGGAAGGGATATTCTTAGCTCAACATGGAAAGAGGGAGAAACGAGGAAAGGTGGGTGCCCAGGGCCCTGGGTAGGCAGGACCCAGGAGCCACTAGGCCATACTTGTCCCCTCCACCTAGGCATGTGCTGACAGGGGAGGGTGTCGTGCATGCAGGTGGCTTCTGGGGCCCCCATGCTTCCTCCCGGCTGGGGCTGGCAGGGACAGTGTCTCCCGGCCCTCCTTTCCTTAGGGCCAGTTCTTTGGGGTAGCACTCGGTGTGTCAAGATGTCCCCGTCCCCTCTTCAAGAGCACACACCCCTCACCTACCCCTCTGGCAGGTGAGAAAGGGGCGGCTGGGAAGGATCACAGCCTGGAACGGAGGGGACAGAGCCAGGGGTGCTGTGGGCCTTGCCCAGCCTAGCAGGTATTAGCTGCAGCCTCAGCAGGGCCAGGAAGGGGACGTGTTAACCCTTGAGCCAACCCGGGGGCCCCTGTCCTCGAGCTGGGGTCAGGGCACCGCTCGGGCTCCTCACCTTGGCCTCGAAGAAGCTCTTGGCCCCCTTGACGCCCTCGGTGGAGACGTCGATCTCGGAGAGGCGGGCCAGCACGCAGAGCCCGCTGTCCTCCTGCAGCTCCCCGGCCGCCGCCTTCCGGAAGATCAGGAGGAACTGCAGGGGAGAGGCGCGCGGTGTGAGGGCGGGGGTGAGCCCAAGTCCCTGGCCACAGCCAGGCCCAGCCTCAGGCCCCCCTGGAGAAAGGGACGGGGAGCCAGAGAGCTGGTCTCCTGGTCGCCTGTCCCTCTCGAGGCTTCCGCTTGCCCATCCGCACAGCGGGAGGTCGGGTGACTCAGCTCCTGCCTGCCCAGGATCCCGGGACACCGTGGCCTTGCTCCTTCCACATCCGGCTCCCACTGCACGGCTGCAACCTACCTACCTCTTTCCCTTCTCTCCATGGCTCCCAAATCTGCTCTGCGCTCCATATATTGAGTCCTAAAGCTACTAGGATTGAGTCTGTTTTGCAGAATGAGGAAGGCTCAGAGGCAGTAAAAGACTTGCCCAAAGCCTTGGAGCCAGAAAGTACCAGAAGGACTTGAACCTGTGTCCTCTAACTCCAAACTGTTACCCTGCACTACCCACCCCTCCCTCCCAGCCACTTGTCCCCTCCACTGGCCCCTGCTACCTCTCTCCTTCCCTGTGTCCTTCCTACTCGCTCTCCCAGGGCCGCTAGAGCCTGTGCTGCCGTCAGGCCTTCAGCCTCCTCTTCCTCCCCCCAGAATAGGCCTGTGCACAGCTCCTGTCAGAGTGACATCCCGAGCCTGAAGTCACCAGCACTGCGCCTGCCACCCCTCTTTCCCCAAAACACAGCACTGTGTTAGTTCCCTCCTTGGTGTCTGCCCCTCTGTGCCCCAGGACCCTTGGGGCCCCTTCCGCGTGCCCAAGACCCTGCTCTACGAGGCCCTCTGCAGCCTCGCTCAGCCAGGCACCAGCCAGTCACAGCTGGCTGTTCAATGACAGTGTCATTCAATGACAAAGGGGGGTGAGTCTCTCCCTGGCCACCACATCCTCAGGTGTAGCCCCTGATGGGGAGGGGGGCTGGGGCCAGGGCTCACCTCCCGGAAGCTGAGCTTGCTGTCGAAGTCCTCATCCACCTCCTTGATCATATTTTTCAGGCCCAGGTGGGTCTGGGGGGCCCCAAGTTTCTCCATCATGAGCTTTAGCTCCATCAGGTCGATGAAGCCGTCCCGCCCGGCATCATACCTGTGGGTGCAGAGAGAGAGGCCTAAGGACATCTTGGCACACCTCATCACCTGAACCAGACAGAGAGGCCACAGCCTGAGTGCAAGGAGCCTGGGGGCTCCGAGAGCATCTCCCACCAGCCATGTCACACTGTCACAGCTGGAAGGGACCTCAGCCCAGGTAGAGTTCTGATACGTGGCTCCACTCCTGCTTGGTTCCCTCTGATGATGGGGAACTCGCCACGTGGCCTGGCAGCCCCCTGCATGTTGAACAGTGGTAACTTTTGGGCAAGCCTGCTGCACAAGGACGCTGAAACCACAGCTTTCCTGTGCTGACTGTGAGGTGGACGAGCAGCGGGAAGGAATTCACAACACCATGGGGTGGGACCCGGCTCCGAGGTCAGCACACACTGACCATCTCCAGGACAGGCTGGTACGCCAGCGTCTCCACGAGCACTTGGGGGACATCTCGTCCTCGCCCCCCCGGGTGGCGGAGCCTGCAGGCAAGGGCAGGGTTTCTCAACGTCAGACTATTAACATTTTGGACAGGACAGTTCCTTGCCGTGTGTGGAGTGGGGGGTGGCGGGGGGCTGTCCTGTGCATTGTAGGATGTGTAGAGGAGCATCCCTCCTGACAGTGACAGCCAGAAATGCCTCCCAGACATCACCACGCCCTTGGGGGCAAGAGCATTCCCAGTGGAGAGGTGGGGGGACGGCGGGCGCGACGTGGGCAGGGAGGGCAGCCTCCTGCCGTGCAGAAAGTGCCTCTCCTCACTCGGCACCCTCCACCCTGGGGTGTCTACTTCATGCCCCCAGCTTAAGCTAGGTACTGGGGGTGCGGGCAAAAGCACATAGTAGGCGCTCACAAAATGCTGAGTGGATAAATAATACACGAATGAACGCGGGGCCGTCTAAGACAGGGTCGCTGCCTTTGTTGAGCGCACGTCCAGGACGGAGGCGGAAAGCAGGGGCGGAGGTCACGGGGGAGGCCTGGGGCGTGTTCAGCGAGCAGGGTGCCTGCAGGGAGTGGCCGAGATCCGGTGGGGCAGCTGATAACAAGCCTCTGCCCGGCACACGGAGTTCTTAGTTCTTTCTTCAGCCACCAATGGCCGGGCAGAGTCAGGGACAGGGTGGGGGGCAAGGTCTAAATGTCCCTTTTGACTGGCCTCCAGGCCCATCCCCTGAGTGGGGAGGTGCCATGGGTTTTTCTGCAGAGGCCTTGTGCAGTCCCCAAGGCCTCAAGCTGGCTGAATGACAAGGGTTGGTGACAGCAGCATGGCACAGAGGGGTTGAGTTCCAGAAACCTATGTCCTGGGGATTTGAGACACTACACGAACACACATCTCATTCCTGTGCCTTCTTCCAGCGCCCTTTGCCCTTCTCTAGCTATGCGTACTTTGAACATCCAGTAGCAACCACTTACTAAAATCTGTCCTTGTGCCAGGAATTTTATTTTACTTAATCCTCATAAGAACCTTATTTCACAAGGGAGGCTCAGAGAGGTTAAGCGACCTGCCCAAGGTCACACAGCCATAAGGAAGGAGCTGGGCTTCCACCCCAGGTCTGTCGGGCTCATAAACCCACACATTTGCTCAGTGCCCAGCCCCTCCCGCACGCGTCCCGGGCTGCGGCAGAACACAGACGTCTGCCTGGAGCGCTGAGGGGAGCATTTGTGTGAGGGGTATAAATAGTCCGGGAGCGAGTGAGTCAGTGGTTGGAAGCCACGAGGAACAGGAAGGGCGGGTCTTGAGGGCCCTGGAGGGAACACAGGGTCCTGAGGGCTTCTTTGCCATCACGGGGCGAGGGCTGGGCTTAGGGCGGATGAGCCAGCTGTCCCTGTGGGCAGTGGCTGCAGCTGGGGGTTAGAGGGTGTGGGACTCGCAGGGCCAGGCAGGCTGGAGCTCCCACAGTCCAGCCCCCACCCGGAGGGGCCCGTCTCTGGAGCCTGTGATGGTAGAGGGGCCGGGTGGCCGCTTAGCAAAGTGCCGGGCACACAAAGCTAGCTCCATAAATGGCAGCTGCCACCACTAAAATGAGATTGAATTACCTTTACTAAACTCCCAATATGCGCCAGGCACTTTCTCCTTACAGCCCGTGTGCTCAGCGACCCTGGCCAGTCCGGACTGCGGAAGGAGGGGTCCGACCCCAGCCCCTTGGTCCCCAAGCCCTGCCCCTATGCCATCCCGCCTGCCTCTCTGAACCACCGCTTTATTTACTGCTCCAGTGGACAGGTTTCTCCTGAAGCCGGGGGCAGCTCAGTTTCAGAGGAAGTGCAGATAAAGTATCCAAACTTGGACAGAAACTTGGGCTCTGGATCTGGCAGCTCCCTGGCCTGGCTGGGCCACAGCTCAACTGTGGTTTGAATCACTGCCTGTATCAATCAAGGACCAATCAATTACGGGCGCTGGGTTCCATCCCAGGCAGGCTCTGGCCCCCGGGGGGCAATGCAGGGGCTGGCCACAGTGCCAACGAATTAATCACCAAAGGCAGGTGACAGAGGGCTGGGAGAGGCCAGGTGCTGGGGCTCCCAGAGGCGACCCTGCGGGGGCTGTTCCCATGAGACTCCCGGGGAGGGGATATCTGCCGTGTGCCCTGGGCTCTGACATGGTCTGAGGCAGGGGAGCAGCCAGTTTCCAGGGTTGACCTGATTGAAGATGGCCTTGAAGGTCTGTGCTGACATCAACTCCCCTGAGACTGACCTTGGTCCAAAGCCCAGCCCTGCCACTTGCCGGCTGGGTGAACCTGGGCAAGTCACCTACACTGCGAACCTCAATTTCCCCATCTATATCGTGGAGATCGAAGAACTCATCTCAGGACTGAGGCGAGGATTAAAAGAGTCGATACAAGCAGACCCTTAGCACAGACCCTGGCCCACAGTAAGCACTTAATACACACCAACTATCATAACAATAATCAGTTAATATTATCATTAATATCTACCCTTAAGAATATTAAAGCATAAATGAGATTGTGGATATAAAATGCCTAACATATAGCAGGTGCATAAAATCTGTTAATTTCATTATAATAATAATAGCAGCTATTATATAGAGAATAATAATAGCTATTATATGGAGAAGTTTTTGTGTGCCAGATGCTATGTTGAGTACTTTACAGATACAATATAAAATGGTGCTGATACTAGGACTAATGATCCAATAAACACTGGCTTCTCCCACAGGCTCCAGTCCCAACAGGACAGGGCTCAGAGGAAAGGCTTGTGGTGGCCTGGCCTGGAGGCCAGGGTGGGCAAGATGACCCAGGGGTCCCTCCAGCATCCCCCTCTTCTGAAGTCCCACTTCTCCTCTACTGGGCCTGATTCAAAGCCTTCCCTCCTCTGAGGGGGGGAAGTGACAAGGGGAGGCTGTCACCGTGCCAGAAGTAGGGGACTGTCTGGCAACACGGGGGAGAAGTTCTAAGATGGCTGGAAACAGGCATGTGCCTGGCTAGGGAGGCCCTCCCACCATCAGTCCTCTTTCCTGAGCTGGAACTGAGGTTGCAGGAGGCTCAGAGGATCCAGGACAGAGAGCTCAGCCCACAAAATCCAGCCAGATAGCCTGGTCTACCTGCTTCATAGTATGTAGGGAAATTGGGGCCCAGAGTGGGCAGTGACCAGCCCAGGGTCACACAGCCAGTGGACTGCAGGATCCCAATATTACTCCCGCTTCTTCCTGGTCCCAAGGAGGGGCCCACGTTCTCAAGCTTGCAGGAACAGGGGAGGCTGGGCTGGGAGACCTGCTTGGGGCCTCCCTGGCAAGGCCGATTTGGCAGGACCAGCAGCAAAGCGCATGGGCTGGGAGCTCAGCACTTTTCTCCAGCACCGGAGGGAGGCTGCAGGGCCTGGCGCCGTGCCCACATTCCTACCCGCCTCCCCCTGAATAGTTCTCTCACCCGGGAGGGCTCAGCAGCTGCTACCCTGGATGCTGGTGACAAACTCCCCTCCCAATCCCTCCTTGAAAGTGGAGCAGCCGGCTGCCACCCAGGGCTGGGCACAGTCCCACCCAGCTGGCTGCTTCCCCACCCCCAGCTCTGAGAACCAGGACCGTGGGGGCGGGCAGACAGGGGCTGGCTCCAACAGTGTGTGGTATCCGTGGCCTGGCCTTGCACCCAGGGCCTGTCCCCGATTCCTAACAATATTATCATTACTGACTACTCCTTGCTGAGCATCTACATTGTGCCAGGCACTTCGCCAAGTGTTTTGCATCAGATCCTCACAAGAAATCCACGAAGCAGGTGCAAACATCCCTATCGAACAGACAAGGAGAATGAGGCTCAGAGAGGCCATGACTGGGCCCAGGTCATAGGTGACGAGGGTGTCGCTGGGAACTGAACCAGGCCTGATCGGAAACGTGCGCTCTTAATGACTGTGCTGTGTCCCGATGCCTGTCAGGACGTATCGGAGAACTTCAGGGTTGAGAGGGATTTTGGAGGTCATCTCATTTAGCCCTTTGTGAGGGTCAAATCCCGATGCAATTCTGTTTGGTGTCTTGAACACCTCTGAGGACAGGAAGCTCACTGCTTCCCTAAGGCAGCCCATGTTGGCTGTGGAACTATTAGGAAGTTGCTCCGTGCACGTCCCCACCCTTCCCCGAAGCTGTGCTGTGCAGTCTGATGGCAGAAGGAAGCAGAGCCATTACAGCCACCGCCCAGGGGACCCCAGTTCTGTCTCTGACTCCCACCCCAGGCCTTTGCTGACGGCCCCTCTGGGCATGTGGGGCCCAGGAGGACAGACAGCTGGACAGGGCGGTGTCGATGGGCTCCCGAGTTCCCCTGGCCCACCTGGCTTTGGACTTGGCCGAGCCAGCTCCTGCACGCCCCCAGCCCAGATGCCCGCCTCACAAGGGAAAGGCCCGTCCCGCCACTTCCTCCAGTTTGTCTGTGGGATCTCACACTTGATCTGGGCCCTGTGTCAGCCAAGTGTGTGTGTGTGGGGGGCGGAGAACACGAGTGTGACTAGTGTGTGGTGCTCAGGGCTCCCCGTGGCTCTTCAGCAGTCGGGGGGTCACGTGGTGCTGGGGGCTGTCAGGGCTCGGGGACATTCCTAACCTCAAGTTCAACACCTCGAGCTTGGCCCCGGCTGCGTGGGCATCTCGCTCTACCTGCAGCGTCTCCCGCGGGCTCCCCTGCACTGCCTCCTTCCCTTCCTGCCCTTAGCAGGCATTATTGTTAGGAAGTGATTATAAAGAACACGTACTGAATGCCTAATATAACGCAGCGTTTGGAATTTAACTTAATCTTTACTCCATTCATCTTAGCCCCTTACAGCTCAGACCAAGTAACCTGTCTGCGGTCAACCTGGGCAAGTGGCGGGGAGACGGCTGTGGGGTGGCCTAGCGCGTCTAAAACATCATCGTCTGGGGTGGGGCCTGAGCATCTGCATTTCTAACACGTCCCGCTGATGCACAGGCCACTGTAAGGGTACAGGGGACTCGGAGCCAGACAGACCCAGGTTCAAATCCTGCCTCTGTCCCCTCTAGCTGTGTGACTTCGGACAAGTCACATAAACCTCCTTTCGAGACTCGGTCTCCTTATCTGTAAAATGGGTGCCGATAATCTTGCAGGACGTTAAGAAAGGACTGAACAGGAGGCAACGTGCCTGGAATGGGGCAGCCACACGGGTCCTCTCCATCAGATGAGTGGCCAAGCGCTAGGAAGGGCCCCTCAGAGTTCAGGAATCCTGGGGCCCTGACTGTCGCCTAGACACACATGTCCAGCATGGAACCTGCTTCTCTGCTGTCCTTGGAAAGCGGAAGTTAGCCAAGGAGAAGGCTGCTCGTCAGTCGGAGGGAACTCAGCTGCTAGAGGATGTGGGGACTGTCCCTGCTGAGGCTGCAAAGTGCCTCCGCCTCTGCTGGCTGGGCTGGCCTTGCAGAAAGGCCTCTGACCTCTCGAGGCAGCAGGGCCCTGTGACCCTGAGCCTCGACTCTTAAGAAGCTGGGAGCCAAAGAGGAACCAAAAGTCCGCGTGGGGCCAGGGGAGGTGACTCAGACGCCACTGCAGAGGCGAGGCAGGAGGAACAGAGAGTGGGAACTGAGGCCGGGAAATGCCCTCCCTGGGGCTGCTGGGTATCCACTCCCCCCGCCGCCCCCGCCCCAGAGCCAGGTTCTCGGCTGCTGCAGGCGAAGGACCCAACCTCCCCACCTCTCGTGGGGGGTTTCCTCCTAAGGCTCTGGGAGGCCCCCATCCCCCAACCAAAAACACAGTCTTCACTTGGCCTCTAGGGACTCCCTGAAGGAAGAATTGGTTCTAATCCTGCCACTGCCACTTATTACAACCTCCTTGAGCCTCAGTTTCCTCATCTGTCAAATGGGGATAATGATGGCAACCACCTCACGGTGCTGGTGTGAGGATTAAATTCAGTTCCCTAATAATGCACGTAGGCTCCCTCAGGAACAGCTGGAACCGGTGGCTCCATTTAACAAGGAGGGGGCGCAGAGGCAGGGGGCTGGCTGCGGACATTGTGCCGGCACGGTGTCCCTCCCCAGTGCGTTCAGTTCACGGTGGAAATAAAGAAAGGAACCTTCCGTTGCTAGGCCTGGGCCCACCCTCTCCACCCAACCCCTACACGCCACTGCTCTACATGAGACTTTAAGCCTCCTAAGGGCAGGAACCTGATTCTTCATTCTATTATCTGGAACTTGTACTACGTGGCAGAAACTTAGAACATCTGTTGGAGGAATGATGATCATGAGTGGATCTTAATGTTTTTCAAAAACATCATCCGTCACGTGAGCCGCCCACAGAGCAGACACTGGGATGGCTGTTGACAAAGGCTCAGGGCTTTTCACACGGAATCCTCAGACCTTCACCCCAGGTGTTTCTTTAGCCCCAGGGGAATCTGGGGCTCAGAGAAGCTGAGTACCCTGCCGAGAGTCACCCAGCTGGGCAGTGGCATTCTGGCGTCCCAGCCTTGCCCCCCTCCAGAGTTGCTGTTTGCTCCTCCCTTTCTTCTGCCACCTGCCTTCCACATCACTGGGGATGATGAATCGTGTCTCCTTTCCTGTCATTCGCAAAGCCACACGCAGCTGTCAGTCAGAGCGGCTGTTCAGCAGGACAGGAGGGTTCTCACACCGGGTCCTGTCACTCCGGCCCAAAGCAGAAGGTTGGTGCCAGCCTGGCAGGCTCCACTGGGGGTACGTGGAGGCAGCCCGTGGCTGCTGTGGGCCCACCTTCATCCCCGAAGACCACTGCCAGGGCCCTGCTAGGGGCCAGGAGAGGGTGTATATTGAGCTGGGGATGATGGTGGCAACAGTAACTTAGGAACCACTCTGCGCCAAGCACTGGGCTAAGCCCTTTACAACAACCCCGAGGGGTGGGTGCTACTAGCATCCCAGCTCCAGGGTGGGGAACAGAGGCCCAGAAGGTTCCCGTGACTTGCTCCAGGGCCCACAGCTGGGATTCAAACCGGGGGCTGTAGACTCCCCAGGCCCTGCCAGACTGCTTCTGGGAAGGACTTCTGGGAGAAGAGTCCTGAGTGACACGGTCTGAAGAGATACCCTGGGGGCAGAGCAGGTGGAAAGGAAGGGAGGGGAGGGCGGGAGGCCTCGGGAGCTTGTGAAGGCAAGAGCCGGCCAGCAGGAAAGGGAAGCCTGCCTCCCAGACACAAAGGTCACAAGACAACTCTGCTGGGGACGAGAGTGGGGACAGGCCGGCAAGGCTGGGCAAGACAGGAATTAGGGCATCTTCCTCAGATTCCAGGCTGCCTACCTTTCCGGCAGGTCTCAGCTTACAAAACCCTCCAGAGCCCCAGCTAGGCTGCTGTCAGCCCCGGGGGCGGGGGTGCACCCTTGAGACCCTCTGGGCTATCCCAGGGCCCCTGGTGACTGGAAGGCTCCGGAGACAGCCCTGGATGGACGGGCAGAGAGGAAGTGAGCAGGGCGGGAGCTCAGAGGCGATGGATGCAGCCTGAGGTGGCGTGGGAAGGGCGCACGGAGTCCGGGCTCCATGACACAGCACCTCCTGTGCCTGGCACTGGGCCAGAACACCATGCACGTCCCCGCCTCTGAGCCCCACCCTGAGAATCAGCACCACTGTCTCCACTGTACAAGGATGCTCTGGCTGGGCTACTGAGAACCTCCCTGTGACCCTGAGCAAGGCACTACCTCTTTCTGGGTCCTGGTTTTCTCTTCTGTAAAATGGGGAGAGGGGTTGGAGTCAACCCGCAAGGTCTCTCCCAGGAGGAACTGCGCGGCTGTAAGCGTGACACTGGTGATGGCGGAGAGCTGGTCTACCTTCCCTCCATCCCCGCTGCTGAATCGACACTGAATGGATGCACCAGAAGCCCCTGGAAGGCAGTTCTGACACCCAGAAGGGCTTAGGACCCCTCAGACATAATATGGTCAGAGCCGAAAGACCTCTGGGAACCCTCAGAGACAGGCTGCCCCTTTTACAGAAGGGCAGACTGAGGCCCAGGGAGGGCCAGCAGGCTAGGACAGACACGAAGCTTCCTAGCTCCAGGCCGCCAAGGAGAGGCCAGCTCTCGGTTCTCCATCTGGCCTCCCAGTGCTCTGCACTTTGCTCTGGTGAGCACCTTCCCAGGGGGCAGCCTCCCTCCTCCCGCCCTCCGCTCTGGCAGAGCCCTGGCTCGGATGCCCTGGCTGCGATCCCCGGGCCCTGCTTGGACCCAGGAGGCTACAGCCCCACTGGGGCAGCGGAAGCAGAACGGGGGTTTTGTCCTCCACGAGAGCCCGTCTGTTGGCCGGGACTGGTGGGACGGGCCGCTGGCACAGTAAAGCCTTGTTTCCTTGAATACAAAATCTGCAGCTTTTCACCCTCACCCGGCCCCCGGCGGGCAGCACTTCCTTCCCTAGAGGTCCGGCTTCCTGGCCGGCTGCGTCCCCCCCCCGAACACCCCAGCAAGCAGTCCTGGTGCCAAGAGGTGGCTGGAGGGTTCGGCTCTCCCCATTCTCCATCCAAGTACCCCTTGTCACACTGGCACCAAAACCAGCCTGTGTAAAGCAAGCCTGCCTTGCACACGCAGCCCCTTCCCCAGCCGCGCCCCTTCCAACCCAACTCAGCCTCCCAGGTCCTGCTCTGGGGTGTCTGGCTCTCCTAAAACAGCTCTACCGTTTTTGGGAGGTGTGTATGGGGGCAGGGAGGGATGGAAGCCCACGAGAAGGAGGGCTCTGGGGCAAAGAAGAAAGTGGGGCTGGTGGTGGGTATGCGAGGTGGAAAATCCGCCCTGAACATGGAAGGAGGTGTTGGAGTGTGTTTTCTGATGCAAAGCCTAGAAGGGAAGAACATGGGTTTTAGAGTCACAGACGTGGGTTCGAATCCTGGCTCTATCATTTTTCTAGCTGTGTGGTTTTGGCAAGTTACTTAACCTCTCTGTACCCGAACTCCGATCTGCACGATGGGAAGGAAGATGCTATGTCATGGGCTGTGGGAGGGTGTGATAAGCTCCTCGGTGCCTCGGCACTGTCAACACAGGGGTCTCTGTCCTGCTAGAGTCACCTGTGCACTCGCCCGCAGGACAGACTCTACAAGGAAGTTCTGGACAGTGACGCACACCTGCCCCTGCGCCCACGGGGCTTTTCAGCTACTCTTCCCGGAATGTTGGGAATCTTGCTCTGCCAACCTGGTCAGTCTTTGGCTGGGAGGAAAGTTTGGAAGAACTTCGACCAAGACCCTGCAGTCAAGGAGGTGGGCTCCTCAGGGCCCTGGGGCTTCCTGGCAGAGGTCCAGAGGCGGGTTAGGGCAGGGACTGACCCCTGGGAAAGTGTGAGGCCCCGGGCTGGGAACTGACAACCTCTTCCCCTGCATCGGGGCCAAATGCAGAAGCTGTAGCAAGTGCTGAGAAGTAGGAAGAGGCTTTCTCAAGCTGCGGGCTTGCAAAACGCCCCTTCCTGGGCTTCCTGCTTGAGGCCTGGGCACTGACAGCTGCGTGTGGCTAAGGCTGACACCCTCAGCATGCCCCCGACGACTTCCTGTCCAGCCAAGGTGACGCCGGCCTTGTCTCAGCCCTCTTTCAGCCTTGGGCTGCCTGTGCCCAGTGGGCTGGACCTCCAGACTCCCCTACCCAAGACTCAGGCTCAGGATGGTTCCTTCCCCTTCCGATCCACCTCAGACCAGCACCTCTGGGCTGCTCCCTCCCTGGGAGCCAGGGGCAGGCAGGGGGATGGGGAACAGGAGGTGGGGAAGGGTACCAAAGGGAGGCGACTGGACCCCTTCACCACCCCCTGGCACAAGCATGGCTGGGAGAGTGAGGCCAACCATCTCGGTGCCAACAGGTTGGGACCCAGGGCTGGAACAGAAGGAGAGCTGTAGCCCTCTCTCCCTGGTGGCTCCACAGAGATCATTAGTTTGTTTCTTTTTGGAGGGGAGGGGAGGGCCGGCCCACAGGCCTGGGGGTGCCTGTCTGACTGGGTGAGGGCACAGTGTGTGGAATCATACAGAACAGAGCGTAGGGGTGGGAGTAACTGGGCAAGTCGGAGGGAGGGCCCTCTGGCTAGAGTGGGTGTGGGGCGTCAGGG
>VBSM01000529.1:8267524-8282962 GCA_008086735.1 Cheirogaleus medius | reverse complement strand
AGCTGCAGGTAGACCCATTTGCAGGTCATTAGAAACCAACTTATCTGTGGAGCTCTCCGTATTCGTGGTTATCTTGGATACTATGAATCTACTTGAAAACCAAGACGTCTTTCAAATTAGTTGCAGATGCCCAGCTGGGCATGTTTTCTGCTTCTCAGTCACAGGCAGTTCTGTGTCCAGGTTTAACACCTTGAGAAGCCGAGGCTGAGCCCTGTTTTAAACTCCCAAACAGAGTGTGTGTTTGGGGAGGAGGAGGTATCTTAAAGTCCAGCAGTGCTTCTGCGGCACCCTGCTGGACCCCTTCCGAAGACGGCAATAATACGGCAGCTCATTTTGGTTTTCATACTTGCAACAGCTACTCTGTGAAAGCACTGTGCTGCCATGTCCAGCAATCGGAACATATTTATTACGTGTGTTGGGCACGGGTCCTAGAATTCTCCCGGCTGTAGGCAAGCAGGGGACGGGGTGGCGGGGGGCTGGAATAGCCATTTTTGAATTGTGAGATTTATTGGACTCCACACTGGGCTACACTCTTTCAGCTAAATCCCCCTCTGGTTGGGACCCAGCGCTTATCATCATCCATAATGAAGTGTTAATAATAAAACATCTGTCTTCCCCAACACAACTTCCTGGGGAGGGGCCTGTCTGTCTGGTTCAATTTTGGATCCTCAATGCCTAGCGGGGTGCCTGGCCTGCGCGCTGGAAAAATATCTGGTGAATGAATGCATGATTCATTCATGCTCTGCCTAAGGGCTGGGATGGATTGGGTGTTTTCTCAGTGACTCTTCCAGAGCATCCGGTGGCCCATTTTTAGGTCTCAAGGTCACTGCCAAGAAAGAGAAGCTGCTAAAGTGACACCTCTGTGTACCCACATGACTCACCACAAAGTTAACAGGAGCTCTTAAAAAACAAGCGTCTCAAGTGTCTGTCCCCTGTCTTCTCTGAGGACATCGTCAGCAGTATCAGATAGGGGTTGGGGCCCGGTGACCTGCTGGTCCTTGGGCATCACTGCGGCCCAGAGGTCATCTAAGCAGCCCTCTGCTCAGCAGACAAGGCGGAAGGAGTAGATGGAAGGTCCAGATAAACGCTGCATGTGGCCGCTGCAGGGGCACCTGAGAACTTGGGAAACTGAAAGGGACATTGTGAAATTAACACATAATGAATGAGTGCAGAGAAGGGCAAAATTAGTTGAAAGACAGCATATGCCTAGGCCAGGTTCACCTGACCAGAGTAGGGTATCTACTAAAGAAAGCAGGTGACTCTCGGAAGGGAGTTGGTAAGCCAGGATGCTCAGAGGAAGGGAATGTGCCGAGAAGGCTGGCGTCCTCTCAGGCTCGGTCCTGGGGAGGCAGGTCTCCCAGACCCACTGGCAAAGCCCCTTAGTGTACAGACACAGCTCTCTGATGGCAAAAGGCAGTGTGGTGTGACCGTGAGGGGCTGGGTTGGAAATCCCAGGGGGGTGACCTTGGGCAGGTTACTTTACCTTTCTGGCCTCAGTTGCATTGTCTATAAAATAGGATACCTCTCTTCCCCTGGAGTACTTGAGAGGATTAACTGAGAAAATTTATGTAAAGTATTTAATGCAGCATGTGGCACATTATAAAAGCTCAAAATGCTCTCAGTGATGAAGATGACAATAATCTGGCTTCCTGGTAGTCATGTGGCAAGCAATAGATGTGCAGACATTGACAGTCTAGTCTGGGTGACAGTTTAACACAGGGGTCAGCAAATCTGGCCCACCACCTATTTTTATAAATAAAGTTTTATTGGAACACAGCCATGCTCATGCAGAGTTGAGACTTGGGGTTGATAAATAATGGTCTTTTACAGGAAGAGGGCTTTTACTATCGTGCCCTTTACAGAGCAAGTTTGCCAACCATATCCTCATCTATCCAGTAGACAACCAGTCCAGCTGGTTCCTGGACTTGACTGAGGAAAGTGATATATTAAGCCGTTAAAGTTATGAAGTCTGGGCTCCTACACTTGTTCTGTGATCTTGCATAAGTTACTCACTCTTGGTTTTCACAGGTGAAACAGGAGTGATGACAGTGAGGATTAAGGGGGATGATGTCTGGACCATGCTTCCCTCAGTGTCTGATGGCCAGTAAGGACACTCTACAAAGCAGTTACTATTATTAGCTATTAAGCTTCAACTGTTGAAAGGCACCAAGGAACTCCCAGAAGAGGGTCACTGCTGCATGCAGCTCTCTTTGAAGATTGTCCAGCAGTAATCCTGTACAAAGCCAAAAAAGATACGTGAACGGCAAAGGTGAGTGTGTTCATGCAACGCACCAGTGAATTAACGATTCCACTTCCTTGTCAGTGAAAGCAGCAGATCAGAATGTGCAAACGGGAGGAAGGTCAAGGCCATGGGGTGGAGCCCGGCAGGATCAGTACCTGGCACATAGTAGGCCCCCAGTATTTGTTGCCTGAATGAATGTTTAACTATAAAAATGATGTAGACAAAGGGCATCTCTGATTTCTCCGATGATAAGACCACCGTTATCCAGAAGATGTAATTTCTGCCTCCAAAATTTTAGGGTCTTAGTAAGGAAAACAGTATGCTAAAGAGAGGAAACTCGAAACAAGGACCTGTTAATGCTTCCCTCCTTGGGACGGCGGGATTGCAATGGATTCCTGGGGAACAAAAACAAAAGCAGGCACATAAGGTCATGGATTGGCCCAAAATAACTTGGGACGCTGAGCAGAGAGATGCAGGCAGCACATCTTGATGGAAATGAGGCCAGGTTGGTAAGGCTGCGCCCACCGGGTGCCCTAACTCCTGCTCCAGGGGGCGTCAGCACGGAAAACGGGGACGCGTTAGCATTAGCAGGTTTGGGTTTCCTCTTGTTAGTGTATTCCTTTCCTTCTTAAGTCCCTAAAAAATCGGAAACCACTCCACTTACCAGGAGCACACTTTGGAATGCAGATCCAGAAGCTATTTTTTCCCGCTAGACATTTCATGACTCTGGTTTCTACAACAGCAGGCACTGGTGACGCTGCCAAGTTTCTGGAGAAGGGCACTTTATCTGCAAAGTCACGAATCCAAGAATCCAAATGGGCTGCCATTGGCAAGGGCGGAAGGAAGTTGTTTGTCTTAGCTTCTTGGAGGATCAGAAGAAGATTGGGAGGTTTTGGGGGCCTGCAGGGGAAAGGTTGCTGGTAGCTTCTCAGAACCACAGTGGGGGCTGTGTAGCACGGTGTCTTAGTAAATGCCAGTTTGGTTGCAAACAACAGAAACCTTTGTTTCTGTTGTTTGCAACCAAAGAATCTTGAGGGATCCAAAGGGTCCTTGTGGAACCTAAGGGCAAGTGCTGGAACTAGCCTTCACAGGGTGAGGAACTAGGAATCAGAACATCACTGGGAATCGGGAGAACTTTCTCCTTCGATGTCAGTTGGATGTATTCAGCTTCAAATAACAGAAAATCTGATGTGGGTGGATTGTAAAAATTTGGAGCCCCTCCCACACTGACTCTGGCTTTGTCTGATGGGATGTTAAGAAACACAAGGCAGGTAGAGACTTGAAAGGTGCTTGTGCATTGGGGCTTGTTCTCACCTGCTGCTCCTGGGAACCCCTGACCACATGAACAAGCCTGGTCTAGCCTGCTGGAGCTGAGTGGGTGTGCTGAGCAGAGACAAATGTCCCAGCAGAAGGCCACTCTAGACCAGGTTTCTCAACCTTGGTACCTGTTGATGTTTTAGAACAAATCATTCTTTGTTGTGGATAGTTATTCTGTGTGTTGTAGGATGTTTAGTGGCATCCTTGGCCTCTACCCACTAGATGAGAGTAGTACCAGCCACCCCTGGTTGTGACAACCCAAATTGTGTCCAGACATTGCCAGATTTCTTCTGGGGGGCAAAGTCACTCCTAGTTGAGAATTATTGTCCTACCCCAACTCGCCTGCCCACGACCAGGCATGTAAATGCAGCCATTCTAAGCTATCCAGCCCCAGCGTGCCAGGCCACACAGGAAAAGCCTAGCTTCACCCATGGAATCATGAGAAATAATAAATTTGTCATTTCGAGTCACTAAATTTTGGGTGGTTTGTTCCACAGCACAAATGTATATATACCTAACTACGGTGGCTTAAATAGATAAAGATTTATTTGTATTATACAAGAAGTACAGAGGTAGGCAGTTTGGTCACAGTTCAGAGCTCAGCGATGCCACCAGGCACCCACCCAGGCCTTCCTGTCTTCCTACTCATTGTCCTTGGCAGGTGGGCTTTGGCCTCTTGCTCGCTGCCCGGCGATCCCCAGATGGCTGCTCCAGTTCGAAGTCTGAGCTCCAGGCATGGAAAAGGAGACAAGGCACAGGGACAAAGGGCAAACATTTTCTCCCAGAGAAGCTTGCCTTTTATTCCAGCAGGGAAGCCCTCCCCAGGGGCTTTCATTTATATGCCATTGGCCAGATCTGTACAACATGGCCCACCCTAGCTGCAAGGGAGGCAGGACAACCAAGGCCTTTGGCTTTGGGCCTATATGGCAGAGGAAAGCGATGGCTAAGCAATGACTAAGTAGACTCAGTATCTGCAGTATCTGTTGCACTGTCTCTCTGGGTTATATAGTTTATTGTCTCTATTTGTTGCATATCTACTCCAGCCTCCTTTTTTCTGAAGACTGGCTTTGTTTCTCTGAACACAAGGGGGAAGATGGCTGCCCCAGCCCTGGAACTGCAACAAGACTCTCAGCTCCAGCACTAGAAATGATGTGAATGGCTTCCCAGTGTCCCACTTCCCAATACCAAGGACAGAGGTGCTGATTGGCCCAGCTTGAATTAGGAGAGAAATCTGATTGGTCTGTCTCAAGTTGATCTACTACTCAGCCAATCAGCTATGGCTAAGGGAGCAGCATTGTGTAGGGCAAACCTGCTGGTGGGGGTGCATTCTCTGGGCAAGGGAGGGTGTGGTCGAGGAGATGCCCCAAAAACTATGCTGTCCTAGGAGTGAAGAGAATAAATCGCCACTGTGGATTGTAATGTTGGTATGATAAAAATTAAGGTGTCCTTTGAAAGACCTAAAATACAGCCGAGTCACACAGACATTCTATTTAACTTACGCAAATTCAAATATACATGTTCAACAAATAACATATTTTTCACACAGTTTGGCTCCCAAACAGGAGCCAGCTGCCCGCACTGCTGCTTTGCCAAGCGATCTGTTCTGGTGCTGGAGAACAACTTGCTGTGTGGGACTTTGGGGATGTGGTTCAGTCTAAATAACACCAGGTTCTTTATAGGAAATTTCTGGAGTCTTCAAAAGCATTTGTAAGGTCATTATGCCCCCTTTGTCATTGACTTTAGATCCTAACTGTGCATAAGATGTGTCTCCCATGGAACATCACACAGAGCATGTCCTGTTTCCCCTCATTTTAGTAAGTATAAAAAATACATTTGGTTTTCAAATATAAAAAATATTTTTATTGTGGCTTTTTAGGAATAAAAAAATGTATTCATGACTTTTGGCTCTTCTTCCCATTTTGCTTGGCCACGCGGCCGTACAAGAAAGGCAGCGAGAGGGTGGGTGGGTAGAGAGAAGGCAGAACAGAGAGTGGAGCGGGGAAAACGAGGGCCTCTGCAGACGCCATGAACGAGGAGTGTGTCCACCTGGGCAGTGTGTGTTCATGGGTGACTGGGTATTTGGCCTGTCCTGTGGCCTGGGACTAGAACTTCTAGGCCATCCTGGTGTAGCAGAGTGGACAGGATGAGATGGGATTAGAAATCCATGTTCAAGACCTAATTCTTGAATTTACTAGCTGTGTGATTTTAGGCAGGCCATTTCACTCCTCTGGGCCTCAGCTTCCTCATCTGTTAAATGGGGGGACATAATACTATTTACCTCCCAGGGCTCAGGGCAGGATTAAATGAGAAGTGTTTTGAAGACCATAGAGTGCCATATAAATTGTAGTCATTATTACGGAAGCGATAAAACTGATTGGCATTCTAAATTTATTACAATAAACGGAGATATAAATTCACTATACCATGGCCCCGACAGCCGTGAGGTTACCATTCTGCCCTGTGGCTCCAGTACAAGTCTTGGGTTTTCTCAACTGTGTCTCTGGGAGCTCCTTGAAGGCTTGATGTTTGGGAACATCGTGACCCAAATGTGGAACCACGTAACTGTACCTACCAGGCCTATGAGTCAGGGTTACAAACCTGAATTCTTCATATACTTGAGTATGTGTACATTCATAGGCATTAAAAAAAAAAAAGAACCCCTCCCCTACACTCTCCAAAATACAATATTGTGCAAAATACCAGTCTAGAAAGAAAATATTAGGGTAACAATCTTTAAAGTCCTACAAGAGCATCTTAGTATTTTGACACAGAGGACACAGAAGAGTCAGATGACTCGCGGAGGATCACGCAAGGCCGGTGGGACGCTGCTTCTCTAGTTCCTTCCGCCAGGCTTCGAAAGCAAAAGGCTGTGGCTGGATTCGCTGGAGGCTTCGTTCTTCAGCATCTCTCTTTTCTGGTCCATCTTTAGGGTGGCTTTCTTGACGCCAACCTTCAACAGGCAAGAGGAACACACACACAGATTCTATCATTGCAGCAAGATCCCAAAATGTTTCACTCAAATGGTTTTGTTATTTTTTATACACAAAATGTAATATATATATATATATATACATACACAGATATGAGCAAAAAGGAGAAAATATGATGTATCATTCTCACACTACCCAAAGATAAGCCTCATCAGTGTTTTGGGGTGCACTCTGCCAGATATACAGATATTTCTTCCCCTGTTAATTTCATATTTTATGGTTTTGAAACCAGGAGTTTCTTATGATGAGCACGTTCATCGTGATGGTGTTTCTCCTGAAAAGCTGCCACTGAATTGAATGTGTCTTAGGTCTCTGATGGCTGAGGGGAGAAAACACAGTGCATTTGAGGGGGTCTGTCTAATCCTTCGAGCACTTCCCACCCCTGGTGGGGGGGTCCTAGCAGTCAACTGCATACCCTACTCCCTGGTCATAGCTGATTGGACACTTGGCACAACTGCGCTTGTCAAATGATCACCTTCAGGATTTGGGGCTGGGGACTCAGATGCTACTCATTTCCTGGGCTGGTCCTTTGAACCGGGGACTGTGAGGTCATCCCTTCCTGTCACACAGCTGGAGAGAGAAGTCAGCAGAGGTGTGGAGAGGACAGATGACATGTGTTGTACGTGTGCACGTGTGTACATGTGCGTGAGAGATGGTGCCTGGGGTCCGACAGCTTCCCAGTTCTCTCCCTTCCTTTTCATGAGGCTCGAATTTCTGTGTCCTTATGAGAGCCCCCCTGCCCCCCGTCTGAGTGGGTTTCTGTAAACTGCTGCCCAACAGTCTCTCTCACACACGATTTTGTACACAGTGTGATACGTCTGTGATTTGAAAGTTTCTTTCCAGCAGGGCTTACACCGCCAACCCTATCTCCTGCAGACCTTCGGCTCCAGCCTGCAGGACCCCCATATTCCTGGGGCAAGAGGGCTGGGTGGGTGGTCGAGTTTCAGCTCTGCCACTTACTACATCACGCTCGGTCTCCTCGTCTGTCAAAGAGAGACCAGAACATCAGTCCCGTCTTCCTCAGAGGGCCGAGAAGAGATTCCGAGAGGATTTCAATGAAAGGGTCTGTTAGGACCATCCCTTAAGCTCTTTTCACCTGAGGCCAGTTTAAAAAAATCACCCTGAGACCCGTGCCAGGAACCGCCGGGAGCCTGGAATGTGTTTGAGACCGCATTCCAGATCGTTCCAGGGTGAGAAAGGCTAAAACCGCTGCACTAGCCCACAAAGTCAATATTGGTCCGAGTGCCCAGGGAAAAAGAAAACGGCAAACATCAAAAGCCTTTCCCTCTAAACAACCCTTCCTTTATATTCCTTTTCACTGGATTTTCAATAAAATTGCTGACTGTGGACGGTTCCCAAATAAATGCCAGTCCCCTGACCCAGTATGGAGTCGGCTGTCGGGGCTGGAGCCAGGGAGTTTGCTAAAAATAAAGAATCCCAGGTCCCTGGCACCCCCCACCTCCAGGTCTGCCAGGAGCCTGGGCTAGGAAGTGCCACAGAAGGAGCTTTGGTTCTCTTTTTGGCGTGACGAGGGAGGGGGCAGCAGAAAGCAGCAGGGAAGGCTGACCTGGGAGGGGACGAGACTGGCAGTGAGCCCACACACCTGTGGGCGGAGGGGCTGGGAGCCAGGGAGTCCACCCTGACACCACGCATTGGAGCCACCTGCCTCACCCTTAGAGTGAAAAGGCAGAGGTTTAAATGGCAACGGCCAGGTGGAAATTAACTCAGGACACACTGGGGTGGCTGCTTGCAGCAACTGCGGGCATCTAGGCAGCCCCTGTCCGTTCCACACAAGCTCAGGCCTCTGCTCCCCAGGGAGGCCGCTGCTGGTGCCTGGACCGGCAGGTCCCTGTGAAAACGCTCCTGAGCTCAGTCCACGGGCCACGTCCCTTGACACTTTGCAGAAAGGAATTATTTAATCATTACATGCATTTAGGTTTTTAAGAAAATGGCCCAAGACTGTAAGCCAGGAAGGCAGGGATTTTTATGTTTTCACTGATCAAATTCTGTGTTTCTCAACCTTCTTTTCATTATTGCCCCCCACCCAGACTTCTTAGACATTTTTTCCTGATGCCTCCCACCCCTTTATAGATAGCACGGTGTACACACACACACACACATACATATATATAAATCAAACATATCTGTATAGATACATATTTGTGCTTTATATAGAAAATGAATGCGTTTTTGCCCTTGGAGGGTGTGTGATCGAACCTCAGCACCTGGACAGACCCTGCCACGTGGTCTTTGGCTCTCAGTCAGTATCTGTTGAGCGACAGAGGGCCGGGACAGTCTCTCTTTTTGTTCACTCTTCTCTCCTCAGTGCTTAGCACAGTAGGTGGCCTAGAAAATTTTCCCATTTAGCATATAACCTGCAAACAATTATAAACGACTGGTAGCCATAATGAAAAAAAAAATCAGTGGATGGCATTTTGGAGGACAGAAAACAAAAACTCATAGGGCCTTGAAAGAGAGGAGATTCCATTTCTGAAGCTTGCCAGAGAGAGACTTTTATGAATTGGCAAGATGGAAGGAGTGGATCTTATGGGGCCGCCTTCTTTAAGGTGGTCAACGATGACTCTGTCACCCTGTGGACTCAAGGCAGGCGACAGAGGAGGGAGACCCTCTACAACTCTGCAAGGAAGCTGGAGGAAATGCGTTTGAACCGAGGAGATCCTAGACACCAAACTCCTAAGCCCTGGCTGGAGGGCTGGGAAAATGGGAAGATGACTCTTTGCTCGTGGCTCAAGCACCATCTGCCCGCATTCTGTTGAGGCCGGATGAGGCCTGAAATTCCAGAGGGCTTCACATCTCAGACAAGCACAATATTCTCACGATGTCCGGGGCCCATCTGGACTCCTCTGTCATTTTACATCTTCAGCCAAAAACCTAGCTGCAGGGCAGTGTCTGCCTGCTCCCGGGTCTCCCGGGTGCATGGACAATTAAGTGACAAGCCTCGCCCCTCTTCCCCCTTTGCGGGGTGGCAAAGGTCTCAGGTCTAGGGAAGCCTGGGGTCACCCTCTATCTTCCTAACATTGGGCGAAGGGCAGTAGCCGCCTTCTAGTCTTAGGACAAGGGTGTTGGTTGAGAAGGGGCTTCTATTTTCCAAAAATGTCCCTTGCATAGAATATCTTTGGTTTTTCCAATGATAATTTTGTTGTCTCAAAATAACTGTGGCCTTTTATCAAACTCGAATATATCTCCTCTCTCATTCACTCAAAACGTATTTAGCTTTCAAGCTTCCTGAGAGCGTGCCTCTACTTTCTGCAAAGCGGAATACGGGTTGGGTCAATTCCAATTCCAGGGTTGAACTGTGAATGGCAACGGTTCAACATGTCTAAGATTTCAAAGCCTTGATTATCAACTCTTAAAAAAGAGTATTCTAGCGGATGCTCCTTGAAATTCAAGAGAAATGCCACCTGAAGCATGTCAGGTTTACTACCTGAAGGAGAGCAAGGGGCATTCACCTATGGTCACAATCACACGGAGTTCCCCTACTTAGTTGTGTGGCTCTGAGAAATTAGTCTCTGAGCCTCAGACCCCTCACCTGTAAATTGGGGATGATAACCATACCCACCCCACAGGGTGCTGCGATTGCGGCGCTCAGCCCTGTGCCCAGCACACACTGAGTGCTCAGGACGTAACAGCTACAGCGCTCAGCTGGATGTCCTGCTGACGTCCTACTGTGCTCTCTTCTCTTTCTGGCTCACCTGGGAATTTGAGCTCTGCATCTTTTTCTTCATCATCTCTACAAACATTCGTCTCTTTAATACAGAAAAAATATTAACAAAATTTAGCTTGTGTTCCTCTTTGCCTTTCAAATAATAGAAAAATGGGTTTTTCTGAACTTGCAGATGATACCCGCTGGGAACATGGGGCCTTCCCAGGAACAGGGAGTGGCGACAAGGTCTGTGGTGGGTGGGGGCACATGCGGCTCTGGGAGCCCTGGTGTGCTGTCCCGCTGAGTCTCTTAGGGACCTTTGTTCCAGGTTCCAGCAGAGGAGACTGGCTACCTGGGGGGCTGTCGAGGAGCCCTGCACTCTTCTTGGAGGACAAATCTGCTTTGGCTGGAAGCAGAACCTCGCAGAGCAGGTGGGAGGGGCTGCACGGTTCCCATGGTCTTCCACCTAAGCCTCCCAGCAGCCCAGGCACGATGGGACCCACAGTGGCTAAACTCTCTGCAAGGAGACCAGGGATGATAGGGGGGCCTGTTTGGAAGCCACTGTTACCCCAAATCTGAAGCTTGCTATTTCCCTGGAGTTTGATCTACAGTTGCTGACACTGGTGCCCTCCAGACGCCTGTACTTCAGGGACGGCTCTCTGAGGACAGAGCACGCCCTAGGTGCTGGAGAGACCGCAGGGAGGGAGAGAGCTGAGCTGCGGTCTCCCTCTCAGAGCCCTGAGCTTCTCCTGGGCTTGCCAACCTGACGCTGCCGGGGGCAGGGAAGTAAAAGAAGAGGGTGCAGTCGGGACAGCAGCAATCCCAGGAGCACGGGTCCTCAGGTGGCCTGTGGGATCATGTGCCCAGTGTTGCCACAGCATCCAAGTTTCCCAAAGAAGCCAGAAATCCAGCGTGTTTTGTGAAAGTGCCCTGTTTTGAAATGTTACTTAAAAAAAAACAAAACAAAACCCAAAACAAAAAACATCCCAACATCCCATGAGCCAAAAGCAGTACATTTGTGGGCTGCCGTTTTGTGACATCTGCTCAGAGCCTCCCACCCTGGCATCTAGTTGGTGCTCAGTAAATAGTTGTTGGAGAGCTGCCAGGTAAAATAAAGGCTGCCGTTAAACTTGAATTTCAGAATGAAAACAAACACTCTTTAGAAGTATAAGTAAGTATAAGTATATAAGTAAGTATAAGTCCCATGCCGTATTTGGGACACTTACACTATATAACTATTTATTATCTTATATTAAATAACTGGGCATCCTGTTTTGGTCCCCCCCTTTTTTTCTGGTGACCCTATATGGCACTCCCAAAACTCATGGAGGAAGCAGGTCAGGTTATGTTTTGGGAAAGGGGCGTAAGTGCTCCTAAGTCTCTTTCATCCTCACAAAGCAACTGTCTGTGGAGGCTTCCAGTCCGTATTTAGCTGACAGTTGTCCTCTAGGAGGCCTTGAGCTGCAGCCACTCAATATTTATCACAAACTTATTGAGAGGAACTGCACTCAGAAGACAGTCACCATCCAAATTCCCAGATCTGGTAAAGCAGTGGTTCTGAACCAACCAACCTACCTTCCTTCCTTCCTCCCTTCCTTCCTTCCCCAGCAGAACCCTCTACCCAAGCAAAGTCCTGTGAGGAACTTGGCGCATGAAGCAGATGAAGGAGAGCTGCTCTGGCGGAGACAAGGCGTGGGGTGTTGACAGCCACACCCTTCCAGGGGACCCCCGGGCTCCGGGGAGCTCCAGCGTGAACACTGCACCCAAGTCCGCTCCTGGGCTAGGTCCAATCAGTGGGCAGCTGAGCCCTGAAGAGCAGAGCCCAGCCCCCACCAGACCTGCTGTCGCTGAACTTTACCCGACTCACTGGGAGGTGGTGGCACCCGCCTGTCTCCAGAGCTGCTCTGAGACGCGGCTCAGCCAGCGCAGCGCTGCTTCTGCACTAAGGCTGTTCCTTGGATGTTGTTCTTTACATCAATGGCTTCGTGCTATGAACACGTGTGAACCTCCCGCCATGGAGTCTCTCGGCTGCTGTGAGCTGCAGACCTGGCTGGCTTTGCATTGCTCCTTGGCTGCCAGGAAGGCCGAGTCCAACGAGACTCCCCCTCGGCAGGTGTGGAAGTTGTCACAATAGACACTTCCCGCTCGTTCCTGGCTTCCTTCTGTACCCACTTCCCCCCTTCCTTCACCTCACTTATTCCATCTTTAGGGCAGGGGCTCCGGGATTGCCTGCTCCTCCCTTCTTCTTCTCCCATGACCTTGTCTCCGAGTCCCCAAATCACTGAGCGCCTACGATGGCCGCTCCATCAGCCAAAAACGGCACTTGCGTTTCCCCTCTGCCCTCTCTCACCGCAAGAAACCACTGTGGCTGCTTCGCCTGTCTCTTAGGCCACTTGTTCAAACCGCAGGCGGGTGGGGTCAGGGGCGGGGGCCGGGAAGGGACGGGAGTGGAGGGGTGTGGTGTTCCTTGGGTGTTCACACGCCCTTAGCTCTTACCCCGCGTGCAAGCCTGCCTCTACCGTGTGTCTGGCTGCAACAGCAGGACACCTCTCCGTACCTGCCTCTCTCTCTCTTTGAAGGAATAGTTGCAAGGTGTTGGTTCTTTTGCATTTCTCTGTTCGAGCTCCTCTACGCGTTCCTGAGCGAAAATATCAGGTGAGCAAGAGAGTGTTGAGTATGTTCTTACCTGTTCCAGTCTGGGCCACACCTCTGAGGGTTCCAGGAGACACTGGGACTCCCTGGAATCGGTGAAGACGGGTGGGGAGTGGTGGTCTTTTTCCTGAGCCATACTTCACCCACCCATAGTGCCACTCCAACCTCATTTTCCTTTTGCATCCTTCCGTGGGCCCGAGGCACCACTCCCAAGCCCCCCATCCCATTCTCGTCCTACACAACATCTCCTAATTTCTACTTGTTGGTCAAAAACACACAGTGGTACCAAGGAAACTAAGATCTTGAGACTATCTGGGCCCAGGGAACTCTTGGAAAATAGTGAGTTGAATAGAATAGCGATGATAGTGATGATGGTATAAGAGCACGCATTGAGTGGTCCTACTTGCTAAGAGTTTTAATTAATCGATTAATTAATTTTTTTAGAGACAGCCTATGCTACCCAGGCTGGAGTGCAGTGGTGTGATCATAGTTCACTGCAGCCTCAAACTCCTGGGCTCAAGCGATCCTCCTGCCTCAGCCTCCTGAGTACCTGGGACTATAGTCTGGTAGCACCACACCCAAGTAATTTTTCTTAGTTTTTTGTGGAGATGGGGTATCACTGTGTTGCCCAGGCTGGTGTCAAACTCCTGGCCTCGAGCAATCCTCCCACCTTGTCCTCCCAAAGTTCTGGGATTACAGGCCTGAGGCACTGTGCCTGGCCTGCTAAAGGTTTTGTGTGCATGTCCTCATGGAATCGACCCTTATGAGATAGGCATCATTTTTATCCTCACCTTAAAGATGAGGGATCTGAGCTCATTAAGCAGAGGGATGGTTAGGGGCTCCGGCCCAGTTGAGGTCACCTGGCAAAGCCAAGACCCCTGGCCAGGATTTGGTTGGCTGGAGCCGGGAGGGCGAGCGGAGCTACCGCCCCAGCCAGAAGCCGCCCGTGCATTTCAGCTGTTCTCACGCTTCAAGTCCTAAGAGAGGCCTGAGAAAGGGTTTGCGTCCTTCTCAAAGGGCGACTTCTGTGCATTTAAAGTTTCTCTATTGAAAATTCCAGTCTTAGCCCATTCACGGGAAGTATCGGCCTGTTCTTGGCTGCAGCCCCCGCTGTATTGACCAAACGGGAAAGAGCGCCGTACAAAGGCGCTGCCGGCTGTGGGAGGACCAGAGGGAAAGCTCGGCCTTTGCTGGACTCTCAGCGTGGGCAGGAAGCTCTCTTAAAGAGATGCAGGAACTGTCCCCACCATCCGTGACTCGCCTTTTCTCTTCCCCGTGGTAACCAAGTGACCGAGCCCGCCACGTGCCTGGTGCTGCCCGCGTCACTCCCCTTACCCACCCCGGCCCAGGAAGGAGGTCCCACTGCTGCCATCGTTGCCGCTGTTGAGAAACCTGAGACTTGGAGGTAAAGTCGCCGAATGAGGGGCTCTCGGGGGCAGAGGTGGGCTTGAACCCTATTTGTTTGGCTCCAAAGTCCGCCTCTTAGCTCTGAGGACACTGCGGCCTTACCTAGCAATGCAGGAAGTGGACTAGCCGGGGCACAGCCCGGGTCACTGTCACTGTCACACTGTCCCAGGGAGGGGCTGGGAGGGCTGAGATCTGGGGGTCCCGTTTCTGCTGCTGAGTATTGGGGTAATACCACCCTGCGTCCACCCTCTCAGGGGGCTCTCCTTGCAGGCTGATGGGAGGCGAGGCGCGTGCCTGCGGGCGGTGAGCTCCGCACATGGCGCCATCGGCTTTGCCGTGATCATGCTGCCATTCCTATCGAGTCTTTCCCTGCGCTGTGAATTCCACGAATTTGAGAGTTCCCAGCTCTGGCTCTCCTGGGGACCCCGACACAGGCTTAACGTGGCCATTTCAGACCCTCCTCCACGGAAGGCTGTCTGGTGCCAACCAGGCTGGCCGGCCCTGCCTTGTGTGTGCATGAGGCGGCCCATGAATAATGCATGTGAAGCTGATTATGCAAATCCTCAGGTTTTCTTACATTCTCAGCCAGCGCACGACAATGGGCTTTTTGGGGCCCTTTGCCGTCCCCTTCTGTGGTTTGGTGTCTCTGCTTTGGGGCCCGGCGTGCCAAGCCCTGGGGGACGCCTGGGGAAGGAGCCAGCTCTCCAGAGGGCACATCAAAGCGCCAGCCGGACCTCTGTGCTGCCCAGCTCTCCCTGGCGTGGCACAGAGTGAAAGGCAGCCAGCCCCTGCCTGAGGCAGCCCCAGGACACACGCAGACTGAGGCCGTGATGTTTAATTCAGAGCAGTGAGTGCTAGCAACGCCACATCCGGGGCTCTGTCAGAGCAGGATGGCTGCCTTCGTGTCTGGGCCTGCGAGCCGGGGGGCCCTGTGGAAGGGTCGCAGGGTGCAGGGCCGGCTGCCGCGGGGGCTCACCTACCAGCGCCTGCTGGTTGGGCAGGGGTCTTCCTCCTATGGGGGTCGGTCTCCTCTGAGCTCAGGCAGACAACACACACGCACACACTGACACACGTGTGAGCATGCCCACACACACACGCACGCACACACACACGCACAGAGTCATACTAACGCCAATACTCATGCATATACACACACGGACACACGT
>VBSM01000529.1:8240393-8264412 GCA_008086735.1 Cheirogaleus medius | reverse complement strand
GCCTCCCAGAGAGCTAGGATTACAGGCGTGAGCCACCGCGCCCGGCCTGTTTCACTCATTTTCTGCAATTGCAGAGAACAAATGCTTTCGAAAGGAGCACAACTGGGCTTGAGTACGACTTTCATTTTCTCCACATCCATTCCCACTTTGCCTTTTTTGAGAACCGGGGGGAAATGACAACAGATGTAAACATTCATTCTAACCACCCAGTTTTCCAAGGAATTAGGCTATGCAATTTCTCACCCATGCTGGGATAATAGATGGGTCTTGCAGAGTTATTAGAACAACTAAATAGGTATATGAGGCTGATACTTAGCTAAACTATCTTATGGTTAACAATGACTGCAGGGGACCCAGGCTTTGGGGGCGGGGGACAGATGTCACATGTACATACCAGCTTTTCACTGAGCTCTAATGCCTCGCACGCATCCATTCTCCCTGACTTTTCCATTGCTGAGCTGGACCCTGGGTTGTAAAGGCCATTCTGAAATCGCAAAGAAAGGAAAACTCTCTTTTGGCATTCCGTTATGAACGTCTCCAACCAGAGGCTAACCCACTGTGTGATTACTGAGGAATAACTCGAGAGCTGATTTTCATTTCGGTTCCTGAACATTCAGTCTGATTTCTTTGTCAACTGCTTTTGTTATAATTGTATTCCTATCCTTCAGAGAATGACTCTTTGAAATGATACATCATTTGTATCTTGGATCACTGTCTTCCTTCTAGAACGATGGCTCTCAGTTGGGGAGATTTTGTTCCCTCCCCTGGGACATTTATTTGGCCGGCTCTGGACACATTTTTGGTTGTCACAACTGAAGATGGGGAGTGCTACTGGCGTCCAGTGGGTAGAGGGCA
Source organism: Cheirogaleus medius (assembly GCA_008086735.1). NCBI lineage: Eukaryota > Metazoa > Chordata > Mammalia > Primates > Cheirogaleidae > Cheirogaleus > Cheirogaleus medius. The sequence continues at coordinate 8,263,557 of VBSM01000529.1, read as the reverse complement.
AGGATGCCATAGATGCCCCACGACACACAGGCCGTCCCCACACTGGTCCAGATGATCTGGCCCAAAACATCAATAGTGCCAAGGCCGGGAAACCCCGGTCTTGATGCTAGCTCCGCAGAAACCGGGGCTGTGTGGCTGTTTGCTCACCGTCCCGCTCCTGTGCACCTGGCACAGAGTGACGCAGAAGGAGCATGTTTGTTGAATGAATGACTTCAGGTTAAATAGAAAATATTCCCCTCCTTTTATGAAAGGGATCTCGTTTGCATGCAGTAGAAACTAGACCCCCGGGAAGTCTGGCCGAATGTTCTCCCCACGTGGAACCGGGCAAGTGAGCGCCAGTCCAGACCCTCGCCAGAGACGGCGCAGGGCGGCAGGTGCTCACGGCTGTGCACGCTAAGACCCGGCACGGCCAGCCGGCTGCGGAAAGCCCCAACCAACCAAATGCATGAAAAAGCCACCGGGCCACGCAGGGAAGGCCACAGACAGCCCTCGTGCATCTCCTTACAACTAAACTGGGCTTTCAGCGTTTGCCGTGGGCAGCGCCCCTGATGGCCAAAGTCATCTCAGCCCGTGGCGGTTACTGGCACTACACTGGAAACCACTGAGATTTAAAACAAAGCCAAACCCAATTACAAATACATATAGGCCTAAAACTTTATAGGTCTTTGGACTTTATAGGACTGTGATAGGCAAGGTGGACATATTTGTCTGCATTAAGAGTGGATGTATTTATCTATCTATAGAAACAAGAATAAAGCGGGTGTTTGAGGGTGGCGATTGGGCAGATTTGCTGCAAGAGAACAAAACGCAGCTCGGCATCTCCGGCCCCCTCAGCTGCACCCTCTGCACCCCTCTCCAGGACCCCCTCTCTTTCCCTGAAGGTGGCAGAAGTCCTGGGGGTCATCTAAGGAATAGTCTGGGCTACAAGTTCAATGACACTGTCCCCACCTCCTTCTCTGCAGACTAGCGACCTTCAGGGACATAGTCCTGGCTCCACCATTCATTATCGCTGTGACCTTGGGTGAGGTACTTGACCTTCTGAAGACTCAATTTTTCTTATCTGTACAATGGGGATAATAGTGACTATGGCCCAGGCTATCGTGAGGATTCAATGAGATCACGAAGGGCTCAGCCCAATTCCTGGCACACAGGACACTCTCAGTACACGTCAGCTGTTCTTCCTCCAGCTCCTTCTCTGCTTTTAGTTTTAATTACTGCCAACCTTGGAGGATGGAGGTCTTTTAAGAGAGTTGACACAGGTTTCCTGCCGTGTGGTGTCAGTGGTGGGACTGGGGTCATTGCAAGGGGGAGCCAAGTCTTGGGACAGAGTCAGGCTGTGAATCTAGCTGACCTCCTACCTGGAGAGTGACCCTCCACTCCCGACCTCGGGGGAGGAGGGTTTGGTTTTATCAAGGAAACCAGCTCATTTCCGAAGACCCTCTAAAGCAAATGTCCAGAAAAACTACTGGGAGAGAACATTGGTACAGACAGGGTGGACTTGGTATTTCTTCTAAAGGCCTGTGTGTGGCTTGGATCTGGCTTGGCAGCAAGCGTGTACTCAGTGGGTCCTGTGATGGACCCTGACCTGAACTGTCCCTGGTCACGTGTCCATCAAACGCCCAAACACCCATTTAGGGTATCAGTGCACCTTCAATTTCACATTCAAATCACTTCTGAAAATCCTAGCAAACAAAACTGTGCCTCTTTAAGAAGAGAAGTTCTCCTTGAGTAATAAATAGTATTTAAATCATATTTAATAATAAGAACAGCTATCATTTATTAAGTGTTCACTATGAGCCAGGCACTGGGCTAATCACAGAATTATCTCCTTTAATTTTTTCATCACTACTTTATAGCTGGGAATTGGAGTCTCAGAAAGGTTAAGAGCCTTGCCCAGAGTCACACAGCTTGCAGAGCTAGGGTTTGGACACACGCCCCTGGGGCTCCAGAACTTGCGTCCTCCTAGTCACGGCTCCCTTCTGCTACCTTGCATGTGTTCACATTTTTCAGTTTACAGGGAAAGGCAAACTTCAGGCATAATGTCAAAAACCAGCCTGCTGAACACGTTCTTCAGAATGTCACCTGTGATGTGAAGAGGGGGTCTACCGCGCTTTAGTACTTGATCTGGCCAAGTGACAATGCAATGACACACCATGCTGTGCTCAAACAGAAGGCCACCTTTCTGAGCAAACACCGGATGGCGGGTGCGGCCAGGGCACCGGCCAGTGAGCACAGACGCCGGCCTGTCAGGGAGGCCCCGGCCCCGAACCACCGATAGACACGGCTGTGCCGGGGCACCGGCGAGGGTCTGCCCGCAGGCCCACCCGCTACACCTGCCGGTCACTGCAGAGACAAAGTTGCTTTGGTTACCGCTGGGATCTCTATTCTTGAGAGAGCTGGAAAATCAGGTTTTGTGTCCAATAATACGTTCTGGACATTTTTTTCCATCCTGAGAGCCTTTAATTCTAGAATTGATTCATTCAGGTGGTCCTTACGACCTAGAAAAGAAATAATTTAGACTCAAAAGGAAGGCTCAGGAAGCAGTTATTTCGTGTAATAACCACAGCTACTACCCATGGGACACTTACCACAGGCCTGTTTTAATCCTCACGACCTCCCTTGGCAGATGAGGAAACTGAGGCCTAGAGAGATTAAATGACTTGTCCGAGGTCTCACAGCTAATATGAGGCTGCAGCCACGCAGGTGCCAGCGCCGAGGCACCCAGGCGACCTTTGCCTAAGGTCCCTCAGCCACAGAACAAGGGCAGGACTCGAACCCAGGCTTCCAGCTCCTAGCCCCGTGCCCTACACAACAGTAAGCTCCAAATCTTGAGAGAGCCCTATCCCCGCTAAACAGGGTACTCTACAAGGTTCCCCAATGCTGATCCTCGGACAGTGTTATTCCATGACAAAGTTTCCACCCGGCCACAGCGAAATAAGAAAAAGGACAATAGTGAGTTCTTCACTGAAATCCCGTTTATTTAATCTCAAGGTCTGCTCTTCACTCTGAGCTCACGGCCTGTCCATCTTTTTTTGTATTGCAATGTCCTTGCATGTCTGAAATCATGGGCATAAGAGATGACAGTCCTGGCAAGTTGGTCAGTCCCCACAGTGAGCCCGTGTCTGGGGTCCACCGCTCTGGCCAGGAAGGAGAAGACTTACTTGCCAAGCAGGCCTTCTCGAGTTCTTTAATGCGCGCACGCAGTTCAGACAAGGCCTTTTTCTGACGCTGAATCACCTCCTCGTGTCGAGACCCTTTGCACTTGACCCCTAGGTCACTGAAGGATTGCTCCTGTGGGCAGAATGGTGCAGACAGCCGTTGATTAGGGATGAGAATATTGCTCTTATGGTCACAGAAACACGGGCAATTCATGCATAGCAGAAACTCTGTCACTTAGCACGTTTGGAAAATACTATCAGAGCTTCGGCAGAGAAGGAATTTAAATTTCTCATCTCAAATATCAAGTCACATCTAGGAAGATTTCCAACTTTCCTACCTACTTAGCATCACTATAAATAAAAGATCTCCTCTATGTTCCCTTTCCTCGTTTTATTTATTTTTTCTTCTACTATTCTTCTATGCCTGGGTTTCCATTTGTTGTCATTATGGTCTGGTTTACGAACAATCATGCCAATCTCCTGGAGGGGCATTTTTAGATGAGAACACATGATGCTTTCCTTTTAATTGGTAATAAAAAGGCTCGTCTGACATTTGCTAGGGGAAATTTGATACATTGGCCCTCGGTTGCTCTGGAGAAAGGAAAATCTTCCTCTGAGGCTTCCGGAGCCCCTGGAAGAGCCCGGTCCCACAGAGCTTCCTGTGACAGTGCCGGTGTCTTATACACGCACCCCCCAACACGGCGGCCACCGGAGACACGGGGCCCTCACTGGCCAGCTCGCGCTCGCGCCGGGCTTACTAAGAGTACAGACAAGGAAAGGTCTTCCTCATCTTTTAAGAGCCATGAACCCTTTTAAGATTTGGAAGAATGCAGGGTTCTTTTCTCCAGAAAAAGTCACATACGCACAAAATTCTGCACATAAATTCTAGAGGTTCGGGACCTCCTGGGGTGTAGTCTGGACTGCAAGTTAAACAGCATTTGTCAGGGTGAGCAATTCATTCGTTTGTTCACGCAGATTGACATGTGTATGTGCCAAGCCCTGTTCTAGGCTTTGGGATTCAGCAGGGACTAAGACCGGACCACCCCCACTGTCACGGATTTTGCATCCTAAAGTGGGGAGACAGACAATGGGGAGAGAGGTGGGGAAAATATACGGTGTTTAGCGATAAATGGTGAAGGGGAAATTGAGTGGGGAGATGGGACGGGGTGCTGGGAACGGCTTGCCATTGGAGATAGAGCTGCCAGGGAGGGCCGCAGTCAAACCGGCAAGAAAGGGAGAAATTGACAATCTGGTTCTCCTATAATAATTTTTAAAATAACAATTTCTGTTCACTTAGTACATATATAGAGATAGATATAGATATAGACGATAACATATGCAGCATGAAGGGAACCGAAATTATTTTTAAAATTGTCTATCTATCTATCAATCATCTATCTATCCACTACGGCGCCGGATACACGCCAGACACCGTTCCAGGCGCCGGGTGAAAGCAGGGGCCAGGCAGACAAGCCCCTGCTGCCGTGGAGCTCATTTTTCTGGGGCAGACAGAGGACAAAAAAACAAACAAGTACGTAAATACTCTAATTCCTCAGCGTGATAAATGCTACCAGGACGACAGAGGGGAGGAGGGCAAAGGAGACAGGCATCTGCTCTTCCCCTGTGGTGACTCGAAGGCTGATTAAGGGCCTGTAGGGCATGTCCAGGCCCCGTGCTAGCCATGCTGGCCACCGGGGGCCCGGGGCCCATGGCCTCCTTCAAGGGGCTCCGCGGTGCTGTCTGAGGCCCTCTTGGGACTGTCCCCATGTCCTCACCACTCGCTCCTTCCCTTCCTTCAGGCTCTGCCCAGGTCCCCTCCCACACAGGCCTCCCCACCTCCTCATCCAAACGAGCCCCCGCCCCCAGCACGCGACTCTGCCCCAGTCCCACGCGTGGTTCCTCAGGTTGCTTACTCCCACTGGACACTTAACCTGATGGTGACATGTCTATTTCTGTCCCTCCCTTCCCAGGACGTAGGCTCCGAGAGAGCAAGGTCTTTGTCCCCTTTGTTGATTGCGCTGTTCCCAGGCCCAGCACCAAGCCTGGCTGGACATAGTAGGTGCTCAACAAATATGAAGCCCGAATGGACTGAGGTCAGAAACAGGAGCCGCAGAGCTGGCCCAGCCTTCTAGCGGGGACCAGGGCTCAGTAGATGGTGGGGGAGGGGGATGGTGGATCCTACCCCAGCTGCACTTAGAGGACCTTGCTCGTGCTGGGACCCTGACCCCAGCCCCGACCCCGCCAGGCTGCACAGCGGGTCCACTTCCCAGGTCAGCTCTACGCTGGCCTCACTCATCTCTTTGTGGGTGTGTGTTTGCGCCAGGAGTAAACCACCAGAACGTTCTCTGCCTCTCTGTGTGCAGGAAAGGGCAGGAGATACCGAATGTGGGGTGCAGGGGGGAGGCGCAGCAGCGAGGCTCGGTGCGGCCTCCGCGTGGCCTGAGGAGCTCCCGGAGCGCCACGTGACCCCTCCTCACGGCTCTCCTGGGAATCTGTTTACTTAGAGAGGACGGAGATTCTTTCTCATGCAACTCTCGAGCCCTCTGACCTACTCTGGCTTGGAGAGCAGGAAGTGGCCGGAGGGAGGAAACCACTGCAGAGGGAGCAAATACATTTTCCTTTCATCTTGCAGCCTCTCCCATCCCGCTCCAATCCCTTCTCGCAGTGCAGATTAAAAGTCAAGGGCATCCCAGTTCAACAATCTGTTCTAACGAACATGTACAGAGTCCAAGGGGGGCTGGTGTGGGCGGGGACCCCTGGCATGCAGCAGGCGCTCAATAGTTGTTGAATGAGTGGATGAGTAGGGGTCTGGTGGTCGTTCCACTCTAAGAGCCTGGGATTCCATCGGGAATGACACATGCTCCCTGCCCCACAGAGCTCACGGCCCCCTCCGGTTGCCCTAAGCTACAAGAAGACACTTTTGTTAAAGTGCTCTGGGCAGGAGTCGGTGCCAAGGACAGCTGGCCGGACCTTGAGCCCTTTCGTTCAAGCTGCTCACGGCCCTGGCTCGATGCTGTCTGGCAGGGGAAAGGCGTCTCTGAGAAAGAGGGAAGGAAGCTGACACATTTGGCCCTGCTTCCCAGTGAAAATCCAAAGCCTGTTACTGGAACGCCCCGCTCTCCAGGTTCCTAACGCCAAGGGGAAGGATATCCCCGGACTCCAGGAAACCAGGGGCCTCGAGGAACCACTGCACCCCACGATCAGCCAACTACGGGCGATGGGGCGTATCGCAGCCCCAGCCACAGGGCCAGAGTGTGAGCAGCAGCTTCGAGGATGCAAAGACATGCACGGGGACGTCTGAGCACAGGACTGCCAGGCATGCAGAGGCTTCCGGGCAGCCACACAGAGCAGGTATCAAGGGACAGCCGTGGGGTGTCATCTGTATGGCTCTTGAGGAAGGCAGGTTGGCCCTATCAAGCCGGGTTTAGGAAGTACAAGCACATTAACTGCAGCATTGTGTGAAAGAAGGAACAACCTAAACGTCCACCAACGGGGGCTGGTTGGATAAAAGAAACAGTGGAATTCTACGAGGCTGTTTCAAAGAATGAGACAGATCTTTTATATACTTACTTGAAAAGATGCCCATTAAATAGTGTCATGTAAAACAGAACCAAGTTGCAGAATGTGTATGGTTTGATACCATTAGCAATAAAATTATCTATTGATAGATATCTATATTATGGGTTTGTGTGTGTATATAGATAATGTGGGGACTGTCATTCCTCCCAGACAAGGGAACTAGCACACAGTGACCTCACAGAATTTGTAAGTGGAGGAGCTGGGATTCGAACCCAGGCAGAGAGGATCCCCTGCACACTGCTGCCCACATGAGGATGCGGAGGCCTCTTCGAAGAAAAGACCTGGAGGCATACACGCCAAGCTGTGGACAGCTGTGACCTGTGGGGACAGTGATGGAAGGGGCAGGACTCTGTACTTTACTTTGTACATTTCACACAATCAGGCCATACTTTTGGAATTTAGAATGAAATATCTTCAAAAGGAAAGAAAGCCACCACAGGGCTCTGTCTCCGCATGTCCTTCCAAGTGCCCAGGACCGGTGGGCACTCACCTCTTGGCTGCTCGAGAAGACCTCGGGGTGGCTTGGTTCTATCTGCACAGAGATGTCACACATCTGGGCCTTCTTCCTGGGCTTCTGCTCCTTCTCCATGTTCAGCTGGAGCCTGTGTTTCTCTTGGGAATCCCTACGGCAGAGGAGAGGAGTCCCAGGCAGCAGGATGGCACAAGGTTCCCGCAAATTACTTTGGTACCCATTGGGAGACCAGGAAATGGAGCTCTATTTTCACAGGTAACTGAATTCTTTGAGACTTGAAGTCTCCTGCCCCCAGGTTTCTGGAGAATTTGGTGTCAGGAGGCTTACGGGAGAGTGGCCAGGGCAGTGGGCACCTGCCCTTGCTTCCTACACTGTGGACACAGGCTGTGGCATTTACGGGGACGTCGACTGCATGCCTGCAATTTCTAACGCGTTGTCTGTATCTACCCTTCTATTCTTCATAATAATTCCATGAGTTAGGGAATCTCCCATTTTACACACGAGCAAAGAGACACACAGCCATTTACCCGTGGTCACCGAGCGTGGACGTGGAGGAGTGTGGCTTTGAAACCAGGCAGCCTGGATCTGGGGCCTGTTCTTTTAGCCACTGTGTGAATCTGCCTTGGCCCCAGGGACATGAAGCTACAGCACACACAAAACACCAATTTTACTCAAACTTTTTTTTGGGGAAAATATTACCTATGTTAAAACATGGATAAGCTATGAACAAAATTGCAAACTCCCAGGTATTTTTTAGATTAATCTGTGGGACAATGACAATATTTTATATTTATTTTATGCTGATACCTCCGGTTTATTCGTTTGTTTGGTAAATACTAAGTTCCTGTACGTGCCGGCACTGAGTGCATGCCAGCAACAGTGGGCAAGGTCTGTACAGACCCTGTCCCCATGGGGAAGGTGGGCAATAAATAGGCAGTCATAGCCTTGGTGTGTGACAAGAGGTGGGTGGGACAGAGTGCAGGGGCCGAGGAACCTCAGGCAGAGCAGCATCCCTTGGCTATGTTCGCTGAGGGTGAGGGAGGGAGGGCTTCCTGGAGGAAGTGGCGTTTAAGCTGAGACCTGTTTTCTGAAATCTTGGGCAAGAATGTCTGAGAGGTACAGAACTCAGCAAAGGCCTGTTTTAATTGATGAGGCTGTGAACCAACAAAACACGTATCATTCATTCATTCAGCTCCTCAAGCAGCACCTACGGAGCCCCCTCTCTGTGCCAGGCTCCTCCCCACGCCACGCGGATGCCCCCGCACACCTGAGCGCCTCCTTGAGCATCTTCAGCTCCCGGTCCTTCTTCTCCACCAGGCCGCTCAGCTGGGCCATCTTCTCCCTGAGCGCGCTCAGCTCCCGGCTCTGCTGCTGGACCAGCGCGACGTTCCGCTCCAGCTCCACCTTCTGCTTCTCGTTGAGCTCCCCTGGGGGCGACAGGAAAGCCGGTGGCGGGGAGGGGAGGGGGTCCCTGCTAGGGCCACAGCAGATCTGCCAGGCCTCCAAGGACCACGAGGCAGGGCTGCCCTGCAGGCCTCTGCTTCCAGAGCTAAGTCGTCTGTGGTAGGAGAAAACTCTCCCCGAAAGAGAAAGCTGCGTTTCAATGCAGAGGGCCAAAGTCCTCCAGAGAAGGTGGCCCGTGGCCGCTTGGCACTGGGGATCAGAGTCACATACAAGATACCGCTTTTGCTGACCCCAAGTTACAGGCGTCAGCATAGGACGGCAGCTTGGCCGTGATTTTTCATACCAAGGTTTCCCACTCTTAAGCCTCATTCCTTTCCTTTCTCCAGTGGGTCAGGATGTCAAGAGACACAGGAATAGTTCAAACCTCTCAAATCCGACATTCGGCCGTGGGCCTCGGTAAGGTCTTTCCTCAACTTCATGATGACCTCCTGCTGGGACAGGATTTCCTTCTGAGCAGTCAGCAAGTCGTCTCTGCAATTCACAAAGACAGGCAAAGTCAGTTCGACTCAACCTTCGTGGTGTCTCCGAGTGCCTGGAAGGAGCGAAAGATGAACGCAGTCAGGTGCAATCACGGTCCACCCGATGCCAAGCCCAGCAAAGGGATGAGGGCAGTCTTTACACATGCTCAAAATGAAAATTCATTTTGGTGTACCTTCATTTAAAAAAACAGAACGAGACAGAACAAAGGATCTGGCTGGGTTCGGTCTGAGGCTGCAACGTGCCTTGAGTGAGGGTGACACTACTTCCGGCTCGGTCATCTGTCAGCGCGAATTGATGCGCGTGTGAACTTGTGACAGTGGAAGGAGGGAAGACTATTTTTGGTGGGTTCAGGGATTGTTTGGGGACAGGGGAGAAGAAAGAAAAGAAGACAACGTGGCTTTTGTTCTCTCACCAGCTCCTCCGAATTCCTGGTGGAGAGGTGGGGCCGGACGTGAATGAATGAACGGTGTGCAGGGGGGAGGCGGCGGCGGAGTGGGCTTTGGAGCCCAGACAACCAAGGGGGTACAGGGACAGTGAAAGGACAGCCCCCCAGCAGCCCAGAGCGCAGGACACCTTCGGCAAGCGCTCAGGGCAGTCGGTGGGGAGGGGGGCTGCGGCCAGTGGAGGGGTGAAGGGTGCGAGGGGCGGGTGCCGTGATGGGGAGTGGGCTTTTGAGAACGTGTGGGAAGCCTCAGCTGGGGGAGACATCCCGTGTGTGTTTGTGTTTGGGGAGGAGGTCTTGCCCCTCGGGAGGCGGGGTAAAAGGCCCAGTCTCTGGGCGGGTATCAATGTCACTCATTTGAGTTCACAGGCTTTTGAAATCCCGGCTCTTCTTATATAGGCTTTTGAGGGTGGAGTGTGTGTTTATTACAAAGTAAAGCGAAACACTGGTAGGTTGCATGTCAAAAAAAAAAAAAAGACTGGAGATAATTGGAATGAAAATAACTACATATAGAATACATTCTGTGTGTGTGTGTGTGTGTGTGTGCACCTCCTTGGCTGTTCCTTGGCTATAACCACAACTCTTCCAACTCGAGGCTGGAACTTTAGAACTCCAGTGTCTACACAAGCTGACGCACTGGATCAGGGCAGAGCAATGTGGCCAAAGCCATGTGGTGCCGATTCTTCTCCAAGTCAGGCCACCGTTGTCTCCAGAGAGGGTTCTACCAGGAGGAGGAGTCAGTCAGGAACTTTTCAGAATGAGGAGGCTGCATATCCTTGTCCTTCCTGGGGTGAAAACCCTGTGACATTAGACTTTGGTAACTAGAATGTGGAGCAGGGATCAGGCTGGTGGTCCGTCGTCTTTGAGAAACTGCCTGAGCCCTTCCCATCCGCGCCTCCTGGTTCACACACTGCAGCGCTGTGGTTTTCTGGGTCTTGCCCATGCATACGATTTGTTTCTCTGGAAACTGTCTGTTCCATGAGGATCAAGTCATAAATTCATTGACTCTCGGGTGGGGAGAGTTGAGGTCACTTAGTTGAGGTCACTTAGTCCAACCTCTTAACTTGTAACCTTTCCAGGACCCCACCCCACCATGGTTTCCGCTGCTTGGAGACCCCACCGCCTGCTATAATATTTAGAAATGGACTTGCCTCTAGCAGGCACTCGGGGAAAACTGCTACTGCTGGTATTAGCTGGCATTTACCACGCGCCAGGCACGTACATCCTTATTTCACAAACAAGGAAGCTAAGGCTCAGTGAGGTGGGGTGACTTGCCCAGGGCCACACAACTGGAAAATGTTGAGCTGGGATCTGCTATGGTTTGACTGTTTGTCCCCTTCAAACTCATGTTGAAACCGACTCCCCAGTGTGGCAGTACTGAGAGGTGGGGCCTTTAAGAGGTGATTGGGTCATGAGGACCCTGTCCTCATGAATGGATTAATCCATTTGTGGGCTAATGGATTCGTGGGTTCATGGGTTATTGGATTAGTGAATCAAAGGGTCATCATGGGAACGGGACTGGTGGCTTCATGGGAAAAGGAAGAGTGAGACCTGAGTTGGCACAGTCAACTCCCTCACCGTGGGATGCCCCGTGCCACCCCAGGACTCCACAGAGAGCAGGAGGGCCCTCACCAGATGCAGCCCCTCGACTTTAGACTTCTCAGCTTCCGTAACTGTAAGAAATTAATAAGGAATTTTCCTATAAATTACCCAGTTTCAGATATTCTGTTACAAGCAACAGAAAACAGACTTAAGACAGGATCTGAGCATCTTGCCACGGCACCGTCCTGATCTGCCACAGAAGCCAAGACACTTAAGCAGCACTGAGGAAACCACAGACTCAGCTCCTCTCGCCAGGCTCTGGAGACGTGGCCAGAGGTAGGGGTTCTGCTTATCTGTCCCCGCTCAGTCGGCGCCAGCGAGGCTGGTCTGACGCTCACAGCCGCGGTACTCACATCAGGTGTTCGCACGCGGCCTCTTTGGCACTGCTCTCGGATGGAGACTCTTGTGGCGCTTCCTCCTTTTGAGCTGTGTCAGTACACACGAACATGATTAGAGCCCGCATGCGGCAGCTGCTGTCCTTCCTCTTTGCTTATAGACAACCTAGGGGCCCTTCACCTGTCGGTGGGACCCGCCACGCGTCCTGTGTCACAGGCCGGGGGCTCTCTCCGAGCGTGAGGCCACGCAGCCTTCCCGGCTGCTCCCCCAGGCAGGGATCGCTAGGTCCGTTCACAGACAAGGACGGAACCTACCCACGGCCACTCAGCTAAGCTGGTGAGAGATGCAGCCTCAGCCCCTGGGTCACCCCGCCTGCCCTTCCTTCTCCTTTTTCCATGCAGACAAGAGTCTCGGAGGAATGATCCATGCTCAGCACCTTCCTGTCCTCCCCCCACACTTACTTCCTCACCCCCCTGCCTCTGGGTTCCATTCTCACCGCTCACTCACCCGTTCACTCGGTCAACAAACATTTATGGAACGCCTGCTTTATGGCAGGCACTGATCTAAGTGTGGCGTGACACAGACGTAGTCACCCCTCAGATCCCAGCTCAAACTTCCTCCCTCTGTCCCAGACTCTGGGTTAGCAGACTGAGCCCTGCTCCTTGTCCCTGCCATGGTGCCCTGTTCCTCCTGGATCAGGGCAGGGCGGTAATTTGATTAAGCACAGGGACAATAACTGGCTTGTCCATCACCGAATCCCAGTGCCTAAAGGAGACTGGAACCTAACAGAGGCTCAACTGAGAGTGCCGAATGAATGAATGAATGAATGCAGGCTGCATGGGGCGGGCCCTGACAGCTAGCTAACTGGCCGAGACAGAACCACGTGTCTTGACCAGGAGTGAGTGTGAGTTTGCCTCTGGGGAACATGTGGCAACGTGGAGACATTTTGGTTGTCACACTGGGGTGGGGGTGCTACTGGTATCGAGTGGGTAGAGGCCGGGGATGTGTCTAAACACCCTACGGTGCACAGGACACCCCACGACAAAGCCTTATCCTACCCCAAATGTCAACAATGCCAAGGCTAAAAAACCCTGGCCTGAGGCCTCTACCTCCAGAACTTTCTCCAAGAGCTTAGTATCTTTGCAATAATATAAGTTACCTTGGCCACTTAGAGCAAATAAGTGCTCACGACTCTGAGTTCTTTTTTTCGGGCTTATTTTTTAAGAGACAAGTCCCAGCGGGTGACAAAAGTGCATTACCCAAGCTGCCAAAGGCTGATGGCAGAGAGAAGCCTCCGAAAGGTCCCTGCACGAGACGTTTTCAGGTGGAAAAGAGGATTCTGAATTCATGCCTTTCGATGCCCCTAACAGCCCTGGTGGCCTGGGTGTCTCGCCGGCTCACTAGGCCGGCACAAAGGACGTCCCAATTCATTGTCCTCACTTCTGCTCAACCTGGGCCCTGGAGGGCTTCTCACATTGTGTGACAAGAACAAAAGGGGTCCCCAGGGAACGGATGAGATTTCAAGAGGGGCGTGGCTTTTTCTTATTAGTCAGCCCATGGGGACCCACAGGAGACGCAGAACCTGCCCCTGACGCCAGGATTTCCTGGGCATCCCTTTGGCCCTACCTGGGTCGTTGTCCTTCAAAGTCGCGATCTCCCCTTCGATTCTTTTATGGTGCTGAGTCACTTTTTGGAGTCTTTCCTCTAGACTCACGATCGTCTGGGAGTGCTGTTTGACTTGCTCCTTGTATTCCGTGATTTCTTCCTCGAATTCGTGTTTCTGTGATTCTTGCTCCTCCTGCAGCGCCTTCACCGTGTGCTGGTGCAGCAGCATCCGCTCCTCCATCATGATCTGGGAAGCAGAGCCACGCACGCTGTGATCTGGGAGCAGATGTGGCGACAACAGCAAGAACACAGCTCCTCTGCACGAGCTGGGGCTGCACTGGGCCCCACCCCAGGGCCTTTGCACGTGCCAATCCCCCTGCCCTCTACGCTCCTCAGCTCCTTGCAGGGCTGACTCCTCCTCGTCTTTCAGGTCTCAGTTCCAGTGTCACCTTCTCCAAGAGGCCCTCCCTGACCACCTCTTGGGAGCAGCCTGAGACGCTTTCTATTCCAGTGTCTGTTCCATTTTCGTCACCGTCTACAACGATCTTGTTTCCTTGTTTCTCATGCCCACTAGAACGTAAACTCTACAACAGCGGAAACTCGTCTCATTGACTGCTACGCCCCCCAGCATCTAGATCTAGATGTTGGATAGATCTTTGTGGAATGGATGAATGAATAATTCTATAAGAAAAAGTGAATGGATTTGTATGTCCTCAAAACAAAAATTGCCAGTGACCTCCAAATGGCGAGTCAGACCCCTTCCCGCCCTCTCCTTCCTCAAGTTCTTCCCGAGTCTCCACCCCTCATCCCCTCTGCTCCGCCACCCTCACCTCTTGCGTCCCTTAGTGGTGTCAGCTCCTGCTCCTGTTCTCGCGTCTGCTCGGAGGACGGCGAACTCCTTGCCCACTGTTTGGCGGCCGCGCCCGTGAGGCCGTCTTCCCAGTCAGGCCCTCGTCTTGCTTCCCTTCCCCAGTCTCCTGTGCTGCCCCTGGACTCCCGCCTTGCCTCATCTTCTCCAAAAGAGGATCCCTCTGACGAGGTCCCCCCGCCACCCCGAACCTCCATATCCCCGGCCCTGTGCCGTCCCTACACGGTCCCCTCCCCAGGTGCCCTGGCTGGGAGCTTGCAGTCCTTCGGCATCTCCTCTCCTTGGTGCGCCTGTCCCGCAAGCCACTTGGCAAGTCCTGCCACTGTAACTCTCTCTGGGGCGACTCTTTCCTTCCCATTCCTCGGCCCAGCCCCCACCACGTGTCCTTGTGATTCTGGACTCAGCAGCGGCCACCACATGCCACACTCAGAACTGGTCTCTCCAACACCACACCCTCTCCCACGTGTGCTTGGTGCACTTCTGGCAGATGAGTCTCGTTGCCCGCAGACCCGTCGCATGAATGCAACAACGAGCCCTGACCGTGGAGAGCCCTGAATGCCGCGCCAAAGGCTTTAACACACTGTCTCTGAATCTGTGGAATAGTCACGGGTCACTAAGTTCTGGGGCTCCCTAGTCCTGCTCCCCGATCCTGTGAGGCCCCTGCATCACGTCTTAGAACGCCCTCTGTGTACCTTTCGTTCTGAACCAGCGCTTCTCAATAGGGGGCAATTTTGTCCTCTGCGGGACATTTTTGGTTGCGACAGTGGTGGGGAGAGGGCTGCTGGTGACCCGTGGGGGAGAGGACAGGGACGGTGCTGACACCCCAGCGCACAGGACAGCCCCTCACGGGAAGCGTTGCCTGCCCAGAACGCCAGCAGCGCCGAGGCTGGGGAGCCGCCCACTGTCGCGGCGCTGGAGTGTTGGAATGGGGAAAGGGGGAACGGGGAAACCCTCCCGCCTGACCAGGCGCCGACTCACCATCTTCGTCTTGGCCGTCTCCAGCTCGGCCAGCGTTTCGTGCAGCTGCATGGCCAGGCTCTCCGCGCGCAGGCTGTCGGCCGTCTGCGTCTTCCGGGTCTCTTCCACCATGGCCAGCGCGTCACTTAGTTTGTCATTCAGAACGTCTTCTTTCTGCCCTTTTAGTTCTATTTCCTAATAGACAACAACAAACATCAAAATAACAGACACTCAGCGGCAGATGTTTCCCCTGGCCTCTCCGCCCTCCCGCCTTCGAGAAGTGAACTCCATGCTGTCACGGTTCTGTTGATCCTTTTTAAGCACAAAGTCCATGCCTTCTCTGGAAGATTCCGCTCATGATATTAATAGAACTCTTCTTTATCTTCAGCTGAGATCCGTCTCCTTGTGATTTCTAGTCTCTGAGCTGTGTCTGTCACCTGGAACTCACTGAGTGAGTTTTATTTCTCTTTTATGAGACAGCCCATTAAATATTTGCGGAAGGCTGTCATGTCTCTCTAAATATCTTCTCCCGGATACACGTGCTGAGTTCCTTCTCTCCTTGTCTTCAGGACACTCCGCTTTGCTCTGGGGCCTCAATAACGATGACCTATCTCCGCCTGCCAGGCCCTGGCCAGATGGGACTCCAGCCGCCATGTCCTCGTACACCTTGGAGGGTTCCCGCCTCTTGAATCCATTCTTCTGATTTTTTTTTTTCCTGAGACAGAGTATCACTCTGTTGCCCGGGCTAGAGTGCCGTGGCATCAGCCTAGCTCACAGCAACCTCAAACTCCTGGGCTCAAGCGATCCTCCTGCCTCAGTCTCCCAAGTATAGGTGCGTACCACCATGCCCGGCTAATTTTTTTGTTTCTATTTTTAGTTGCCTGGCTAATTTTTTCTATTTTTAGTAGAGACAGAGTCTCCCTCTTGCTCAGGCTGATCTCAAACTCCTGACCTCAAGCAATCTTCCTGCCTCGGCCTCCCAGAGTGCTAGGATTACAGGTGTGAGCCACCGTGCCCGGTCTTTCTGATCTTTGATTGTCAAAATTCTACTCTCCTCCTGAGAAACTTCTCAAACCATGTGGAGTGTGGGCTTCTTGGCAGGCACTGTGCTGGGCATTTTATGAACATTGTTTAATCCAATTTAAAATATATTCTTGTGGCCAGGCACAGTGGCTCATGCCTGTAATTCCAGCAACATAGTGAGACCTAGTCTCCTCAAAAAATAAAGATAAAAAAAATTAGCCGGGCATGGCAACATGCACCTGTAGACTCAGCTACTTAGGAGACTGAGGCAGAAGGATCACTTCAGCCTAGGAGTTGGAAGCTGCAGTGAGCTATGATTTCATCACTACACTCCAGTCTGGGCTACAGAAAAGTAAAACAGCAAGTAAGAAAGTAAAAAAAGAAAAATATTCTTGAGACGTAGGACTGGGCATTCTCAGACTGTGTTGGTACCAGCATAAACTGGTATGGCTGTTCAGGAGGATAATTTGGGAATGTGTATCGTAAGCCTGAAAACATTTGTACTCTGTGAAAATGTTTGTATCCAATTCCATTTTGGGGAATTTATCCTAAGGACGTTAAGAGTGATGCATGTGGTTGTTCAACCAAGCATCGTCTACACTAGTGAAAACCGAGAAACCACCCAGTGACTGGCCCCAGGGGAGGGCAAATAACACGGGGTCCGTCCCACACAGCACCAACCCTGGTCGTGGAAGATTGTTCGATGACACAGAGACAGTCTTATAACATGCTAAGTACAAAAAACAGCCTCCAAAGCGTGTGCACACTGTCACAGTACAAATGACTAACTTTGTGATAAATGGATATTCATTGATGTCTGTGATAATGCTCAGCATAAAGGTGCTCTGGAAGGAATCACATTAAAATGTGATTAAAATGTGGCAACACTGCTCAGCAGAAGCACAGTTTTTATTTTCTTCTTCTGAGTGATTTTCTGTATTTTTCAAATTTACTAAGATGACAGGTGTTCCTTTTATAATAAGGAAAAGAAACTGATTTTTTTTTTTGGAAAAAATAAAATACAAATACCATTTGCATCATACTATTCGTGCAAGTCTGTTGTTTAGGGTCTTAACATTGCTATTATTGTTTAGAAATTCCAACGAGGACAACGCACAGGCCTGGCCTGAGGATAGGCCCACTGGGGACAAAGGCAGGCATCCCGCAGAGCCGCTCCTCACACACAGCCCAGCGACACACTCTGGGTGTCTCAGAGAATCCACAACAAACTGAAATTGTTTCTTTGACGGCCATGAAGCCGCCCTGCCCCAGGGCAGAACCTTCGCCTGGCATCTTTGCCGCTTTGCCCAAGCACAGGAGAACAAAGTTCACTGTTCCCGTGGGTCTGAAAGTCCTTTTCTTCTCTCCTTTCTCCTTTTCTATTTACTGTGACTGGTGGAGTAAAACTTGTGACCCATTCATTGATTTCATGATACACAATTTATGTGCATCAAAACGGATCCTGATCCATTTTATGTCCCAGTTCATTTATTTTTAAAATTTTAATTTCTCGTTCTGCCTACCCCTAATTGATGTATTTCCAGAAGTTCCCCGGTACCTCATTTGGGGAAACAAGGCTGCTTGGGAACAGATCGCTCCTCTCGGGCCCTCTCACAGCCTGCAGCGTGCCGCCTCCACGCGGGGCGTCCTCCGTGAGTGTGACAGCCCCGAGCTGACAAGTCTGCGTCACTTCGCGGGACTCTCTGGACGTTTGCCAGTTAGTCAAGGTCCCTCGTTAACAGCGGTGCCCAGGCTTATGTGCGATCGAGATGTGCTCTCCCGACACTATTTTTCCTGGAGCCGTGTTGTTTAAAGGGCACGTGGGCTGCTTGTTAAACACGCAGGTTCCTGAGTCCACCCTACACCCTACGCCCAGTGGACCGGAATCTCTGGGGCCTGAGAAACAGGCATTTAAAATAAGTTCCCCAGAGATTCTAGTGCATGCTAATGTTTGGGAACCTTGCTTTAAAGAAAATGATCCAAGATTGACATGAATAGAGAGACTTTTTTAGTGCCGGGTTGTGTGTTTGTTACCTGCTTTGCCTTCGAGACATTGGTCATTGTGTGTGTGTGTGTGTCCCTTGTACTGCTGGGACCCAGGAGGGGAGAATTATGTCCTGCTGCATGTGACAGGGTGGTGTGCAGCGACTGCCTCTATTCCTTCTGCATCTGTTACTCCTGGTAATAGTAGTAAATGCATCTCGATTAAGGAGGTGATGATAACCATGACGACAAGTTCTGGTGGGGGAACTGACATCAAAGTGACCAGAAACCCAGGTGTCCATACTCTGACATCTCTGTCACCCCAGGCAGCTGGGCCACACAGAGCTGCTCAGCGGAGGGCTCGGGAGTCGGACGGTGCCGGGTTCGGAGCTGTGAGTTTGTAACACCGCCACGCGCAGCCCGCACACGGCGCTTTCCCACATGCGCTACGTCTCATCAGCAGTCATGCTCACGACGGCTCAGAGACTGACCTACTGGTATCATCTGTATTTCATAAGTGGGGAAACCAAGGCACAGAGATGGTAAGTAACTTGCCTAAAGTCCCCCAGCCAGAGAGGGGAGGTGGGATTTGAGCCCAGAGCCTGGCTCCAGAGCACGGCCCTTCCCCCGCTGGGCTCTTCTCTCGCTCCCTCCCCGAGGCTCGTACCTCCCTCTGCTTGGTCAGGCGATTCTCCAGGTCTCGCACCTTCTTCTTTTCCTTCTCTATGGCCTCCTTGGCTTTGTGTTTCTCGTAGGCGATGCTGCTCTCTGAGACCTGGAAGTCAACGACAGCGGTTGGAGGGCCTGTGCCCTCCAAGGGCAACGACACTGCAACGGGACGCCAGGACCAGGCACCGGGGGACCACTGAGTCAGGGTTTGGGCACGAGAGCTCAGGGCCACGTCTTGGTGAGTGATTCATCATTCAGGATCTCGGGGCTGGTGCTCAGGAAGTGACACGCTGGTGAGTGTTCGGGTCGCGTCCTTTGGCGCCGAGCCACTGGACGCACGGGGCTGTGTTGGCAGCGCTGCGGGCCCTCGTGGGAAGCACCTGGCTTTTGGGGAGGTGGGCGGGAGAGACCGTGCTGGGGACGCGCCTCCTGTCCTAGCAGGCCCGACGCCTGTGGCTGCAAAGGCAGACACGGCCGGTCTCTTCCTGTCTACAAAGGCGTGGGTGTCCTGCCCAGGACAGCGTGGAGCTGAGGACGCTGCCCTGTAGATCTGGTGATGGGGAGGGAATCGGGGGCCTGGACTCCCCTGCTCACGCCCCTGGAAGTAAACAGCCAGAGTGGGGCTGACGAGCTCGGGACTGCGGAGACCCCCCACCCCCACGTGCAGTCCACAAGGGAAGTGTTTTAAATATCTGCGCACACATACAAGGATTGCAGGATATGTACTGAAATGTAAATGGCGGTTTTTTGGGGGGAATTGAGATTAAGGCAATTTATATTTTCTTCTTTTCACTGGTCTGTATCTTCTAAATTTTCTTGAGTGAACAGGCATTATTGGCAGAAAGAAAAACAACTGAAAATTGTTCCAGGGCCTGCTACGCTGGGAGATGGGAAGGTTCTAATTTGAGGGGCAGGATGAGGCTTTGGGGATGTACGTGGCCCTGGAGAACAGATGTTCCCGATGTCCCCCATGTTTTCACATCACGTGGGGACGTGCCCCTCCGCCCCAGCACGGTGTCCCCCTGCCCCTCCGGACTCTGACCTCACCTCCCTGTGCACACTTGGCGTTTCCCGCTGCCCAGTCTGCCAAGTCTTTGCCGAGGACTGTCCAGCCCCACCCTGCAGGTGCAAGTCCTGCCTGTCCTAGGAGGCCACCAGCACCCTCCTGCACACCCCGCGGCCAGGACCCTTTCCCTCCTCTCACCACGGCTGCTCCGCGAGTTACAAATGGAAACAGTCACGATGACGCCGTGCAGCGAACGTGTCAGTGCGTCTGCTCTGCACAGCTGGACAGCACGCGCCCACCGTCCTCACTTCACAGGCGAGGAAAGGGAGGCTGTCACCGAGGCAGGGCCAGGGCAAGTGACCTTCCCAGGTCACACCACCAGGAAGTGGTGGTGCAAGCGTGGACACCAGTGCCCCTGCCCGAACCAGTGGCCTGCGGCCTCCGGGCCCTGCCTCGCCCATCCTCCTGATTCACGCCCCAGCCCCTGGAGGCGGGAGGCATGTTTATGTGTTCATATCTGGGCTGGCACAGAGCCTGGCAGTCCCTGGCTTCCAGACCCCTCCCATGGCCCATCTGTTTAAGGGATGCTCTGGGGGCAGCGGTGGCCACAGTTTGGGTCCCACCCCTTATTGAGGCTTGCTCGGTGTCTGTGTCCTCGCACCCCACCTGGGCTCTGAACTCACTTCCCTCATGGGCGTGGCATGGTCCCTCGCCCAGGGTCTTTGCTTAAGGCTGTCCGGCCCCCACCCTGCTGCACCACTGAACCCCGCCCCGCCTGGACTCTGACCTCGCTGGGGCAGCGGCTTCCTGAGCATGAATGCACTGACTCCTCACACTAGACATCTAGGGTGGTTCTGCCACTATACCCACGTTAATGCTGAGGGCACAGAGAGGGCAAGGGGCTTGTCCAGGGTCACACAGCGTGCTGGGGCAGAGCTGGGATCTGAGGCCAGAACGGGCACTTTTAGCCCACATGCTCTGCTGTTCCTTCCTGCCTCTCCCACCTGGTGTCTCCTGCGTCCTTTCCCTGCTCCCTCCTGTGTCTCTCACCTCCTGCCAGCTTCAGTTTCATTCCTCACGCCCACCCCCCCACCCCCCGGCTAGTTCAGGCCCTGCCCCCCGAGTTTGTGCCACTTCACCCAGTGGCCCTCTCTGTCCCCAGGCTCTTTTTCCCTTCCAGGACTCACTCAGATGTCACCTCCTCCGAGAGGCCCTCCCTGCATGCAGACCACTCTCTAGCCCCATCCCCCACTTTTCTCCTCCCCTTAGCACTTGTGGCCTGGAGCTGTCCCTGCCTCTGCTTCCACCTTGTCTGTCTCCCCGTGCCAGGACAAAAGCTCTGGGCAGCCTCGCCCTGGTCCGACTGGTGTCCCCGGCACCCAGAACAGGGCCCGGCACACAGGGGGTGCTCAGCGCATATTTGTGGGTGGACGAACAAAACTGAACGGAACAATTCCCTGAGCCGTCAGCTCTGTTTCTGGATTCTGCACAAGGGCTGGCCCGTGTGTGTTGGTGCCAGCCCCAGGCTCCTTCTTCCAGGGCACGGCCTGGGCGTCCAGGCTGACCCGAGGGCCCGCCTTTCCTGCTGCTCTGAGCAGGCGTGTCTGGCGGGCCTGTCCCCAGGCCGACGGGTGGGTGGGAGGGCGGACGTGGGAGCCTCCAGCTCTGCCTGGGCCTGGCCCTCGGAGACCGGTCCTCACCTTCCCCACATCGTCCTTTCTGGGTGCACTTCTCACCCGCCCCCAAGGCACGGAGGATCTCCGGCACTCGTGTGACGTGGCTACCAGGTGAGCTCGTCCTGTTCCTGCCTCTCGCTGTGCTGCCGTGTCTCTTACCCCTGGGCCGGTCCAGGGAGGCCTGCTCGAGTCTGAGACACCAGGATGCCGGGGCCGGGGGGCTGCTGTCTCCCGAGGAGGAGGAGGAGGAGGATGCTGGCTGAGGGGCCCACCCGGACTACGACTTGGGGGTTCTCTCCTGGAGGTCGTCCCTCCTCCCCAGGGAGCTGAGCCCAAGAGCAGGAAAAGCGTTCCGAGGGCCCGCTGTGCTCAGGGTGCAGTTCTACGTACTCCGTCTCTAGTGGCATTTAATCCTCTGAGGAAGAGACTGTTATCGTTCCCATTTTACAGGTGAGGAAACTGAGGGAGGGGAGGCCGGGTCTGCCCTGGGTCACACAGCCCGTAAGTGGCAGATGTCGGCCACTCCAGCCCCTGCATGCTCCCGCCACACTCTCTCAGGGCACATCTGGTTCGGAGCTCCTTCCAGAAGGTTCTGGCTACCACGGCACACTCTCCCTCTGCGGCTCGTACCTCCTTCTGTTGGGTTAAGTGGTTCTCCAGATCTTGGACTTTTCTCTTTTCCGACTCTAAGGCTTCCTTCGCTTTTCTTTTCTCGTGGGCCATGTTGTTCTCCCAAACCTGCAAGTCAATGACCAGGGCTCTGGGTTGCTGTGCACCTAGGCAGGAAGCTGCTAGCGACAACAATAACGGCTAGGACACGGGGGGTGGCATGACACGCCGGGCGCCCGGCCAGCCCTTCACCCTCATGGCAACCCTGTCAGAGAAGTGCTGTGAGTGGCCCCATTTTCCAGAGGAGGAAACCGAGGAACTGGATGTCGGAGGGCCCCAGGCCGTGCGGTCTGCGGCGGTGAGGCCGGATCTGAACCTGCGCGGGGGAAAGCACACAGGCCCTCGGCAGGGGCGAGCAGAGGGCGCAGCTTCTTATCCCTGGACCAGGCAGCCTCTCTGATAAAAAGAAGAATCTTATTAATAATGAAATGTTCCATTATTGAAATAAATCTCGTAAAGAGAATCCGGTTTCAAGAGGAGGGCGATATACTGAATTATTGAGCCGCAATATGCCAATCTGTAGAAGAGAGAGGGAGAGAGCATCCCCAGAAACGCTCCGGTAGAAGGCAGGGAAGAGAGCGTGGAATTTTGTCTAGGAAGTCACTTGCTGATAAGCTGTTCAGCTAAACGGCCAATGCAAATCACCAAAGGAAGTAAACTGCCGGCCATTTCTAGTCACTGCAAGAAGGGGGACCTCAGCTTTCGAACAGCTTGTCTTCTAAACACCAGCTTGACTGCTTGGAACTGGGAACACGGTTACCATTATAACCGGTGGGTAGGGCCCCAGATTAGCCCACAAAAAGTATTTCATCCATAATGCAGCTGACAACTTGTATATTTTGCAGTGAAAAGTAGTTTTACAAACTCTTGGCCAGGTGTGGTGGCTCACGTCTGCAATCCTAGCACTCTGGGAGGCCGAGGAGGGAGGATTGCTTGAGCTCAGGAGTTTGAGACCAGCCTGAGCAAAAGCGAGACCCCGTCTCTACTAAAAAATAGAAAGAAGGCTGGGCGCGGTGGCTCACACCTGTAATCCTAGCACTCTGGGAGGCCGAGGTGGGTGGATCGCTCAAGGTTAAGATTTTGAAACCAGCCTGAGCGAGAGCGAGACCTCGTCTCTACTGAAAAAATAGAAAAAAATTAATTGGCCAACTAAAAATATATAGAAAAAATTAGCT
>VBSM01000529.1:8222984-8240160 GCA_008086735.1 Cheirogaleus medius | reverse complement strand
ACTCGGGAGGCTGAGGCAGGAGGATGGCTTGAGCCCAGGAGTTGGAGGTTGCTGAGAGCGAGGCTGACACCACGGCACTCTGGCCAGGGCAACAGAGCGAGACTCTGTCTCAAAAACACAAAACAAACAAACAAACACAAACTCTAACACTGCGGTCCCAACACCAGCTCTAAACAAAGCAGAAGCGCAGCGGCGTTGTGGGAATTTCACATTTATTTGGGTGTTTGAGGGTAGGACGTTTCCCCATAAACTGTGAAAGAGACTCGAGGCACTTCCTAGCGACTTAGAGCTGGCTCTGCTGCGTCTGACCGCGTCCACGCGCGCCAGGCCTTCTTCTGGGTGGCTCCTCCGCGCCGGGCGGGACGGCGCTGCGGGGCGACCTCGGCGCTCGCACACGGGCTCCCGCGCTCATGGCAGGCCGCGAGGTCAACCTTTAACGTGATCTCCAAACCCAACTCATGACCTACTGCTTGTGCTGTCCTTAAACATTCGTCTGAGAATGTGGAGGAAGAGCTAATAAAAAGAAAAAGTCAGGTAACCACTCGAGGCTGCGCGAGGCCAGTGGCTGGGACTGCGCTCTCGCGCCCCTGACGGGAAGCCACAGACGGGCTCTGCCAGCAGCGGCCCGACGTTTTCATGACCCGGGGTGACCCGCTGCAGCTCCTCTCTGCAACGAAGCTTAAATCTTTCTCCTGAAGTCCCCCGTGACCTCGAAATCTCTAAATTCACAGCCTTTCCCCAGCCCCACGCGGTTGACCTCTTGGTGGCATTTGACTCGAGTGACTCCTTGCAGACCCTCCTCCTCCTCACCACCCTGGGGGAATGACTCAGGGGTAAGCCTCCGTGACGCTGTTTACAGATCAAATCGCACAGGCTCTGCCCGGCTGTCTTCTTATTTCTGCTGCGGCGGTGGGCGGGCAAGGGCTTTACCCTGAGCAGTGAGGGTGGACAGAAAACAGGGCCCTGATAGAAGTAGAGGCGGAAGTGGCAAGCAGGGACAATGATGATAGCCACCATTAATTCAGCCAGACACTTCATTATGCATTGTGTCTCACCCTCCAGCCTTTCAAGAAGAGAGGTATTGATAGATCTGCCACAGCCAGGAAGTAGCCCAGCCAGGATTCAAACTTGGATCTCATCTGGTTGCAAAGCTTGCACTCCTCTGTGCGGTCTCGGGATGGAGGGATTAGTGGAAGCATGTGTGAAGAAGCTCGGGGATCTGTGGGGGACCACAAGCTAAACACGAGTCAACAATGTAATAGAGCTTTCCCAGAATCCAGTTGGGGCATATTAATAGAAGTACAACATCGTCAACAAGGGAGGGGAGAGTCCTACCTTAGGCTGCCACAACTGGAGAAGAGTATTTGGTCCTGGTTACCCCACTTTAGGAAGAAAGTGGGTGATGGGTTGCAAACTTAAATATCTATGAGGGCCAGGCAGAGACCAAAAATGAAGTAGGCCGTGTTTAAAGCAATAGGGAATGGTGAGGACTGTGGCAAACTGCTGCCAACTGGTCAGGTTCCAGTCCGCTTTTGCCAAGTAGAAATGAGGGCCAGATTTTCTGACTTTTCAAGAGAGGATGGAAATCTGGGTTTTTAAATAAATTTTATGAAACACTCTGGAGCCAAACATCACATATCTGCAGTCCCTTTCAGCCAGTGAACTGCCAATTTGTGACTTTTGGAGGGCAGAGCAGGCTAGAGGAGGGGACCCAGGCCAGGCTCCAGTCCTGTGAGGCACAGGAGGGGAAACAAGGGCCCCTGGGCCGGGAGGAGCAGGTGCCTCCACTTTCCAACCTGTAAGTTATCAGGAGGAAGAAGCCTGGGGTGGGTGGGGGGTGACGCCCTTCTGGGGCAAAACAATTTGCCCCATCTCAACCTGAAGGAAGAACTCTCTGCCAGCCAAGGCGCCAGGCTGGATGGATCGGCCTGGGCTGCAGACAATTTCTCAGTGCTGGAGGCTGGGGCTGGAGGCTGGAGGATTTTAGGATGCTGGTGGAGGACTCGTGTAGCCCTGAAGTCCATGACTCTGTCATTCCCCTGTTCTACGCTTCGGGACACAATGTCCGCGCAGAAGACACTCATGTCCCCAGCCCTGACCTGCCTCCCAAGCCATATCTATGGCCGTGTTTTACGCTGTTTACAATTTTTACCAGCCGGTTGTCCAGGCTACAACTCCAGGGTTCTGTCAAGTCCCCGGTACTTCCTGCAGTAGCTGAGCCCACCAAGGAGAGATCCCACCAGGGACAGTCCGCTCTACCCTCGCCACCTTGGTTCTGAACTGACTTCCATACAGCCCTCGAGCCGGACCGGGTCCGAGCCGACTCTGTCCCCCGAGCTGCGTACCTCCTTCTGGCGGGCCAAGCGGTTCTCCAGCTCCTGGGATCTCGTCTGCTCTTCCTGTAATGCTTTCTTCACTCTGTTTTTCTCTTGCATGATGCTTTCCTCCAAGATCTGCAAGGCAATGCCCGCTGTTTAACAGACGTGGGTACCGTGGCGGGAGTGTGGACTCCGCCGGGCAGCATGCGGCTAGTTCTCCACGCCTAACCGCACGCCCCGGGAGACTGCAGGCAGCACAGCCCTGAGCTCAGAGCACGGCCCAGATTACAGCCCTGGAGCCATCTTTGCTAGCTGTAGGGCCCTGATTTGGGCTCGAGCCACTCCGTCCCCCCGAGTTGTGTACCTCCTTCTGGCGGGCTAAGCGACTCTGCAGCTCTTGGGCTCTCGTCTGCTCTTCCTGTAACGCCTCCTTTGCTCTGTTTCTCTCTCTCGTGACGCTCTCCTCCAAGGCCTGCAAGTCAATGACCGCTGTTTAATACACATGGTTGCCATGGCAGGAATGCGGCCTCTGCCAGGCAGTGTGTGGTTCACCGCTTCGCTCCTCAACACACCCCTGCGGAGAATGTGGGCAGCACAACCCAGGAGCTCAGAGCACGGGCTCTGGAGTCGGCAGGCCCAGATTACAGCCCTGCAGCAATCCTTCCTAGCTAGAGAGGCCTCCCTATCTGTACAATGGGGACAGTAATAATGCTTCCTCTGCTGGGTTGATGTGAGGAATATGTGGGACGACGAGCATGGCTTGCTTGGCACAGTACTGGAATGAATGACAACCATGAGTCCCCCACTTTGCAGAGGAGGAAACAGGCTTAGATGAAGAAATCTGTCCAATTTACTAAAATCATGAAGCAGGGATTAGAACCCCAGCCCATTTGATTCTAAAGCCTATGTTCTAAACCAGGGGTTAGCCAGTTATGGCCTACAGACCAAATCTGGCCCACTGCCTGTTTTTTGTAAATAAAGTTTTATTGGAACACTCTGTACTCATTGTGCATTGGCTATGGCTGCTTTTGCACAACAGCAGCAGGACTGAGCAGTCACAACAGAGATAGCATGGCCTGCAAAACTGAAAATATTTACTGTTGGGCTTTCTATGGGAAAAGTTTGCCAACCTCTGATCTAAAGCATTGCTATGTGCACAAATCAAGTGACTGTTATTAATAATTTATAATAAGAAAAGAAGGCTAGATTGATCAAGGAACTCAGATTTTTTTTTTTTTAACCATTGAAACAAAGTCATCAAACAAGTCAGGATCATGGAGGAAGCCTAATTAATGAGCTTAGACACGTGTATTTTTAGAAAGGGTAGGGGAGGGGCACCAGATGGTACAAGGTGGATTCACTTAAAGTCCTGGCACCCGACACTGAGTCCTAGATGTTACCTTCAGAAGAGTCCCCAGGGCCAAGCTGATAAATACAAATGTCTGAGGAAGGGTGACTCTCAAGCGTCACAGTCTGTCTGGCAGGGACCTGACATTGCTGCCTCCCTCTGCAAAGGGGTGGGGTGCACTGAGGTTTGTGTTTATTATTATTATTATTTTTTTTTTGAAACAGAACCTTGCTCTGTAGCCCTGACTGGAGTGTAGTGGCGTCATCATAGCTCACTGCAACCTCAAACTCCTGGGCTTAAGCCATCCTCCTGCCTCAGCCTCCCCTGAGTAGCTGGGACCACAGGTGTGCACCACCACACCCAGCTAATTTTTCCTATTTTTAGTAGAGACGGGGTCTGGCTCTTGCTCAGGCTGGTCTTGAACTCCTTAACCTCAAGTAATCCTCCTGCCTTGGCCTCCCAGAGTATCAGGCATGAGACACCTCACCTGGCAGGTTTGTGTGTTTAAAAGGGGGCTTGAAACCAGCTCTTGAAACACACTCTGCCAGAGCCGACATCAACAGGCGTCTGGGAAGCCCAGGCTGGTGTCCACCTCGGTGTTCAACGTGGTGGGGCTGGAATATCAGACCCCAGCAATGGAAAAGGTCAGTCCAAGATTGAAAAAAGAAAATAAGTCACGTGGGAAACTGATGCTAAAGGGAGAAGTTACTGAAGGGACTGAGGACCCAGGTGGAATGTTTTGTGAAGATAGTGAAGATTTCTAGGCTCTTCCTGGTGAAGGTGCTGGCCTTTTCTATTTCTAATTGCTCTTCGGAATGTCCACAGCTTGATTTATGGCTACCATTAATATTATACAGAGGACACATGATTTCAGTCAGATGGTTCTTCCTTTTTAATTTTTCATTTCACGAAAGGCAGAAAGGCAGAGACAGAGGCAGAGGAGAGGGAGGAGAGGAGCGAGATGTCTTGAGGCGACTCACATAATGTCAAGAAAGGAAATGAATGCAGCAAGGGTTTGGGCAGGTATGGAGAACAGGCGTGTGTGACAGAGACTCGTGGTACAAGTTGGGAGTCACCGAGTGGAGCCAGGGGAAGAAGCATGTCTGGTCCTCCCAGAGGGAAGGAAGGAGGTGCCAGGGAAGAGTTGGGGTCCAGTGGATCTGGGGGCTGCTATCTTGAAGTGGGTGGGAGGAGGGGCGCCACGAGAATCGACACTCCACATCCGGCTGAGACGGTGGTTCTCAGCCACAGCTGCACATCGTGTCACCTGGGAGCACTTACAAATCCCAGAGCACCGGCCACACCTTCACCCCGGTTAGGTCAGAACCTGGGGCTGGGGGGATCGGTGCAAAGCATCAGTATTTTTTAATCCCCTAAATGACAAAAGTGCAGCTAAACTCATGAGCCCCTGACCTAGGATGGTGGCCTTGAGGGTAGTGAAATTCACGATGGGTCCCTGAATATCAGGAAGGGCTAACTCTGGGACGATGATGAGAACCGTCTTATTAAATGCAGCTTCCTGGCCGTGTCCAGAGATTCTGATTCAAGGGGTCTGGGATGGGGGCCAAGAATCTGTTTTTTTTTTTTTTTGAGACAGAGTTTCACTCTGTTGCCCGGGCTAGAGTGCCGTGGCGTCAGCCTAGCTCACAGCAACCTCAAACTCCTGGGCTGGAGTGATCCTTCTGCCTCAGCCTCCCGAGTAGCTGGGACTACAGGCATGTGCCACCATGCCCGGCTAATTTTTTCTATATATTTTTAGTTGGCCGATTAATTTCTTTCTATTTTTAGTAGAGATGGGGTCTCGATCTTGCTCAGGCTGGTTTCGAACTCCTGACCTTGAGCGATCCGCCCGCCTTGGCCTCCCAGAGTGCTAGGATTACAGGCGTGAGCCACCGCGCCCGGCCCAAGAATCTGTTTTTAACAAATCATCCAGGACAGGCCTAATTAAGGAGTCGTTTCCACATTTCTTTATCAGTTGCTTACTTTTCAGGGGACAAAACCTTGCACAAAACTTTCTTAAAAACACAGACAAACTACTTATTAGGCAGCTTTGGGAAAACCTCCTCTAAGCCTTTGCTGTCAGGGAACGGGGGCTGCAGGCTGGCAGTGTCAGCGCCGCCTGGGCTCCGGCCCAGACCTGCTGAGTCAGAACCTGCATCTCAACCAGACCCCGATGAGTCATGGGCACCTTCAGGTGAGAGACGCTGCTGTAAGGTATCTTCGAATTGGCCTGGTTTCTAGAAAAGTAAGTGGCAAGTTTGGCCATTTGTTTTCCCTGATATGCAGGAAGAGAAAGCAAAAGACTGAAATTTGTAATCTGAAGTGGATCTTGCATACGCCTAAAAACAGTCTGCCGCAATGACTCGGGTTTGTAAAATCCTCCTCTGTAAATAGACAAATAAGGTACCGCTTCCCCAAATTTCACTAATCCTGACCTTTCAAGTTGGTTTGCTGTGAGTTTTAGAATTCAAGCTTCATGTTAAATCCTCCCAAATTATTCACCCTGTTTAACTAACTTAGTTCCGCAGCACCCAGCAAAGAGTTGCTGAGATGTCTCCACGTAAGCACACGCCCTCAGTCTCCCACAGAAAAGGCCACTGCGTCAGTTTCCCGCAGTAAAGCACACGACAGGGACCACCTTACCGCCTTCTCTTCCAGCAGCCGCTTGACTCTGGCTTTCAGTTTCTCCTCTTGCTCTTGCCTCTCTGCATTCAGCTTCTCCTTGTCTGCCAGGTGCTCCCGCAGCTTTTCCTGCAGCAAAGACTGCTGAGTTTCCTGAGAACGGTTGAACTTGATCTGAAACGAGAAAAAGGAAACTGACACTCACGGGGGACAGGACTCGCTAGGGAGTCGTTTCCACATTTCTTTACCAACTGCTTACTTTTCAGGGGACAGAAGTTTGCACAAAACTTTCTTAAAAACACAGACAAACTACACTTAGCCTAGTTACGGGTGGGGAAGCAGTGGAATACGGGGTTAAGAATTCAGACTCTGGATCTAGATGGAATCCCAGCCCTAGGTGTTTCTAGATGCTTCCTCATTTAGAAAATGAAGTCAATAATAGTATCCAACTCTTAGAGTTGTAAGGATTAAGAGAGATGACGACGGAAAGCTTTTAGCACAGTGCTTAGCACATAGTAGGTGCTCAGTAAACGGCGGCTCGAATTATTAGTTATTATTTGCCGGGTGTGAGAGGAAAAGCGGTGAGCTAGGAGCCAGGAGACCTGAGCATCTGTCTCGATTCTTTTGTCAGTTAACTGTGTGACCCTGAACGATTCACCAACCTCTCTGAGTTTCGATGTCTGTATCTGTAAAACACGGAGAATGGACTAGACCAGGGGTTGACAAACCACGGTCCACAGGCCAAATATGGCTTACTGACTTTTTTGTAAATAAAGCTTTATTGGAACAGAGTCATGCTTATCATGGTTTACGTATTGTCTAAGGCTGCTTTTGTTCTACCATAGCAGAGTTGAACAGGTGTGAATTCGGTCTGCAGAGCCTAGCATATTTATAATCTCGCCCTTATGGAAAAAGTTTGCTAATTCCTAGAGACTCAGGTCTCTGTGGTTGTTTGGCATGGTGGTCCTGGTTCCTCACCCTCCCACTGTCCAGGTCTACGGCTATGTCATTTGCAGCAGCCTGCCCTTACCCCGCCCCCTGACACTGGACACAGCCGTTGACTTGCTTTGGCCAATGAGATGTCAGCAGACATAACACAAGCAGAGAATTGAAAAGCGCTGTGTGATTGGGCCTGCCTTCTCTTGTACCTGTGCAGTCTCCACGAGACCACACCCAGGCTCACGTGGAACAGAGAGTCAAGCCGAGGCCAGCCTAGATCAGCCAAAGGCTAACCAACACCCAGACAAGTGGGCAAGCCCACCCAAGTCAGCAGAACCATCTAGCTGCTGACCCCAGACATGTGAGCAGCGAATAGTAATTATTGAATGCCACTGAAGTCTTGTGCTTGGTTATTATACAGCATTATTACGGCAATAGCTATAAGAAGATACAATCCCTAAAGATCATTTGCCTCTAGAATGTTTCTTTTCTTTTGGTGATTCTGCTGCCTGTACTGTGGATAGCTGGACTTCTTCCACTGCATTTAATAAGCACAGTTTTCAAGAGCTGATGTTATTAAGTCTTTCGGGCTTTTGACAGAGGGAAACAAGCACTGTGGTTAGCCCAGGAGGCCAGACAGCGGTGGCACCCTGTCCTTGTCCTTATCCTCCTGGGAGATCTTAGCCACCCTGTCTGCATCTCGTAGTGTGCAAATGGGGAAATCATTTTACCTATCGGAGGATGTGGACTGACATCCTGATACAGAAAAAAAATACCTTTCAAACGCACAATGTTATATAAATGCCAAGCAGGAGCTGAAATGAACTTTGCACAAAAAAAAAAAGAAGTTAAAAGAATTACCTGAAGTTCCTGGATCTGGCTCATAATTTTTTTATAATGTTCCAGAAGACATATCAGATACAAAGAGAACCCTTTAAAAAGAGAAGCAGGAAGAAGGTAAGTATCAGTTCAATCCAACTTCTTTGCTTTCCAAATAATGTCTTAACAAAACTTGTAGCCAGGTGGACGAGGGCTGCTGTCCCATCGAGGAAGCGTGAGCTGCCATCCAACTTGTGTTTTTGAAATAGTTGATAAGCCTGGGTTGGGCTCGCATCCACCTTCTTTTATGGAGGTGGAAAATGAAAACCCATCCACAGAACACCTATTTACTAAGCGTCCACTGCGTGCAAGGCACGGTGCTGAGTGTGGGCATGGTCCAAAGCCACGCCCTCCAGGGGCTCGCAATTCGGCCTGAGAGACGAGGTCTAAGTGCCTGCTAGGAAACGGGCAGGGACCTGAGGCGGCGTGTGAATGGCTGCTGAAGGAGGTAAGGAGAGTGAGGCTCTCAGAGGAGGGAGAGATCATTCATCAGGGGTGATCAAGGAAGGCCGCCTGGTGGAGGACCACTGGGTGTGGGTGTTGCTGGGGAGGGGGCAGAATTCAGAGCGCTGGGACAGGGGGCTGCAGACTAGGGGATGAGCTAGGCCGAACAATGACCCCCAACGATATCGAGTTTCCAATCACTGGAAGCTGTGCCTGTGACCTTATAGGGCAAAAGGGACTTATAGGGCAAATGTGAATTAAGTTTTGGATTTGGAGGTGGGGGATTATCCTGGATGCGCTGGGTGGACCCAGTATAAGATCTGCAGACACTACGTGGCTGGCTCTGAACGTGGAGGACGGGGCCATAAGCCAGAAGTGCGAGGAATGAAGCTCTAGAAGCTGAAAAAGGCAAGGAGACGGATTCTCCTCCTCTAGAGCCTCTAGAAGGAACCAGCCCTGCTGACACCTTGACTTTAGCCCTCCAGAACTGCAAAAGAATCAACGTGTTGCTTTACTGAGTTTGCGGTGATTTGTTACAGCAGTCACGGGAAAGCCACACAGAGGGCGGCGGCAGGTGGGGATCAGGGAGACACGGAGCTCAGCAGGGGCTGCGCTTGGCTGGGCCGGAGCGATGACGGGAGGGGCGGCGCAGGCGGTGCAGGGGTGTAGAAGGAGAGGTCAAGCAGTGGGAGGCTGGGGCAGTGGCCCAGACATTGGACACTTGACTTAAGCGCCACGGAAATGGACCGAGTGGGTCGTGTGTGCCCGGCCTTCCCCTAAGCGATTATGCCGCACCCGCCTTATGGCCCGACCGCCGCCCCATTCCACAGATGCGGCTCCCGGCCATGTGGCCGCCCAGTGCCTCGCAGCTGGCCAACGGCTGAGCCAGGACTTGGCTCTGGCTGGAGTGACTCCAGGGTCTGAGTCGCTGCTATTCCAGCTGCCGACTGAGCAGAGCATTGGCCTAAGGAAGGGTGTTTTCCAGAACAGCTGGGCTGCGTGAGAGGGCAGGAGCTGCCAGGGTTGCTTCACCGTAGCTCTACCGACATGTCGGGCCAGACAGTTCCTCGCTGTGGGGCTGTCTCGTGCTTTGTAGGGTGCTTAGCAGCGTCCCTGGCCCCTCCCCACTAGATGCCAGGGGAACCCCACTCATCCCACCCCAGCTGTGACAACCAAGAATGTCTGCAGACACGGCTGGATGTGCCCTAGTGGTAAAGTCCCCTCCCCCGAGTGAGCCCGAGGGCGTCCGGGTGGGCAGCACTGATGCTCCACTGAGGTGGGGGAGCGGGGACGAGAAGAAAGAATGAGACAGAAAGCCTTTTTTGGGGTAGAATGGTGGCCCTGCTGCCAGACAGAGGAGGGAGGCAGGTGGGAGTGGGGTGCGGAGGGCTCCGTTTCCGACTGCAGAATTGGAGATGTTGGCAGGACTCCAGGGAGAGGTGGTCCAGGGAGCTGGACATGTGGGTTGGCAGGGCCGGTGCAGCCCATCCAGGGTCCTTATGTGAATCAGGAAAGAGCCCCTCCCTCCAGGTGGATGCAGTCCCCCGCCAGGGACCCTGCCCGCTGCCTGGCTGGACTCCCCGCACCGCCGTTCCCAGCAGCCCCGCCTGGACACGGGTAGGCACGGCTGCCGGAGCAGGCGACGTGGGAAGTTTCTCCGTGAAGGAGGAGACGGGGGTGGGAGGACCAGGGGCTGACTCACGGTAGGGACAGGAATTGGTGAAGGGGCTGACGACAAACTGGCAAGCTCAGGGGAAAGGCGGGAGCACCGGGCCCAGAGCTGAGGGGCAAGAGGGTTCCGGGGAGGAGGACCGAGCGTGCTGGGCGGGCCAGAGACAGGCCCTGGGGATGCGCTGGGCGGGCCGGTGCAGCAGGGTCCGTGCCGGTCACCTGGCAGAGAGGCAGAGCCACAGTAGGAGGCCAGCAATGGAGACAGAGGGGCAGCACACTTCTGTACGCTTGGGGGCGGGCACAGGCGCAAGAGTAGAGGAGAGGAGCGAAGGCAGCCATGGGTTCCAAGGAAGAATTCTAGACGCTAGAGCCGTCTCGAAGTGCACGTTAGCAAAGGGAGGGAGCTAAGAGGGAAAGAAAGGCTGTGGACGCCACAGCACGGAGCTGGCCATTCAGGATCCTGTGCACAAGTCCCTTGAGAAGCGGAGACGCAGGGAAGGGAAGAGCTGCATCTGGAAGGAGGGCCTGGAGGGGTGAGGGGGGAAGGAGGAAGAGACGGGGGTGGAAGAGAAAGGAAGGGAGTTGAACTTGCTGGGGCCTGGGGCCCTGCTTTCCAACAATGCAACTTTTTGAGAATTTCCAGCACGGAAGAGTGAGGATAGAGCATTATAATAATAGCTACCAAGTAGTAAGCACCTGCTCCATGCCAGGCGCCATGCCAAGAGTTTGACACGCATTCTCTAACCTTCACTATAAACACCCCTCGGGGAAGTGCGTTCCTGTTTGTCGGTGAAAGGACAGAAGCCCGGCAGGGTTAAGCCACAGAGCTGGCAAGTGGTAGAATCAGAATCAGACCCAGGCCTGCCATTCTCTTTCCAGAGAGGGTGGAGCTTGCGAGTACAGGGGTGGACGGGCCGACGTGACAGGGGCACTGGAGAGAGGCGTTGCAAGGCCACCAAGGTGGCGGGAGGCGAGATGGCCGAGCTGACGTTGGCTCGGCCTATAGGACCTGGCGAGTACAGGGATCGGTGGCGGCTCAGTCGCGATGAGTCTGGGATTTTGCTCAGCTGCTAGCTGTGACCCAGGAACCAAAGGGGAAGGATTGAATCATGGTTGGGCTCCAAAGAGGACCGAAGGGAGAACGGAGTCGGGGATGCTGAAGGGGGAGAGCGAGTGTCTGATCATGTTTCTAGAGTGGATGATGAACCGTAATCATAATGGCATTTTGCTCTTTGGGAGAAGGAGCAAGTCTCTTCATCATACTTGTGGTTACAAAAACTGTATGTGTTCATTACAAGAAATCCAGACGTTACAGAAATTCACGATGTGGAAAGTGTTCACTGCTGCACCTTCAGTGTCCTGCATGGCGGCCAGCACACAGCAGGCCCTCAATAAATGGTTGTTGAACGACTGAATGAAAGTAAAGGTCCTATGCAATCCCACCCTGCTGGGATAATAATCTTATCAGTTTGATGTCTCTTTCTCCAAATTTTTCTTTTGGTCAGATACTGACATTTTTAAAAAACAAAAATGGGCCAGGTGTGGTGGCTCACACCTATAATCCCAGAACTTTGGGAGGCTGAGGCAGGAGGATTGCTTGAGGCCAGGAGTTTGAGACCAGTCTGAGCAAGAGTGAAACCCTGTCTCTACAAAAAAATGGAAAAATCAGCCGAGTGTGGCACCTGTAGTCCCAGCTACTTGGGAGGCTGAGGAAGGAAGATGGCTTGAGCCCGGGAGTTCAGGGCTGCAGTGAGCCATGATCACAGCACTGCACTCTGGCCTGGGTGACAGAGCGAGACCTTGTCTCAAAACAGCAAAGAAAAAAGAAAATGTTATAATCCTACTAAATTTTCTGTCTCCAAAAAAAGAAAAAAAAAACCCACAAAGGGAGCACACTAAGCATATTGTGTTGCACTTTTTCTTTTCACTGAAAGGTACTGTGTATCTGGGATGTTTGAGAAAGAGTGGTTTTCCCCATATGCAAGAAAGCCTTTTATTTGTAACAAGGTCTTGCAGAAATAGACAGAAACAACTGAGCTTGCAGAGAAAAATGTAAAAAGCCCTTTCTTTCCCTTATCAAGGGAAGCCTGAGAAAGCGGCAGGAGCAGCGTGAGGCTGAGGGTCAAGGTCCCTCTCAGGTGTCCCCCATCCTCCCGGCCAGACCGCGCAGCAGATCTTCCACCAGACCGCGGCTGCGCGCATGCGAGTCCTACCAGGCCTCACCCTCTGGGCTGCTCATGACGTCACCCAACCACCTGGGCTCCCCGGCGGGGTTTATTTCAGGACTTACAAACCCAGCTTGCTTCGTGCTTTCTCTCTTAGGAGGATGTTCTCAAAGGCAGGTAGTGGTGGCCAGGGGTGGGGGCTCGGAGGTCAGAGGGGCTTGGACTGAGTCCCAGTTCTGCCACTTGGCAGCTGGGACACCAGGCCCATTGTCCTGCCTCTAAGAAGGAGGCGTAGGAAGGGCTCCTCTGGCTTCAACCCAGCTGAGTGCTCACGGCTAAGTAAACCCTACTGCTGCCAAGTGGAGACGGGGCAGGCGTTCCAGATGGAGTCACCTGGGCGTGAGCGAATCGAGCCGCGCTGCCCACGCGCAGAACTATCTGGTTGCCACCCACGTTTAGGCCAAATTAAATCAAGTATCTGAGGCTGGCGACGAGAGCAGCTCCCATTTATGGAGGGCGCACTGTGATACAGACACTGCCACTGGTGTGTGTCACGGCATTCGGCCCTCGCAATGGCCCCGTGAGACTTTATGCCCATTCTATGAACAAGTAAATGGAGGCATGAAGACGTCAAGCAACTTGCACACACAACTAGTAAGTGCACAGTTGAAATCCAAGCCTGGGCAGTTGGTCCCCAAAGTCCAAACCTAGACCCATGACACGACACCGCAAATGGGGCTTTACCGGGTGAAGGCTCAGGGTGTGATCGGATGCGGTTTACTTCGGGGAATGAAAACGCTTGGCTTTGTCTGTGCCCGCGTTAATGACAGAGCCTGTCCTCTGGGAATCGGGCAAGTACCTGGTACCTTGCTGGATCTTCAGAGGAAGGATGGGGTCCCAGGAAAAGCACAGTGGTAGGATCGCAAAGACCTCAGTCTGAGCCCTGACACCACCACGTTCCAGCGGTGTGGCCCTGCGCACGGTTTTAACATTATTGAGCCTCAGTTTCCTCACTTTCCAATTAAAGACAGAAACGGCATTTCCCACATTGGGCTGGAGGGAGGCTGAGAGCACAGTGCAGGTAAACGCATAACACAGTGACAGTACCCAGGAGGAGCCCAACAATCCGCGGTTCCCGCCCTTCTCTTAGGAACCACAAACACGGGAGGGCCTGTGTTGGCCAGGTGGTCGCCATCACACCTGGGTAATTTTTCTACTTTTTAGTAGAGACGGGGTCCCGCTCTTGCTCAGGCTGGTCTCAAACTCCTGGCCTCAAACGATCCTCCTGCCTCGGCCTCCCAGAGTATTAGGACTATAGCCATGAGCCACCGTGCCAGCTATGAACAGTTTTGAGCCACAGTTTCTTCATTTCTAAAATGAGGATGATGGGCCCTGCCTCATAGAGTTATTGTGAGGATGAACTGAGACCAGGCATGTAAAACGCTGAGAAGGCATCTGGAATACACGTGCTCAATAATGAACGAAGACTACCGTCATCACCATCATCATCACCTTCCCCATCACCATCATCACCACCCTATCATCATCATCACCTTCTCCATCACCATCATCACCACCCTATCATCATCATCATCGTCTCCAACATGGCCTGCCTCCTGCCCCTCGTGTAGGAAGCTCTGGGCAGGGGTCGGTGCAGTGGAAGAGAATACAGGAACCCCCTAGTTCACTCCTTTCTTTCAGTCTTCAGGCCCTCGCCATAACATTGCTCGTACTGGAGGAGAAAACACCTTTTATCATCAACTTCCTCCCCTGCGGAGTGGGAGGAGGACGGGCCCTACTCACTCGCCTTTCTGTCACTGCCATCCACTCTTTTTTTTGACTTCTCAGAACCAGCCCGTTGTATCATAGAACGGTCAGCACACCACCGTTTGCCAACAGGTGATCTGTAGCACATCGCTCCAAGAGACGTTAGCCGGGGTCAGGGCAGCAAGGGAAACCGGTATTGTGGAAACGCTGCGTTCATTCCTTACCCTGTTCCTGTAGATCCACAGTGCAGACTAATATAGGAGGGATTCTACAGAGACCTTTTTTTTGTTTTTTGTTTTGAGACAGGGTCTTGCTCTGTTGCCCAGGCTGGAGTGCAGTAGTGTCATCATAGCTCACTGCAGCCTTGAACTCCTGGGCTCAAGGGATCCTCCTGCCTCAGCTTCTCAAGTAGCTGGGACTACAGATGTGTGCCACCACGCCTGGCTAATTTTAAAATGTTTTTTGTAGAGGTGGGGGTCTTGCTATGATGCCCAAGGCTGGTCTTGAACTCCTGGCCTGAAGTGACCTTCCCGCCTCGGCCTCCCAAAGTGCCGGGATTACAGGCGTCAACCACCGTGCCCAGCCCAGAGACCTGTATGATGTTGCTCAAATCTCATGACTCTGTGAAGTCAGGAGAAAAAAATGGTGCATCTGAGAAATGCTGCCTAAACCCAGTCTTTCTCAGCCTATTTGGAATTGCTGGCCTGACTGCTTAACTTTACGACCCACATTTCTTTATGTTAACATATGATTAGATTTACAGGCAAAGGCTATAATTGCAAAAATGGCCTTGGGAGCCGGGAGGGGACAGTGCACACATAGCGTGGCCCTACTATTCCCAGGCTAGAGATCATGGTCTGTGTTTTACTTCCAGTCTAGAACTCCGATGCGTGTTTCACCCAGTTTCATGTAAGCTCACGACTTGGCCGTGATTACGAGAACAGCAACACTCTGTGACATGATGAGGGGGAGGCTCATACATGAAAATTCATCCTGCTTTTTCTTTTTTAAGAACTTGACACCACCGTCTGGATCCTTTGGAGACATCCAGCTGGGGACGCCACAGAGCTGAGGGTCCCTCCGCTACTCCTATCCACTGCTGCAAGAATGTCAGATTCACGCAGCCTCTCCGGAGCGTGACTTGGCAAGGAGTAGCAGCCAAGTTCAAAATGCTGGAGTTCCTTAAGGCGCGGCCCTGGGCCCTCTGCCTCCCACGCGACACTTCCATGTAAGTTTTGAGCTTATATGAAATCGGGTAAAACGTGGGTCAGAGTCCTAGCTGTTCTTCAAGATTGAAGAACCGAAACAACCCTCCTAGGTGATACCACTCACACCCATGGCTTTAATCATCCCTCCGTCCTCCCTTCCTGCAGATCCCCGGTGAGCCCCGCTATGTGGCACCTGCCGTCCGGGTGCTGGCGACACAGTGTTGTCAGCTGTCTCCAGACAAGACACCCAGGGGACAGCTGCCTTTGGGCACTACATCTTGCATGTCTCCAGGCACCTCACACTCGTCTTCCCCTCCAACCTGGGCCTCGTCCTGTGTTCCCCACTCTGAACTTTAGTGACGAACCACATCCGTCCTTTCATATGTGCCGGAAACCTAGAGGTCGTGTAGACCCCTCCCTGTTACTTCCCTTCCAACCTTCTCCTTTGCCACCGCTGAGGCCTGTGGATTCGCTCCTTCGTGCCCCAGAATCTTCTCTCTTTCCTCATCCCCACCCTGCCCGACCGTGGCCACGTCGGCCCTACGATAGCCTCCCAGCCGGGCTCCCGGGCCTCCACGCCGACCACCTTCCAGGGCACTTAGCAGCTGCCACCGAGATGACTGTCTCAAAACGCAAACCTGTTCCATCAGCTCCTTCCATAAAACCTTCCAGCGGCTTCTTGCTGCTCTCAGGAGAGAGCAGAGCTTCTGACCAGGGCCCTGCAGGCCCCCACAGGCATGGTCCCCGGGACCTCCCTCGCCAGCCTGCCCCACCCTGCGCCCGAGTCCTCCATGCTCCCCGCTCTCTACCACCTCGCTGCTCCCTCTGCCCAGAGTCCTTCCCGCCCCTCTTTGGCAAACAACTCCTATGCACCCTGCAGGTGCCCCACCCTCCCCGACCTGGGCAAGCCCTGCACTTCTCCACTGCGATGATCACCATTCAAGTTTTACGTTTGTTGGAATGATTTTGCCATTAATGCCCACCTCGGCCCTCCCCCAGAGACCATAAGCTCTGTGAGGGCAGGCATAGTGCCTGTTTTTCCCCAGCATTTTATTATAAAAAATGTTAAATGCATGGGAAAGCTGGAAGAGTTTTACAGTGAACGCCCCTATACCCACAGCCTGGAGTCCCCCGTTCCCGGCCCCGTGACATCTCTGCCCTGCTCAGGGCCTGGTGTCCGGCAAGCACGCGGTGAGTCTCGGTTGAGCGAAAGTCGTTCGTGCCCTGCCACCTCTGGGGAAGTGAAGGCCAGGGGGTGGAGCCTGTGCGGCAGTGTGCCTCTCGGCGCCTGTGACAGGGGACTGGGAGATGAATGCTGGCACACACCACACGGTAGCATTTGCTCGCTATCTGCCATCGATACCGTGATGGTGCAGATCTGTGTACTGACATGGGGGAGGCTTCCTGACGATGTACGTACAATCGTGAACAAAACCAAAGACATTTGGGTGTACTACGACACTACTTTTTGTAAAATTAAAAAATCGATAAATGTTCAGTAACGCCTACTGTGTGCCAAGGGCTATCCTAAGTACTTTACACAGATCGATGCATTTTAATCCTCATGACGACCCTAAGAGGTAGCTACTCCGTATTATCCCATTTTACAGGTGAGGAAACTGAGGCATAGGGAGGGTAGGTCATTTGCTTAGAATCACACAGCTAATTCCATGGGAAAATGCCCTGGAAGTCACAAAACATAACAGTAGTTCCGCTGAGAGATAGAATTTAGCATGATCTGGGATTTCATTTTCCTTTTGCCTCTGTCACGTTTCATTTTTCTCCAGTGATCGTACATTTTTTTTTTTTTTAGTG
>VBSM01000529.1:8191813-8222884 GCA_008086735.1 Cheirogaleus medius | reverse complement strand
AAAAAAAAAAGATATAAATGCAGGGTGGCTCTGGAGGAGGGGACTAGAGAGCGGCAACTTAGGTCCCCGTCTCGCTGGGGGCCGAGGGACGTCCCGGCAAGCTTTGGCGATGGCTCTGAAGGGGAACGTCGGGCCTGTCACCAGGACACTTCCCAGGACCAGAGATCATTCTCAAGAGCCAAAGGCCTGTACCGCTGCCGGGCGTTTGTTCTGGGCCCCCGCGTGGCGGCAGTGACTCCTGACGCTGAGCTCGGTGCTGTGAGCTCACAGACAGGAAGTCAGGTTCTCCTACGTCTGGCGAGAGCCGCCCACGGCGTGTTTTCTTACCTGTCTCTGACACGGAGCCGTCGGCGGAAAGAACACGCCAGAACCCACCGGCTGTGAAGAGACAGCCCCTCCCCTCGCAGTGCCAGTGAGGGCCACACGTGCACGTCTGGGGACCAGAACTGAGCCTGGATGGCTTAATTTGATTTTCATGGAAACATTTCAAGGGAGTTTAACTGGCTTTTACTTTAAAAGCCAGGAAATCCCATAAAATCAAAACAAATCTTTATGGTGTAGCAACAGTGTGAAAAATATGTGCCACCAACAAAAACAGAAACATATGCTGCCGGGGTCTGGAATCCGGATCCCTGAAGAAGACGACAGCGAAGGCTCCACGTGGCGAGGACGGCAGACTAACCTGCTGGTCGGTGATGGGCCTGTCCTGGATCACCTTCGCCCGTCCGTAGGTGGCCTTGATGACCTGGCTCCTGAAGTGCTCCAGCTGTGGCACAAAGGGGGGCAATGGTGTCAGCGGGGGCAGTGGGGGCTGGCAGGCGGGGAGGGGGCGGTGCCGGGGGCAGCACCACTCTCGGGGGGCGGGAGACGCCACTGGCAGGGTCTGCACTGCACGCCTGAGCGGTCACTCTGTGTCATCAGAACCTTCGCCACTCACTGGACGTGGCAGAAGTGAAGAAAAGCACAGAAGAAAAGAGAACAGCAGGCTTTAATTACTTTCCAGGCGGGCCCGCCTCACCCGGTGATGCCCGCGGTCAGTGCACACACGTGTCTCAAACCCTCGGAAGAGCCACTTGCTGCCAATTATCCAATGGGAAGTCTGGGGCCGAGAGCGCTCTTCCGTAATTGCTAAGTTGGCACCAGACTGCGAGATAAATATTGAGGCTGTCAGCGCGAGTAAATTATGCAGTCAGCATGGGAGCCCGGGGAGAGGAGGACGCTCTTTCTTTTGCTGCTGTGTGCCTCGCCCATAGCGTCCCGAAGACCGTGTCCACCGCATCACCTCTGTGTGCCTGGAGCCCAGCGCAGTGCCTGGCACAGAGAGGCGCTCAACAGGCATCGGCTGGATGCTTGCACACAGCAGCATCGGGAAGGTCAGGGTTCTCTGCTTCAGCTCAAGCAGCTTTCACTGGGCACCTCCTGGGTGCTGGTGTTGGCAGGTCAAGGCTGATGGAACAGCAGCTACACTAAGCCAGGGCTCGTGGAGTTACAAGTCCAAGGTGTCCCCGGTTCCGTCAGAAGTTAGGGGCAAAGGAGCCCAACTTTCTCTGGGAGTTTACCAGTGCGGCAGCCCTTGGCCTGGGCCTTTGGTCCACCAGCAAACGTGGTCAGTAAAGACTCTGAAACAGAGCCCTGACGGGACCAAAAGGGCCACTGAGTCAACTTGGGAGTCAAGGGATTCACTGCGCACAGGGGAGTTTTAATGGTGGATTCCTGAAGACAGCTCTGCAGCCCCTGCCTGGAGCAGACCAGGTGATGTGAGCCACTCCAAGCCACCTCTGGTTTCATGGCCATGGGGAGGGTCCCAGCTCATGCATGGAATCACTGGGCCGAGGAAGCCCTGGGAGTGATGGTCCCACTGCCACCAGAGGCTCTCTATAGGCACGACTGCCCCGGGTAAAGGGATAGGTCATCCTGGACCATAGCCTTGGTCCTGGAGTCACTTGCCTGGGAAGGGCAGAGTGACAGGTTCATTGGCTTTGGAGGTACAGGGTTTGGAAGACTCTGGGTGGCAGAGACAGGGCTTGTCCTTTTCCTCTTGTGTCTAGACCTGGGGGTCCTCTAGGGGTCCTCCTGGATGACCTCTGCTCAGAGCTATAACGAGGACCCCAACCTTGGGCAAAGGGCACAGGTCGGGCACTCAAATCGGGTGTGTGTTAGCTGGTAGGGAATGCAGGGAAGTGGGGGGAAGCCCTGGGGTACGAGGAAAGACCCATACTGGCAGGCTCTCTGCCCTTGCTAAAGGGTTGCACCCTGCAGGAAAAATGACACTGGGGGTGACAGTGGTGGACATTTGAATTTCAGTGTGAGAGGACAAAGCCCCAGTCCCACCGCCTGGTGAAGGCTTGGCGGAAGCACACGGAAGGGCTTTGGGAGCCGGGCTGGTGCTGTAGAGGGATCCTTTAGGGATCGTGGCTCTTAACCATCTTTGGTGGTTCACAGACCCTGCTGAGAATCTGATGAGTGACACGGTGGACCCTCCCTCCCAGAAGTAGCGTACACTCACCCACACATGCAAAACGTCTGTGGCTCCCCTGGAGCCGTGGTTGCCAGGAGACGGGCCCTTGTGCGGGAGTCCAGGGTGGGCTGCCCTTGGTGGCCATATTCTGGAGGGTCATGCCCTCCCGCTTGGTTCCCTGTTTGCTCTCGCTTGGCCTTTGGTAGAATCTCTGCACGTTCTGGCCCTGGCGACTGTGCCACGTGTAACGGGAAGGGCCCCTGGGCCGTCCTGGGCCAGAGCTTCGGAGAAATGGCGCCTCCAGACCAGCTGGGGCGGAGCGGCTCGCCCCCTGCCCGGAACTTCTCCACCGAGCATGCACGTTAGACACCCTGGGTTTTGCCTCATTAAGAAAAGTGGCACTTCCTTATAGACACTGACTGTGACATCTGCTGGGGCCCAAGGGGAAGAAAGATTGTGGCAAATGTGAGGACAAAAAATGTTAGGGAGAAAGTACTGGAAACACCATAGGGGTCACGGGACCCGGTTAACTGGGGCAGGCACTGAGCCAAGATTGGCTGCTTGGTCAGGGCACACCATTAGCGAGGGAAGCTTCCCAGCAGGGGAAACCTCTTTAGTGATGTCCGCTGGGACCAGAAGCCGCAGAAAGCCTCTGCCCAGGAGATCAACGGGAGAATGACACCATGGCCGTCCCCCCTCCAGCCGCCGCTCGGGTACAGAGAATCACTAGGGAACGTGGGCCAGCGAGGGGGGCTCTGGAACATGCCTACCTGACCTACTGCCCTTTCCAAATTGACTTTAATAAGGCTCTCTCTGTTCCCCATTTCTTGCAGCTGAAGCAATTTCCTTCTGGAATCCTCCTGAAGCTTCTCTTCAACCTGAAATGATGATGAAAGCGTGTGCTTGCTGCTAATGTGATCATAATGCGCTCGGGGAAGTCCCTCTAGGAGGTCTAATGGCCGTGGGGGGTCCCAGAGGGGCAGGGACAGCTGCAGCCCATGTGGCAGGGGTTACAGGCGTGCACAGGGTGGAGGTGGGCTGGTGAGGCGCCGTCCCCTGGGGGAGAGGCCAGGTCCTGCACCCCGCGCTCCACTCTCAGCTCAGTCCCTAACCTTGGGAAACTCATTTCACTGCTCGGTGACTCAACGTCCTCATCTGTCAAATGGGACGTTGATACTATTGCCCTCCTTGAAGAATTACTGTGGGGATTAAACATGCTTAGAATAGTGCCGGCACTCCGTGAGGGCTCTCTAGGTGTGTTAGGTATTGTTGGAACCTGTAACAGGTGGGTGGGAAGAGCCACCACGCAGCATCATTCTACTTCTGTAAGTAACTGGTCCTTCATGGGTACTTGGTAAATGTTACTATTGAGTTTTAATCGTAACTATTTGTCATTGCCACTTTTAGCACGCTTGCCGCTCTGGGAGGCTTGATAAGCAATGGCTATTAAAGAATTGCAGCCTACAAAAGACATTCAAAGCGGAGTGGGGGGTGAGGGTACTGCCATTCGCTCCCCTTGCCTGGCGGACCAGCGACTCCAGGTGAGCTTGGGCGTGTTCGCTGCTACCCTCTGCTGGCCGTTACAGGACCCTGCAGCTGCTCAACTCATTTTTGAACAATACACATGTTTTGAGCACCTGCTGGGCCGGGGCTCAGCCACTAGCAGGAAATGAGGCAAAGTCTCCAGAGTGAGAGGATTTTGTGCTGAAACAACTTCACAGGGAGCGTCACACAGATGTGATAAAAGAGCTTCAGAGCTTTGTTCTGAGCAGGATAGGGCCAGCACTTCATAAGGCAACTGACGAACCTCCTCCAGCTAGCTGGTTTCCCTGGGAAGATCAGCTCGTCTCCCTGGGCCCGGCTCCCTCACTCACAGCCCTTCCAGGTCTACACATGCCGGGCTTCTATTTCACTGACGTTTTCCATGCTGCAAAGTCAGAGTCTGCGCCAGGACTTTGTTC
The DNA here is from genome assembly GCA_008086735.1 of Cheirogaleus medius. NCBI lineage: Eukaryota > Metazoa > Chordata > Mammalia > Primates > Cheirogaleidae > Cheirogaleus > Cheirogaleus medius. The sequence continues at coordinate 8,218,465 of VBSM01000529.1, read as the reverse complement.
TCTGCTCCTCATGTCACTGAATGGCCTCCCTGTTCCCCAAGCCTGTTAGTTCTGTTCCCCATGTCACCGCCATCCAGCAGGCCCTGGGCACCCATCCAGAGATTTACTGAGTGCTACCCTGTGCGCGGCAGCAGGAACCTCTGGCTGTGATGACCAGCCTCCTTGCCTCTAATTTACCTCCTTCCAGCACACCCTTCGCAGTCCCGTGAGAGTTACCGAGCTAAGGAGCGGCACGGTCCTGCAGGACTCTGCAATGATGAAATGCCCTGCACCCCTGCCGTCTAGCAAGGAAGCCACTGGCCACATCTGTGTGACCGAGGAACTGAGTTTTAAATTTTATTGAATTTCACTTAAATAGTCATGTGCGGCTAGTGGCTACGCCACAGTCGCTAGAGTCAGACAAACCTGGCTTCCCATCTTGGCTTTGCCACTTACTGACGGTGGCTTCAGGCTTGTTACTTTACTCTGAACCCTGATTCCCCCATCTGTAAAATGGGCATAATAATTTCTAGATCGTAGAATTGTAAAGATGAAAAGAGATTAAATGTTTGGCATAATGCCTAGTCCATGAAAACTTGCAGCGATCGTTTTCACCGTTATTGGTAGTAACAGAGTTAATCACATATGCCCCTATTCAAAAGCCTTCAGGAGCGCCCCACCGCCTGGGGCATATAGCCCAAGCTCTGAAGCTAGTGAAAACACCGAGCCAAAGAATCGAGAAGCCCATATGAACTCAAAACAAGATAAATAAACCCACACCTAGGTAATAAAATTGCTGTAAATCAAAGGAAAAGAAAAATTTTTAAAAACATCCAGAAATAAAAAAAAGAGACATTACACATCAGTGCAATGGTCAGGCTTATAGCTCACTTCTAAATAGAAACAACTGGAGCCCAAAGACAACAGAATTACATACTTAATGCTATCTATAATGTGATGAAATAAAATAATTGCCAAGTAGAATTCAATACTAAGTTAAAATATATGAAGAATGAAGTTAAATATTGATATTTCAGACACAGGCATGCACATGCACCCCCCCCCCCAGTAGAATCTGTCACCGGCAGAGCCACACTGAAGGAAAACACTAAAGGATATTCTTTAGGCAGAGGAAAAATGATCCCAGATGGATGATCAGAGATGTAGAAAAAAACCACAACAGTAATGTGTAGCACATGGATATCAACTGTATAAAAATACTGTCACTTGGGGTTTCAAACATAGAGAGAAGTTTAGAAAATGACAATAATGGCATATAAATCTGGAAGGGGTGTAAGTGAAGTGAAAGTGTCAATGTCTAAGGTCATCAAGGAGGAGGTCATAATTATCAATAAATACTGGACTTTGCGAAGTTGGAAATGCATATTGAAATCTTTAGGATAACAACTAAAAGAATAGTATTAATAGAAGAGTGAAAAAATAAACACTAGATTTTGGTAAGTCATGAATGCATGTGATTGTCTTTTTTTTGTTGTTGTTGTTTAACCTGGACCTTTTCTGGCAAATTGTCTTACAATTACTAAAAAAAAAAGAGTAAAACAGTGAAACATTTCCAAGGTAATATGGGGAAAAATGGAATGATAAACACTATCCACTGAAAGAAGGCAAGAATGAAGAAAAAAAGAAAACATTGCACAGGCGGTACAACTGACAGTGAGCAAGAAGTTAAACTGAACCCCCAACATAGCAGCAGTTACGTTACATATAAATGGACTGAAAGACAAAGATTGTCAAACTGGATTTTATAGGAACTATATGCTGTTTAACAACAGATATAAACTTAAAACGAAGAAAGATTGACAGAAAAGTATGAAAAAGATACAGTATAAAGACCCTAATCAAAAGAAAGCCAATGTAGCTCATGGAGCTTTCTCAATGACAAAGTAGACTTTAAGAGAAAAACCTCTCTAGAGATGAAAAGGAATATCTTGTGATGGTCAAAGATTTGGCTCAATAGGAAGTAATAAAAGTGTAACTTTATATGCACCTACTAACATAGCCTCAAAACATATAAAGTAAAAATACTAAAAAAAAAGAAATAGACAAAGCCACACCATCATGGGATATTTAAACAACATACCTCTCTCAATGACTGGCAAAACACACAGACAAAACAAAAAAATCAGTAAGAGCATTTAAGTTCTGAACACCATTTGCAAACTTGATTAAATGGGCATATATAGAACACTGTTCCCAATGACTACAGAATGCATATTCTTTTCAAGTACACGTGTGGAACCACAATTGACCAAATGCAGGTCATAAAACAAGCCTCAATTAATATAAAAAGATCGAAATCACACAGATGATCTCTGACCACAGTGTAATTAAGCAAGAAATCAATAACAAAAAGGTAACCAGGAAATCCTCATATATTTAGAAGTTAGGAAATAACTTCATAATAACCCATGGATCAAAGATGAAATCAAAATGGGATTTGGAAAATATTTTGATCTTAATAATAATGAAAATACTACATACTAAAACTTGTGGAATGCAGCAAAAGCCTTGCTTAGAGGAAAATTCATAGCCCAGGGAGCAGTTTGATTTTATGTTCATGACTGCAACTATTTTAAAGAAAAATATACCCAAGTAAATTCATTTTCATTGAGAAGGTATTTTCCATAGTGAAGCTCATTAAACCAATGGTTTAACAGATTTCCACAGGTTTATATTTTAATTTTTATTCTTCTAAGCTTATTTTTAATTGAATCAATTCTTTTCTGGATAAATTGTACAATTATGACTTGATTCACCTATAAGTTTTTCTGGTCCCTATCAAATATTTAGCAATCACAATCACTGTCATTGTGTGCTTTGAGTCCCTCATTTTTGCTAAGTTCATTTTTTCCCCAGGTTATATTTCGTATATCTAAACTTTTTCAAGAATATTTGATTTTTCTCTCCAATTTTAGTTTGTGTGGTTTTAACTGTTCGTTTTAATTTTGTGTTAATTATTTCTCCAAGTCTACTTATGTCTGGTCAACTTTTACAGGCTTCAATATTATCAACAAGGTGTGATTTGTCAGGCAGCTTCTTGCCTAGTTTACATTTTAGCTTGTGACATTTTAACAGTTTTAGCTTCTGGTGACTAGTCTGACATTCATATTAACTAAAAATTGGAGAAAATACTGGATCATTTGCTTTTATTTCTCAGATCATCCTGGAACAATTCCCCTTAGATAGAATTCCCTTGCCTTTTAGATTTTCTTTGAAAATAGTCTTAGTTTTCTCAACGACAACAGTCTTCTCATCAAATAAAGTAGATGATTCAAGTTGAGAGAGTATAGATTCTGCCCACCCTGCTCAGGACCCTTAAAGATATTTTCAGTTTAGAAAACTTTAAAATATGTGTGATCCAGAAGTATACTTTGTACATCTCTTCAATTGGTTATATTGCCAAAAGAGGCCATCGTTGGTTTAAAACAACAGAATTTTCTGCGATGATGAGAACGTTCTGTATCTGTACCGTCAGTAGCCATGAGCCACGCGTGGCTATTGAGCACTTGGAATGTGGCTAGTGCAAGTGAGGAGCTAAATTTTGTTTTATTTATTTATTTATTTATTTGAGACAGAGTCTCTCTCTGTCACCCCGGCTAGAGTGCAGTGGTGTCATCATAGCTCGCAGCAACCTCAAACTCCTGGGCTCAAGCGATCCTCCTGCCTCAGCCTCCTGAGTAGCTGGGACTACAGGCATGTGCTATGACGCCTGGCTAATTTTTCTATTTTTTGTAGAAATGGGGTCTTGCTCTTGCTCAGGCTGGTCTCGAATTCCTGAGCTCAGGTGATCCTCCTGCCTTGGCCTCCTAGAGTGCTAGGATTTCAGGTATGAGCCACCACGCCCAGCCTTTTTTATTTACTTTTAATGAATTTAAATTTAAATAGCCACGTGTGGCTATGGCTACTGTGATGGATAGCACATGTCTAGAGTATGTGACTAAAGATTTTTTTCCTGTGATGTGAAGGGACATTAAAATAATCACGCAACACTAAACCCACTGGCATCTGGAGGTAGGTGGGTGGGTCTCATTACGAAAAAGCAAGAGACAGTGTCAGAAGGCAGTGTGAGTAGCCGTTACTCGTGGGAGCTTTGGAGTCAGACCCACCTGGGTTCAAATCCTGCCACGACTACTTAATCTGAGTGAACCTGGGTCCCTTTCTTTCCCTCTGTGAGCCTCAGTTTTCCCCAGGGTGGGAGGGGATAATACCAGCATTGACCACATGGGGTCACTGTGAGGATTAACGCTGATGATGGCGGGGGTGGGGTGGGGTGGGGGTAGGGGGGGTGGGGGGGTGGCGGTGTCAGGTAGTGCTTGACCATTGGAGGGAACCATCCTTGCCCTGCGTACCTTGCTCTTTTCTCGCAGGGTCCTGGAGATCATGCTTTGCTCAGTACAGCTTTTCCTCAGCTCCTCCCGAAGCCTTTTCATTTCTTTCTCCATGTCTTGCATTTGCTGAAACATTTTAACAACAGAGGAGTCAACTTCCCTGACGGCAGCAGGAGCCGCCTTCTGCGCTGAAAGGTCTGAGCCCTTAGAACCCCTTCATCCCGTTCATTACGGTGGAAACCTCGTGTGGTATTAGCTCGTTTGTTTGCTTATTTAGCCAACCTTAACAGATCAAGGTAAAAATAGTTTATTGTTTTTTTAATTAATTTTTTTTTTGAGACAGAGTCTCGCTCTGTTGCCCGGGCTAGAGTGCCCTGGCATTAGCCTAGCTCACAGCAACCTCAAACTCCTGGGCTCAAGTGATCCTCCTGCCTCAGCCTCCCGAGTAGCTGGGACTACAGGAGTGCGTCACCACATCCAGCTAATTATTATTATTATTATTTTTATTTTTAGAGACAGGGTCTTGCTGTGTTGTCGAGGCTGGTCTTGAACTCCTGGGCTCAAGCGACCCTCCTGCCTCGGCCTCCCAAAGTGCTGGGATTACAGGTGTGAGCCACCGCACCCTGCCTAATTTTAATGGTCCTATTTTCATTGAATTTATTTTTATGGTCACCTTCTATATAAAGTAAATGATAGATAACTTTTTGTTTTGTTTTTATGACTTGGTGTCAAACTGATGTGTTTAAACAAAAATACCGAAGGAAGAAGCTTGTGTCAACAGCAGTGCCCGTGACTATGACAAACTTCTGACAGCGGAACATAAGTTTGGGAATCGCAGGTCTGGGGCAGGGACCAGCGGGAACGTCCAGCAGCCTGCGGTGGCAGCTGGCCAGCCCCCACCCTCCTCCCTGTGCCAGGCAGCGAGGGCGCGAGAGCCAACTGCCCGGAGGATCCAGAGCGTGTTTTCTGTGGTCTTTTTGCCCATCTCTCCCTGGGGGCCGAGGGCAGCAAGCCCGGGAATTATGAGACTACATTAAAAACAATGAACACGGGCCCCAGGGCTTCGTGCTTTGTGATGGACCAAGGACCTCACCGAGAACCTGAAGGTCAAAGTCAGTTTTTCTGGTGGCATCTATGAGCAAGGAAGGTCCACTTACAGTTTTGCAGAATTTCAACTCTTTCTCTTCGGCGGCCCTGTGTTCCTTGTGCGCTTCCTCCCTTCTTAGCTCCTCCTTCAGCGCTGAGCACTGTGGGGGGAAAGGACAAGGAAAGAGGACGCATGGCCAGGTGGGGTTGTCTGGACGGTTCCAAGCCCCGTGTTACCCCAGAGCATGTCCCGCCTGCTGCTCCAGTCCAGTCACACACCCAGGTCCCAAAGCAAGACCGTCGCGTGTGACAGGCGCATGGGCTCCTGCCGTCGTCCCCAGGTCACCTCTCTCATGGGACCTGAGGAATAGAGATTGCATTTCACCTTCGAAATCCAGCAATCTAAACCACAAGAAAGCTCCGGCTTGGGACAGTCTGGTTGGAGAATGTCCGCCGATGCCCGCGGAGGGGGCACTGGCGAGCTGGGGCGGCTCTTAGTGTTTCCTGCAATTTACTCCTCAGAGCCCCGGCTGCCCTGGTAGTGGGAATGAAACGCACAGTTTGGCAGCAGCAGGCACCCAGAACATAAAGATGTGCCTCCTTTTTGACCCAGAAGTTCCACTTTAGGAACATATCCTAAGGACAATGGCTGGACAGGTCAGGGAATCTGCAGGTCCAAGGATGTTCTTCACAGTGTTGTTAGCAACAGCAGGAAAAAAAAAAGTCCAACAACTGGAGACTGCTTTACAACATTATGTGCAAGCAAGAAAATATTACGTAGCTTTTATGACCAATGATAAAAGCTTTTATTCATTAACTTGGGAAAACAGTAATTATTTAAAACTTAAAAATGTGTATAGTTTAAATGTATTGTTATATATGCCATATATATTTTTTCTAGGTAATATATAGAAACAAAATTTTAAAAATATACACTAAAGTATTGACATTAATTTCTTGGGGTGGCGTTTTTCTTCTTATCTCTTTAATTTTGCTTGCCAGTATTATCTGTGTATTATTCTAAAATTAACACACACGACATACGTAATTTGGAAAAGAAAAGAAAGACAGGCATTTCAAGTGTTCATTCGGGCATTCCCGTGGTCGCCAGGAGCCTGTGTGCTAACGGCAGGCACGGGCTGGAGAAGAACGTAGACCCTGTTCCAAGGCCAAGAGGGAAGGAGAAATGGGGGCAAGAATAACCCCTGTGCACTGCGGGAAGTGGAATCGCCAAACAGGTGCTGTGTTCCCCTATTTCTGCCACTAAGCATCAGCTCTGCCCATCCCCCTCCCCAACACACACACACACACACACACACACCCCACACACACACAGAGCAGCGATCACACCTTTAATCCAGGAAGTCAATCTGCTCCGGAGAAACGGATGCAGACGGCTTGGCGAGGCGGCTGACCAGGTGCAGAAGCAGAAGAGCCCGGTTAAAATCAGCCTCTCACTTTTCAGAAGATGATTTTGTTATCCCCATTTCACTGATGAGGAAGTGGAGGTCAAATCAGTTAACAACAAAACCCAGCTCTGGGCGTGGACCCTGGTCCGTCTGACCCTGAAGCTCCCGTCCTGCCTTGCCCCAGCTGCAAACAGGGCATTGTCATCAGCGCCAGATGTTACTTCTGCTGCCTCCTCTGTGGACCCTCGAAATCCACCCCCACCGTGGCACCCACGCAGGCCTGGCTGGCCGAGCAGGCAGCCACTGTGAATCGGGCGTTTGCCATGTGAGATGAAAGCTATTAGGTTTTACCTTGACTCACTGAAACAGATCACACGGACACTGCGCCTATAGGACCAGAATTCTAAAGTCACAGCACCGAAGGTAAAATTTGCAAAATGGTCAAAATGACATTTGCAAAGCTCTTAACTTGCCTCACAGGTTCATTTCACACAGGGCCATCCTTACGCACACTAAAGTCTAAGGGAAGAAATGGAAGTCTGCATGACCAACTGCACCTGGACCTTCACACGTTCTGCTTCGAAGGTAACTGTGCAAACCAGTGGCGACCGGGACAGAGGTGAAGCCAGTTGTGGCCCTCTTGCACACAGTGAGATTCTGTTCTGCTTTAATAGTAAGCCTTGTCATGAAAATACATGCTAAGAGGTTTGTTCATGGCTGGGATTAAACCAACTAATTTATAATAGGTGTTAGAAAATGTTTGCTGGCTTTGACTCTACATCTTGCTTATTGTGAGCCACACGCGCACTGCTCTTTGAAAAGCTGCAGAGGACTTGGCCACCCATTCCAGACATCCTCGGAGGGCATTTCATGTTTTGGCCCCTCAGCAGCAATCCTCTTAGGCCCTTGGCACGGGCCTCACCCCACCACGGTGTGAGAGGAGGGGGGGTCTAAAATAAGGGCCCGCGGTAAACGCAACGAGCGCATCGTGTGACTTGGGCTGGTTCTCACCCATCAGCGACAAGGGATGCTGAGGCCGTGGACACTCACTGTAGAGCCGAGGGCTTCCAGCTGGTGATCCTTTTCTCTGTTCTGGCTTTTCAGTTGGTTCACCTCCTCTTTTAGTTGTTGAACTTGCTCGTTCCTTGCTAGCACGTCTTTTTGCAAAGATGACACCATGCCTGTAAACAAAACAGACTCGCCGAGGTCAAAGAGGCAGTGAGGATTCCTGTCGCCGCCGCCACCGTCAGCCAACTTGTGACGAGCCTGGCACTGAGGAAGGAGGTGTCCCCAAGGATTCTGGAGGCTTGAATGGGGCTGAGACCAATACCCACTGAACATCGTTTGTTTAAGGTCTCAGTGAGGGTAAGGAGAAGCCGGTGAATGCCGCCGGGGACAGGAACCACCTGCGGGGGTCCTTGTGGGCTGCAGAGCTCAGACAGGCGACACCACAGGCCTGGGGAACAAAGGCCTGGCAGACACAGGGACCAGGAGAGGCCATGAGCTGGGCCTGTGGCAGAAGGGGACGTGTTGGGGGCCGTTGCTGGAGTAGATGGAGTCACACTTGTCTGAGTCTGTAACTGTCCCTACCACTTACTAGCTCAGTGGTCTTGAGCAAGTCACTTAACCTCCCACTGTACCTGCTGAGTTACTGGGTTAAATGAGAGGATATGTATACGAACCTAGTAGAGCGGCCAACACACAGTGCGTGTCACCTGGTGCCTTTGATTATTTGTGGCAGCCAGCTTCCACGACGGCCCCGACCATCCCTGCCCCTGACTATCCCTGCCCCTGCGCAGCCCCTCCCGCTCTGAATAGGGCCAATGTGTGTCACCGATGTGATATTGTGGAGACAGTAGCGTGTGACTTCCCGGGCTGAGTCATCAAAGACATTGTGGCTTCTTTGTTCTCTCTTAGATCACCCAGTCTGGGGAAAGCCAAAGCCATGTTGTGAGGACGCTCAAGCAGCCCTAGGGAGAGGCCCCCGTGGTGAGGAACTGAGGCCTCCAGCCCCCGGCCGCGTGAGTGAGTCATCGGGGAAGGGGGTCCTCCAGCTCCCATTGAGGCTTCAGTGACACGACAGCAGACCCAGCTGACATCTCAACTGCAACCTCCTGAGAGACTCTGAGCCAGAACTGAGTCATTCCCAAATTCCTGAACCACAGAAACCAGGTGAGATAATAAATATTGGTTGTTTTAGCCACTGCACTTAGAGATAACGTTATGTAGCACTAGACAGCTAATATATTATTATATTATCACATTGAGGAAAAGTGAGAAGAAGGGTGCATAAATGCAGTGTTAGTGGATTAACTCATGTGATTCCTTTTTTGGGAAAACATCCATCCCAGTTTTACGGGTAGGTATCAATCAAGAAGGTGTTAATATGTGGAATAAGGAACAACATGATCCAGAATTTCATCTTCAAAATGAGCTCGGTCCTGGCGCACGGTTAGGTCACCTGGAGACAGGCGGGTCCCTGTGGGGCTTGCCTTCAGCTTGCTAGGTGGGACCGGAGCGGCCTTTCTAGCCCTAATTTAGCCTCGCACCTGAGGCCACCCCTTTTACAGTGCCCACTGGGGGCCCCTGTGTTACAAGGTTTCCCCTTTCTGGATGGTGGGAAGGTGAACTACTCTCAGGCCTGTGTGAACTTCCAGATTGTTCCCTCTGCTCCTTTCGGGTGCTCCTTTCCTTGCCCAAATGCATGTGCTGGTCAGTCCTGACTCTGCTGAAGACTGAGGGGGACCCTCTGCAGCCCTCTCCTCCCTGACTCCGCCTGGCAACCCCAGCTGTGCTGAATAGGGACAATCTCCATGTCCTCAAGCCGAGCAGGCCACCGGGCTGCACGTGGGCGTCCCTCCCTGCTGGGGCCTGGGCACTCTCTCCAGCAGTGAGCCGGGCAACTGTAGGGCTCATCTTGGTTCTTTCCCTTTCCACGCGGACCAAGGTCATGGGCTTCTTGGGGTCCAATATATGAAAGCTATTGTTTCAGATATTTTTTCTGGTTTTGGTTTTTTCAGTTGTTTCAGGCAAGAGAGTAAAAGCAGGCCCTGTTACTCTGCCAGCCTGGGTCCCTGAGTGGCTGCAATGAGCAAGGCCCCTACTGAACCTTGATGAGCCCAAGGCCGAAGCAGGAAATGAGACTATCGTAAGCCACTGAGAGCTGGGGGACTGTTTGTCACAGCAGCCTAACTCGGCCCAGCGCCTCTCAAACTTGAGTGTGCGTACGGAACACCTGGGAGCTTGTGAAAATGAAGGTTCTGACCAGAAGGTCTGGGGTGGAGCCTGAAATTCTGCGTTTCTCACAAGGACCTAGGTAAAGCCATTGCTGTTGGTCTGGGGACCAGTCTTTGAGTGGCGCAGGTCTGCCCGACACCCTGACGGGAGAAGTGGTGTCTGAGACAGGCTTGCAGCAGGGGTGAGACGCAACAGGCAGACGCAGGGGAGGAAGCAGGGCCCAGCGAGTTCCTCCTCCTACTCCCAGCACCTAGAGCAGCCGCTGCCGCAGGAAGCGCTCACAAGTATCCAAGGACATTCCAAGTTAGGGAAGGGCAGAGGCAGAAGCCTGCAGGGGGGATTGCAGGGTGAGGCGGAGGGAACCACCCGGGCACAGCATGTGGATCATACAGCCGGCGAGGTGATTCGTGTCTGGCTCAGCGCTAGGCTGGGCTCTGACGGCAGCGGCCGCGTGTCCTGCCGCGCAGCCTGACACAGTACCTCCCGGCACCGGCTTCCCTTGCCTCCCTCTTTCTCTGTGAATGGCCCCATCCTCTTCAGGTCTCTAAACATGGGGTTTTCTGCTATAAAAACCCCACTGGCTTCCTATTGCACTTAGAATAAAATCGCAAATCCTCCCTGTGATCTGGCCCTGCCTCTCCCCCACCCCGTGGTCTTGTCCCCACACCTGCCTGCAGCTGCCCCAACGTGGCAGCTAGGTCCAGCCTCAGGGCCTGTGCACTCAGCCCAGTGCACCCTCTGCTCCCCCATTGCCCTTCCTACCGGCTCAGGGACTGCCCTTGCCCACGCACTGAGCCATCCTCCCTCCACTTCACCCCCGAGGCACTTGGCCACCACACTGCCAGCTTTCTTTGCAGGGCTGGTCTCTCTGAAGCAGGCTTGTTTATTTACCTGCTCTTGTCTGTCGCCCTCTCCCAGATGTGAGCACCGTGAATACAGGGACCTCTTACCCAGATGTGAGCCCCGTGAATACAGGGACCTCGACTGTTTGCTCGGGGCTCTCTCCCCACTGCCTAGAACAGCGCCTGGAGCTAGCAGGTGCTCAGTAAATGTGGGGAGTGGATGAACGAGTGGATTGGGGCTAGAAACAGCTGTGCTCAGCAAGGCTGGGCCATGAGTTGGCTGCCCCTCCCCCACCCAAGTTCTTCAGTATTGAACCAATTAGCAAAATGTGATCACTCAGGGCCCAAGTGCACTAGGGTGAAATTGGTAAGGCTCTGGCTGCCTTAAACTGGCAACCCCACTTTGTCCACATTCTAGTTTGCATCCACAGCAAACTGGCTCCCGGGACTGCCTGAGCCACACAGTGGCCTGTGTCCTCCCTGGTGAGGACAGTGCTCAGTAGGCCTTCTAGCTAACAGGTAGCATTTGCTCAAATATTTACCGAGGGCTGACTTTGAGCCAGGCCCTGTGCTAGGAAGCTGATGGCAGAGACACCTCTCCTGAGGACGCACTTGAATTCATAGATGGTAGTTGCCTGAAGGGCTGCTGAGAACTCTGAGCTGCAGCCAGGTTCAGATAACAAGTGCAGTGGTTGATTGGTGATGTCTGCTGTGGCCATGACCATGGGGGAAGGAATGGAAGCTCCCAGGCCCAACTGCAGAAAGAGCTTACCTGATGAGATGGCGTTGTCCCTCTTCAAGCTCTCACCCTCGTTCTTCAGGGATGTGATTTCTGAGTTCCGCTCGGACAGGGTGTGGCACAGCACCTGGCTGTAGCCTTTCTGTAGGGCACTGATCTGTGGGAGGAGGCAGCGCAGTCAGAGGGGGCCAGCCCACGTCTGCAAGGCACACGGGTGCTTCTCCCAAGTTGGACAGAAAGATGCCAATTTATCTTTCTTTGGGATGTGGGGTAAGTTGAGCTTTTTAGTTTTAATCAGTGGATGGGGCAGGAGAGGGCCTGTTCCTGCAGTGACCACCAACCACTTCCTGTGTGATCCAAACACGGACCTCATCTGGGGATACTTGAGTCCTGAGTAGGTTCCTATAACCTCTGGGCTCTCAGCCATGAACGGACCAGCAGCGGGCTCCGGCCACCCAGCACTGACTGGTTACAGAGCAAAGTTCAAGAGAGGGAAGCAGGTTATAAAATTAATTCCCTCAATGATAACAATAGGTTATAGCTCACAAAGGCTGCACTCGCAGACACTACTCCAACAGAGCCTCGAGGCATCCCCGCAGGATGCGCCCACGAATGTCCCCATTTTGCAAGTGACTAAAGTGGGACCTGAGAGAGGCGAGGCTGCCTGCGCGGGACTGCACGGCTAGTCAGCAGTGGAGCTGCAGGTCCAATCCAATCTTCAGTTACCTGGCTCTAGTTCTTCCCATCTTATCACCTGGCTCGAGGCACCAGCAGCCGAAGTCTGGACCGGGAGCCAGACTGCCATCTCCCCGTTCTGTCTCTGCCACTGCAGGTGTGTGAACGTAGGGACACACCGATCCTGTCTCATTTCTCACTCTGTAACTTCGGTGTTGCTAGTCCTGAACTCATGGACTTGTTGAGGGTATTTTAATAAGTTAGTACAGCGGTCCCCAACCTTTTTGGCACCAGGGACAATTTTCATGGAAGATAATTTTTCCACGGACCGGTGTTGGGGGGAATGGTTTCAGGATGATTCAAGCACATTACATTTATTGTGCACTTTATTTCTGTTATTATTACATTGTAATATATAATGAAATAATTATACAACTCACCATAGGTTGTGGACCCCTGATTAGTATGTGTAAAAGTGCCCAGACCATGCCTGGCACGTGACACATAGATATTAGCTATGATTATTTCCCGGTGCATTTTAGCTTTGGCTTCTCTTGCCTATCTTGGGGAAGGTAGATTGGTAATATTTGGGGGGTGCATTTGTAAGCTTTGTCTAGACTCACTTAAACACCAGAGTGATTGTTATTAAGAGGAAATACAAGAGTCCCCATCAGTTGCTGCATCATGTCATAGGCATAGCATAAAAAATGATGGGGTGAGGGGCTCTCAGGTAAGGTGGGTACAGGTGCACGGTGCACCTCGCCACCAGATGGCGCTCACAGCCTTTGTTCTTGGTGTCTGTCCCTGAAAATTTTGTGATGATGATTCAATAGTGGAATTAACAGAAGCATCAAGGTTTCACAATTTATATGGCTAATTTCACGCACCACTCACATTTTCCCTGGGGCATCTGAGACAGTGGAGAAGTGGTGTATGCTAGGAGAGGGAGGGACACGGCCGAAACGTCCCCCACCCTCCCCAAGGCTATACTTTTGCATGTCCGTGCTTTGCAGACTTTGAAAAAAATTGTTTCTCCTCTTCCTGTTCTCCATGGGGGAAATGCAACTTTCCCACAAAAGGTATTTGTAAGTAAAAAAAAAAAATGTTCCTAGCTCTTCTTAGCCTGATGCTTTTGTTTGTATGATACCAGAGGCACGGCACAGAGACAAACTTCCAGAAGGGATGGGAAAACACGCCCCTTGAAGACTCCAGTGCTGTCTGACAGATATAAAATATTTCAATCTAAGTATCGGAGCTTTAGGATTTCAGATTGCAGGAAAACTCCAAATAGTCTTCCAACCTCCTCGTTACTTTCGCTGCTGAAATAAATATCCATATTGTCTATAATTGGCATAAATCCCAAGATGTTTAATGCCTGTTACACTATGTAATAAAATGGGCACTGGATCATAAGAAAGTTAATAGTGCTAGGAAAAGTGATTGCTTCAAGATAATAATTCGCCTGCTAATTAGCAAGGGCAGTGCAGCCCGCATGGAGGTGAGCGTTTTCTAGTGGTACTGTAATCGGACTGAAGATCTTTGAGAGCAAATCAATATGCACATACTTCCAGGGGACCCAAGAGAACATATAAACTAATCAGAACAATAAATCAACCTGCCATGTGGCTTATATTTCTGGTTGAATGTTCTGCTGGCAATAGAATATTTAAGAAACTAAAATGTGAGCAGATGAAGCGATTTGGATTAAACCAACTGCACCCTCTAGTTCAGAGATGACTTGTTATAAAATATCCTCTTGCAATTACGAGTGAAGGTCAAGGTGAGGAGGAGGCAATGGTATGGAGATGATTTCTTGGTGAAAAAACAAATTTCCAGATATCACTAGCCACTTTAAACAATGCTCAAATTGTGACCTGTGGACACAGACTCAAAGATATGTGAGAATTATTCATCCCTGTCCATGCACCTGGACAAGACACATCACCTTGCTCAGGAAAGGTCTGAAATGGGGGAATTACCGAAAAGGTTATTTCTCCATCTGATTGCAAAACTGGGTTCAGATGGAGAGAAACACGCTCCTCAGTTAGTTAGCTGCATGTCAAGGCAGCCGTCTGCAGTAGTGGTTCCTACAAAACCTACTGCTTTCATTGTTCTTTCAAAAGCAGGTTGGAAGGAGGGTCACTGTTGGAATATTAGAGCATTTATTTGTGCACTGGCTTATGCTGTCTCCCTCACTAGAACAAAACTGGGGGAAGGCAAGGGTCACGTCTGCCTTGCTCCCTGCTGGCTTCCTGAGGCTGGAACAGGGCCTGGCACTGGGTAGACACTCAACAAATATTTACTTGAATAAACAAATAAGTGGATGAATTAATGAACTCAGTCCTACTAGAGTTCTGGAAGGTACCTGGGCCCAGTCCTTGTCCTCATGGAGCTGACAGTCCCTGGAAGACTCTCCTAGGTTCACCAGGCCTAACCTAGGTACTTTCTAGGGCACCCTTTCCAGGACTAAAACTGCGCACCCCAAGTCAGGTGGAGAAGGGAGAGGCCGTACGTACGCAGGGAGCCAGAGCAGAGGCCCTGGCGTGACACGGTTTAAGCGGCATTATGCACTGAAGCCAGAAGTCACAGTGGCCCATTGCTTTTTACCAACTTCGTTGAGATATAATTTATGCAGAACATAATCAGTCAATTTTAAAGTCGTTCTTTATAAAAGGAAAGAAGTAATTTGGATCTAGTTTTGAGAGAAGGGAACGTGACTGGTAAATCCAGAAATTCCAGGGGGAGAACGGTTGCGTGATGAAATTCCCTGTTAAGGGAGCCAGGAACTGCCTCGAGGGTTTGGTAAAAGGCCCGGGTGTCTGGAACACTGGGGGCTTCTTCTCCCTGCTCAGCTCACTGCCCCGCCACAGCTCTTTCTGGCTGGGGCTGGAGGGGGTGAGCGGTGGCCACTGAAGCGACAGCATTGGGGGAAATAGGAAGTGGGGTGAGAACATGGGGTTTGCAAGGAGGCAGACGTGAGTTCGAATTCCACCACCACCTCTAAGGTGCTGTGCAAGCTGTAACCAGTTCCTGGGTGTCTCTGGGACTGCCTCAGATTTCTTATCTATAGAACGGATGTGTCAGAGATTGGGAGATTTAAATAAGTTAATGCAACTAAAGTATTTCGCACCAGTGCTTGCATGTGGCTGGTGCTTAATAAATGCTAATGGTGGGAACTTGCCAAGTCTCTAAACCCTGCAGATCTGTGTTCTTAACCACTGTGCTGCACGAACCACCCCCTCTCTAACTCTCTCTCCTGGCGGTGCCCCAAAGGCCCTGGCCTGAGAGCTGCCACCCTGAGTTGTACCTCTAAGGCTCTGAGTCCTACCTGGCTTTTCAGGCTCTTGATCTCTTTCTGTTTGGCATCAATGTCTTCGTCCAGGACCTGAAACTTCTGCGAGATCTCCCGCTCGCTCTGCCTGGAGGCGGTGTTCTCCGACAGCTTCTGGCTCAGCTGGGCCACCTCGTTCCGCAGGTTCATTATCATGGCGTCTTTGTACTTGGATTCGATCTCAAAGTCAGAGAGGCGGCTCACCTCTTTCCCCAGCAGCAGAATTATTTCATCCTGGGTAGAGATGAGACGGGGGAGGCTTACTAGATGTGGGTCCAGGTTAAAAAAAAAAAAAAAAAAAAAAAAGGTAGCAAAATGAGGGTGTAATTCTTTTGGGAAGGCAAGGGCAGGCAGGGAGGGAAACTGCAGATTTGAAGCTATTTCTGTCCCTGGAAGCTCAGAGAGAGAAGAGCTTGGTTAAAATCACATACTCGTACATGGACCCCTAAAATGGACGTTTATACCTCAAAGGCATGGAAACTTTCCTTTCTCCACAATCATACTTTCATATTGAGAACAACCATTCCACGCAGGAAGTTTTGTTGACAGAAAGTTTACTTATAGTATTTTTAGGAATTAACTTACCAGGTCTCAGTCTAGTGCCTGGGGACCTAGGAAAGGCAATTAGGAAAATGACATTCTATTCGACCACGTTCTGACTATAATGGCGCTGTGTGACTTAAAAAATTTAATACATGCTGAAACATTTCTTTTCCCTTTCTTCTCTCTGGCACTTCTGCCTCGTTTGGTTACTCACTTAACAATTTACTCCAGGTACCTGAGTCATGAAAAATAAATGAGAGAGGAATGATGGTTTATGTGTACGGGCTTTGTAAACTTCAGACTGGAAAAAAACCCTGGGCCGGCGGATTTACCCACAGGTGTAATTAACTCAGTCCTCCATCGCTCAAAGAAAAAGCGCCGCAGCCAAAGAATTTGTTAGGTTTCTCAAAAAAGGAAAGAAAAAAAATCCCTCAAACTTCTCACCAGAAGTCATCGCTAAAACATCAGGAAGAGTGAAAACAAAGATTCCTTGGATGTGTTTGCACGTGCAGCTACGGAATTTCTGATCGATGGCTGTTGGAGGAAACCGGGCCCTCCCAGCAAGTTCCTTCTGGCTGGAAGGAGGGAAACGGGCAGTTTCTGGGCCAGCTCATGGCCTGGGGGCCCCCAATCAGCCTCACGACCTTCTAGCTCCCCAGCCTGGGGAACGACAGGGTTTTGGTCATGAGGGAGCCCCTCTGGCCTTGGCAACAGCTGCCAAGGTCTTTCTTTGGGTCCTTGTGAGTGCTTGAGGCAAAATTTCAAGGGACAGCCTCAGATTCCAGCTCCTGGACAGCCCCGCTGCTTCACCCAGAATGAGTCGCCCAAAGTCTCCATGCTCACCGGGTGCCTATTCAGAATCCCTGCTTCCTTTTAGATTGCAAACTTAAAATTTATAGACTTGAGTTTGTCTATGGCCATGTTTTTGGAGACCTGCTGGAGGAAGCCAAACTGTGAGGGAAACAGTGGAGAAATTGATTGTTCTGATACCATTTAATTTCCTGGATCCAGCCATGCCTGAAGCTAGTAGGCCTTTAAATTTTCCAACAAGATAAGCCAATAAATGGTTTTCCCCCCCAAAACTAATTTGTTTATTGACACGTGCACTTGAAGGAGTGCTGGCAAGTCAGGGCATGAAGAGTTCATAAATAGAAAAAATGGTAACTGTGGTTGCATCGTATTTCCACTTTAGCAACTGTGGTGGATTAAAAAATGGCTACAAATACTTTGCAGCTTCTGCTGTCCAACAGTGGAGTCTATTTCCTCCATTCCCTAAATCTAGGCTGCCCTGTGACTTGCTCTGACCAACAGAAAGTGGTGGAAGTGATGTTGAGTGACTCCCACCAAGTTCTTACGAGGCTGTGCAGCTTCTGTCCTGGGAACCCGGGACCACTGTGCTGCTGTGGACAAGCCTAGGATGAAAACCGCATGCAGAGAGGGGTCCACCTTTCCAGGCATCCCAGCTGAGGTCCCAGACGTGGGAATGAGGCCTTCTGAGACGATCAGCCCCCGCCAAGCCACCAGCTGACCTCAGCTGCATGAGTGAACCAGAAGATCCCAACAGAAGAACTCTCCAAGTCAACCCATATAATAGTGGACAATAATAAATTGCTGTTTTAAGCCAGTAAGTCTTGGGCTGGCTGTTACGCAGCAGTGGATAACAGGGCACCCAGGCCTGGCTTCTCACCTTACTGCAACATTGCCCAAAGTCTGGTCTCAGGACACCTGCGTCAGAACTACCTTCAACCTGAAGCTGCAGATTCCCAGGCACGTCAGTCCTGGGTGCAACAAGACCCCAGGTGGTTCTGCATGGTTCTGCTTCTTGCACACTCTGAGAACTGCTGCAGGCTCAGGCCCTGATCCTTAAATAAGCAAGACACTGTTGGACTGTTTCTTTAAGGATAATTTTCAGGTTATGGCTAAGTGGGGAGAAATCCACCTGGCTCCAACCTTCCCAGGTTTACTTAAATTCACCTGTTCTGACCGCAGTTCCTGTCTCACTCTCTAAACCTCTCTGTTTCTTTAACAAGTCTCTCTTTCTTGTTTGCTCAGTTGTCTTTGACCTCAGCTCTCACTTCCTCTTGCTAGGAAATGTGTTTTCCCCACCACTGTTCCATCACCAGCTTAGAAGTTAACCAGACCTGGGTTTGAATCTCAGTTCTTCCCCTTGCACTGTGCAACCTTAGGCAAGTTACTTAATCTCTCTGAGCTTCAGTTTCCTTATCAGCAAAGTGAGGGTGATAAAAAATCTGTTTTGAAGACATCAAAGATTAAATGAGCTAATGAATGTCCAGTGCACAGGACACAGTTTAGCACACAGTAGGTGCTCAACAAACAGTGGAGGTGGATATTGTTGTTATTTGGGATAAAACTTTTGATTGAATGTCCTGGGAAGAAGAAGTGGTTTCTTGAAGCAGGAAAAAGGGCCCTTCTAGGCCACAGAGAACAAGAGGCATCGGCAAGTCCCTCGCAGTCCACCTGCTGCTGCGGCTCTGTCCTCCCCCGACACCCCTCACCTTGTCCTGCTGGGCCAGGTCCTGGTCCACGTAAATCTCCGTGGGAGTTACTGGAATTCCCTCGGCCACTGACAGGTCCGGCAGCTCCACATTGGTCCACACTAAGGTATAAGGTCAACAGAGAGCACAGGTGACGTGAGTTTCCCTAAGGCTTTGGAGAATATTTTCAGATTAGTTTTCACGTTTGTTTGCCCCTGAGATTGAGATTGTATGTAATTTTAAAATTACAAAGTGGCGCATATGTTCACTGAAAGGCAAAGAAAGCATCACAGAAGTGCTAGAAAGGGAGAGAGCCGCCTCATTCTTCTCCCTGTGTGCTCACTGCGTCGTTGTCCACGCTGATGTGTCTCTTTCCAGACTTTTTCCTATGCTGTGGAAGGGCTGGCGACCTTTGGCAGGCCATTTAATCTCTCTGAGCCTCAGTTTCCACAATACAGTCCAGGAACGCTGAGAGTCTCTGTCCTAAAGGGCTGTCGTCAAGCGTAACGAAGCGTGAGGTAGAGCAGGGTTGGCAAACTACAGCCCTTGGGCCAAATCTGGCCCATCGTCTGTTTTTAAAAATAAAGTTTTATTGGCACACAGCCATGGTTATTCATTGATGTACCATCTACGGCTGCTTTTGTTGAGGCAGAGTTGAATATTTGCAATGCAGACCATATGGCCCACAAAGCCTAAAATATTTTCTATCTGGCTCTGTGAGACTCTGATTTATAATAAGAAATATATACTCTTGGCCCTCCATATCTGTGGGTTACACACTTGTGGATTCAACCAACTGTTGGTTGAAAATATTTGGGAAAAAAAAACCAACACAAATACAAAACCAATACAGTATAACAGCTATTTACATAGCATTTACATTATATTTTATGAATGAGGGATCTGCGGCACAGAGATGTCAAGTACTCACCCAAGGTCACACAGCTGCTAAGTGGCAGACTCAAGATTTGAGCCCAGGTTTGTTGGATTCAGAGCCTGTGCTCCTCACCATCAGGCAGTAAACGTGTTGACCTTCATGCTATGTTGTTGAATTTTACAAAGCAGGTTACCAGTGTTAAGTTCAAATGATCCCATTATTCTATTATTTACAATATATGTAAATAAGGATACTATTTTTTAAAATCACCCCATGTCATTTCCATTCTCAGTAATTCTCCCTCCCCCACTTCTGTGAGCTTTGCCATTAAGATTCAGCTTTGGGGCTGAGGCTTTGTTGCCTGTGGAAGGAGAAGGGTGAGCACCACCTAGGAGTCCTCGACCCAGGACGATTTTGCCCCTCTGGGGACATCTGACAATGCCTGGGACAATTTTGAGTGCCATGACTTGAGGGGGAGGGAGGACTGCTCTTGGCATCCGTGGGTAGGACCCAGGGATGTTGCCGAACACTCAGCAATGCACAGGACAGCCCCCACGACAGAGAATTATCAGCCCCAAACGTCAGGGGAGCCAAGATTGAGAAACCCTGACCTCGAACAAGTCAGTCCTTGGCTTTGGGTTTCCAGACAGAATTTTTCAAAACTAAAGCAAGGCATTGGTCTAGAAGAAAAAACGATTTTATTGGGAGAGTCCAGCTTTGTTAAGAGAGGGAAAGGTTTTCTCAGAACCCTCAAAGATGGGTTTTTTTCAATTCTGAGCCAGCCTGGAGGACTGGGGCATAGAGCTTGCTCCAAGGCACGGATGCAAGGGGACTCTTCAGCGCAGGAAGGCGGAAGCCCTTCTCTGACTTGGGAATGGGGGTGAAAGTTTGGGAAGAGCCATCACAGCGCCTTCTCAACCGAGATGATGCCCCGGTGGGAGGCTCTGGTGGATTTCAGGACCTCAAAGTCACAGGTCTTTTCCTTCCCTTCCCAGGGAGAACGTAAGCCCCTTTGAGAATCCCCAAGTTCAGCATGGCCCTGGGGAAACAGGCGGGGAAATCCCCTGATTAGTGACTGAGTAACAAAAAGAAACAGCCCGTGTGTCCACCGATGACAGAATGCATTAAGAAAATCCTGTGATATGTGCATAGAATATTACTCAAGGATAAAAGGAACAAACCGTGATACAGACAACAAAATGGATGAATGTAAGGAATATTACGCTGAGTAGAAAAAGCCTTACATGAAAGAACATATCCTACATGATTCCATTTATTCGAAATTCTAGAACAGGATTCCCTAATCCACGGTGGAAAAAGGAATTGGGGGATGGGATTGGGAACTGACCGGGAAGGGGCCTGAGGGAACTTTCTGGGCAGGCGGTGACACCGTGTGTCCTGACAGGGGCTGGGCTGTGTGGGTACGTATGACTGCCAAAGCTCAGTGTGTGTCCACTCAGACCTGTGCTTCGCAGCGTGTGGTGGCCAGTCGCCCGGCGGCCCCAGTGATCCCTGTTCCTGGCCTTCACACCCTCGCCCGTCCTCTTCAATACCGGGTGGGCTGACGTTGATCTGCTGCGGCTGCCACAAAATACCACAGGCTGGGGCACTTGACAACAGCGAGTTGTCTTCTCACGGCCCAGAGGCTGTAAGATCAAAGCGTCAGGTCGGCGGGCAGTCTCTCCGTGGCTTGCAGACGGCCGCCCTCTGGCCGTGTTCTCACGTGGTCTTTCCTCTGCATCCCTGGTGTGTCCTACCTCCTCTTACAAGGACAGCAGCCGGATCGGATTACAGCCTACCCTAATGGCCTCATTTTAATTTAATTACCTCTTTAAAGGCATTATCTCCAAATGCAGTCACATCTGTGGTACTGGGCTTACCGCCTCAGCATATGAATTTTGAGAGGACATAGTTCAGCCCATAAAAGACCTTATCTTTGCAACCATGGGTATTACAGAAATGATGGGGTCTGTCCCCAGAGGTTGCATCGTCAGAGACGTTGCAGCTTCTGCTTTGCTCTCTGGGGCCACTCTTTCATGGACAGCGGCCGCCATGTCATGAGGAGGCTCAAGCAGCCTGTGGAGAGGTTCCCCCGGTGAAGAACCGAAGCGTCCTGCTAACAGCTGGTGAGGAGCGGAGGCCTCCTACCAAAAGCCACGAGAGTGACGTGGAGAGGAGTCCTCCAGCCCCAGGCCAGCCCTCAGATGACTGCAGCCCTGGCTGACAGCTTGACTGCCACCTCACGAGAGACTCTAGAATCCCCCAGCTCAGCCACTGCCACCTGTCTGACCTGGAGAAACTGTGTGGGCCGATACCTGTTTATTGTTGTTTTATATCCTTAAGTCTAGGGCAATTTTTCATGCAGCAGTAAGTAGCTAACACAGATTCTGGCACCGGGAGTGGGGTGCTACCTTAACAAAACCCTAAAATGCTCAGTGGCTTTGGGATGGGACAGTGGCCAGAAGGCCGAGGACTTTTGAGAAGAATCTGAGCGAAATCCTGAGGAGCACCACAGAGTCTGCTAGTTGAAGCCCGAGAGCCTTCCAGGAGGCAGCAAAGGGAGGCGCTTAAACAAAAGTGAGGAAAACGTTGACGGGGTTGTGGATCCTTGTGACAGAGTGGCAGTTTCATAACATGTTCCCTGAGGTAATGTGGAAGGCAGGAATTGCACCTCATGACCTGGGTGACGTAGCTAAAAAGACTTCCAGGTGGAGCATTGGAAGGTGTCACCTGGATACTTCTTGCCACTTAGAGTACACGTGAGGGGAGAGAGATCGGCTAGGGGAAGGGCCATTAAACAAAAACGAGCCGGGACTGGCTGTAATGGCCTTGACACCTCTGGCCTCTCCATGTGGCAAACGAAATTTAAGAAAGAGGTTCTGGCAGAGATCCCAACGGGCAGCGTGGCGTAAAGATGAAGCCCAGATCGTGGCCGATCCTTGCTGGGGAACAGAAGGCTCGAGGCTGTGTCTCGGGGAACCTGTGGTCGAAGCACAGCCTTCCCAGCTGCTTGTGGGTGCTGTCCCCGCAGCCTCCGTGGAAGCCCAGGCTAGGGAAGAGCTGATGGAAAGAATCCGTGGGCACAGCTTTTGCCTATGGCGAACCCCAACAAGACAACTGCCGACTGGCGCTGACAGAGACAGAGACACTGCAAGAGTAGAAGGAACTTTTCGCCTCCCAAGCTCCTACAGGCAAGAAGAAAACCGGTAGAGCCATGCGTGACACCTTTCACGTAAAAGGTAGGATGACCCAGAGGGCAGAACCAAGAGCCACGGGGAAGTCATTTCTGGGCAAGAGCAGGACTGAATCCCAATCATGGAACTTCCAGCATTTTCCTGGGTGGATTTCAGAATTGCTATGGACCAGTGACTCCTGCGTGCTTCCTGTTTTGTCACCTTTTGAACAGGAGGAATGTCCCCAGTAGTTATCCTACGTCTGCTGGCTGTGTGAGGGACAGACAACTTGTCTCTTTAGTTCACAGCTCTTTGCACTGATGGCAGCTGTACCCGAGGAGCTAAACTTAACGGGGCGTTGAACCAAAAGCCAGGCAGAGACCCCAGGAATCATGCCCGAGAGACTGAGCTGACCAGCTACTCTGCCTGTGAGGCTGCTGGGGTCAAGAGGACAGTGACAGATGGGACGTTTCCTCCCCAAATGCCACGAGGCTTTCACGGGGTGTGGAAGGCTGTGCCTGCCCCACAGCGACCGGGCTGGGGTGGGCAGTCACTGAGACAACCAGCCTTCGACGTGATGGAAAAGCATTAGATTAGACTAGACTGAGCACACCTCCTCTGGGGAAGTCATTTTCCTTAATAAGCCTCAGTCTCCTCCCACATGGAAGATGGTAATAAAAATGTAAAAACCTCCTAGGGGTGTTGTGAGCAATGGGGGATTTCGGTCACTGATATTTCTGCACGTCTGAGTCAGAGTGTGTTGGTTCAGAGCCCGCCACACACTCACCCGTGCGCACACACGCAGGCGCACGCTCCGCGCAGGGTGCTGCTGTGAGCACGTGGGCTCAGCCCAAGTTCCGGGGGGATACGCACCCACAGGTCAACAGAGGAGACCCAGGTGATAGGATTATAGCTCATTTTTAGCTGTTTCCTTACTTTCTGTTTATCCTGAATTTTTAAAAAATAATTGACTATGTTCTACTTTTATAATCAGAGAAAATAGGCAAAAAACAAGACCCATCCTCATGGCTAGAAATCCACCCCGTAAGCCACCAGCGGAAGCACGACACATACCTTGCTTGATGGGGGTGTTGCGGCCGTTGTCCACCACGAAGGAGAACATCTTCCCGCCGGCGCTCATGGGCCGCCTGTGGGAGGAAGGCGAGCCCATGGTGGGCCTGGGGAAGCCCTGCGACCAGCTCCTTTGCACGGGCGATGGCCGGATGCCCTGGTGGAAGGGAATATGCGGCGGCGAGGGGGTCTTGATCGGCTGCTGTGCGGCCCGACATGGCTGTGGCCTGGGCCACGGTACTGGGCCCCCTATCCACGGGAAGGAGACCTGCAGGGGCACAGTAGAGGGTCAGGGGAGGTTATGGTCTGCCGAGACGGTCTCCACTCCTTTGCCCCAGCCACACAATTGCTGCCTGAGGTCTCAGCTTTTGAATCACTTCCCCCAGGAAGCCTTCCTGGACTCTCAAGTTTGGGATGGTGGTCCTGCCATGGGTCACACAGCACATTATCACACCACCATTTGGTGGTGTGTCCTTTACCCAGGCACCTTGCCAAGAGATTCACGCGTATTAATGAATCATTAATCATTTAATACACCCTACACTGTGATGACACAGGCTGGGAAAGACCAAGCGATTTCCCCAAGACCACACATGTGGTCTTGAGCTGCAGAGCTGGGAGAATGTCCCCTCCAAGGGATTAGGGACTTTTCATCTATCTTGCTCACCCCTGTATCCTCAGCACCTAGAATAAAGACCTGGCACATACATGGCGGGTCCCCAAATATTGGCTGAAAGGAAGAACAAGCCAACGACCGAGATTCAAGCCCAGCTTTCTGGGACTCCACAGCCTGTTCTCTTTCTGTCCACGCTGTGGGTCTCTCCGTCTGACCCCCAATGCTGAGAGCTCTGGGTTGGCAGGGACCCCACTGTCCTGTTACCTCTGATCCTCCACATCATCACACCTGATTCTAGCAGAGGCCGCACACATATCTACCGAGGGAACACTTAATGCTCTGACCCTGGGGAAGGTGTTTGTAGCTACTATCAGCGGAGGGCTCGTCAAAATACATCCACCCTCGGAGGTGCTGACGCCTGGCTTTTGCCTTGGCTTAATGCTTTTAGTGGTGGTTTCTTCCTGATGCCCCAGGGGTTAAGCGATGACAACAATGAGTGCTGTCACTCAGTGCACTGAGCTTATCAATTCCTCACCACAGCCCTTCAGGGAGGGCAATCCTTACTCCTGTGTTAGAAATGAGGTTGGAGGGGTGAAGGAATCTACCCAAGCACAGGTCGTGGTAGGGACAGAATTGAGATCAAGATCTAAAGGCCTCCCTCTCTCGTCTCTCTCTCTTTCCACCCCTGCCCCGTTCTCTTGCCCAATTCTCTTGGCTGAAATAACACTTTCCAAGTAGGAGCTACGTGCAAAGGTTTGCTGCCTATGCAGGGGCCATGCATCTATCTTCCCAGGGTTCACGGTCCTCCTTCTGTCGCCTGGAGAGAATGTGAGCTCAGACACGCATCAAGAAGAACAGGACAGAACATCCTATAACTTCGGTCGGGTTTGATTCAAGAGGAAGGTTCTCTACTCACTCAGGATCCTGAGCCAATCTTTAAGCTACAGTCTTTCTACAGCAGGTCAAGGATCCTGTGCTTTTCCCCCAAAGACTCTTTCTCCAGGGCCCCACTTCTGTGGCGGACAGGCCAGAACCCACCCAGCATCCTTTGGAGATTCAGGGTCATCTCCCGCCCTCTCCAGCCCATTATTGCAGGCGGGGTTAGGCAATGAGCCAATCACATTCCCTGGTCATGGTGATTGGTTCAGAGGTGGGGCATGTGGTCCAATCAGAGCTAAGGAGATCAGGCTGGACACCAGATCTTTGGCCACAGGACAGCTGGGGGATGTGGCCAGCACCAAGGGTGTGGAGCCCAAGCATGGAGGGAGGAAAGCTGACTTTTGTTTCGTGTTTTTAATTATAAAAAGCACATAAACATAAAATTTACCATCTTAACCATTTTTAAGTGTACTGTTCAGTAGTAAGTATATTCAAATCGCTATGAAACAGATCTCTAGAACTTTTTCATCTTGCAAAAGTGAGAAACTCTATTCCCATTAAATAACTCCCCCTTTCCCTCTCCCCAAAGCCCTGGTAGCCACCAATCTACTTTCTGTCTCTATGAATGTGACTACTCTTGGCACCTCATATAAGTGGATTCATACAACATTTGTCTTTTTGTGACTGGCTTATTTCACTTGGCGTAATGTGCTCAAGGTACATCCATGTTGTAGCAACCATGTGTCAGAATTCTCTCCTTTTTGAAGGCTGAATAATATTCCATGGTATGCATAGACCACATTTCCACCTCTTGGCTATTGTGAATAATGTGCAAATAGGGAAGCTGGTTTTGATCCCTGGCTCGGGTCATACCCTGAACCGCTCCATGCTGTGAGGCTGGTTAGAGCTGGTTTCTGTCACTTGCAGCTCCCCTAGCCCTTATGATAGGGTTTCTAAAGAGGATCGTGCAGGATATATAAATGCAGCAAAGACTGTGATCAGCTCTTTGGGTTCAAAAATTTAAAAATAAAGTTTTTGTTTTTGTTTTTAAGCTTGCTGATTTAGGGTGGCTTTAGTGGGAAGGTTAAAGTTGGTCTTCTCTACTTAGCAGGCCTGCTCTATCATAAGCAAGGTCAAGGTTTTCTCTGAAATTGCTTCTACTAACCACAAACAAACAGGCAGTGGGGAAAACAAACATAAGAAAATGATTCAAATTAAAAGCTAACTCCTGGCTGTGCTCCCGTTAGAATGAACATGGAGCTGGGGGTCAAGGTCAGTTATTAACAAGTCTGGTTTTAGAAACTTTAGTTTAAAAAGACTTGCTTATGCCTTTTTTCTTTCCTCTTCTTTT
>VBSM01000529.1:8108806-8191713 GCA_008086735.1 Cheirogaleus medius | reverse complement strand
TCAAAAAAAAAAAAATAGCTGATGTGAAAAACTGCAAGATGTTGCAGGGGCTACTTGTGAAGAGGATTTTCTAGGGACATTGTCAACTCCCTTATGGAAGTGTGATTCCCAGGACACACGCAGCACCGGGGAGCTGCTCGGAGGGCCGCAGCCTCCTCCCAGGCAGGGCCTGTGGCGAGCTCACTGCTGTACCACGGGAGAGCTGGGGCCTGTCTGTACTGGCTCACGAGAGCTGGTTAGTAAATGCCCAGAATTTTGTGAGCTGGTTGATAAACACAGCCATTAATAAAAATTAAAGTATATATACTTACAATTAAATTATATCAGAAACAACAGTAATAAATACTTAAAACTCATCCTTTCCCAATCATTTTGCTACATTTGATTATTATCTACACTTTCGTGGTTATTTACCCCTGCTGTATTGTGTATTGGCAACACCGCAGAGTGATGCACTACTATCAAGGGATCTGTTCCCAACTCTGTTTGGTGATGTTACATTGTAGCTTGAAATTGGCCACGGTGGGAGCCACCGAGTGTGAATCAGGAAATGCTATAAATCAAGATTTGTGATGTGTGACATTGGGAGATGCTATAAATCAGGGCTTGATTTTTTGTTTTGTTGATTGTCTACACGTAAGAAGGTGATGGGGAAAATATGAATAACACAGATGAAACTTCAAAGTGTATTGTGTCTATAGCTGCTACGTTATGAATAGCACAAAAAATTGAATTAATATTCTTCTAGTATATGAAAACCGTTTCCAGCGTAACAAAGAAGTCACTCACGTCATTGATGAACACATGAGGTCCCAACATGTCTCTTTCTTATTTCACTTTTGTCTTACTCATAAATGTAAACAAAAATATTTACCGATGTTTAGGTTGGAAACTCACTCGTTCATCAACTCCTACAATAAGTTGGCTGGGGATATAAGAGTTCAGCAAAAATCAATGCAAACCTTCTGTGAGAATCAATGGCTATATGGAATTTACGATGAGCTTACAATAAAGAGACTATTTTATTATGTGTAAAGAATGTGCTACACATTCTTTGGATCAGTAAGCTTTCTACTATACACACACACTTTCCTCTCTCAGAGCGCCAGTTAAACATTCACCAGCAAAGCACTGACCAGGCCCAGCACCCAGCAAAGTGCCTGGCACACGCTATAGGCGTCGCTAACTGAACCCAACAATCGGCAACGGAGCCAAAGTCAAGAGGCCTTCGACGGATTCCCGACTGGGGCAGGGAGCGTACCCGATGAGCCTGGAGCGTCTTGCAAGAGCAGAAAGTAAGGAAGTGCTCAAAAACAAGGACGGACATGTCAAAGGAACACAGCACCCAACCTGAAAGAGCTCCCGGTGGCCAAAACGAGAACAATCTGAGTCACAAAAATAAATAACATAGCAGTGGAGTATAACCCAAAGAATCAAATAAACATACATGAGTGCAAACAGATATAAATACACAAATGGGGAAACAAATCAGTGGGGAGAAGGGATGATCTTCCTTACGAAAGAATTCAATACACGTCCGTTCCCACCCTCCAGGAGATGGAGTTACGCCCCCTCCTCCCCTCTCCTCTGAGGGTCGCTAGACTCAGTGGCTCTTCCCAAGTCCAGAGACAGCAACTTTACAGTGGAGAAACCTGGCAACCCCCTCAACCACTGATGGGTCAGTGTCACCGGGGATGCCACGTGGGTATGGGTACCCCCACGTGTTAGGTGACATGGACACCTTCCCTCTCGGTGACCCCAGTCTAAGCAGAGAAAAAAATCGGACAAATCCAGACTGGGGGACATTCTCCAGGATACCTGGCCAGGACTCCTCGGGACTGCCAAGGTCATGAACATCAAGGAAAGACTGAGAAGCTGTCACAGACGAGGGGACACTAAGGAGACATGAGGATTGGGTCGCGGATCCTGGGTTGGGTCCTGGATCCTGAAGTTTAGTTGATAATAATGCATCCATGTTGATATTTTTTTCTTTTTTTGGTTTTGCAAACCGTCCTACGGTCACATCAAACGCTAACCATGGGGAAACTGGGAGAGGGGTAGACGGGAACTTTCTGTACTATCATTGCAGTTTTTCTGTAAATCTAAAGTCATACCAAAATAAACATGTATTTAATAATAATTTTTTTTAAAAGGGCCTTTGAGTCACCAGAAAAAAATAGTACAAAATCCACACGCGACTACTCAAGGAGCTTACGCGTACACGCTGTCCTTTGGGTCCACTTCCAGCCCTATTTCCTCTGATTTTACTTCATTTTACTCCAATAACTACAGAGCTGTGATGGCAGGAAGGGACCTGGGGGAGGCGGGGAAGAAGCACACGGACCCCAGAGAGAGGGGCGGCTGCCTGCAGGCCCTAACGCAGACCCCAGAGCCACAGCCGGCCCAGGGGTGTGCACGGGGCAAGCAGCCTCGGCCCCCACCGCTCCCAGGTGCTGCCACCATTCAAAATGGCAATAATTCCAAGTCCCCAGAAAAAGAATAAACTACGTTCAGGATCTTCAATCTCAGAAATCAGAATTATACCTTTTAGAACAGAGAGCTGCCAAGTTTTACATTATGTTTAAGTTTTGGAGCTTAAAGAAGCAGTTTCCTTTGAGCGATTCAGAAAAGTCACTTGTCTGGGTTTCTGGGAGCTGGGTAAAGACACCTAACTGCACTCTGGCCCATCTCACCTTATGTCCTTGTCAATCTACCCTCTAGTCAGGGGTCCTCAAACTTTTTAAACAGGGGGCCAGTTCACTGTCCCTCAGACCGTTGGAGAGTGCGCACTGTGGGCCCGGGATGAGTCGGCTGCCAAGCAGGACAGGCAGCGGCGGCAAAAACACCCGGCGGGCGGATAAATGTCCTTGGTGGGCCGCAGGTAGCCCGCAGGCCGTAGTTTGAGGACGCCTGCTAGCTTAAGGGTTTCCCTTTCCTTTCAAGTTCTAATTCGCTTCCGGGTCAGGCCACATGATGGGGAAGATACTCTCATGAGAAAACACCTGGATTTTTGCACACAGCCTTCTCTACCCCTAGACTTGGCCGACTTCGGTTCAGCCTTGCCAGACTGAGGGGCTGAACGAATGAGCGACAAGCGGCAGCGTGGCTACGGCCTGGGAGGAGCGTGCTCTGCCGGGAGAGCCAGGACGCAGGCGGGCGGGTCCCTGCGGTTTCCGGGCCAGGTCTGTGTGGCTTCACCACGACGCTTGGGCTTCCGCCTGTGGGGGTCCCCTGATGCCGCTGCCTGGTCTGTAGACATCTGATGGCAGCCTGTGAGTCGTTGCCGAGGACATCGTGCCTGAGGCTGTCTGTTGCCCCGTGGCCTCCACTTCACTGGCCATGGAAAATTTCCTTTGATTAACAATCTTTGTCTCAGCATCTCTCATCTCATCAGGGGCCCCCCAGGGGCTGCAAACGCGCAGTGCAGAGGAAATCCTACAAGATCAGGCTGGGAGACAACAAAGCTTGGCTAGCGAGGGGTTTGTTCAGAAGCGCCGCTGTGCTCAGCGCTGGTCCTTTTTTCAATCCCCAGGTACTCACCCTGGTTATAGGCAAAGCCACTTCCTTCTCAAGGACGGGGTTTGGCCAGGCACAGTGGTCCACACCTGTAATCCCAGCACTCTGGGAGGCCGAGGCGGGAGGATCTTTTGAGCTCAGGAGTTTGAGACCAGCCTGAGCAAGGGCGAGACCCTGTCTCTACTAAAAATAGAAAGAAATTAATTGGCCAACTAAAAATATATGGAAAAAATTAGCCAGGCATGGTGGCACATGCCTGTAGTCCCAGCTACTCAGGAGGCTGAGGCAGGAGGATCACTTGAGCCCAAGAGTTTGAGGTTGCTGTGAGCTAGGCTGACGTCACAGCACTCTAGCCCGGGCAACAGGGTGAGACTCTGTCTCAAAAAAAAAAAAAAAAGTAATACCAGGGAAAACATTCCAAAGTTTTAAAAGAAAACTTTCCAGTTGAAGAAACAGGTAAAATTTATAACATACATTTGTTATATATATTATATGCTAATATTAATGTCTAGTATATTTATCAGATATGTCAATATAATTATGTTACTATACATGCAAATGCATGTTTATGTATATTTAGAACCACATATTTCTCTCTCTTTTTTTTTTTTTTTTTTGAGACAGAGTCTCACTCTGTTGCCCAGGCTAGAGTGAGTGCCATGGCGTCAGCCTAGCTCGCAGCAACCTCAAACTCCTGGGCTCAAGTGATCCTCCTGCCTCAGCCTCCCGAGTAGCTGGGACTACAGGCATGTGCCACCATGCCCTGCTAATTTTTTTTCTGTATATATTTTTAGTTGGTCAATTAATTTCTTTCTATTTTTAGCAGAGACGGGGTCTCACTCAGGCTGGTTTCGAACTCTTCACCTTGAGCGATCCACCCGCCTCAGCCTCCCAGAGTGCTAGGATTACAGGCGTGAGCCACCGCGCCCGGCCTAGAACCACATATTTCTGTTTTAAAGAGGTAAAGAAAGACTGTTCAAAAACTATTTTTTCTCCCTTTTTTTCAATCCCTCAGTCAACTAAGTAAACTATTAACCAGCATAGTTTCTGGAAGATCGTAAGGGCTCAATCGACAGTAGTTCTTTTTCCCGTCCCCAAGATCTCCCATCCTCTTTTTTCAGCTCCTCTTTCAGAAACTAGGTAAAATGAAAGAGGCGGTATATCATGGTGTTGCGAGTGAAGATTGCTGAACTTTTTCTATAGAAAGCCAGACAGTAGGTATTTTTGGCTTTGTGTGTCACATGATTTCTGTCTACTCAGCTCTGCAGTTGGGGCAGGAGAGCAAGCACAGGCAGCGCCAAGATGAGTGCGCATGGCCGTGTTTCAATAAAACTTTAATTTACAAGGGCCTAGGTCTGGCCCTTGGCCTGTGGTTTGCCCACCTCTGGTTGAGAGCATGGGATCCAGCATTCAAAGGGATTGGTCCAGCTTCCTCTTCTGCCTCTTAGCCATAGGTGACCCTGACAAATGAGTTACTACTTATGCCTCAACTTTAAAATAGGGATAATAACAGCTTCTTCTTACTGTGTGAGAGCCAAATGGAACAATACATATAAAGTACCTAGAACGCCTCCTGGCACATAATAAATGCTCATTAAATGTTAGCCACCAGGCATTTATACTCATAGTCATCAAAAAAGAAACCAAAAGAAAGCAGTTGGGTTAGTCCAGGAACAGCAACAACATCCCTGGTAAAAGGTTTGTGGAGGCAAATGCAGAAGTTAATAACTGAAATTGCATTTTCTGGCCTCATGGGTGGCTTTTGTTTTTACCCACGTGGCATATCGTCCCCCATTAGGTCCTCCTCAGGTTATCAGGGTGCTCTGGGCTGTTAGGAGAAGCCTCTTAGACCAGGACTCGGGACTGGCCTTTAATTCTGGGATGTGTAACCTTGGGAAACTGATGTGCACCCTTGGGAAAGTCGCAGAGCTTCTTTGAGCATCAGTTTATACAATGATGGGGTGGTCCCAACGGCCTCCATAAAAATTGTTTAGGGGGAGAAGGAGCCTGTGATTAGTGTGTACCTGCTTGGCAGAAATTGGAGACTGAAGCTCAGAAAGGTTAAGTAAGTTGCAGTTGGAATTTGAACTTGAACTTGGGTCTATCCTAGTCCAAAGCCTTTGTGTTCTTCACTGCATTCCAGCAGCAGAGCTGAGCAGACAGAAATCACAGAGTTGAAGCAGTGAGCAGCAAGGCATACGGGCTCAGAGAGGAAGCTCCTTATGCCTCGCAGGGTGTCATGAGGTTGCATGAGGGACAAAGGACCACGTCCAGAAGTCACCTGGGAGTCTCTGGCTGGAATGGGAGCAGGACAGAGCAGGCGAAAGCAGGTTTCCTTACCCGGCTGCTTTCCGAGAACACCACCACTATTAGTAGGACAGCCTACGTTCATAGAAATCATAAAACACTAACAAAAAAATTCAACAAACAAAGATCACAATGGCAGGCACAATATGGCAGGCACACCTGACTTTGTGCCTTTGATATCTCGCGCCTGACACTTAGGCAGAGACTCTATGTGATTACTTAGCGGTTGCGTCAGGGCATTGCAAACAGCCCTGCAAGTTATGTCCTGCACAACTCCAGGGGGCGCCATCTGCGTGGACTATGCCACAAGTGGCGACCGCGGAATTGTGCAACAAGGGTGGCCTTTGAGGTATGACTTACACCATGTACTCCTGGGAATATCCTGGGTGCCAGTGTACTTTGTCAACCAAGAGTTTTTCTTTACGGTTTTCCATCTTGTTTGTCACTGTGGGTTGTGTCCACCTGGTTGCTGGGGGGAGGTCCTGAGCGGTTCCCTGTCTGTGGGAATGCTCGCAGGGGCGGCGGGGGGCTGCTCGCGTGCTCTCCGCTGGGCTCCAAAGCCGAGCGATGAGCGCCCATCACAGGTGCCAGGCGCTGGTGGAGCAACCGACACACAGTGCCCGTTTGATAGATGCCACAGTCACCCCACACGGCAGGAACTATCATGGTCCCAATTTCACAGAAACGGGACCCGAGGCTTTGACAGGTGAAGCAACTTGTGCACGAGCCCACGGCTGGGAAAGAGCGGGGCTGGAACCGCACTGGACAGCCCGACTTGAATGTCAGGAGGCCGCACGCACCACGGTGACGCCTGCGAGCACATTGGTCCCTAGCTTCTGCACCTGCTCCCCACTTTCTCATAAAGTGGCTGTCACATCCCTCTCTATCTGTCGTGGCCACCATGGAGCCTGAAATAAATGTGTCCATGTACGAACTCTTTGTTGGGGAATGCACAGTTAACTCTTAGGCTGTTAGGACCATCCGCCCCGAAAGGAACCGGTCCTTGGAAACTCTGCCCCAGGGGAAACACAGCTCCTCCAGGGACCTGAAAATCAATCAGAAACAAGAGCAAGCAGGGATCAAGATGGCCACAAAATTCTTAGAAAAATGGGGCCCCCAAAAATGAGATGAGATTTGATAAGAGACACTCTTCAATATCTCCTTTTTTTTTTTTTTTAATAGTCCACAGGTAGAGTTCATGAGGCAAATGGAAAGTGAATCCATGGGAAAGCGTAACCGTCCACACGGCTGCCCTCGCTCGGGCCTGCAAAGGACTCCTTCCCTTCATCAGCGGGAGCTTAGAGGACGCCCCAGGACAGTCTGAGGGGGAGCTGGGGGCACTTCCCTGAGGGTGGGGCGGGGAGGGGGGTCTCCTGAGGAAAGCCCGGCAGAGACAGGTTCAGGCTGCCGTGAAGTGCCCGGGGCACTGGCCAGGGGAGCGCCTGCCCGGCCGCCAGCAGTCACTTGGCCAATGAAGCACCATGCAACTGCATGTGGAAACAAGAATTTAAAAAATTCGAGTACAGCTAAGTGACTGTAAAAGTTTGTTTTGCTATATTTGAAAACCAGTTGATGAGACTGCTCCAGCTAGCATGAGACTAAATGGTTTTCTCCCTGCTGTTATCTGCCAGTAGAGATAGAGTTTAATTTGCACTGACCAGCTGTGTGACACAGGGTAAGTTACTTAACCCCTCTGAGCTTTAGGTTCCTTGTCTGTAAAACAGAGATCAGGAGAGAGCGCTGCCCTGGGCTGTTGCAAGCATTAAATAAGGGAAAGCAGGTAATTTGCTTGTTAGTGGTTCTTCCTGCTAACATCATGATCCCATTGGAATAACTCTACTGGTTTCATTGTCTTACACAGTGTCCTCTTGCGCCTTCAGTAGCCAGAGGGAGAGATCTTTACCACTGTTTGCCATACTTGTGTGATGATAGCAAAGTGCCCTCTTCACGTTTGTACTCTTAAGTTTATAGCTGCTTTATTCCCAATAGCCACGAGGAGGAAGCAACCCAAGTGTCCATCAACGGATGTATAGATAACAAAACATGCTCTACCATACAATGGAATATTATCCAGCCTTAAAAAGGAAGGAAATTCTGACAAATATTGTATGATTTCACTTACACAAAGTCAAATTCAGAGGCAGAAAGTGGAATGGTAGTTGTTAGGGGCCGCTGGGTTGAGGAAGGAACAGGGAGTCCTTGTTCAACCAGCACAGAGTTTCAGTTTTGCAAAATGAAAAGAGTTCTATCGATGGATAATGGTGATGGTTGCACAACAGCGTGAATGCACTTAAAGCCACTGAATTGTACACTTAAAAATGGGTAAGATGATAAATTTTATGTCATGTATATTTTAGCACAATCTACAAAATAAAAAAGGCCAAGTACAGTGTCTCATGCCTATAATCCTAGCACTCTGAGAGGCTAAGGTGGGAGGATCGCTTGAGGTCAGGAGTTTGAGACCATCCTGAGCAAGAGTGAGACCCTGTCTCTACCAAAAATAGAAAATTTATCTGGGCGTGGTGGTACATGCCTGTACCCAGCTACTCAGGAGGCTGAGGCAGGATTGCTTGGGCCCAGGAGTTTGAGGTTGCAGTGAGGTATAATGATGCCACGGCACTCTAGCCAAGGCAACACAGTGAGACTGTCTCAAAAAAAAAAAAAATGAAAAGAAAAAAAAGAAAATTTTAAAAAATAATAAAAAATTAAAACCAAACAATTGAAGTATCTCAGAGGTTTGTTTTGCTGGTGGAGTGATAGAAATGTTCTGAAAGTAGATTATGGTGATGGCTGCACAACTTTTCAAAATTTATTGACTCATACACTTAAAATGGGTGAAGTTTATGTTATGTAAATCATATTTCAATAAAGCTGTTAAAAGCAAGCAGGCAAACGAATGTCACGCTCACGAGGAAGACTCGTGGGGGTGAAGGCTATGCCCAGCATCCATCGCGCGTGTAGTGATGGTTTTACGGGCGCATTCATACGGCCAAATCTGTCCGACTGTGCACTTTAAACATGAGCGGTTTTATTGTATGTCAATTATACCTCAATAAAGCTGCGTTTTAAAAAAAGCGGCGCATTATTCCAGATGAGAGTGAACCCTTATATTTTATTAAACAATGTTTCTTTTGATGGGCACTTAGGTTTCAAATTTTATGCCACTATAAAAATACTTCCATAAAGAAAAATACAGATATTCATTGTGTGTCCTCCTCCTTCCCCACTGGCACGGCACAAACTCAGAATTTCCTGGGGAGGGGGCCCGGGAACCTGTAATTTTACTAAACAGTCCTCCCACATTCTTGCAATCAGACACGTCAGGGAGACAGGCCCAAACTTCACAGATGTGGATTTTCAGGCTATCGTGTGTTGAGCCTCTACTTGCACCCCGAGTTTCAGGCTTTACAGACATTCTCCCAGGGCCTTGCACCATCGAGAAGGTAGAGACTCAGACGTGCATAGAACCCTGGCCTAGGTCAGGGCTAGGAAGCAGCAGAGCGTTGATCTGCCTAAAAGAGGAAGGTCCATCTCCGTCCCTCTATGGCACACGCCCGCTTGCCCCTCCTCTCACCAAGCTGCTCGGTTCCAGCTGTCGGCCACTGCGCAACCCCTGCACGTAACTCCACGAACCCCCCAGGAGAGGGCGCCGAGACCCTCCTCCCCGGGCCCCGCCCGGACGTCTGAACCAGCGTTGAACCGAGCTGCTGCCACTCGTGTGCGCAGCGCAAAGTCACAGCCACGCCGCTCTGCTGTCTTTGAGCGCCCGGCTGCGCAGAAGGCGACACCGCCCCTTTACCCCGCAGTGGCCCGGACTCACCTGGGGCGGGTTTTCGATGACCAGTTCGTAGGTCAGCCCTGCAGAGCCAAACCTCAGGATGTCTCCAGGTATAAGCTTCACGGCCACATTCTGAATGTGGCATTCGTTGACAAACGTGCCGTTGCGGGAATTGAAGTCCTGGAGAACGAAGCTGCACTCGGCCTCATTATACTCAATGAGCGCGTGGTGGTTGTCGATGTCAGGGGACTGAAATAGAGGAGGAGGGAGGCTGTAGCCATGAAACAAGTTAACTAGTGCCCACTGGGTGCCAGAATGTGCTAGGTGCTTTACCTGTGTCACCAAAATCCTCATTTTAAAAAGAAGATGCTGAGGGATCAGAGAGGCTAAGTGACTTTCCCAAGGCTACACAGCTAGTGCACAAAGGAGCCAGGATATGTGCTCTGTCTGACTCCAGATCTGGGGACAGGTACCCAAGGTGTTGGGTGGAGAATTAGGCAACACAAAGGCAAAGAGAACTTGGGGGAGTCTCATTGGGCATTTAGCCAGGGAATTGGCCAATTTCTATTTCCTTGACCCCACACAGTGTCACTCGATGGCAGGACAGGAAGCAGAAATGTCTCAAACACAAACCACAAAGGCCAGAAAAACAAGTGACAAGTTCATGGAATAGGGTATGCATAGTTAAGGAGTTATTGTAATTCATTTGTTTGTTCTATTCATTTTTAAAATAACATGTTTTTCCTAAATTGCAGAAAGTGAGACGTAGAGAAAAGCAGATATTACAATCACTGATGATCCTATCCCCCAAGGGCGGTCAGTGTTAACATTGTGCTTCACATCCTCCCAGGCTTTTTCCTATGCTTACATTCTTTCTAAAAGATTTTAAACAAAGTTAATCATACTATACATACATAGTTTTATAACTACCTTTTAAAAACCTAGATAAACAATGAACATTTTCCCATGCAACTAGTTATTTCTATTGCTTCTTAAAGCTACTCAGAATTTGTCTAACCAAAGATGATCCACTTTTCAAAAGGGGGCTTGGTGTGACCAGGTTTCCCCAAAGGAAAGGGGCCCCAGCCAGTGTGTCTGTGAATTGGCGGGAGGGGACAGAAACTCCTTTGTCATTGTACTTTAATAAGAAGACTGAGCAAAGCTCCACAGAAGGAAGTAACACCTCATTCCCCTGGCTGCAGGGCCCTGGATAGATGAGTGGAAATGTCCTGCCTGCAAGCTGCAGGGTACGTTGAAGTCTTTGTCTTCTAAGGGCATGGGCTACCAGACACCCACGAGCCTCAGACTCTGCAACTATTTTCTAAGTTTATCTTCTCAGAGTGCTCCATCCAGCTTTCATACAAAAGAACTTGTGCTTATGGCCGGGCGCGGTGGCTCACGCCTGTAATCCTAGCACTCTGGGAGGCCGAGGCGGGTGGATAGCTCAAGGTCAGGAGTTCGAAACCAGCCTGACCAAGAGCGAGACCCCGTCTCTAAAAAAAAAAAAAAAAAAAAAAAAAAAAAAAAAAGAACTTGTGCTTAGACATCTAAAGTCCCATAATATGATAATAACCAATAGCTTATATTAATAATGGAATATTTTAATATGCATTATATAATAGAGTAAAAATATAACATATTAATTAAACATTAAAATTTCCTCTTCACAACAATCCAGAGATAGTTCCCCATTTTGTAGATGCAGAAACTGAGGCACAGAATGATTGAATTTCCCCAAAGTCACCGGCTTGACAAGGCTGGCTTGTTCCCAGGTTTGCCTGATTCAAAACCACTTTTCAAGTTCCCACCAAGTGCTTTGGCATCCAAAATATGAAAACACAAAAAAAGCTGGACTAGCTATGTTAATTGCAGACAAAGCAGACTTCAGAAAGAGAAAAACTATCAGGGATAAGGAGAGGCATTAAATAATGACGAAGGGGTCAATTCTCCAAGAAGATGTAACAATTCTTCATGCTCCTAGCAACAGACTGCTGAAATACACAAAGGCAAAAACTGATAGAGCTGCAAGGACAAATAGACAGGTCCACTGTGATAGCTGAGGCTTCAACACCCTTCCATCAGTAATAGATCCAGCAGGCAGCAGGCAGAAAATTAGTAAAGACACAGATGAACTGAACAGCACCATCAATCAATGGGATCTAATTGCCATTTATAGAATACTTCTCCCAATGACAAGATACACATGCTCTCAAGCCCGCATGGAATACTCAACCAAGATATACCACATTCTGGGCCATAAAACACATCTCTATGAATGTAAAAGAATACAAATCATGCAAAGTATGCTCTCAGACCACAGTGGAATTAAACCAGAAATTAGTTACAGAAGGATAGCTGGAAAATCCCAAAATATTTGGAGTTAAACAATATACTTCAAAATAGCACATGAGTCAAGGAAGAAGTCTCAAGAATTATCTTAAGAAATCAAGAATTATCTTAAGAAAATGAAAATACAACTTAAAATGTGTGGGACGCAGCGAAAGCCGTGCTTAAAGGGAAATTTATAGCATTGAATGCTATACGTAAGAAATGAAGAAAGACCTAAAATCAACAGCCAGAGCTTCCACCTTAGGAAACTAGAGAAAGAAGAACAACATAAGCCTAGCACAAGCAGAAGAACAGAAATAATAATTAGCAGAAATGAATGAAATTGAAAATAGGAAAACAGAAGAGGAAATCAAAGAAACCAAAAGCTGGTTCTTTGGAAAGATCAATAAAATTGACAAACCTCTAGCAGGCTAACCAAAAAAAAAAAAAAGACACAAATTATTAAAATCAGACATGAAAGAGAGGCCATCACTACTGATCCCATGGACATGAAAAGGATAATAAAGGAATATTATGAATAACTCTGTTCACAAATTTGATAACTTCGATGAAATGGACCAATTCCTTGAAAGATACAATCTACCAAAACTCACATAAGAGAAATAGATTATCTGAACGGGCCCTTATCTACCAAACAATGTGAATCAATAATTAATAATCTTCCAAAACAGAAAGCACTAGGCCCAGATAGGTTCACTGGGTGAATTTCTATCAACATTGAAGGAAGAAATGGTATCAGCTCCCTACAATCTCTTCCAGAAAACAGAAGCAGAGGGAACACTTCCTAACTCATTCTGTGAAGCCAATATCACCCTAATACCCAAGCCAGATAAAGACGTTACAAGAAAGGAAAACTAAAAAAAAAAAAAAAAAAGAAAGGAAAACTACAAACCAATATCTCTCATAAATGTAGATGCAAAATCTTCAACAAAATAGAATCCAACGATGCATAAAAAGAATTATATACCACAACATCTGGGATTTATTTTAGGTATTCAAGACTGGTTTGACCTTCAAAATTGATTAATGTAATCCATCACATCAACAGACTAAAGAAGAAAAATAAATGGGGAGATATTCCATGCTTTATCTGTAATTTCCTAGTGAGATGTGATGTTCAGCATCTTTTCATGTGCTTATTGCCATCTGTATATCTTCTTTGGGGAGATACCTGTTCAGATCGTTTGTCCATTTTTAATTTGGATGGTTTTCTTATTGTTGAGTTTTAAAACTTATTTATTCTGGATACATGTTTATAGCATCTTTATTCATAAGTACCCAAAACTGGAAGCAATCAAGACGTCCTTCAAAAGGTGAATGAATGAACAAGTTGTGGTACGTTCATACAATGAAATATTAGTCAATGATAAAAATAAATGAGCTATCAAGCCACAAAAAGGCAGAGGAACCTTAAATGCATATCGTTTAGTGGGGGGAAAAGCTAATCTAAAAAGGGGTACATATTGTGTGATTCCAACTATTTGAAATTTTGACAGAGATAAAACTAAAGGAAGATTTGTTGTAGCCAGAGAGTCAGGAGGAGATGGGGGAGAGATGAACAGGTGGGGCACAGGGGATTTTTAGGGCAGCGAAATGCTTCTGTATGATGGATGCTATGATGGTGAATACACGACATGTCTGTCAAAACCCATAGAACTTTATAATACAAACAGTGAACCCTAATGTAAACTATAGGTTTTAGTTAATCATAATATATTAATATTGACTCATCAATTGTAACAAATATACCATGGTAATGTATGATGTTAATAATAGGAGAATCTCAGTGTGAGTGTGTATGTGTGTGTGTGTGTGGGTGTGTGGTGGGTGGAAAGAGTGGGATATATGGGCAATCTCTGTACTATCTGCTCAGTTTTCCACAATCCTAAACTGTTTTAAAAAATAAAGTTTATTAAACAAATATTAAAACACATTAGCTGTTTGGGAAATGCTACCCACGTCATCTTCATCTCCATTCCTACTGATCACATTTCTTTGTGCTCTATGAACCCTTGATAACACATCAAAAAGATAAATTCTATGTGTTGCATTTTGTTTTTTCTCTTCCCAAGTCCCATCACTTTCAGCTCCTCAAAAGCTGTCACCCTGTGACTAAGAAATGAAAGCAATGGCCGAGTTCAGTGGCTCACAACTGTAATCCCAGCACTTTGGGAGGCTGAGGCGCAGGCCAGGAGTTTCAGACCAGCCTGGGGAACACAGTGAGACCCTGTCTCTACAAAACAGTGAAAAAATGAGCTAGGAGTGGTGGCGCACAGCTGCAGTCCCAGCTACTCAGGAGGCTGAGGGAGGAGGTCACAGTGAGCTATGATTGGGCCACTGCACTCCAGCCTGGATGACAGAATGAGACATTGTGTCTCTTAAAAGAAAGAAAGAAAAAAAAAGAAAGAAAGAAAGAAAGGAAAAGCAATAATCAAAGCAAGAAGTTTTGGATGATACCACAAAATGGGACCAGCCTCTGCCCCACATCAGGCCAAGGGAGCGTTCCTGATGACTGCCCAGTTATACAGCTGCCTCCTGTATTCTGACCATTTCAGACACTGATGTTGGTCAGGAGCTCTGCTGCTAATACAGGCTGAGTGTATAAGCTCCACCCTGCCGAGCTGTCTCACTATGAGATAAACTGTTGTTTTGTTTTTATCATTATTAGCAGCTAACATATTTTGAGAGCTTCCGTGAACTGGGCCCTGCCAAAGCACATTGTGTTCATTCCCTCATTTAATCTGCACAATAGCCCCGTACGGGGAGTTCTATTATCGCCCCAGTATTACAGATGAAGAAGCTGAGACTCAAACGGTGAAGTGAGAGAGCAGCAATACCCTG
This sequence comes from Cheirogaleus medius, assembly GCA_008086735.1. Lineage (NCBI taxonomy): Eukaryota > Metazoa > Chordata > Mammalia > Primates > Cheirogaleidae > Cheirogaleus > Cheirogaleus medius. Next base: position 8,176,922 of record VBSM01000529.1, on the reverse strand, counting down.
ACGCTAAAACCAAAGACATTACGAGAAAACTGCAGACTGATAACCCTAATGAATATTGACGCAAAAATCTTCAACAAAATATTAGCAAACAATTCAACAGCTCATTAAAAGGATTATACACCATGACCAAGTTGGATTTATTCCTGGATCGTAAGAATGGTTCAACATATGAAAATCAATCAATGTAATACACCACATTAACAGGATGAAGGGGGGAAAAAAAACACATGATCATTTCAATTGATGGAGAAAAATCATTTGACAAAATTTAACACTCTTCCATGAAAAAACACTCAACAAACTAGGAATAGAAGAAAACTATCCCAACATAATAAAGGCTGTATATGAAAGCCAACAGCTAACATCATACTCGGTGGTAAAAGACTAAAAGTTTTTCCTCTAAGACCAGGAACAAGGCAAAGACTACCACCCTTACTACTTCTGTCTAGCGTAGTTCTGGAAGTCCTAGCCAGAGCAAGTAGGCAAGAAAAAAAAAGCCATTCACAGCATTCCAGAAATAGGGCCACCTGTAATCCCAGCACTTTGGGAGGCCGAGGTAGAAGGATCGCTTGAGCCCAGGAGTTCGAGGTCACAGTGAGCTATGATCACACCATTGCACTCCAGACTGGGTGACAGAGTGAGACTCCATCTCAAAAAATATATTGCAGAAGTAAAGTCATCTCTATTCTCAGACATGATTTTATTAATATATGTAGAAAGCCCTAAAGATTCCACACAAAAAAAACTTGTTAGTATTAATAAATGAATTCAGTAAAGTTGCAGGATACAAAATCAGCATTAAAAATCAGTGGCATTTCTATATACTAATAGTGAACAATCCAAAAAGTAAATTATGAGAACAATTCCACTTACAATAGCATCAAAAAGAATAAAATATTAGGAATGAATTTAACCAAGGACTTGTACCTTGGTTAAGACTTGTACCTTGAAAAGTTTAAAATGTTGCTAAAAGAAAGTAAGGAAGACACAAATAAATGGCAAGACATCCCATGCTCACAGACTGGAAGACTTAATATTTTTAGAATGTCAATACTACCCAAAGTGACCTAACAGGGATTGAATGCAATCCTTCTTAAAATCCCAGTGGCATTTCTTTTTTTAGAAATAAAAAAAATTCATCCTAAAATTCATATGGAATCTCAAAGGGACCCTGAATAGCCAAAACAATCTTGAAAAAGAAGAACAAAGTTGGAGGTTTCATACTTCATGGTTTCAAAAGTTATGAAAAAGCTAAAATAGTCAAAACAGTGTGGTACTAGTATTTACGCCAGGCATATAGAACAGTGAAATAGAATACAAAGCCCAGAAATAAACCTTTGCACATATGGTCCATTGATTTTTGACAAGGGTGTCAAGACCATGCAGGGGGGAAAGGAGTCTTCAACAAACAATGCTGGGAAAACTGGATATCCACATGTAAAAGAATGAAATGGGACCCCTACCTTACATCATAAACCAAAATTAGGTCCAAACCGATTGAATATGTAAACGTAAGTGCTATAAAACTCCTGAAAGAAAACATAGAGGAAAAGCTTCATGACATTTGACTTGGCAATTATTTCTTAGATATGACACCAAAAGCACAGGCAACAAAAGTAAAAATAGATAAACTGGACTACATCAAAATGAAAACTTCCATGCATCAAAGGACACAATCAATGCAGTGAAAAGCTAATCTATGGAATGGAAGAAAATATTTACAAATCATGTATCTGAAAAAGAGTTATTATCAATAATTATCAATTATTATCAATAATAAGAACTCCTACAGCTCAACAACAACAAAAACAAATAATCTAATTAAAATGTGCAAAAGACTTGAATATTTCTCCAAAGAAGATAGACAAGTGGCTGAAAAGCATAGGGCAAGATGCTCAACATCACAATCATCAGGGAAATGCAAATCAAAACCACAATGAGATACCTCACACCCATTATTAGGATGGCTACTATTAAGAAGAAAAAAAAAAAAACCCAAAACCAGAAAGTAAGTGTTGGCGAGGAAGTAGAGAAATTAGAACCCTTGTGTGTGCTTGTTGGGAATGGAAAACGGTACAGACATTATGGAAAATAATATGGTGGTTCCTCAAAAAATTAAAAATATAATAGAATTACCATATGATCCAGCAATTCCACTTCTGGGTATAATTCAAAAGAACATCAAGCAGGGCCTCAAAGAGCTATCTGTACACCCACGTTCATAGCAGCATTATTTACAATAGCCCCAAAGTGGAAGCAACCCAAGTGTTCATCAACAGATGAATGGATAAACAAAATGTACTATTAATACATGCATACAATGGAATAGTCTTCAGCTTTAAAAAGGAAGGGAAATCTAACACATGCTACAACATGGATGAGCCCTGAGAACATTATGCTAAGTGAAATAAGGCAGTCATAAAATACAGTGCATGATTCCGCTTATGTGAGGTACCCAGAGTAGTGGAAAGCAGAGAAACAGAAAGCGGAGTGGTGGTTGCCATGGGCTGGGGCAGGAGGAGTGTGCAGTTAATGTCTAATGGGTATGGAGTTTCAGTTTTGCGAGATGAGAAAGTTCCGCAAATTGGTTGCACAACAGTGTGAATATACGTAACATTACTGAATTACATACTTTTAAATGGCTAAGATGGTACATTTTACGTTATGTGTATTTTACCAGAATTTTTTTGAAAAGGTGAAGTGACTCACCCAAAGGCAAGATGCCAGCACCGGGCAATGTCAGGACTTGAACCCAAGCTCATTCCAAAATCTGGATCCTATGCTTTTCCGAGTAGAGTGATTTCATAATGAGAGAGGAGGGGATGGAACTGAATATAGAAGACAAATGCATTTTTTAAAAGCCTCTGGTGTTTAAATATGTTATTAAAGTATACGGTGAGCCTATGAAACACTGAGACTTTAAAACCTCCACTAACAACAAACGTCCTCTCTAAGGAGCACTGTGCTTTGAGGAAGCCTCCCTGAGAGGCTGGTTGGGTTGCAAGGCCGCTGCCAGGCTTAAAACACATCTGGAACCTTCCTTCGGAGCCGAGCCAGTTTTCAACCTCGCATCCTCTGGAACTGGGAAGTTGACTCTCTGACGGTAACCTTCCCTGCCCCCTTCCCTAGCCTGGGTCCCTGCTCAGTCTTGCCAGCTCCTTCCAGCCCATCTCCGCCCCACTTCCCAGCGCCTCACTCTGCGGATCTTGAGCCTGGTCCAGTCCGGAAAGGCTGCCCCCACCCCATGGGCTCCCAGCCACCAACCAGGTCCTGGGCTTCTCCTTCCGTGTCGCTGGTGACCTCCTCCATCCTCTCCTCCCATGCCCGCCAATGTCTTCCTGATCCTCCCTCTTCCTCCCTGTCCCCTCTGGGTGGCCCCCAACACCACCGGCTTCTTGCCTGCTGGTGTCTGGTTGGGTTTGGCCCAGAGAGATCAGAGACTGGAGCAGGGAGGAGGGAGACTGCTGGGACATTTATTCCCCCAGCTCTCCCCCGTGGGGTCACCATGGGCTGGCTGTGACTCCCCCAGAAGCCACAGCCCCTGCCAGCTCTCTCCGCCAGCCCGCCAGCTCTCCAGGTTCCGGGAACGGTGCCCTCCCCTCTCCCTCAGGCCCGGGAGCTCCTCACTTGCGCTGCCTCTGGGCGCTGCTCGCTCGCTTGTGGTTTCTCTAAATCCTGTGTCCCCTGCAAGAGTCCCCTCATTAAACGCACCTTGGTCACTCCACACCCTTTGAGTGTGGCCTCTGCTCCCTGCCATCACCTGGACTCCCAGCATGGAAGCTCCCAGTATGACCTTCACGTCCCTTTCCCTCAGCCACCAGGGCTCCGTGTCATCTTGCCTTCATCCCTCCCACCCTGGCGCTCCCTGCGCGTCAGCATCTCTTCTGCGTCTTCCGTCCCACCAGGACCAAGGCTAGCGTCCACCCTCCCTAAGGACCTGCTCTCCGCCCCCTCCTGGAGATGCCTGCCCTCCCCCATTCCTTTCCTCTAATGCCAGACTGCTCCGGGAGCATTCCTGTCCCGAGTCCCCAACCTGCTGCCCTCCGGGGTCTTCCTCCACCTGCCCTTGCAACAGTCGCCGGTGGCCGGCTCTCAGCCTCCCTGGCCTGGTCTCTTGGTGGCATGTGGACTTGTCATCAGAGGCAGGCATGTAGCCTGGTGGTTAAGGTGGCAGGAGGGCAGGAGGGCATCGTAGTAGTTAGACAACTTTCAAGGTGGGCACCTGAGTCCAGCTCTCCTACTTCCTAGCAGTCTGACCTTGGGCAAGTGACCTGTTGGAACCTCAGTTTCCTCATCTGTAAATGGGGATAACAACAGAACAGCCCTTAGGAGTTTATGGTGAGGACTTAATGAGACCATACCTATAAAAGCACTTGGAAGAGTACTTTAGCACATATAACAGATGTCAAAATGCTCACTATTATGAGCTAAAGGATAGCTCTGGAGTTAGAAAGCCTTAAGTTCAAGTCCCACCTCTGCCACTTTCCCACTGTGCAGCCTGGGGCAAGTTTCTTTGCCTCTCTGAGGCTGCTTCCTATGCTGCAAAAATGAGTTTGATAAGCTGTACCTTACAGGACTGACGAAAGACACTGTTTGGAAAAATTTTCAATATGATTGGATAACATTTATGAAATTAACAGGTGTGTGTGTGTATGCACGGGTATGTATTTTTATTTTAGAGATGGGGGTTTTGCTATGTTGCTCAGGCTGGAATGCAGTGGCTATTCATAGGCACCATCATAGCGCACTGCAGCCTTAAACTCCTGGACTCACACGATCCTCCTGCCTCAGCCTCCTGAGGAGCTGGGGCTACAGGCGCATGTTTGCATTTAATCATATTTCTTTTTACTTTTTGGTCCTTGGCCATCCCGCCCCCCACCCCCACCCGTCGCTGCCTTAGGAAGGGGATGTAATGCAGAAGCAGTAAAGACTGGGTTTCCAAAAGAATCAGGATGCGGGGAAACGGCCAGGGCTCTGGTGAGACAGTGAGGCTGGGAGCGCAGGGGAAGAGGAAGCTCGTCTGCGTCCCTCCTGCCATCGAGAGCTCACCCAGCCTCCCCGGGAGTCCCGAGGAGCAGGCCAGCCCTTCACGGGTGTCTCTGAGCGCTCCCAGCTTCAGTGTGACCCTGCAGGGAGGGGAGATCTGAGAGTCCCAAGTGACACTGGGGGCTGGGGAGGACACTGAGCTGAGACAGTGAGCGCCACGTGGGCCCCCTGTCAGGCACTCGTGGCAGAGTAGCGAGTATCATCCTCGACACCCACTCTGGAAGTCCTCTTTTCCTGAAGCTCCTTGTCCCTACACGGTCCCAGACTGCCTGAGCATGAACCCCAGCCCTCCACATCCTCCCTGTGTGACCTCGGGCGGCTGCTTAGTCTGTCTGTGCTGCAACTTCCTCATCTGTAAAAGGGGAAAATGACAGGCCCTGCCTCTAGGGTTGTCATGACGATTAAATGAGTTAAGACACAGGAAAGTGCAAAGAACAGTGCCTGGCCCAAAGTCGGCGTGCGAGAGATGTTAGTGATGGCGCTGCCCTGCCAGTCCATCCGCCGTCTTTCCCCGCCGCCTAAAGCTCTCGAGGCTGTCCCACAACACCACCTCCCCGCCACGGCAGGGTCCGGGCAAGAGGTGACAGTAACTGCGGCGGGCAGGATGGACCCTCAAATAGGTCCACGTCCTGATCCTAGAACCTGCGAATATGCTACATTATATGGCAAAAGGGATCGTGCAGATATAATAAAGATTACTAATCGGTGACATTAACATAGGGGGATTGTCCTGGATTATCCAGGCGGGGCTAATCCAATCGCATGAACCCTTAAAAGCAAAGGACTGAAGCTGAGAAGGGCCAGCAAAAGTGGGGGCCTGAGCCCCGTAACTGCACAGAACTGAAGTCTGCCAGCCGGCCTAGAGGCAGATGGTCTCCCGAAACCTCGAGAGAAGAGCCCGGCTGGCCAACACCTTGATTTTGGCCTTGAGTGACCAGGGGCAGGGAATTGGCTGAGTCTACCCAGACTTCTGAGCCACGAACCTGTGGATGATAAATTTATGCTGTTTTAAATAGAAAACGAATACAATAACCAGAATCCATTATGATATACACCACGGGCCAGGCACTGCCCTGAGCGCTTCACAATGATTCAGTCTCGCGACATAGTTACTGCGTGGTCCCCCTGGTGCACACGCAGAAGCTGCTGCCGAGCATGGCGGGGTAACTCGCCTGAGACCCCACAGCTCGGCGGGCGGAGCCGGGGCCGGAGCAGGGGTCCTGTGCCCAGTTCACGCCCTTGACCACCCTGTTCTAGAGCCGCTCTGCTGTTCTTCGCCCACCTAGTCTGCCTGCTCCCTCAAAACGACAATCGATTCCTCCCCAGCCGAAAAGCTGTTTGAGGAGGAGGTTCCATCTGCCCAACAACTTAAACGTCAAACACCTGGCCTGGCTTGCGGGGCCGCTTCACACGCTGGCGCCAGTGCCGTCAGCTCTTGTCATGCCGTGCCAGATGGTTCACACGCACCCCTGGGCCTTTGCACATGCTGTTTCTTATGCCTGGAGTGTCCCTTCCCGCCTGCTCTGCCTGGCAAGTCCCAGGCTTCTGTTTAGAGAGGCGGCTCAAGCCTGAGTTGCTGTGTCCCCGACAGCCCAGACAGGATCCTCGAGGGTCCCCCACTGCAGCCCCCGTGCGCCCCTTCCCAGGAGAACACCGGGCGCAGCCAGGGTCAACATTTCCTCTTTACCCAAATTCCACACCAGAGGGCGCCACCTCGGCGTGTGGTGTCAGTGAGAATCACAAAAAAATCCAGTTCGTTGTCCTGCAGACGAACCTCATTTAGGATTCCAAACTCTGGAATTTCCCTCGCTTAGTCACTGCCTTATTATCTCAATTAACTCACAAGAAACTCCAGACATTGAGATTTTTAGATGTTCCCCAAAGCCAAATTTATACTCAAATCACGAAGCATCTTTTCCCTAGAAGCTCTGAGCCAGCCCCACGTCTGAAGCTCAGCCTCACCATCCCCGACTAGCTGTGTGATTTGGGGGAAGCTACTTAAATTTTCTGAGCCACAATTGCACATCTTTACATGAGGATAACGATGACAATAGCAGTTCCCACCCCATAGGGCTGGTCTGAGGATGCAGTCCCATAACACACGTGCAGCATGTGAGCAGAACACAGATAAGATCATGCGAGATACCTGGTAATTAGTCTACACAGGGCAGCCCTCGCTGCCTGTATTATCTGTGTTCGTCCAAATATTACAATCTTCCACCCCACACCTATTAGGATAACTACTATAAGAAAGAAAAGAAAAAGAACCCAAAATAACAAGTGTTGGTGAGGATGTGGAGAAATTGGAACTGTTGTGCACCGTTGCTGGGCAGATAAAACGGTACAGCCACTGTGGAAAACAATATGGCGTTTCCTCAAAAGATTAAAAAAAGAATGACCATATCATCTGGCAATTGCATTTCTGGGTACGTACCCTAAAGAATTGAAAGCAGGGTCTTGAAGAGGTATTTATACACCCATGTTCACAGCGGCATTATTTGCAACCGCCAAAAGGTAGAAGCAACCCAGTGTCCATCGACGGATGAATGGATACACAAAAGGTGGTCTATACACTTAATGGAACGCTACTTGGCCTTAAAAAGGAAGGGGACAGAAAAGGAAGGAAATGCTGACCCATGCCCCCATGAAGATGAACCTTCAGGACACTATGCTCCGTGAAATAAGCCAGTCACAAAGAGACAAATACTGCATGATTCAACTTATCTGTACCTACAACAGCCAGATTCAAAGAGACACAAAGTTCAGAGAAAAGGACTAGATCATAATCTCTTTATTTTTATTGTGGTAAAATACACATTAACGTAAAGTCTGCCACCCCCATTTTTAAGTGTGCAGTTCAGCAGCATTAAGCGCACATGGTTGTGCAACCATGACCACGATCCGTCCACAGAACTCTTCATTTTGCGAAACTGAAACTGTATGCATTAAAGAATAACCCCTGTTCCCCTCGCCCCCGTGCCTGGCAGCCACCATTTTTCTGGCAGAAAAGGTACTTTCTGTGTCTTTGAAGGAGGGCGCCCCCTGCTGGAGGCCAGCCGCGACTACCCACCCAGGGCACACCCCCAGGGCTGGGTGTGCGGGCTCAACAGAGGCAGATGGGAGGGCAGACCACAGGACTCCCCAGCCAGCGCCTGCTTCCTTCCGTGGATTTTGTTGCAGCCCCGAGGAGGCTGGTAAACATCTTTATCCAGGCCCACCTGTCACCTCTCCCAGAACTGAGGGATTCACTCCTAAGAGAAATGCAAATTCAAATGACATGGATACCATATTTCACCTCTTAGATGAGCAAAGATGGAACAGGAGGGTATGGCGCTCTGCTGGGGAGGGGCGCGCCCACTGCCGGAGGACACCGACCCTGCGAGCCCTCGCTGAAGGGCAACAACTTAAACGTCAGAGCCACCATCAGAGCAGACCCAGCCGCCCTTTGACACGGCAGGTGGTCTCGCGCATCCGGGAAACATGGAAGTAAAAGGCAATCCGTGCAGCATTGTTTAATGATAATAAAAAGATAATGATGTAGGCTCCGATGGTTCTTTTATTACAGGCAGCCCAGAAGTGGCGGGTGCCAGGCAGAGGGACGCAGGGCTGGATGGGTTCTGGTGTGTCTGCTCAATCAGTCTTGCATCCAACCGACCTCTGATCCCACTTGAGAAGGGGCTGGTGCGTGCCACAGAGAACGTCCCCTGGTGGGAAAGGAACCAGGCAGCAGCATTCTGGCCATGAAGGGTGGAGGTGCAGCAGCACCAGCACGTCTCCCCTCGCCCCTGCAGTTGCTGGCCTTTGCTGTTCTCCTTCATCTCCGCCCTCCCAGCCGGCACTGGGCTCAGGTGCACAGGGAGTCCTGAACCCTGCCCAGTGTGGGGCGGGCGAGGTGCTGGGGAGGGGTCAGCTCTCTCCTCCTTAACCTTTGCTTCTTTTCCTCAGACAAAGTTTATCGATATAGTAGACAAAAAGGAAAAAAAAACCAAACAAACAGGAGGGGCTCCCTCAACATCAGAAGGGAAGGTGCCCTGGAGACGGAGCAGAGGGGGGGCACACCAGGGCAGGGCTCTCAAAGAGTGGCACCGAAGCATCTCCGGGGGACTCCCCGCCTGAACCTGGGGAGCAGAGAAATGGGCCGATCCCCAGTCCCACCCGTGTCAGAACATCTAGGGGTTCCTGTTTAACAAGCACACCAACGCACGTGAAAAATCTAACCACCATCGGCTTGCGACATGTCTTCATTTTGGATGAATTGAGCCCCCTTCTCATCAGCATTTAAATAACGGCCACATCCAACTATAAAAATGACAGTTCACCAGCCATGTCACACCGTACGGATCCGAATCCACAAGATCTAGCTCTGAAATGAGTGCAGCTAGTGGCTGGGCGAGGGGAGAGTCTAAAGGGCATTCCTGATTTCCAGTCTGCAGGAGGCCAGAGAGGCCATTTCAAAATGCAGGCTCCCACGTGCTGGAAATCCTGCAGTGCCTTCTTCCCGTCACTCCTCAGATGAAGACCAAAGTCCTCATGCTGGCAGGAAGCAGTCCTGCCTGCCTCTCAGCTCTCCTCCCTCTTCCCACTCTGCCTTCTGCACACACTGGTTTTCTTTCAGTCTATGAGGCTCACTATAAGCTCCTCTACCCCAGGGCCTTTGCACATGCCGTTCTTTTAGCACCGCGATGTTGGCATGTAACTATTCCCGCTTCTGGGGGATCCTTCGACCCATGTCTCTCTCTCCTCGCAGCTTCCTGATTGCAGGGGCCATGTGTGATTCCAGCCATCCTGTATACCCACACTTGCCTTATGCTGGAGCTCTGGGTAAATATTTGCAGAATGAATGAGTGATAACAACAGCGAAAACAGGTTTCTAACCATTGGGGGAAACTAGGTGAAGGGTATAACTTCAAAATAAAGGCTTCCTATTGCCATCAAGGAACCAAACTCCTTACAGGATGCAGAAAAAAAGTCCGGAGGGCAAAACCCTGCAAATATCAATATTGACTATGCCTGAGTCATATGATTACAAAGTGACTTTTATTTTCTTCCTTATACTTTGCTTTCTCCCAGTTTTCAAAAAACAATAAACACGTAACTACCTTCCACAAATGATTTCAAAATATAACATCAACGATCAAAATAACATGTCAGCCTTGCAAATGAGTATAAGTCTTTAGCAGCAAGGCTACCTGTTCTTTAGGATTTATCCAGGTAAACAAACAATCCTTTTTAATTTGCTAAGTGTGAGAGCTGGGTAATTTCAAGGCTGATTTTTTTTTTTATTCCCAAGCTTTATTTAGTGGAATGACTTTTAGTGTAACAAATAACACAAATGATACATTGATTGTTGAATTATTACTCAGTGTGGCCTGCAGCTGATCGAGCATGATTCTTAGGGCAATCAGAGAGCCCCAGCGAAGGCGGCAGAGGGGCACTTTCCACCTCCTCGTATCTTACAAAACTGAAAAATACTGACATGCCTGTAGGTTTCATTTCTACACAACAGACCTGTGTCCTCATATCCCTTCTTAAAGCAAATCTCCTCTCCCAAATCGATTTAAGCTCTGGGAGGAGGGTTTGTCGAAGAGAAGATATAAAAACCCATTAAAAGTCTATTCACGAAGCATTTGGCAATTCATGCTTCATCCGTTCTCTAGGGAGCCGGCGTAAGCTCGCGCTGGAAACGCAGCTGATTCCTTCATAAATCAATGTGACTGTTGCTGATGGTGGTGACTTACTTTTTAAACTAAGGCCAAGGAGCAGGAAGCAGTCAATTATTTTTATACAATAAATGTGACTCAATTTATGTCTATATAATAATTTCCCTCTTCAGTTCCTTTTTCCAAGCAGTTTGTTAATATCAGTGGGTACCCATCTCAACCCTGCGTACCCCTGAGAATTCTCAGTCGCCACTGTATGAGACCATAATAATGACCACGGTGTTGTCTACTTAGCACCCTGTGCCGGGCACTTTCCATGCATTTTTCTCATTTAATCCCCACAACGACCATGTGAGGTAAGGGGTTTGCAGACAGGGAAAATGAGCTCAGAGTGGTTAAGTAATTTTCTTGAAACCACACAGCCAGAAAATGGCCTAAAGAGATTCAAATCCAGTCTGTCTCTCTCCAAAGCCTGTGCTTTTAACAATTACTATGGTTTTCTAATATCATAATCAGGTCAAACAGAGATCCTTGTCTCTGCCTTCGCTATACAGGAAATAAAACAACCTAAAATCTGTCTCTTATTATGATACAGAAGAAATTGCAATTCTTTTTCTGTTCTTTTCCCACTTTGTGCACTGAACGGTTTTTTGTGTGTCTTTGTAGGGAGATCACATCATGGATGAGTGTGTCAAGTGGAGGTATGTTGAGTTATTCTTAAATCTGCAGAGTTTAGGACAAACGCCCTCAGAAAACTAGAAATGGAGGGGGAACTTTCTCAGGTTGATAAAGAACATCTACAAAAACCCCATAGTTAACATCATATTTAACGGTGAAAGACTGAATGCTTCCTCCCGAAATCAGAAACAAAGCAAATATGAAGATTTACACTGCGCCCGCCACGCTTATTCAACAGAGAACTGGAAGTCCTAGCCAAGACAATATTGCAAGAAAAGGAAATTAAAGGCGTACAGATCAAAAAGGGAAAAACAAAACTGTTCTTATTTACAGATGACATGGTTATTTACATATAACATCATAAGAAAGCTACAAAAAACCTTCTAGAAAATTCAGTTATAGTTGCAAGATAGCACATAAGCATACCACAAAAGCAATTGTATTTCTGTTGAGTATCCATCACTTTGATAAGCAAATAAAAATTAAAATTAAAAGATCAATTGCATTTATGTATACTGGCAATGAAGAGGTAGACACTGAACTTAAAAGTATAATACTATTTACCACAACTAACAAAAAAAGAAATACTTGAGTGTAAATCTAACAAAACATGTGTAGGACTTGTATGCTTAAAGCTACAAAACACTCATGAAGGAAATCAAAGACGACCTAAATCAGTGGAGAAACATGCCATGTTCACAGATTGGAACACAGATTAGTAAAATATCAATTCTTCCCATATTGATATAGGGGTTTAAATACACTTTTGATCAAAATCCCAGTGAGACATTTTATAGATATCAACAGATTTATTCTAAAACTTACATAGAAAGGCAAAGGAACTAGAATAAGTAAGACAATTTTGAAAAAGAAGAATAAAATGGGAGGAATTGCTGTATCTGATTTAAGACATACATACCTATAGCAGTCAAGATTGCATCATATTGGTGGAGGGAGAGACGCATAGATCACTGGAATATAACAGAGAACTCAAAAATAGCCCCTAAACAAGTATAGCCAAACGATTTTTGACAAAATGCAAAAGCAATTCGATGGAGAAAGGACAGTCTTTTCCAGAAATGGTGCTGGAGCAACTGGCTATCCATAGTCAAAAAAAATGAACCTTGACCTAAACCTCACATTATATACAAAAATTAACTCCAAATCGTTCACAGATTTAAACATAAAACATAAAACTATAAAATTTTTAGAAGAAAATCTTCAGGATCAAGGACTTGGTGAACTGCTCATAGACATGACACCAAACGAAATGGAACAAAAACCTCAGTCTCAAAAAATGACTCTGCCGGCCACAGTGGCTGGCTCACTCCTGTAATCCCAGCACTTTGGGAGGCCAAGGTAGGAGGATTGCTTTAGTACAGGAGTTTAAGACCAGCTTAAGCAACATAGTGAGACTCTGTCTCTACAAAAAATAGAAAAATTAGCCAGGCATGGTGGTGCACACCTGCAGTCCGAGCTATTTGGGAGGTTGGGCAAGAGGGTCGCTTAAGCCCAGGAGTTTGAGGTTGCTGTGAGCAATGATGACACCACTGCACTGTAGCTTGGGCAAAAGAGCAAGACCTTTTCTCAAAAAAAAAAAAATCGTCACACATTGTATAATTTCATTTATATAACATTCTTAAAATGACGCAATTACAGAGATAGAGAATAGGTTGGTGGTTGCCAAGGGTGAAGGATGTGGGCGGAAGAGGTAGAGTGGGCTATAAAGGGGTATCTCAGGGGAGATCTTTGATGATGGAATAGTTCTGTACATCAATTGCTCAGCATGAATCTGCATACATGATAAAATGACATAGAATTACACATACTGTCCCAATGTCAATTTCCTGGTTTTGATATTGTTATAGTCACATAATATGTAACCATTGGGGGAAACTGGGTGAAGGGTATAATTTCCAAATAAAGAGTTTAAAAAGTCTATTGTCTGAAAGAAACCTGCTTTGCATAGTTATAAAGAAATTCCACTGCATTTCTCTTTCCATTTCAATATTTTAACCCCCTTCAAAATGTAAAAAGGCTCAAAACCACTGTTTTTATTCTTCCTCTCTTTCTTTCAACTTCCTTGGCTGTCAATGAGCTGAGGCTTTGGACCCAACCACAGCTAATTCAGAGAATGAAATGAAATGAAAGAAGGCAGAGGCCAAGCCCAGGGTACAGCCTGATTTATTGCTTGGAGCTCCGCGGGCTCCAGGGGGCCCATAACCGTCCCAAGGGGCTTTGCAAGCAAGAGAGGCCTTGCCCAGAGTAGGTGCAGGTCCAAGCACCGGCCCCGTGCCCACCTCCCAAACCACCCCACCAGGCTGCTGGGGAGGGGGCGACAGATGAGACATCCCCAGATGTGTTCCGCAAAGGACAGAGGGCACATCACATTCTGCACTGTGCTCAGCTTCACTACTCACACCAGGGAAACACGGTACATTGAGCAACTGGTTATTGGTAGCACATGCAGGAAAGGTGTGGCCGTTGTGTTTTAGGAGAGATTGGAGCCCACACAACACTAAGGACTGCTGGAGGGTCAGGGCTGGAGACGGGTGGGGCCAGGTGAGAAGAGCTCTTACCTGTAAAACAAGGTCTGAATCTTCATGCCTCCCAATTGTAGTGCTTTTATTTAGGACAAAAAAGCCGTCTGCGCTCTTTAGATAGGCTTTCATTCTCTCTGTTTTCCCTGCATAAGGTTTTCAGAAAGAGTTTTGTTAGAAAAATACAGTCCTCTAATTATTCAACAACATCACACTTAGAATGAAGGAAATACACCAGAGAGTCATGTCTAAAGGGAGAAATCAGTGGAGGTAGGAGCGCATAGGTGACAACAATGATCACAATAGCAATTCTGCATGTTTTAAGACTATCTGTTCCAACAGTGATATCTAGCATAGAAGAGCTTGGTTCTAATAATCGAATAGAGGACATTTCTTAAATAACTCAGGGCACAAACAAAAGCTAAAATAGCTAACAGCAAATCTGAATCCCACTGATAATTGCTCTCCACTTCCCATTAAGCTTAGTTTGAGGTTAGTTATCTGACATATCAAGTGTTCAAGTTCAATATTCCTAACCCACCGCTTACTAGCTCTGTAACCTTGGATGGGTTACTTATTCTCTGTGCCTCAGTTTCCTCATCTATAAAATGGGTTTTGTGAGGATTAAATATACTGATGCACGTGAAGGATATAGAATGGTGCCTGACACACACTGAACACTCATTTATACTATTCTACTACTGTTGTCAACCTTGGCTTCTCAAACTCTAATCCAAGGAACCCTAAGCTTCTTTAGAGCTTCCTAAAGAGCCAGGCGTTGAAGAAGCAGGCACTAGATGACACTTTCTTTTTAAATCACTGCAGTTCTTCATATATTTAGTTAGAAAAAAAGGATGATTTCTAAATGCAAAGTACCAAGATTATAGCTTGGCCATGTGGTCAGGACCCTGCACATATTTTTCCCCAACCTTTTACTATGAAAATGTCAAACATACAGGAAAGTTTAAAGAAGTGGGTGGTGAACGCCTATATACCCACCACGTAGATTCTACAATTGCCATTTTGCTACATTTGCTTTCTCACATATCTATCCACCTATCCATTCACCCATCCATTTTATATTTTGATGCATTTCAAAATAAGTTCTGTACATGCTTTTCAGACCAACACTTCGGTGACTTCAGAAAATACTAAAGTGTTGACAATAATTCATCTTGATGCTTGAATTCTATATTCTAATTTGAGATGTCCAAGTACACAGTGTGACAGCCTCCCTCCCAATGCAATCTCAAAGAAAACAGTCCTCTTTTCAGCTGAAAAGCCACTGAAATGCACAGGTATTGGACTATGGATAAAAGCAAAAATCATCTAGTTGTGACAGTGTGACAGTATAGACTCTCAGGGCTGGTTCTGCTTCTCATCATTATCTCTGTCATCATTGATTGAGTCCCTAATAAGTGCCAGGCACTTATCCTTGAGTACATGATGACTCTTTTCATTGTCAGAACAACCTTGCTGTAAGGCAGGTCTCATTACTGTCCCTACTTTACAGATGAGGAAACTGAGACTCAGAGGGGTGAAGGTCACCAGCAGTAACGGCAGGGAAGGGACTCTGAGCCTTTGCATGTCACTAGCTAGTAGTGTACAATCCTCAGGCAGCTCAACTTTTCCCATCTCCACTGCTGCTGGGTGGGGTAGGGGTGAGTGGGGGAAGGGGTTGCACTGTTTGCATACACTTGGGACATGCAATGACAAAAAGTCCTTGAAACCAGGATTCTATCCTCCGAAAGGAAGAAAAGACCCTACCTGAGGGTATGAGAAATAAAATAAGCCAGATAGTTTGCTTGTAAATTCTGAAGTCTATGGGAAACCCCTCCACTCCCACAAATATTGACACTTTCATATCATGAGAAATAAATTTTATTGTTAAGTTCACTGTCATTAATAGAGGGGAAAAGACATTTCCTTTTCCGAAAGAACCATGCCCTGTTGCCATTAAATTGCCTGAGTTATTACTCTTCAATTGCAGCGGACCTTATCCAGCACCACATTCAAGGCTAATTAATCTAAAATGAACTTTCGAGAAATGTCTCTTCTGTGGGGAAACCACAGGAAATGCCACCAGAGTAAATTCCAAAACTTAATGATTTGCTGATTTGCTTTTTAGCTCTTCTCCCAGATGTTCCCACGACTGGTGCCTTCTCTCTGCTCAGGTGTCCCCTTGTGGTAAGCACCTGACCATCCTGTCTAAAGGCATCTTCCAAGTCACTTCACTGTCTAGCTGGCATTTGTCATGGCTGTGGTTCCTTCCTTGAACTTACCATTCTCTGCCATTTTCTTGTTCCTTTATTTAGTGATGTGTTTGCTGTTTGTTTCCCTTTCACTATGATATCTGTTCCAAGAGAGCTGGGGTTGTGTTATTTTTGCTAAGAGACAACGCTCCTTGGGTTTCTTATGTTTGCACCCATCTTCAGAGCAAAGACAGATTTTTTTTTCCAGGCAATCTTTCCAAGGACATTTGGAGGGCAAACATCCTGGGAGGATATCGAGTAGTGTCCCCCTCCAGGGCAGAGGACAGATGAGTTTATGATAAAGATAATGTCTCCTTCCAGAGTAAAGGTTGGGCAGGTTTGCTAACAGTCCCTTTAAAAGATTGGGGTTTCCTGAGCTTGGGGTTTCTTAGCTGGGACACAGACTCACTGTGGGCACAGCTTCCACCTGGGCTGTTCTGCATCACCTGAGGGGCTTGCAGCCTGCTGTGCTGTGAATAACAAAGTCCTTTGTCTCTGGCCTCAGAGTCTCTAGTTTTCTCCCAGAATCCCTTAAGCATGGGCAGGTTAACTTGTTACAAGCTTGCAAGTAGAGTGAAATCTCAGACCCTTCGCAGGTCCCGACAGTTTTGTTCATTACTCCATCTCTAGCTCCCAGCCTGACACCTAGAAGGTGCTCAGTAAATACTTGCTGAATGAATGAAAGTACAAAACGATGCCTTAAAGTTAGCCCTTGCAGCCTAGGAATCCTTGATGACTACTTTTCATTTTTCCCTTCAGTATTTACCCTAGGTGACATTTTGGAAAATTCAAAGTTCGTTTCTTTAGCTATTGCTCCACCTTAATCTTGCCCTGTGCAGTCACTTGCCTGCCTGAAAACACTGTCGAAAACGATGTGAATGTGTGTGCTAAACTCTGTAAATTAGTTCTTAACGCCATAGAGCACCCACCGTAGTAAAGAACAAAAGAGATTCCATTACCTGCACGCACCCCTACCACAGCCGGCTGAGAACTGAGCTACCAAAGCAAAATTTCTATTGAGGACTACAAGGTCTTAAGTGTCCCGGGAGCTATATAAGTTCCTCAGGGTTATATGTGAGAGGAGGGAGATTAGGTAAGGGGGTCTCTCCGACCACTGGGTGGGCAGCAGGGGCGCCCTCCTGACCCCAGCTGTACCCCACAGGGCATCCGAGAGATGAGGCAGGTGGGGCCCCAGGAGGGGCCTAGGGCTCGGGCGGGCCCCCTCCGGAGGCGGGGCGGGGGCTGCACTTAGGGAGGAAGGGTTGGCGTCGGGGCAGCTCCCCCGGGGTGTTCGTCCCTGGGGACCCGAGCTTGGACCGGAGAGGAGGGGGCCGAGGAAGCACCCTCCTCGCCCACAGCCCTGGTCCCGGCCGCGCCCGTGCCCGCGCCGCACTCACCTGGCGGGAGGAGGAAGCCCCCGCTCCGCCCTCGGCCGAGAGCCCCGCCCGCTCCGGAGGCGCCGGGCCAGGTCCCCGGCTAGGCCGCCCGGCCGCGCTCCCGCGCAGTCTCCAGCCCGCGGCCCGCTCCCCGCGCGCCCGCCCGGCCTGTGTACGCGCGTCGCCATGGCAACGCCGCGCCCGCCCGCGGTGAGGGGCGTGGCCTGCGCGGCGGCAGGGCGCAGGCGGCTCCCACGGGGGTCGTCGCCTGCCGGTGCCGCTGGGGCTCGTCCGCCCGGCGTCGCAGCTGGGGAAACCGAGGCTCGGCGGTCGCGGGAGCGGCCCATAGCGGGGACTGGACTCGGGAATCCTTCCCGTTGCCCCTGGCTCTGAGCCGGTGCGGTGAGGGAGGCGGGCCGGGCAGGGGTGAGGTGGACCGAGCTGGACTCGGGGAGGCTTGGAGGTCGGTTCCCCCTGCCCCACCCACATCTCCAGTCCTTTCTGCGAACAGACCGGGAAGTAGAGTAAGCGGAGGGGACCGCCACCGGCGCGGGGATGGGGGCTGGAAGCGGATGGAGTGGAGTGAACAATTTTGTAAGAATGAGGATTTCTTCCATGTGCTGGGGGAAGGACACTTCCAAACCCGCAGTCCTGCTGCCTCTGCCCTTCCCTGTTAAAACGGACATGTGTTCATTCTTTTGTCCAGCTTTACCTCTGCAGACATCCCAAGGCCCTGTAAGTGACAGTCTGTGGCCCCAGAATCAACCTGGATCTGTCACTGTCCTTAAGAAGCCCCCTGCCCAAATCAGTATATCAAAGGGCCATGTTTATTGCGGCACTGTTCACAAAAGCTAAGACACCGGAGTCGGCCTCGTGTCCATCAGCAGAGGAATGGATAAGGAAAATGTGGTACATACACGACAGAACACTATTCCGCCATAAAAAAGAATGAAATCCTGTCATTCCCAGCAACATGGTTGAGCCTGGAGGGCATCATGTTAAGCATAGTAAGTTGGACACAGAAAGATAAATACTGCGTGTTCTCACTCATACGTGGGAGCTAAAATAATTTGAGCTCATGGAAGGAGAGAGTAGACTTTCAGGTATTTAGAGGCTGGGAAGGGGAATGGGAAGGGAGGTCGGGGAGAAGTTGGTTAAAGGACACAAAATTACAGACAGATTGTAGGAATGAATTCTGTGTTCTGCAGCACAGTAGGGTGAATATGGTTAAATATAATTTATTGTATATTTTCAAAAAGCTAGAAGAGAGGAGTTTGATGGTTCACAACACAAAGAAATGGTAAATGTTT
This sequence comes from Cheirogaleus medius, assembly GCA_008086735.1. NCBI lineage: Eukaryota > Metazoa > Chordata > Mammalia > Primates > Cheirogaleidae > Cheirogaleus > Cheirogaleus medius. Next base: position 8,158,060 of record VBSM01000529.1, on the reverse strand, counting down.
GGGGTAATAGGTGTGCTAATTACTCTAATTTGATCATTGCACAATTGTATACATGTATCCCATAAATATGTATAATTATTACCTGTCAACCAAAAATAAGAGAAAGAAAACCCCGAAGCCTCCTGTGTTCTGTGCAGTGAGCACGGGACGGGGGGATGGAGTATGTTAGGAAGATGTGCAAATGCAACCTCCCCCCACCACTCTGCACCTTTTTCAGACCAACCTCTTCTGCCCAGGAACAGAACAGCCCCGCCGACTGTACCTAGAGAGGGCCTCATTTCACCAGCAGGAAATGGCTGACAAGGTGCCTCAAAACAAGACAACAACAAAATACCCCCAAACAACTCAAAATATCCTTCTAAGAAAGATGAACTATGGCAGACTGTACCCTAGTCAATAGGAAGATGATATAAGAGAGAGAGAAATCATGACAATCGATTTGGGGTGGAATATATGGTAAACATGCTCAAACATACCTAAATTTCTTTTAGAAATGCTGATTCCTGGGCACAGACTCCAGAGATTCTGATTTAGCAGGTGTGGACCATAGTCCAGGAATGTGCATTTGTAATGAGCTTGGCAAAACCCCTGATTCATGCAGTCGAACTGCTGAGACCTCTCCCAGAGCCTGTTCCTAGAAATCCCTTTCAGGCCCTTGCTCAGCCTGGAAGGTTCCACGTGGCTTAGCTCCCTACAACCAGAAAGACCCTATGTATAAAGTGCTGGGCATGATCACAGAGGTGGGGCTTGAATGAAGGCTTCACGGGAACAAGGAGGGTTGGGCTCAGCTTCCCAGGTGTGTTTCTGCCGCAGGGCCTTTGCACTTGATGTTTCCTCTCCCTGGAATAAACAACCACCAAACCTACCAACCAACAAAAAAGAGCAAATAAAAACAATCCATGCGAACAAAAGCTCATCAGAGCAAAATGAAACCCCAACGCTCTGTCTCTCTGCCCCCTCTAACCACTTGACATGATTTGGATATTTGACCCTCCACATCTCATGTTGAAATTTGAACCCCAGTGTTAAAGGTGGGTCTGTCTCGAGGTAATGAGTGAGTCTCGCTCTGTCAGTTCCTGTGAGAGCTGGTTGTTGAAAAGAATCTGGCACCTCCTCTCTCTCTTCCTCTCTCCCCATGTGATTTCTGCACACACCGGCTGCCCTGCACCTTCTTGAGTGGAGGAGCCTGAGCCCCCACCAGAAGCAGATGCTGATGCCATGATTCTTGCACAGCCTGCGGTGAGCCCAATAAACCTCTTTTCTTCATAGATTTCCCAGCCTCAGGTAGTCCTTTTTTTTTTTTTTGAGACAAGGTTTCTCTGTTGCCCAGGCTGGCGTGCAGTGGTGCAATCATAGCTCATTGTGACCTCCAACTCCTGGGCTCAAGCAGTCCTGCCGCCTCAGCCTCTTTAGTAGCTGGGACCACAGGCTCATGCCACGACTCCCGGCTACTTTTTAAATGTTTTTTTTAGAGACAGAATCTCTCTATGTTGCCCAGGCTGGTCTCAAACTCCTGGCCTCAGGCAATCCTCTGCTTTAGCCTCCTAAAATGCTGGGATTGCAGGGATGAGCCATGTTGCCTGGCCCCAGGTATTCCTTTATAGCAAGAAAAACGGACTAAGACATTCTTATCATCATCTAACATACTATTTCCTTTATTTATTTATGTTATTTATTGTGTCTCCCTCCCACATTCCTGCTAGGTATTATAAAAATACTGCCCCTGAAGAAAGAAACAGATGTTTCTAGATTATTTGGGCTTCTTGACAGTACCTATCATCAATCCGTTTTATTGAGCTCTGGGTGGCTACCAAGCCCGTATTGTGGGAAATAAGGCTCAGAGACATAGAGGAATGTGCCCCAGGTCACACAGCTAGAAGATGTGGCAGGATTTGAATATACATGAGTGTGACAGGGAAAGTATAGAATTTGCCCTGGAGGACTTTGGGTGACAGCTGTCACAACCACAAGATGGTACCTGCTCACTACCTGCTTTCTCTCACTTCTGAGCAGGCTGAACTCCTATCTGTCCCCAAGGCCCAGGCAGTGCCCAGGACATGGAGGGAAAGGAGCGTGAGCTAAGTGGGGGCAGCTCAGGCCTGTCACCCTCCCTCCTGCTGACTCTGGGCACTGGGCTTCCTTCCTACAGAACTTCTGCCCCCATAAAATCTCATCCTCCCCTGCCACCTTCCCTGGGCTGTCCTGGACTGGGGAGAGCCCACCCCTTCCTCCCTGCCGTTGCCCTTGCATTCCAACATGAAATGGATGCTGGCTTCCGGCCCAGCTGGGAGAGGCGGGGAGTCTCCCTGGCCTCCGACAAGTGAGAGCGAGGCAGCCCACGAGCAGGAAATAGCCAAGTCGTTGCGCAGGGTGATGGATGACAGAGAGCAGAGGGCCCACTAGAGACTCCCTGGCCCATTAAAAACCTGACCATATAAGCTTAGTGAGTACAGATTTTTATATACAGACACACACACACAGACTCATAAAAATAATTTCAAACCATGGGGAGAGTAACTGGTGACCGAGACCTTCTGCAGCAGTCCTCGCCCTTTACCACGGCAGAAAATGAGAAAACAAGCCAGCTGGTCTCACATGGACTCTATTGCTGGTTCGGGGCATTCCTTTTTCTTGCAAATCAGTCTTCAAAGGCAGTTTCCCAGGGATCCCTGTGCTTTGCCAGGGCATCTATCTGTAGATTCTGTTCGCAAACTGCCAAGTGTGCTGGTCCCGCCTCGGGTGGGCTGGGTTTGTTTTATTTTGTCTGAGACTCGATTGCCTCACCTATAAAGTGGGGATAATAGCCCTGACCGAAAGGACAAAATCGGTTAATATGTATGAAACAGCAGATCAGTCCCTGATACAACTGAATTGCTCCAGGCATGTTTACAATTATTATTGTGTGTTGTTTTTCTCTCTGATCCTCAGAGAGGATAGCTCTGACCTGGACCTGGGTCACAAACACTCTGGAGAAGTTTTCATTTGCATCAAGGCTTAGTCCCCCTGCAGAGCATATACCTGACCTCTGAACAGTCCCATGTCATCTGGCTGGCTGTCCAGGGACCTTTCTGGATGTGGATATCAGAGACAGGATGACCCCTCTCCACTGGGGACCAGGGAACTATTAATAACAGTCTCTGTGGGTGGCACCTGCTGGACAGCTTCATAAATTCTACTTCCAGGCATCTGGGCAAACCTCCACTAGTTTTTTGTGAGTGACGATGAACATGTATGAATGTGGTTAACAAAACCAGCTAATATTTATTAAGGCTAACTAGGTACCCACCGCCATGTCATGCACAGTTTTATTTAATTCTTAGCCCAACCCATTTCATAGAAGGAAGAACTGAGGCAGAGAAAAGTCAAGTAACTCACACAGTTATAAATCTTGTAAGTGGTGGTTCCCAGTTGAGTGCAAAGTGCTGTACTTTTTGGTAAACTTTTTATGGAAGGTAACATGTGTATTGAAAAGTGCATAGATCCCAAGTGTGCACTAGATGAATTTTTACTGAGTGTGTGCAGCTGCCTAACCAGAACCCAGGTCAAGAAGCAAAACGTCACCAGGACCCCCAGAAGTCTCCCCTTCTTGTCATTACCCACCCCCAGAGGCGCCCTCTATCCTGACTTCCAGTACCAGAGATTAGTTCTGTTTGTTTTTGAACTCCATGTAAATAGAATCATACTAATTCCATGTTCTAGCTGGTTTGTTTCGCTCGACATTATGCTTGTGAGATGCAACCGTGTCGTCTCAGATGGCTGTGGTTCGTTCTTTCTCACTGCAGGGCTGTGTTGGTTACCTATTCCTGCCTAACGAGTTTCCGCAAATGTAGCAGCTCAGGACAACCCACGTGTATCCTCTCCGTTTCTGTGGGTCAGGGATCTGGGTGTGGCTCAGCAAGGGGCTCTGCCTCAGGGCCTCACAGGCTGCACTCAAGGGCTCCGCCGGGGCTGGGGGCTCATCCGAGGCTCAGCTGCAGAAGGGTCCCCTTCCAAGCCCACATCATTACTGGCAAGATGCAGTTCCTGGAGGGGGTTAGAAGGAGGGCCCCAGCTCCTTGCTGGCGACCAGCTGAGGCCACCCTCTGTTTCCAGCCAGGTGGGCCCCTCGGGAGGGTGGCTTGCTTCATCAAAGCCTGTAAGAGTCAACAGACTCTCCATAGAGAGAGATGGACGTTACAATCTTCCATAACAGGATCACAGAAATTACCTCCCGTCACCTTTGCCGTGGTCTGTTGGTTAGAAGTAAATTACAGGTCCCACCTGTAACAGAAGAGGACTGCGCAGAGGTGCGGACACCAGGGATGATCGGGCCCATTGTCTATGTCTTTCGGTGCACATACGCACACAGTTCTGTTGGGTAGATACCCAGGAGTATGCATATGTCCAGCGTTGGAAGATTCTGCCAAACATGTTTCCAAAGTGCTGGTACCAATCGATACCTCCCAGCAGCGTGTAAACACTCCAGTCAGACCACATGTTTTTAAATACTATTATCCCCTCTCTCCTGACAGAGGGAGTTTTGACCTGAGGTTCCTTGGGACAGTAGGATCCCAAACACGGCCCCATGTCAGAGTCGCCAAATCCCTTGGCCGCACCTCCAGACTTCCTGATTGCTGGAGGGCTGGAGTAGAAACGGGAAACGATGCTCCGCGGGGTACAGGTCCTTTTCTCGTCCATCCAAGCATCGCTGGTGCTCAGAGCGGTACCTGACATGTAGTCAGCACTCAGTAAAAATGTATTTATTTTAGAGATGGGGGTCTTGCTATGTTACCCAGGCTGGCTTTGAACTCCTGGGCTCAAGCGATCTCCCCGCCTCAGCCTCCCCGGCCCCTGGGACTACAGGCGTGCGCCACCACGCCTGGCTAAATTTTTTTTTCATGAAATGAATGAGTTTAGGAACTGTTGTCCAAGGAGACCTAGAGATGGGCCTCAGGGAGGGTGGGAACCACTGAATTTGGGAAGAAAATGTGATGTGTCTGAGCCCATGTGTAGGTTTTTGGGAAGAGGGCCCAGAGCCACAACCAGATTTCCTCCCAGCAAGGTTGAGAACCTCTGTGGCTGGAGGTGGTCCGGCCGGGTGGTTTTATCATGTAAAGAAACGGCTGGTCGCGGGGCAGGAGGCACGGCAGCTGTGCACGAGGCCGAGACGCTTGACAGGGTTCAGGAAGTGAGAGGAGAGAGCGTTTGCCCGGGGCTGCTCATAAGCCGGCAGCCTTGCTCACCTTGACCTTGGACTCGTGGTGGCTCTTTCTGAACATCTAGCAACTGCCTGCCCTCCTGGGGCCTCCCCTGGGCCCTGTGTCTGTGTGCTGAACAGCAAATTCCAGAAGGCCTCGGTGGCCCTGAGTGTCAGCGGCGGCGAGCAGACGTGATCCCTACCTTTTGAGAAAGCTGCTCTCATTCAACAGCAAATCTCCCCGTTTGTCTTGTTGGCGATGACCTCATCCTTGGCCACCTCCCTTGTTTTCTGGAGGCTCTGCGGCATCTCACGGCCATCTGTGTTCTATTCCCTTTTCAACAGGGCTCCTGTGTGGAGCATTTCGTTCTCGTTTCAGGTCGTTCCCGCCCCACGCCTTTTATCTTCCCTTCCGAGCAGATCAGTCGCCCGCCTCTCTAGACATTTCTTCTTAGGTTCCCTCTGAATCATTTCGTTTGGTCTAAATATGTCCAGTTTTTCCTCCTTCCTCGCTGCGCTCAACATAGACTCTCCCTTTTCTCCAGAACAACTGTCCTTTTCTTTCCGATCCCTCACCCAAATCCTCATCTTTCACCACGTTTTCTGACCTCTCCTGAGAACTGATTGTTTTTTGAAACTCAAGTCTCAAAGATCATCCCTCCTAATCTGGGTCTGAATTTGGATCACTGTCAAAAAGCAAGGGAGGCGGGAACATCCTGGGTAATGAGGATCCTCAGCAGAAGGGTCGAGGGCTCCCCGGGGCTCAGAGGGGCCTGAGGTTGGAGACAAAGGGACATTCTTCTGGCTGGGGTGGGGCTTGGGGGGTCAGGAAAGGCTCTAAGAAAAAGGAAGCATTTGACTTGAGTCTTGAAGGAGGGGCAGGATCTCAAGAGGTAGAGAGGGGAGAGAAGAACCTGGTGGCAGGGGCAGTGGGCACAGGACCTAGACAATGGGTAGTAAGAAAGAGGCTGCGGTGGTACAGAGGGAGGGGCCAGGTGCTGAGACTGCAGACTGAAGGCCCATGGTCAGCCTTCATGTTTGTTTTGCTTTCACAGAGTGTTAAAAGACTTTTAATTAGTTGCTGGAGGGATAGAGCCTCTTTCTGTGGAGTGACGGAGAACCCAATTCAAACTGGCTTTGGCATGAAAGCAAATTCACTGGTTAACATAAATGAAAAGTCTACAGAGCCCAAGTGGTATCATCAGGCTTTGGTCTCTCTCCAGGTCTCAGCAAAGCTTTTGACCATGTGGATCCAACCTCAGGCAGGATCTCTGTATAATGGTCACAAAAAGGCTGCCACAGCTCCAGCCTTTATATCTTTTCAGCTTTGAATCTCAAGGGGAAGAGTGAGTGTCTTTTTCTGACGATTCCCCCAAAGTCCTCACTGCTTCTTATATTTTCTGAGTGGCTCACAGGCCCATTCTAAGGCAATTACTACAGCCCAGGGGACTGCTATGATTTGATTGGCCAAGCTTGAGTCACATGCCCATCCCTGCAGCCAGAGATGAAGTCAGTACTCTACCAGGAAGAGAATGAGTAACTGGGCTGAGGCTGAGAAAGGGGGTGGTCCCCAAAGGGGAATCAGAACACTATAATATCTTAGAAAATAGGTGAATCCATACTGGGTGTCAGAAGTTTCAGATGTCCACCACAGTGGCCGACATGCACACATCATTTTAGTTTACTTTACAATCTGGATTTGTGTCTTTCTTTTGGAAACTAGAAGTTGGAAATCTGGCAATGCTTGGGCTCTGTTCCTGCATATAATCTGCAACAATCTGCTAGGGCTGAGGAGAGGCTGCCCTCTTAGATACAGCCTGTGCTCTCCCTGCCTGCTGCACTCACTCACATCGCTTCTCTGGGTTATATAAGCACCTGAGATTTTACCTCCGGCGTATTTTGATTGTGTAAATAAATCTGTTTCTCCCACCGGAATGGAAGTGCCAAAAGTACAGGGGTCAAGCAGCTCTTCCTGAGGTCCCACAAACTTCTGAGGTCAAATGCCTGGCCATATTTGATAGTCTCATCCCTTGCTCATTTTAAAATCCTTCTTTTAAAAATATTCAATACATAGTTATTTCAGAATCTGTATGTGATAATTTTAACATCTGAAGTCCTTGGGGATGGAGGAAGTGTCTCAAATCTACTATTTGTTCTTTCTACTTACTCTTGCTCATACTGACTTGTTTCTCAGATGTTTAGTAACTTGATTGTGATTTCATTTTTGATTGAAACTAATCTGTGGGAATCCTGAGGGGTCTGATTGCTGGCTGCTTTCCCCTAGGAGGGATTTTTGTTTGTTTCAGCTGCATGTCAGAGATGCTACCAACCTGTGACCACTTACATTCCTTAGTTTCCCTGTTGAATGCATGGAGTGTAAACTTGAACCCTAGCCCCATGTGGTTATAGATCCTCAGGGTTGACAATCATCTTCGTTATTATTGTGACCATTATTAACTTCCCCCCGCCCACCCGGAACCCCTGGAGAGCCCATAGGCTCCCTTTCTGGCAGTCCAGAAAAATGTATTTAAAGCCCTCCTCTTGCTGGGATATACTGCACCTTTGAAGGTTCTGGCTTAATACAGCATCTTAGAGTGGACCAGCTCGCTTTGCAAAGGCTTGGACTAGCTCGCTTTGCAAAGGCTTAACCTCCCATTTCCTGCGCCAATTAACTCTCCAAATTGGTAGAGATATTTATCCTCAGGAATCCCTGGCTTCCTCATTTGCTTACACTTTGTTTATAGCTCATTCTGCCTGTGTTGTGTGTATGTTCTTTTGGGACTACTTGCTTTAAAAAATTGGATTTCTTTTTGGAATTTTTGAAATGTACACAAAAGTAAAGGATATAATTAACCCCAAGGCCCCAGCATCCAGCTTCAACATTTTTCCAATCTTGTTTCATCTCTTTTCTTCTTCCTTTTTGATTTTGTATTTCCTGGATTAATTTAAGGCAAATTATGTCATTTTAACCCATAAATATTTCCTAACTGAAGGGAGCTTTCCCCCCCTTTACATCGCCCCTTATAACATTATCACACTAACAATACTAAGGACAATTCCTGAGTATCACCCAACACCTGTCCGTGCTCACATTTCCTTGATTCTCTCGGAGATGTCCTTGTATTGTTGATTTGTTAGCACCAGGATCTAGATATGATCCACATGCTGCGTTTGGTTATTATGTCTTTTAAATCTCTTTTATTCTGTAACAGCGCCCTCTGCGCTTTTATCGTACCACTGATTTATGGTAGAAACTGGGTGCTTTGTCTGATAGAATATGTACATCCTGGATTTGGCCGATTGCTTCATCATGGTTTCAATTAACTTGTTCTTCTTTCCCTGTATTTCCTGCAAATGAAGAGTTAAGTCTGGAGCCTGATTAGATTCAGTCTTTTTGCTGTCAAGACGACTTCCCAGATAGGTTGTGTGATTCTCCCTGCCTCACTCCATGAGCAGACCACAGCCGGTCGGCCCATTTTGAATGATGTCAAGATTGATCAGTAGGACTGGTGCTAACACACCGATCCATCCATTATAAAGTCCCCATCAACTTTTTTTTTTTTTCGAGTAACTTTTAAATTTTATTTTTTGTAAAATACACATAACATAAAATTTACCATCTTGGCCATTTTTAGTGTACAGTTCAGTAGTGTTAAGTATATTCACATTGTTGTGCAACCAATCTTCAGAACTTTTTCATCTTGCAAAAGTGAAACTCTATACCCATTAAACGCTAACTCCCCGTTTCTCCTTCCTCCCAGGCCCTGACAAATACCATTCCACTTTCTGTTTCTATGAATTCGACTATTCTAGAGACCTCATATAAGTGGAATCATACAGCATGTGTCTTTTTGTAAGGGCTTATCTCACGCAGTAAGTACAATACCCTCAAGGTTCATCATGTTGGGGCATGTGTCATAACTTCCACCCATTTGAAGGCTGAATAATATTCCATTGCATGTATAGACCACATTTTGTTTATCCATTTGTCCATCAGTGGACACTTGGGCTCATCAACTTTTTATCTAATAGTTTTAGCATTCATGAGGCTCATACGCTAGATCCATTCTTCCCTTGGGAGTTGAAGAATTGTGACCTCTCTGTTATTCTTTTGCTAATTATTAGCTAGAATTCTCCTAGAAAGAATTTCCTTCATCAACTATTTGTTTAAATAAAATGCAGTGTGTTCAGGAAAGGCAGAGTAAATGATCGATTCTTTTCCTTTGTGTATCAATATTCAGAGTAAGAAGTCACTGCCAAAAGTGGCCAATGAGTTTTTTAAAATGTCACTAGGAATATTTGATTTAAAAATAGGTAGCTGTCACTCTAGCCCGGGCAATGGAGTGAGACTCTGTCTCAAAAAAAAAAAAAAAAAAAAAGTAGCTGTGTTTTAGCCCTTTTAAGCCACCATTTGGTTGGATGCTCAACCCACATGGTGCCATCTCAGGGGTCCATTTGGGTTGGCTCCTGTGTCCTTTGTTTTTCCAGATGGCAGCCACTCAATATTTCATCACAACTATCTATGTTTGTATAGCATTAGTGTGGTCTTTAGGCAAACATCTTTTAACTTCAGTTTTCCTAACCTGTACAAGGAAGTTGAACAAGATGAACTCTAGAACCATTCCTCCTCAAAATTTATAGCCTTTTCACATATAATTTACTCACTTCATTCTCCCAGTCTTGTAACCCAACGCGGTTACCAATATTTCATTTTCCAGACATGGGAATCGCCACCCAGATGACAATCTCTTCTCTTCTCCTCCGTACTGCGTTTCCCCCCCAGTAGACTTAAAGCTGTGGTTTTCAACTGTGGACATTTTGCCTTCCAGAGGACTTTTGATAATGTTCTGGAGACATTTTTGGCTGTCACACCTGGGAGGTGCTCCTGGCATCTAGTGGGTAGAGGCTGGGGTGCTGCTAAATACCCTATAATGAACAGAGCTGCCTCTCACCTCCCCACCCCTTCCCAATGTCAGGGTTATCCAGCCAAAAATGTGAATAGTGCCCAGGTTGAGAAACCCCGACTGGAAGCAGTCCGTAGAGATAAGATCATATTCCACTCACTTCAATCTTTATTGAAAGGATGTTGACAGCGTACATCTAAGAATTCAACTACATGTGAAGTAGGACCATGGGACAGTCTGTTTTCCACATGTGCCCAGAACTTAGCCCTTCAATGTTCCTCCCCTACCCTTTCCCCTTTGGTCTTGTTCCTGGCTCCATTTTGCCCTGTGACCTTTCTATTATTGGCCTAAAGGAAGATTAATAGACAACTTTTACCGCTTTTGGCCAATGGAAAAAATTTCGGCATTAAAACATTTTTTTGGATCTTGGAAAATAAACATCGAAATCAAGTTTTATCCCAAATAGCGGTTAGATTTTTTGTCCTGATTGCTCTTTGCCATTTGACTGAGTAAATGGATATTTTCAATAAACTTAGCATTACCTTTTAAAGTCATTAAAATTATTGCCCTCCTCTGCCCACAGCTTCTCCTGTAATACACATAGCCCTATATCCTTGTCTCTGCTGCATTTGCACTAATTTAAAAAAACTCAGTTTGTGTAAAATGAATTTACCATTGGCAACTTCTAGAATGGCATGTCCCTTCCAATTCAAAAAGTCAATTGTGGACTAGTACTTTCAATCTGAGTTTTAAAACAACCACTTTGTCAGAAGCCAAAAAAGGGCAGCTCTTTCTCTCTCTTTTTTTTTTTTAGTTTTTGTAAAGATGGGAGGTCTTACTATGTTGCTCAGGCTGGTCTCAAACTCTTGGCTTCAAGCGATTCTCCTGTCTCAGCCTCCCAAAGTGCTAGGATTACAGGCGTGAGTGCCCAGTCTCTCTCTCTGTCTCTCTCCAATGTTGAAAGATGCAGCAATTAGATCTAAGACAGGTGCATTTACTCACTTGCTTACATCAAGTATTCATACAATTTCTCTTTCAAACACATATACTCAAGACTTGTCACATTTTATCCAAACATTAAAAGAAAAAGCTTGCTATCACATTATTACATTATTTTTCTCTCGTTTATGCTTTGTTAAAATAGATGCTAATGACTTTTCTCGACTAGACACAATCGCTCAGGATACATTCTGAAATAAGACACCGTGAGGATAAATACTAAGAACATTTTCTTGGTTTTAAAGTTCCTGCACAACTCCTAAATTTTATACAGTACTAAGCCCAGCTTATCTCTGAGAAACATGCTGTATTATCCGACACTGTTTTTTCCTGAGATTTATAACCCAGGAAAAGTCACGCCATAATTTTTGCTTCCGAACTTGTATTCCCATTGTTTTATTATGTGCCCTTCATTGGTTCTAAGTATGCTTTTAAGTAATCTAAAATTTCTTAGAGTTTGTAAGTAACATTATCTTTTCCTCATCCTTCATATTACAGTTAATAAATCCCAGGTTTTAATGCACAGAGGCAGGGCTGGGAACAGATGGAGTAAGGGAGGAAGGGAAGAGAAATCTATGTCATGACGTGGAGAATTAGATTTGCAGTCCTGGAACAGGAAGGCTAGGAAAACAGTCTTTATAAAGTGATAATTGTTTAAAAAGAAAAATGATAAGTAACACACTCTGATCTCCAAGGATGATTGTTTCATGCTTTTTTTTTTTTTTGAAGGAGTTGACACTGGGTGGCCGGGCTCTATGACTGGGGTCCCCATTCCCCAAGAGAATGGAGCGCCCTTTGTCTAGGGAGGGTTTCTCAACCTTGGCACTCCTGACATTTGGGGCAGGATAGCTCTTTGCTGTGGGGACGGTCCTAGGCACTGGAGAAGGCTTAGCAGCATCCCCAGCCTCCTAGATGCCAGTACCCCCCCACCCCCAGGTGTTGCTTGGGGAGCAAGATCAATCCTGGTTGAGAATCACCGACCTAAGGTGAAAACATCCAGTTCTGGTGTTGGTGCAAATGTTTAACAGCTTCACTGGGATCTGAGAATGTTTCGTCATGTTCCTTGCATCTGGGGGTTGGTGGGTTGGTATCAACTTGTTTTCCATCTACTGGCTCCCTGGGATGTGCAGAGTTCCAGGGTCTGCTTGTCCCCTGGGGCACTGGTGTCGACGAGACACACGTGGCGGGCAGCTGGTTGGCCCCGAGGAAACTCCTGTTGCCCGGGCTGTATTTTCAAGGCCTCTGGTGTGCATGGGCACGTGTCCTCTCCAGTGGATTTTCTGGACGAATCAGCATCCACGTATTGTGTGCTCATACGTCGGTGTCTTTTCCTGCCACCCTTGGCCGGCTTGCAGCACACGTCAGAGGATCGCTGGTTTGCCGGCCGCCGCTCTCCATCGTGGGAGAATCGACGTGCTGTGACTCGCTGTCACTCACCCTCTCAGCTTCAGCAGTCCCAACACCATTTCCTAGGTCAGCTGCTTTGCTACAAAGAGACAGGGACACGGCTGTCTCCTGTTAGCTCGGTGTGAACGTGCTTCCGAACGAGCTGGAGGAGTCTCGCAAACCACCCCAGAGGGTGAACTGCCGTCCACACAGGTGGCAAGAACTCTGCCAAGCAGCGGCTCCTCTTCGAGGTGGAGGGCTGTCCTGAGGGGCGCAGGCTTCCCTCCCAGGCAGCAGCCCCCCTATCAGGAAGTGGACACAGGGACGTCTGCAGTGGGTCTGAGATCCGGGAGGCCCCGGGCACCTGTGTCTGCCTCGTGCTGGGTCCGTGGCCGTGGTTCTCCGCCAGGTTGTCAGGTGCTGGGGTGATCTTAGTGGCTTGCCTTAGCTGGTGATCTGCAGCGAACGGACAACTTTGTCCACTAGCTGTAGAGCGTTGGACAAGTGTCTTGTCTTCTCTGGGGCCTGTTTCTCTCCACTGTAGAATGATTGGGTTTGGCTCAATCACCATCCCCTGTAGTGTGTTCTATGAAAGCTGGCCATGGAAGATGCTTTGCAGTGGACGAAAGGTCCTGTGGCTTTCATTGGCTCAGGGAATTCGATGGCCCACAGCACCTGCTTCGAGATTCAGAGTATGCGTAAGCAGAGGAGAGACTTTCTGGAATTCTCTGTGCTCAGACATCCTTGTGGGTCACTCTCCGCTTTTCTCCAGTGTCATCTCCCCAGGGGCTTTTCTCGATCACGCACAAAGGTGATCCTCGCCTCCCTGTCCTTTACCCTGCTTTATTTTCTTCCTGTTTTCTGACATTATATCATATAATCCCTTATTTTTAATTATCTGTACCCGCTTCCACCAAGAATGTAACCTCCGTGTCAGCAGGGACTTGATCCATGGTTTGCAGCTTTATCCTGCGCACACGGCACATAGTAGGTACGCAATAAAAATGTGTTGAACGAATAGACTTTGTTTAACATGGGGATTCCCAAATGTATCTAATCAGGGCCCTTTTCATAGCTACCCACTAGCATCCAGGGGAACAAGCTTGAGGAATCAGCAGAGACGAGGACACTGAAGTCCTGACAGCTGTCGCCTCCTGAGATTCACTTTCTTAGCGTGAGCCGCTCAGTTCTGAGTGTACGGACAACGTGGCATTAGACTGAAAACCAAACAAAACCAACGGACCTGTCCACTATCCATGACGGAGCCCCCCCCTCACGTGGACTGAGGGACCAAGTCCAGGCCAGGGTCACCCCAACCCCCGGGCTGCCTCCGCCGGCCTTAATCACGCGGCCCTGCTGCTGCGTTCCCGAAGCCGGCTTTCCGTGAAGGTTCCTCCCAAACTTGTGGCGCCTGGTGAATTTTCTTAGAACACGCTTTCAGAAATGGGTGTGAGGCTCATGCCTGGAAAAGCGCCTGGATCTCAGGCCAGTTCTCCATCGGCCTGTGCTTTAGCCACGGCCGCCACGTGCCCCTCGCGGTCTCCGTGCCAGGGACCACGTGGGCGCTTTACCTGTGTTGTCCCAGGTACCTGCTGCAGGTACCTCCATCTTGCTGGCGAAGAGAGCAGGACTCAGGTGGAAAGCGCTTCTCTCACACTGCACACCCGCAGGCAGAATCGGGGCTGTCCTTGCGTCACTCCACACTGGAATACTCGGCACGGTTCGTCCTGGGAGCTAAATGGTCCTTGTCGGACCCTTTAAGGCAAGAAATGAGCCCATTAATCCTCAGCAGGGCTTTTCGTGTACTGCCCTTTAGAGCCTGTGGTTCGATCGATCCGTCCATTTCCAGCAACACAGCTGTGTCCCATTTTCAGCATCGCAGCTCACTTGCAGATTTATTTTGGCTTTACCATCTCATGCTTATCCATCCAGAACTGAGTCGTCCCAGGACATGTGGCATCAAGTAACAGAAACCCACTCCAACTTGCTTAAGCAAAGAGAGGATGTACTGCAAGCACACAGGGGCACTGCATAGACCCAAAGGGCACGGTGTGTGGCCAGGGTCCAGAGCCCAGAACCGCAAAGCAGCTAATCTCTGTCTTTCTGTGCAGGGCTGTTTCCTCTGTGACCTTGTGCTTCATTCATCTCCTCTGGCAGACTGGCCTTCTCTGTGCACATGGCTACCCTGCAGCTTTCAAATTCATTGCACCCAGTTCAGGTAGTCAGTCCAGAATGATCATCCAAGGGTGACTGTCACCCGAAGTCACAGGACCTGCTTTGGGAAACAGTGCCCAAGCAAGAACCCTCCCCATGGAGAGCAGGGGTTAGCTTCACTGCTGTATCACAGAGCCTAAACCAGTGCCTGGCATATAATGGGAGCTCAATAGCATTTGTGGAATGGATGGATCCAGCCGACTCAGCCACACACACCAGGCAATGCTCTATTCTGCAGTCACAGTCATGTTCAGTGTGGTCTTTTGCCTCGGTCACCTGCTGGTGGCTCCCCTTTGCCAGAGCTGTCAGCAGTCCCAGGAAAGCAGAAACCAGAATCGAGGACAGGTGGAGTGCGGAGTACCAACTAGGGGCCCAGCACTGTAAAGGCAGTCCCCATCCTCCAGGATTTCAGTTAAATTCAGGACCAAAGCCAACAAGGGGGATGTATTGGGAGGACACAGCATCTCTCACGGAACCAAAGGGCAGAATATAACCGAGCTTCCCATGGACCATGGACACAAAAGTCACCAGGAGGCAGCTGTCTCTGTTTGTTTTTCACGGCTGCCTCTTTGAGCAGCTAGCTTCATTCTCTCTTGGAAGAGCAGCTTCCCTTGCTTCACTCGCCTGTGGCCCATCCTGACAGCCCTGAAACGGTCACCTGGAATCCCTGAGACCACATCGCTCAACTGACCTCTTGATCCCAGGACCAGATTCCTGAGAGAGATGTCCCTAACTTAGCTCAGCTTCTGATTGGCTCTCCCTGGATCACGTGCACAGACCCCACGTCCAATCAGCCGTGACCTGAAAGCGTGGCGGTCACATGATACCAACATGGCTGCAGAGATTCCTCCTTTTCCGGGGGGTGGGAGTGCAGGGTGTGACTTTAATAAAACCTTAATTCATTCAGATTTCTGCTCACTGCTCTTTCCTAGAGCTGGGGCCATTTCTGGCCCAAGAACACATGGGTGGCTTCTTGCGTTTTCTTACACATCTCTGCCTCTTATATTTACCTTAAGAACAGAAACTAGATGGGGAGGAAAGAAAAGGCCTGGAGTCTTCTGGTTTTTACCTTTTTTAGCCTCTCCTCCCCTTTTCTCCTTTTCTTCTCTCTCTCTCTCTCTCTCTCCTTCCTTTGTTTTTTCTTATAGTCCAAATTGTAGTCCAAAGACAGAGACCCCTGAGAATGATGATGACAGGGCTGAATCAATAAGCAAACATGAGCATGCTTTGGGGAATGTTGAGTGAAGGTGGCCCCCTGCTTTAACAGGCGGTTCTAACTTAATATTGCAGAGAACTTCTTTGCCTCTCTAGATACTATTCAGGACTCCAGCCTGTGGTTAACGTTTCCAGCTAACATTCTCTCTGCCTTTGTTTTAGAAAGAGGTGAACTTATGCTCCATATTGTATTACTATATACCACATGTGCATTATATATCCTGAGTAATATGAATAATTTTCTACTTGATCATTTCCACACATACAAGTGTTACCAAACCCAAAAAGGGATCCAGCCTAAGTCCGGTCACTCACTGCACAAAGAGCCAATTATTGAGAACACGAGGATTGCCAGGAAGGACAGGAATTTTAACATGAAAGATGTCTGTTGGGAGAAATAGCCTCCAACCTGCACCTCCAGCCCCCCAACTGAGGAGGGCAAGGGTTTTTTTTTAGTGGGTTGTGGAAATGCAGGTCAGGGTGCATGGGGTTTGAAGTCATAGGGTGTTCAGGTGGTCTGGTTCAATAATCAGCTGTGGGTGACAGATGGTGAGTGCTGTGATGAGGCTAGTTAAGTCTGGTTGTTAGGCTTGACTGGTAAAGTCTGAGGGAACAAAAAAATACCGTAACTTAGGAAGGGGGTCATTTTGCAAGGCTCATCACACAAGTAGGGGTCCTAAACGCTACTTGCATGGCAGTCCTCCTGCAGGAACAGTAACAGAGCATTCAGGTCGAAGAGGGGACTGGTCTCTAGTGAGCTGGAGATTGAGCCCTGTATGGGTTTGCTAGGACGCCTGTAACCAGTTACCACAATCTTGGTGACCTGTAACAACAGAAATTTGTTTTCTCTCAGTTCTGGAGGCCAGAAGTCCAAAATCAGTAACAGTGGGGCGGAAATCAAGATGTCAGCAGGGCCATGAACCCTTCAGACTCCAGGGAGGACTCCACTCCTTGCCTCTTCCGGCTTCTGGGGGCTGCCAGCGTTCCCTGACATGTCGGCCTCTGATGTCTGCCTCCGCGGTCACGTTGCCTCCTGCTCTTCTGTGTACATGATCTCCTCCCCTCTCACTTACTGTGGTTGGCAGTAACCCAGGATCATCTCACCATCTCACACCTTAATTTAATCACATCTGCAAAAGCTTTACCATATAAGGTTATACTCACTGGTTCCAGAGATTAGGGTCTGATATCTTTGGGCGCCACCATTGAGCACGCCACAAGCCCCAAACCTCTTTCTCCCCCACAGAGGGTCTAGACTAGGAAGACACCCTGAAAGGTGTCTACCGGAAGCCAGATTGAGAGCTCTTCCAGAAAGTCATTTCTCAATGCGCCTGGGACCTTGCTATTCTGCCCATTTATTTTTCCTCCTGTCTACTGTCTAGATGGGAGGAAGCGTAGAGGGTAACAGAACAGCAGGCCCGGGCCAGAGACATGAGATGCGGAGAGACGTGGAGAGCCAACGGGTCAGCTCAGAAACACACTAGGCCTCTGGGTGTTCCATGCCACGAAGCCAATCCCAGCGCCTCCCTTTTTCGTAATGCATTTGCACGAGGCAAGTGAACGTTCGGAACTTTAGGCACCACTGCCAATCCTGAGACAAGGTGATTCCCCTTCCCAGCTGCCACCCTTTCCTTCTCCATGGGAGCTTGTTAGGAAGCATCGGAGCCTGAGAATTACTCTTCCACCCAGGCTTCAGGCCACACAGACTCCTGGCAGGCCCACTCCAGGCTCACCAACACCAGGAAGGCTTCCTCTCGACTTGGGTCCGTCTTCCCAGCCATCTACTCCACAGTCACGACTTTGACCCCAGAGGTCTCCATTCCCCTCCTTTGTCTGTCCTCGGCAGTCTGCGATGGCCTGGGCATCTCTCCCTGGCTGCGCTGCTTTCCTGGGCTGCACAGGGAGTCACTTTCCCCCTTTCGGAGGACGTGCTCCCCCACCCCGCATGCTCAGTCAGTTCTGGGGGCAGAAGACAGGCTGTGCCAAGCTCCCTCCAGGTCAGTTCTCAGGAGAGGGATGTGGGAAGGATGCCTAGAAGGCTGCTGGTTAAACAACCAGAACTTTCTATCAGGCACGTGGGTTGATGGGGACAGCCTCCAATCTCGGGAGAGCAAGTCCTCATTCCAAGTCTAGAAAAGCCCTTTATACTGAGCTGCACAGCAGAGTGTTTAAGAACTCAGGCCTTGGAGCCAGATGCTGTGGGCTCAAATCCCAGCTCTGCCACTTACTAGCAGTGTGACATGGGGTGCTTTCATTAACCTAAAGCCTCTGTGAACCAACCTACAGAATTGAGTCCAGGCTAAATGGGAGAACACGCATGAAAGGCTTCGCATAGCACTTGGCAGGTATTAAGTGTTCCGTATTAGCTATTATTCCATATTAGCTATTATTACTGATATTTTTCCCTAAGAAAGTCAGTATTGGAAAAGCTGATAAAGTAATTCAGCACCCAAATGTATTACATATAAAATATTTTATTATAAAAACTCCGTCGCTAGGCATTTCAGAAAGAACAGAACATTTCCTACATATATTTTTTTTTGGTGTTACACAGAAGAGACTAGTAAAGTGACCGCCGGAGACTGTCATCTTACACATCGCATGCTGAAGCTCATCAGGCCTTAGGCCCTCAAAGAACCACTGGCGACAGGGGCCTCGGAGAGCGCCGCCACCTGGGCCTCACCACTCGATTCACGAAACAGCTTTGGTCTTTTCTACAAAGCTCAGTCCTACGTCCTGCCCATGGTTCAGGACTCCGGCGAAGGAAGCAAACACAAACTTGTTTTCTTTTTGAAATGAAACAGTCCCAGTGGAAGCAAAACAAAACAACCACCATCTAAGCTGGTCGCTAGGTGTCCTTTCCTAGCTGAAAAGAGGAGTGTGTCGCCCAGGATTCAGAGCTGAGGAAAGAGGATGAGGAAGATGAGGAAGACGCCTGTGCCGCACCCTTGACGTGGTCCACAGGCTCACGGGTTCCAAGGCCGCATCTCTTTCGGCGGCACCCGCTACACGAGGCTCTGTGGAATATCAGAGTCACTCCTGACGCAGAGAATGCCGCCCCCCATCCAAACTGCTAAGTGCACAGCTGGCCCCTGGGCTCGGCCGTGTGGAGGGCTTTGCTACGGTCTGTTGGTGCGGAGGGAGAGAGAGACAGGAGGGAACACGGCTCGAGAGGGGCCGTTCAGTCAGGCGGCCGGGTGTCGGGGGCCTTCTGGACGTCATCGTACTGTGGCGGAGGTGTCAAAGGCTCAATGGAAGGAGGGGGGATGTTTTTGTCCGGGAGGTTGATCCTGAAGTCTTTGAGGTGAAGCTTTTCGGATTTAATCCTTCGAACTTTCAGGGGTTTCAGGCGTTTGGCCAACTTAGAGTTCTGCCTGTCGGGTGGATTCCCCGGGCTGGTCTCCAGGTCAGCCCTGGTGGGGGTCATCTCGTCCAGCCCCGTCAACGACTCGTAGGAGGGGAGAGAGATGCTCAACCTCGGGTTCTGGTCCACCACCCTCGCCTCTGAGTAGTTTGTGTTCATCACTTCCTCGTAGCTGGGGACGTAGTACCTTGAGGCGGCCTCCTCCTCCTCCTCCTCCTGGCTGCAAGACAGCAAACACAGACAAGGAGTGTTAGCACGACTCGAGTCATCTATAGCCACTAAGACGCGGACTCCAAATCCCGTGTTGGCACCAGGTCCACACACACTGCCTTGCAAACAACAAATGGGTCCTAGACGTAACAAAAGCTAACACTCCACTGTTTGCTACGAGCCGGGCACTCTTCTGAGTACTTTAACACTGTGGTCCCCAACCCCTGGGTCACAGCCTGGTCAGTACCAGTCCATGCGTGGCCTGTCAGGAACCGGGCCGCACAGCAGGAGGCAAGAGGTGGGTGAGCAAGCGAGGCTTCATCTGTATTTACAGCTGCTTCCCACCGCTCCATCGCTGCCTAAGCTCCGCCTCCTGTCAGATCAGCCGCTGCATTCGATTCTCATACGAGCGCAAACCCTACTGTAAACTGCGCATTCAAGGGATGTAGCTTGCAGCTCCTTATGAGAACCTAATGCATGATGATGTGAGGTGCAGCTGAGGCGGTGATGCTAGCGCTGGGGAGCGGCTGCAAACGTAATAACGTAATGTGCTTGAATCATCCCCAAACCATCCTCCCCCTCCTCCCCTGGGATCCGTGGAAAAACTGTCTTCCATGAAACTGGACCCTGTTGCCAGAAAGGTTAGGGACTGCTGCTTTAACACATATGAACCAATTTCATATTCCTAATAACACTATGAGCTAAGTACTATTATTACACCCATGTTATGGATGTGGAAACTGATACATCAAGGTTAAGTGACGTGGTCAGACCTTGAGGAAATGGGAGGGCAGGAAGTGAACAGCACACTCTGAACCACTACACTGTATTATCTGGGTGATAAACTTCGTTTGCCTTTAAGCCTTCCCCACTTAATAACATGCCATGTGGGCTATTTCAACACCCAGCTGGGTTCTTTGGCCAAAGACAACACAAAAATGTATGAAATAGCTACCAACTTCAAGCAAAATGGTTGTCCCCAGGTAGGGAAGGAGTATCTGAAATATAACATTTCCATGTATCTCAAATTATTCTGTAATTTTATCTTCCAAGTTCATCCTAAAACTCGAAAAGATCAGGTTCTCAGCCTTATTCTCATTTGACTATTCAAAGAGAAAACAAAAAAGGATGGTTTTACACACTTAAAGGGAGTCATTTTCCAGCATCCTACCCATAGGGTGGCTACGGCCAACATTGGAACCTCACTGTTCCTCTCACCTTCTTGTAGGGATGAACTCATGTGTACTCATGGCTACGCTGGGTAATTATGGGGGACTGATTTTCCTTCTTTGTTCTTGTCTATATTTCCCAAGTTTTCTAGAATAAGCATGTGTGATAGTTAATTTTATGGATCAATCTGACTGACCACAGGGTCGCCCAGATTGAACATTATTTCTGGATGTGTCTGTGAAGATGTTTCCAGAAGAGTTTAGCATTTGACTTGGTGGACTCAGTAAAGCAGGTCTCCCTCCCCATGTTGGGGGGGGGCCTCTCCAATCCAATGTGGGTGTAGTGGCTCATGCCTGTAGTCCCAGCTACTTGGGAGGCTGAGGCAGGAGGATCGCTTTAGCCTAGGAGTGGAAGGCTGAATAGACCAAAAGTTGGAGGAAAGAGGAACTAGATCCTTTTTTCCTTGCCTCACTGCTTGAGCTGGGACATCTCATCTCGTCTTCTCCTGCCCTCAGTCGGGATTTATACCATCCGCCCGCCCTGGTTCTCAGTCAGGCCCTGGGACTCTGAGGAATCACACCACTCGTCTGCAGCTTGCAGACGGCAGATCATGGGACTCTTCGGTTTCCATAATCCTATGAGCCAATTCCTCATGATAAATCTCCTTTTAAATATATTATCCCACTGGTTCTGTTTCTCTGGAAAACCCTAATAGAGCACATACTATCTTTTATTATCAGAAAATGAGTTTAATTTTTTTCAAAATAAAAACAACTCTCCTCCTGCTATAAAGATAAGAAATGCTTGTAGAAAATTCAAATGACACAGAAAAATCTAATGAAGAAAACAAAAACATCCAAATGCTTCCACCCGGGATGACACTGTTGGCATTCTGGTGTATACCTTTCCAATCCCTCTCTAATCCTACAGTCACGGCATTTGACGTGATAAGAACTTTACCAAAGATGCTGTGTTATAACCTCCTTTCGTCAACGTTGTGGATACGGTCCCACGTTGACAAGTATGTTTCAACAATGGCTGCGTAGGACTCCATGGGATGGATATGTCATAATTTAACTTGAGGGATATTTAGGTGTTCTAAGTTTTTCCTATTCTAAAACAATCTAAAATGATCTGATAAACATGCTGGTACAAACTCCTTTGCACTTGTGTGACTGTCTCCCTAGGACAAACTCTTAGGAACAGACCCAATGCACACATCTTTAATTCTACCCCTTATTGTGAAACTCCTCAGAAAGGTTGTGTCAGCCACACTCCATCAGCAACCCATCTTCCCTGCAACTCTTCAATATCACGAGCTATCTTGGCAAATATGGTAGGCAAAAAAAAAAAATAATAATTTTGTTTGCATTTCATGACTAATGAGGTTGAACATTCAGTGGTTGAATAACTATGAACTGCTTATTCCTAACCTTTGTCCATTTTCCTACTGGTGTGTTTGTTCATCTATTTTTTTTTTTTGAGAAGGGTCTCACTCTGTTGCCCAGGCTAGAGTGCCGTGGCATCATTATAACTCACTGCAACTTCAAACTCCTGGGCTCAAGCGATCCTCCTGCCTTAGCCTCCCAAATAGCTGGGACTACAGGCATAAGCCACTACGCCCAGCTAATATTTGTATTTTTTGTAGAGATGGGGGTCTTAGGCTGGTCTTGAACTCCCAGTATCAAGCTATCCTCCTGCCTTGGCCTCCCAAAGTACTAGGATTATAGGTGTGAGCCACCGCACCTGGCCTTCATCTTTCATATTCATTTGGAAAGGCCCTTTTTATAATAAGGATATTGACCTTTATCATGTGTTCCCCAATTTATCACTTATCTTTTCAAGTTGTTTGAGGCATTTTTGGTCAACTAGAATACCGCTTTCAAACCTTTTCCAATCAAAGCATACACTCACAGCACACTGGGGTGAACGGCCAAGCATCCAGCGTGGAGGCTCTGGCCACCTCAGTTTCTTTGGGGGTGTCGTAAAGTCTTGGTACACCTGGGATCCATTCATACCACATTATTTGAGAAACTGGTAGAGAAGTATAAAGTTATCTGTAAAATGACAAACTGTTTATGGAGCCTTAATGGGAAAAAAAATGGGGAGGTAAAGCTTTGTAGACTGAAACCTTTTCACCGTGGAGGGGTGTGAGTGTGCCAGGGAGGGAGGGGGCCCGTCGGTCCTCACCTGTCCTCCTCCTGGGTGTGCGGCCCGGGCCCGGTCGGCTGGGGGCCGTGCACCATCTCCTCGCCTCGCCGCTGCTTCCTCTTGTCCCTGATGCTCAGGCAGATGGACAGCAGCAGCAGCATCACCCCGGCTCCCACCAGCACGTAGGCGACGGAGAAGGTCTTGCTCTTGAGGATGCCGCTGCCGACCTCGGTCTTGTTGCCCTGAGCGGTCGGCTTTTCCGAGGCGCTGAACCCGGGTACCAGGTTCCACATGGCCATGATGACGCCCAGGACCAGCATCCCCAGGCCGATGGCGGTCAGCGCGTAGTGCGAGCCGTTGGCCTTCGACTGGGCCATCATGTCAGCGGGGGGCGGGGGTGGGCGAGGCCCCGTCCAGAGAAGGAAAACAAATAAATAAAAAGCAGCAGCAGAAACCACTTCCACGCACTCGACAAAATCTCTAGCGCCACGCCAAGAACACGTCGGCCGGACTGGCGAGGGAGGGTCCTGAGCAAGCGTGAGGCATCCTGGGCGGACGGCGGCAGCTGGGAGGTCTGAAAGCAGAAAGAGCAGAAAGAAAAATCAGTTCAGATTTAAGATGCTCCGGGGAGCGCGGTGGTCCCGCTCTTCCAGGAGTTCGGCAGCAGCGGCAGCCCCGGCTGTGGCCCGGCCTCGCCTTTGATGCGTTCCAGATGTCTTAGTGTGGCTCCTTGTGTGAGCCCGCCCCGCCCACCCCCTACCCATACCCCCCCAAAGGAAAAGCCAGACCTTTCCCTGCAGGAGGCCAGAGAGGTCAGAGCTCAGGCTGTTAAAACATTTTGTGGAATTTAATGAAGTGCGGTCACATCTCGGCTCTCGGTGCAGACGGCAAGGAGAGTGAGTGGCGGGTGAAAGAACCACAATGCACAGTGGTGACAGCCGGCCTGGGGACGGGGCATCAGCCAGTGGTATGTCTCCCCCAGTCTAGACAGCCCACGGTGGTCTGGTCACCACCCTCAGTGGCTCCCCATTTCCCGCAGGAGAAAGTCCAGCCCTTAGACTGGTGCTCAGGGCTGCCTTTTCCCGGACCCTGCCTCTCCCTCTCCACCCGCCCCCCCGCCCTTCTTCACACGCCCCTGCGGAACTTCTGCAGTTCTCAGACCACCCAGCTCGGACGCGCCCCTGCCAGGTGCTCCCAAAGGGCCCCCACGACTACAGTGGCAAGTCTCTCTCTTCCGTGACCACGTCGTCATCTCTGAGCCTGGCACACAGCAGGCACTCAAAAATTGTCTGCGGAATCAGCGCTGAAGGAAATAAAAGAGGCCACACGAAGCCGCTCAGCAAGATAAGCTGCTCTTCAGCCACATCGAGTTTTCCTTTTCTTGAAGGGGGCGGCCTCACATTTTCATCTTAGCTCCTGTGCTCAGCTGGACCAAAACCCTCTTCCCAGGGAAGGAGCTCCTGGGATTCCATAACCACTTGGTTGAGAGGGGGCAGAGAAGAAAGTCACCTGAAGGGTTTAGGTTAGAAATTTCCAGGGAGCAAGGATGAGGAATAAGCCATGCCCCTTGCTAAACCACTGCCCAATAAGTTATTCCTGTGACAGGAACTTTTGCAAAACAGTAAGACTTTATAGATGTTTAGATGGGCAAGGTCCTGTTTTCAATTCTGCATTCTTTCCGATCCTTCTAAAGGGATGGCTAACCGGGCTGCTTGAAATCTGATGCTGCAGAGATATTTTCTTGTCAAACCTTGGGCTTAATCTGAAACTGGCCACTTTGTTAAAAGATACTCTAAAAATATTTGGGACAACATCCTTTATCAGTTTGAAGTCTGTTCCTTCTTTTTTTCACTCAACAAATATTTCTTGTGCATCCAACTACCTGCTTAGCGGCCTGCCAGGCTCTGGAGAAACACGGGTGAGCAAGTTAAGGATTAGTTAGTGGGTCTTCCAGGACAGCAGGATAGCAATCTACAAGGAGTCATGATAAAGTGGGAAGACAGTAACAGGAATTGTGGGAGTAGACAGCAGGGTGTCCTAACTCGCGGCTGGAGGGCATACGAAAGCCTCCCTGGGAGAGGAGTCCACTGGCATAATTGGGCATGCACCCTGAAATGCATGGCACTGCATGTGCACATATGTGCACATATGTACGTATGCATGCAGGTGTATGGGGGCATGCATGCACACACATTCATGTTTACGCACACGTTAGCACATATGTGCATGCATGTGTATGGGGCTATGAACATGTATGTGTGTACATGCATGTGGTGTGCAGGGCATGGAATAGGGATCTCATTGCAGATAGCTGTGGCAGGACCAGTTGGGAACAGTACCATACACAGGGTATTTGTGCCGCACAATGTCACCCAGGGCCAGCCAAGGGAGGGATGGGGGTTCTGGCAGACTTAGGAATGCATTGGTCCCACCAAACGGATCTGAGACAAGCTCAGACTTGGAGGGGAGAGACGTGCACAGCCAGAGGCTTGTGCTGGAAGCAGGAGTGATGAGAAATGCACTTCCTGGACACCTGCTTAGTGCCCGACAGGCAGGCCTTGTCCCTGCTACCCTGAGAGTGTGTTTCCCAGACCAGTGGTTTGGGCACTTGAACTCCCTCCCTGCCTGCTCTGATTCGTCTCAGCTCCAGCTTTGCCGTCCACCGCACGTGGGAAAGGCAGGCCCCAGATGAGAGTCACAGGCAGAGATAAAAACATCAGGATCAATACATTTTTTGTCCTGATAATGATTAAAAACAGGAGATAATACCTGGTGTAGGTTATGGTGTTGGGACAGGCAATTTCATACAATTTTTTTAGATGGCAAATGAATCATATGTTTCAAACATGTTTATACTTCTCGGCTCTGTAATTCCAACTTCTAAGAATTATGTATAAAGATATTCATCACGGCTTTATAGTGGTGAGAAGCTAGAAACTACTTCAATAGCCAATAATCCAGATCCGGTTAAATAAACTATGGTACACCCACTTACTAAATTATGGTTTCCAAGCAGCTAATGATACATTTTAAAGTCAAACAAGGTTAAAACAACAGTATGTTCGGTGTAGATTCTGATTTTTAAAAAAATCCCTACACCCAGATGTATACATAGGAAAAAAGTCTGATGATCATATTTATGCTAAAATAAAAAAGAGACAATATATTTTTATATATACACATGTATGTAAAAATCCCTGGGGAGGCCATATTCCAAACTGATGCCCAGGATGGAAGGAAGCTTCCCAAGTGTACCTGTTACTCTCTACCTCTCTGTTTTGAACTTTTACAGTCAGAATGTATTACTGCAAGATGGCACAGCTGAGCGATTGGGAGTGAACTTGGGACCAGGCTGCCTGGGCTCAGATCCTCGCTCTGTTCCTGCCCAGCCGTGTGACCCTGAGTTACTTAGCCACTCTGTGCCTCAGTTTCCACAACTATCAAATGGGGACAAAAACTCTCTAGTATCCACCTTATAGATGAGTTATGATAAGTAAAACAGGAAATTTACGTAAAACACCTAGAACAGTATGTGACCAGCACAGAGTAAAATTCTTACCGACAGAAAAGTTTGTCATTTAATATTATGTCAACCCCATATTCTCAATGGGATAGGATCACCCACAAGCGGGCAAACAGTGATTCTTGGGGATGGGGTGAAAAAAAATCTTAGATATTACCATGGTCTGTGGCCCTGCACAGAGCCGCAGAACATACACAGGGACACAGTGTGTCCTTGGCATGACAGTTTCATGGAGGCAGGGTGTATTCCAAAAACAATGTCTGTAATGACTCCTTAGTGGGCTGAGATGGGGGAAAAAGGGTGAGAAACACTATTTAATGTATCACATTAAGTTTCAAATCACTCAAATTATAAATACCGTCATGCTAACAGTTATTTTCTCTGTGTGGTGGGATTAATGGTGATTTTGATTTTCTTTTCCTTACTGGGAGAATAAGAATGAGAACACAGAAATGTCCATGTGCTGCTTTCATACGATAAAGATTTTTGTTTTCTGGGTTCATGGCAGGGTTGCGTGTCCAGTGGTAGCTGGAACTCGTCCGTCAGGTTCTGTTTGGAGACTGCGATCCTGGTGGGCTCACGGGGTCTGTGGAAACCTGGCTCCCCGCAGCGCAGCTGGCCGGCTGTGGAGCCTGTTTCTGGCTTGTTGACCCTGGACGGCACCCACGTTATATTTAGTACTGTGTTCTTTCCCTTCTAAAAATATGGAAAGAAGCTAATTTTGTGCATAGAGGATTTGGACCACATAGCTTCCAACATGTCCCTAAAACGGCCTCGGTGGGCAGCCCGGGCCCCGGCTTGGCCAAACTCACCTCTAGACCCCAGAGTTGGACCCATCACTGCCCATGTTCGAGGAGGCCCTAAGGGAGAAGTGAGTGACCCTGTATCTGGGTTTTTAGGAAAGACTGTTAACTGGTTACAGAGGTACCGACTTGTTGTTACCTGGGGAGACCCGGGGGGAGGTGTGCTGAAAACAACATTTCATGCTAAAATCTTGAATTGAGGATGTACCTGTGAAAAACTACAGACATGCATCTTCCTAAGCAAGCTGTGAGCATTTCAATTTGAGGTACACATAAGGGAGGCATGTGTTTTCCTTGTATTTTGGGGGCAAAGGGTGGGAATTGGGGTAGGTATATGTGCAAGACAAACGGTCCCAAAAGAAGCCAGAATTCTGTACAAAAAAATGTGGGTTGCAGAAGGATGACAATATGGCAGCTAACATTTATCAAACTCTTCTATGGTTTTATCCGTCTCAGACAAGTGCACCGGAGAATACAAGAGGAAGCGCTCCCAGATCATTTAATGAGGATGTATAACCTTGATGCCAAAACCACAAAAGGACAAGGCAAGAAAGAATAACGACAGGCCAGTCTGATCCACTAGCCCAGAAGCAAACATCCTAAAACAAAATATCAGCACATGGAATCCAACAGTGTTTTTTTTAAAAAGATAACACATCACAGTCAAGTTGACGCTATCCCAAGAATGCAGGGTTGGTTCAACATGAGAAAGTCAAACAGTGTAGTGTCCCAGAAGAAAGGATCAACCACGACAGTGTCACCCAGTGGAGAACGACACGGCAGTGCAAATGAGGAAACTGCCGCTCCGTGCGCCAGTGAGGACGATGCTGACAAACATAATGTTGAACAGAAAAGCAAACAGCAGGAGAACACGCACAGTAGGACCCCATCGAAATGAAGTCCCAAACCAAACAATATGTTGCTCTGTTTTTGTAACATTAGGGAGAAACGCAAAGATTATACGCTAAAATTCAGGAAAACAGCTACCTCCCAGAGGAATGAGGAATGGTACTGGGGAGGGGAACAGTGAGGGGTGCATGGGTGCTTACTTATACTATTCCTTAAAATTCACATATATCTTATATAGACTCTTTTGATTGGCTGAAATATTTTGTAATTAGAATTTCCAAAAGCCCATTAATATCTTTTTTATTGCTCTCAGCATGAAATCCAAACTCCTTTGCCCTGGCCTTCAAACCCTGCCAGACTGGATTGGGCTCCTGTCTCTCGTAGCTTACCTTACCCGGCTTACTCACCCTCAGCGGCTTGTGCTGAGCACTTCCTGCCACAGGGCCTTTGCACTTGCTGTTCCTCTTCCTTGAAAATGCTCTTCCACCTATCTCTTTTGTTCAGCTACTTCCTTTTACTACCTCTGTCTCTCCACTCAAATGCCACCTTCCCAGCGAGTTCTCTGGCCACCTTGGGCACAATGCCCTTTCCCTCCCACGGTTTCTCTCTTGAGCCCCCTGCTTAGTTGCCTACATCACAGTCCACAGTAATCTCATTTTTGTTTTCTTGTAAGCTCCCTGACTGCCCACTGGAGGGTCAACTCTCTGCAAGAAGGTTCTTGTCTACCTTACTCACTTCTGTATGCCCCGCCCCCAGCACAGCGTGCCAGGAACTTAACAGGTACTTAATAAATATTTATAGAATGAACAAATGAGTATCTGGCAAGCTGAAAAGTGTAACCAATGTCTCACATCAACGAGGGGAAATTCCGAGTCTGAGGTTGGCACCAAAGGGAGGATTAGTAAGAGCTAACTGCCAGGTACCCAAATCTCGTATCTGTATGCAAATGCTTTGCTAGCAACATGGGAAAGGCGCCCAGAATAAATGTGATTTCCATTGTGACCCGAGAAGGTGGGTGTATCAGTATTCCCTGGTGGGTCTGAGGTTTCAGTGGATCCTTGGCCTTACCAGGTAGAAGTGAGCAGGAGAGCAAGAGAGCCTGAGCCTCACTCCTCCAGCCCGGGCAGGGGCTGTCTTCACCCGCAGGCTCGTCCTTGCCTCACCGGAGCCAGCAGGGAGGGGCTGTGCCTGGCGGAGCATAGTCCCCGCTCCGGACATTGGAACGTTCCACCTGGCTGAGACCCGAGTGGGGGGGTCATCACTGCTAGTCCCCGCTTGTATTGAGTCTCCATGAACTTGAACGCAAACCCATGATTGAAATAAAATAGAACAACTGCAAGCAGAGCTGCTCTGGCAGAAATGGGGCAAAGGGCCCCGGCACTGACGGCCGAGGCTTCCCTCGCGTCTTCCTGCTGAATCACAGAAACTCTACGGAACGGTTCAGAAACCGGGGCTCTCATCTAGACCCTCTGTGGCCACTGGGCTCTGTGCTGCAGCCCTGGGAGGTTCCAGAAGCGCCCGGCCAGTCGGCTTTAGTGGAAGGAGGTCTTGCCAATGGGAGGGGTCTGGCAGTGCGACCAGCCCCCACGACAAAGAGGCTCCTTGACCATTCTCCCTGCACCGACCTCGTCCGGTCAAGCTGCATAATTGGGAGGGGGTGCCCTGCTCCGTGTGCAAGGAACCAGCCTGTGCTACATTCGCACCACAAAGGAAGAATTCAGCGGGGCTCTCTGGGCCAGGTTTCAGCCCACAGTCACTTTTGTCACCAAGTTCCAGTCCCAGGCAGTGGGGGTGGGAAGAAAGGCCCCGAGCCACTGCTACCGCTGCCCCTGTCCCGCCTGGGAGGGAGTTTCAGGCCACCTCCCCATGGACCAAGGTCGAAGGGTGTCAGGTTCCTGTTTCAACCAAGCGCCAGGGATCTTTCAGCGTGTGCGCTCAGGAACAACAAAAAGCAATGTGCAAATGAGACATGAGAGAGAGGAGCGGGAAGGAGGGCTGATGGGAAAGAGAAGAAAGGACGTTCAGTAATCTGCGAGGCGGGGCCATCACGGCACCCGTGACGGTAACAGCAGGCCCGGCGGTGGCAGCTGACGCTCAGCTCGAATCAGGCACCTTTCTAAGCTCACCGATCCTCACGCTCACCCTTCGAGGAACGATCCGCTGCACCATCTCTGAGTCTCAGACAGGGTAGGTGATGTGGCCCAGGGCACACAGCTGGTCAGCGGCGGGCGGGGCTCAAAGCCAAATCCAGCCGACCTTGAAGTCCACCCTCTGTGCCTTGCCCCACGCTGGCTCCCACAAGGCCGATCCCTGGGGGCCGCTCCCTGGGCGAGGCCTGCAGGTTCTGCAGAAATGTTTTATCACAAAAGCACAAGGGGGTGCCCGGAGAACGTTTCTTTTAAAATGGCTTTTTAGAAGATTTTGATTCCGACACTTCCCAGGCTCCTACTGCGTGCCAGGGGCTTTGGGGACACAGACTTTTATTACACGATCCAGCTGGAGGACGGCTGGTTCTTCCGAAGGGCAGGGAAGTCAACATCAGAGAAAGAGCAAACGTGTTTTACGTGTGGACTCTGTGCAGCTCTTTCCATGCATAACCCTTTAATAGTTATTAGTTCTATTTCATAGATGAGGACACTTATCTATAAAGAGGTTCAGAGAGGTGAATTAACTTATCCAAGGTCGCACAGCTAGCACACGGCAGGGGTAAGGTATGTCTGGCTCTAAAAGCCATGCTTTCAATCATCAAGGAGCACTGCTAAAACGGGGCAGGTACCAAGGGCCGACAAAGCAGTGACAAATTCAGTCTGAGGAGTGTGGGGAGGGGAGACACGCCCGCAGCCCTGCAGGGCCTCCAGGTGTGCATAAACTGCCCACGGGTGAGGTCTGGGGGTAGGAGGAGATTAGGGTGTTCCAGGGGGTGGGTTCAGCCTGAGGAATCCCGCAGAGAGGGGCAAGTGGGCATCTTCCAGAACGTACCTCGGCTTGCAGAGAAAAGAGGCAGCTTCCCTCCCCCTCTCCAAATGCAAGATGTTGGTGAGTTTTGTAAGACCTGACACCACCAGGCTCCTTGCTAATCCATTTCAGTGCTGGTGAAATTAAGGAAGACAATTGACTCTGAACAGAAGGAGCGAGTTAATAAACCACACGTCTTGTCTCGAGGAGTTGAGACATAGTGTCTTTCTCTAAGCAGGTGGCCGGTGTGTGGCCTTATTTAAGAAGGCTGGCACCGGGGACCCAGTCACATCCGCTATTTCTTGGGAAATGTGACATCCCTGTGCCTTCCTCTGCCAGGACAGCACTCGGGGACACAGAGCAGTAGCCAGATTCCTGTCACCATCAGCCCAATGTGAGTATGACATCTGGAACCTTCTCCAGGCCCTGGCCATTGTGTCTCTGGGGATGAATGCCCACCCCTCCACCCCACCTCCGGCAAACAAGGCCGAGCACAGGCACTGACCACTCGCCAGCCCCGGGCCCCCGGCACACAGTCAGGGCACACACTAGGTGCTTTGCGCAATTTAGCTCATTTATTCCTCCCAACGATCATATAAGGGAGGTACTGTTATCCTTGCCTTTGTAGATTTTATCAAGGATACGCTGGGGCACAGAGAGGTTGAGCAGCTTGCCCAAAGTCTCAGCTTAGAAAGTGGTGGCCCTGTCCACAAAGCCTCCCTTGTTTAGGCTGTCCCCACCCACAGGGCAGCAGAAAGCCGGCCTTCCAGCCAACCTTGAGTAACTAAACCCAGGCAGGGCAGAATTCCTGTCCCTAGGAGCTGGGCAGACGACTTCTGAGGCTCAGCCCTGGGGTCTGGGAGCTGGAAGAGAGGGGAGAGGCTGCGTCTGCCCTGGTCGCTGCTTCCGGTCAGTGTCCCTGGCGGCCCGCCAGGCTCCTGGGAACCTAGCTGCCATTTGGACATCGCACTTGTCCTCGCGTGGCAGGCAGTTTTGGACACCGGCTGGATTCATTTGGTTTCCCCTCCCCAAGAGGCATATTGTGGCAAGAAGGCAGAGACGGGCAGGGAGGAGAACGTATCAAATCAGGGACCGAGAGGTCGCCACGCCAGCCCACGCAGCGGGGTGGCGAGTGTGAGCTCCCGACCAGGGGCCGGGTCTGCCTCTGAGCTCTGTTACTTGATAATTATCCAGACAAGATAATTCTCACCTGTCCCAGGCTCAGTTCTCTCATCTGTAAAAAGGGAATTAGGCTGGGATCTGCCTCACTGGGTGTTCTAAGTTATGAACTCAGAGTTCTGAGTTAAGGATACTTATTTATTCAATCACATATTAACTGAGCACCTACCACGGACCAAGTCCTGCTCTAAGAAGTGCTGGGGACAGAGAAACCCTCGAAACAGACAGAGGCCTTGTCCCCACAGAGCTCACAGGCCACCCACGTGTCAGAGTACATTCTGTGGAAGGAAACAGTGAAGCTGGGGGCAATGACCTTGAACTTGGTGGTCGGGAACACAGTCACCAAGAAAGTGATGTTTGAGCAAAGATTTGAAGGACATGAGAGAGGGAGTCTATGGACACCGGGGAAGGACATTCCAGGCGGAAGGAACCGCAGGACAAAGGCCCCGAGGTAGGAGCCTGCTTGGCGGTTTCCAGGGGCCACACAGCTGAACGATCAGTGACTTACCACGCTGAGGGCCTTGCCCCATGCCTGGCAGAGCGAGGCAATCACCCGAATCAGGCCTGCGGAGGCCGGCGAGCACCGATCCGTCTTTACAGACACCCAGGAGGGGCCTGGGACTAGCTCGAGGCCGTTCAAGTCAGGGGCAGACGAGAACCCGGGGCCCAGCTCGGGGCGCCGTGCCACGTGCTGCCCTGTGTTTCTCGGAGTTTGGGAACAGGCATGAGGTAGGCTGAGTCACGGTCCTCAAAGATCTCCAGGTCCTCGTCCCTGGACCTTGCGACTGTTACCTTATATGGCAAAGGTGCCTTTTCTGATGTGATTGAGTTAAGGATCTTGCGGTGGGAGATCACCCCAGATTATCCAGGTGGGTCCAATTTAATTACAAGTGTCCTTAACAAGAGGGAAGCAGAAAGGTCACAGGAGGCTGTGCTCATGGAAGAGGTTGGAGGGATGTGAGGAAGTGGTCACGAGCCAAGCGATGCGAGTGACCCCCCGAAGCCAGAAGGGACCAGCCCTGCCGACACCTTGACGTCAGCCCATAAAACTGGTTTTGGACTCCTGACCCCCAGAACTGCAAGCGAACAAATCTGTGTTGTTTTCAGCCCCCAAGTTTGGGGTCAACTGTTACAGCAGGCCCAGGAAACTCACACGGGCAACACTCCTGGTCACACCTGGATACGGCACCTGCCGGTCCACAGACTGCTTACCCGGGAGTTGGTGTGATTGCACCTGGCTCCTGCATCCTGATCAAACCAATCTCTTGGTGATCCTGCGCCCGTTCCTCTTGTGGCCGGGCTGGAGGGAGGCTTGGCAACCTGGCCTTCCTCTCCCAGGTTTGCATTTTAACCCGGGATTCTGCAAATGAGCCAAGTCTGCACTTGTTCTAACTTTGCTGGGACAAAACAACCGTGGTCAGGACATTCTCGTGCTCGAGTCAGCAGGCACGCCACCTTCCTGGGGGCTCAGAACTACAGTTCCAAAGTCCTCATGGCGAAACAGGCTGAAGCTGATTTATGAGGGCTTTTTAACCACAAGGAGAGGTACACAGGGGAGGCGGACAGCCCTCGCGGGTGACGTGTCCCACAGAAGCAAGCCCTCTCTGTTCCCAGACTTTTATTAGACCGGCCTGATGCTGGAGATTAGGACTCGGTTTGAGAGAGTTCGCCCTGCCCATATCTGGGCATTTTGTTTTTTAGCTGCAGCAGCGCCGTCCCTATAGACGCGGCTCCCAAACCTGCCGAGAGCTCTTTCGGGTACCGGGCTGGCTGCCCAGCCCCCTCTCCGCACCCCTTCCTCTCCTCACCCCTGCTTCACTTGGGACCCGAGTTTCGTACTTGAAGCATTTTAGCCAGAGCCCCTACTCTCCTTCCTGCCTCTAATTTTTAGGAAGTCACTTGTCACACTTGATTCTTTCTCCCACTGTGACACTTTGGAACCGTAGCAACAACAGCGAACATTCGCCTGTTTATCAAGTGCCAGACACTGTGTGCTTTACATGCATTTATTATTATTTCTTACTTATTACTTACTATTAATTTTAATAATTCCATTTCATTTTAGTTTTTATAAACAATTTGTATTAATGTCTTTAATATAATCATGTTCTAATTTATTAGTTATTATTTATTACCATGTTTAAATGTCCCAAGAACTCTATGACAAAGTTTCTAGACTAATCCCCATTTCATAGATGAGGAGCTTTAAGTTCAGAGAAGTTAAGCAACTTGCTGAGAGTCACACAGTGAACGGCACAGCAAAGATTGAAACAGACATGTCTGACTCCAGAGTCAGCAAATCCTGCTGCCCAGGGCCTCCCAGGCATGGTGCTGGCCATGAAGAGCCCCTGCCCCGTGCCCTGGCTGCCAGACACCCTCCCTAGGTCGATTTCATTCTCTGTGGCCAGGAGGTAAAATTCCTTATTTTCCTTAGTGTCATTTTGCCTTCATAAAAACCAACTTCCCCCGTGTGAGTCACTCATTCCCCTGTAACCCTGATACTCATCTGGACGTGTTTTAAATAACCGATGCTGGGATGTTTAATCATAAAACTGGAATTAAGGTTAAAGTGGGGCAGGAAAGGGGGTGGGGGTAGGGATGAAGAGCTGTATTAGTTTGCTGCGGCTGCTTGGGTGGCTTAAACAACAGAAATTTATTTTTTCCCAATGCTGTAAGCTGTGAGTCCAAGATCAAGGTGTCGGCAGGGCTGGTTTCTCCTGCGGCCGCCTTCTCCCTGTGTCCTCACGTGGTCGTCCCCCCGCGTGTGTCTGTGTCCTGATCTTCCCTTCTTATAAGGACGCCAGTCATGTTGGATCAGGGCCCACCCACAGGACTTTATTTCCCCCTAATCACCTGTTTAAAGGCCCCATCTCCAAATACAGGGTCCCCTGCTGAGGTACTGGGGGTAGGACTTCAACATAAGGATTTCAGGGGGACACACCGAGCCCCGAATGCAGCCCAGGCTTGCTTTGCTCTTTCACACTGGGGAATGAAACAGGAACCGCCCCTGACCGAGAGCGCACACCTGGCAAGGTGTTGCTAATGCTGTCACCCCCACTCCCACTCCCAGAGACGCCAGGGCTCCTCTGCGCACAGGTTGGAACTGCACCCCACCTGGACTCCCCCAGCCCCCGGCTGGCCCACCCTCACCACCACACCCACACCCCAGGCTTTAAAGTGTCTGGGAACTAAAAAAGGCTCCTTTGGCTTTCTTTGCAGCCGGCGTGTCACACTGAAGTGGCCTCACTCCCCGCAGACGAGCCCTGGTGGAACTCCTGAGCTGGGAATGGCTTCGCCGGGGCTCAGAGGGTGGCCTGGCTGCCTTTCCTCCCTGTCCTTGCTGAGCTGACCTCCTGGGGATGCACCAGCCGAGTCTGGCTGAGGTGGGATGTCACCTGAGGGCACGGCTCACCTGCGAGCACAGTGCATCTGCCGACTTTCTCTCCTCCCACCTGAGCTGGAAAGAGAGGAAGAAAAGAAGGCAGTGCTGGCCCACTAGTCTGGCGCTCTCATTTGGTCAGTGGGTGGTTTTACTGTGCCTGTTTGTGGTTCCCGATACCCACTTTCCCTTTCCACCACAGCAGATAAACGGATGCTTAGCTTTCCGTGGTTTCCCGAATAAAGTCAGCGTTACCCAGCCTCTTAGGCATCTAGCTGGCTCTTCCACATGACTAAGTTCTGCCCAATGGGATATAAACAGAAGTGTAAGCAGGGGCACATTTACAAAGGGGTCTTGAGTGGAAGGGATACATTTCTACCCCCTTCCTCCTTCCTCTTGGCTAGCGCAGATGTGATGGCTGGAGCTCAACCAGCCATATTGGAGCATGAGGTAGAGGATGGCAGAGCAACAAGATAGAAGGGACCTGGGTCCCTGATGATCAGAGCTGCCCTTTCAGCCCTGGACTGCAGAGCTCTTTTTACATGAGAGACAAATAAAGGTTTATCTTATTGAATTTACTTTTTTTTTCTTGTCATCTGTAGCTAAGCCTGCCTAGGCCTGGCAAATAGAAACATGAGACTGTTATTTATGAGACTTATAGCTATGCCAAGGATAGTGCTAAGAGCTCTACCTATGTGAGTTTACTTAATCATTACAAGAACCTCAAGAGCCAGATAGTATTATCCTATTTTACAGATGAGGAAACTGAGGTCTTGCCCAAAGCCATACAACATGTCTCTCTGACGCCACTATCCCATCTTGTCACTAAGAGAACCAGCAGAGGGTGTGGTGGGAAGACTCCCCAGGTGGCCCCTTGACCCTTGCCCCCTGGTGTCTGTGCCCCTGTGTGGTCTCCTCCCTCAGTGTGGGCAGGACCCGTGGCTTGCGTCTGTCCAGTAAGAGACAGCAACGGTGATGGGGGAAGGTGCTGACGTGTGTGAGGTTATGTCACACGAGAGACAACCTACCGCTTGCTGACGCTGATAAAGCAAGTGGCCATGTGGGGAGATATCCCCTGGGCAAGGACCTGAGGCAGTGTCCCACTGACAGCCAGCGAGACAACTGTCACGAGCGGCGAGGAAATGAATTGTGCCAACAGCCACGTGAGCTTGGGGGTGGATCCAGCCTTCAGATGCAAACCCAGCCTGGGCCCACGCACCCTCTGACTGCACCTTGCAGAGGGCTCGGCTACGCCATGCCTGGACTCCTGAGCCCGCCCCGAACTGTGAAATAATCAACGTGAGTCAGGCTACGCTGCAGTAGATGCAGAGGAAAGCCCTACGAAGAAGGTAACAGCTTGCTCTGTGTGGGCAATGGGCAGTTTAGGGGACACCAACAGAGAACCTGGGGTGAGGACTGAGTGGGGAAGTCGGCAAGTCAAGCTGACGCTCATGGCTGTGGGGGCAAAGGCCGGCGGCTGGCCGTGTGCAGATACCACAGGGAAAGGCACATGATTTCAAAGCCAGAGGGCCCTGGTGACAGAGGCACCCAGAGATCAGGGAAGGGGGGAGGGGTCCATGGCAGTTAAAAGCAAGGACTCTGGTGTGAGCTTAGGCTTCTCTGCTCAATTCGCTGCTCCCTATGCCCCTTAGAGCCTCAGTTTCCTCATCTGTAAAATGGCAACAATGATTCCACCCTGATGTGAGAATACACAGAGAAAGTGCCGTATGAGGAGCGCCCGTCAGGATGCGATCTTTGCAGGAATGAGCGGTGACAGATTCAGGACGCGGCTTTTGGAAGGAGCCTGAATCAGAAATGGGAGGAAGAGGACGGCCTGGGGCTAGAAGCCGTGGAGCCCTGACAGTGCAGGGTCCGGCGGTAACAGGAGTCAAACAAGAGGGGTGCTGGTCAGCCCCGAGTGCTCCCGAGAAGCTCAGAGGATGCTTCTTTTACCTGCCCAACCACCACCCACCTCCCAGGGACAGCACCTCACTTTCTTTGGCCAGGGCCCTCCCAATTCTCAGTCCATACAGTGGACCCTGACTCTGGCCCCAGGGGTGGGTGCGTGCCCCGGGCCTGGCCAATCAGGGCGTCCCTACATTCCTGTGCACAGCGATGGTTCAAAGATGGCCATGTGACCCACGCTGGGCCAATGCGTTTCAAATTTCAACACTTTCCCTAGAATTGCTGAGAAAGAGACACTCGCCTTTGTACGTGCAGCTGGGAGCGGCGGGCACGAATGAACTCGGCAAAAAGCAGAGCCCAAAGGCAGAGGGTGGCGAGTCCCGGGGATGCTGTTTGCTAGCCTGGATCCTGCTATGCCTGAAGGCCGGCCTCTGGGAAGTTCAGTGATAAGAGCTCATTCTTGACGTGGGGTTTTCTGTCCCGTGAAATTGCACGAGTCCTAGAATGCCAGGACAGCAAACTGAATTCTAGTCAAAACGCATCTTCAGAAACCTGCGCAACATTCCAGAGGACCATTGGATGAATTGATAAGTGATTTAAATTTATGCTGTCATTGTTCTTTTTGTCACTGTTTTTTAATGCATATACTTGTTCCTACATCTCACATATCCCTTTAAAAGAGGAGATAGGGTAAAAACATTTTCCGAAATGGTATGTAGGAGTGGACGGCCATGTACCTGATTTAATCGAATTAAGTCTTCGCGTGGCCCGTCACAGCCGTGTGCTGGGAACGGGCTCTCCCCTGCTTTGTCTCACATAGACAGACACACGCACGCACAGTCCTGGTTTGTGGTGACCGCCACCGCCAATTTCTGGAGTAAACACTCCCCCCACGACACCATCCGGCCACCAACACGACGCCACTGGACGCGGGGCTGGGGGGAGGCGTGCACAGGAAACGGTTCTCGCGAGCCCTGGCACAGCGCTGCCATCCTCCCCGAGGTCTCGGCCCGAGCGGGGGCGTGTGTGAGGCTGTGCTCTGCCGCAGGCCTGTGGGGGCGCTGGGGGCAGTCCGGGTGTCAGTGGGGGTGGGGGATGGGAGGATGAGGTGGACGTGTGCCAGGGAGTGCCACGCACGCGTCAGAGGCCGCAGACGAGACACACACACAGCGGCGTGCGGGGGATCAGAACTCAGGGTCGAGGACCGCCTGCACCTTGCAAGAGAGGAGACGGAAGCTTTGGTCGTGAGTAGGCCACCACGCTTCAGGTCTCCGAGGACCTACACGTAATCGGTGCTCTCAATACATCTCAGAAAAAGCTCAGCCAGGACTGCTTAGCCTTCCTTCCTGCAAGCCGCATCTCCTGGGAGTCCCCTGGGTCACAGCCGAGGCTGGTCCCTGGGGCCTGAGGACCAGGCTCTGCGCTCAGGCTCCCAGCACTGGGACTCCGGCTCCGCACCCGGTGGCCGCGCAACCCTGGGCAAGCTCCTCCCTGCGTGTCGGATGGCCGTGGGTGTGAAGAGCAACTGACGTGTAACATGTCAAGCGCCGGCGTGGGGTAAGCTCAGAACCCAAGGAAGAGTTGATGAGTCAGAGAAGGGGCTAGAACATTCTAGAGAACGAGAGCAAAACTGGTTCCTTTGAGGTATCTTGAAGAAGATGAACCCAGTGGGCGCTCGTGGGAACAAATTCTGAGGACAAGAGAGTCCCAGGAAACCTAGGCTCAGAAAAATAAACTAGTTGGGTGAAAAAAAGGAAGGAAAAGGACGAGAAGTCAGGATGAGACAGAACACTATACCCTCCGTGGACATTAGACAGACAGACGTATAAAACCACAGCAAACAAGGTGCACGTTGGACGTTGCAGGGTGGGTGTCCCTGGAGAGGGCAGGAAAAGGGAATAGAATAATAACAATAATACAAGAGAGTGGCCCTGCGCAAGCCACTGACGGTGACGCGGCACAAACTGAGAGCTGGATCAACTCGATCCTCCGAGCTGAGGCCCGGCACCTCCCAGCCCCACGAGGAAATGCTGGTCCCCAGTTCCACAGGGACCCGGCCACAGCAGCCCCAGATCCCCCACTGTGGCCACTGTAACCTCAAGGGGGACGTGGTAGGGAGGGACTGGGGGACAGGTCGTGGGGCTGCTGAGTGCCACTGGGCGACCCGATGACAATCCCGCCCAGGCTGCCATCGGAGGTGCGTGGGAAGGAATTTGCCTTAGGTGAGAGCTGTGCTGCCCAGTACAGCAGCCGCCAACCACGGTGGCTCTTGAGCACTTGAAACGTGACAAGTCTGCATTGGGATGTGACGTGAAAGTGTGAAACATACACCAGGTCGCCAAGATTCGGTAGGACAAGAAGAATATCTCACTAACATTTTTATATTAATCACATGTTGAAATGACATACTTTGGATATATTCAGTTAAAAAATATATATATATTATTAAAATTAACCTTGCCTATTCCTTTGTCTTTTTTTTTTAATGCGGTTAATGGGAAATTTAAAAGTATACACGGGGCTCAAACGCTATTCTGTTGGAAAGTGCTGCCGCTGCGAGGTCTCAAGGATGTGAATTTTTGTCACTTTTGTTCACTGCTCTCTCTAGTCCTGGAACAAGCCTGGCACATGCAGGAGGCACTTAATAAATGTTTGCTGAATGAATGAACATGACATAGTGGAATAGTGGAATTTGTTGAGTGAATGAATGGTGGATACAGTGGTAGAGTGGGAAATGCATGGAATTTGGAGTCTACGGGACATGGGTTTAATTCCGTACGCCGTGGCAATGCACTCCACCTCGTCTGCAAGAGGAAAATGTGGCCCATGTCCCAGGCTACTTCTGAGGGCCCAGGTCTGGCCCAGGTCCGGCACCGTGAGCTGTTGTCACCGTTTGCTGTGGGAAACCAGGGGAGGCGGGGAAGCCAGTGGACTCTGCCAAGGGGCTGTCGCTGCCCTGGTGTGTGACTGATGACCCCAAGGTGGGCGCCGGCCTGTGACCTTGAGCAGCTACTGAGAGGTTCGTCCCCAAACAGAAGGGCCTATTTCAACCCTGTCTCAGTGGAGAAACTGGCCGGAACTGCAGCCACTAAGACAGGCAGCAGCAGCTTGGAGAGGGAGGCTTTGAGCCGCTGGCATCAGGTGCAACTGAGGAGCAGGGGCTATACCGCCATGGGCACCTGTAGGGCCTTAATTTAGGAACCCCCAGAGTGGCAGTGCAGGCTGTTCTGCGGGACTTCTCAGATTCCTTCCTAGAGAAGAAGTTATTGCTGACGAACGTATCTGCATTTCAGATGCACTACGTAGGAACATGGGGCCCGAGGAGGAGGAAAGGAAGATGGCTGTAGTGACACCTGGCAGGAGGCTCCAGGGGCCAGGTGGGATGCTCTGGGCCAGCAACTGTTCATCATTTGACTGTCAACACAGGTGAAAACCCGATAAACAGCTACGGACCCTCCTCTGGCAAGGGCTGTGTTAGTTTCCCATTGCTGCTAGAACAACTGACCGCCAACTTAGTGGCTTAGAGCAACACAAATTTATTTGCTTACAGTTCTGGAGCTCAGAAGTCTATAGTCAAGGTGTCAGCAGAGGCCAGATATCGTGGCTCACATCTATAATCCCAACACTTTGGGAGGCCGAGGTGGGAGGATTGCTTGAGCCTGGGAGTTTGAGACCAGCCTGGACAACACAGGGAGACCCTGTCTCTACAAAATATTTTTTAAAAAGCCAGGCATAGTGGTACATACCTGTAGTCTCAGCTCCTCGAGAGGCTGAGGCAGGAGGATTGCCTGGGTCCAGGAGTTTGAGTTTACAGTGAGCTATGGTCACACCACTGCACTCTAGCTTGGGCAATAGAGCGAAACCCTGTCTCTTTAAAAAAAAAAAAAAATGTGTTGGCAGGGCTGCATGCCCTCTGGAGGCTTCAGGGGAGAAATCCATTTCCTGGCCTCTTCCAGCTGCTAGAGGCCGCCTGCACTCCTTGGCTCCTGGCCCCATCTTCCATCTTCAAAGAGCACCCCTTGGGCATCTGCTGCTGTCGTCACATCTCTGACTCTGGCCAGCCTGCCTCCCTCTTACAAGGACTCTTGAGACTACATGCGGCCCACCTGAGAACAGGGATAATCACTCCATCTCAGGACCCTTAACCTACTCACATCAGCAAAGGCCCACTTACCATGTGATGTAAAGGTCTGGGATTAGGATAAGGACATTTTGAGGGGGGGAGGGGCATTTGTCAGCCTACTGCAAGGGCAGCGGGCACAATCGTGTATACTGTAAAGGGAGATGACTGGCTTTCCACGGACTGTCTCCTAGGATAAGATTCCCTACTCTGGTGTCTAACAGCATGGCTCCTCGAGCTTCAGGTATACCTGGACAGAGACAAGGCGTGTCAGATTACTAATTGGGGGAATTACATATTTTACAAGAAGGCCTCTCGTTTTCGAAAGGTTGCATCTTCAAATCATGGTGAGAACAGCTAACGTGCATCGAATGCTCACTCCGAGGCTGAATGATCTCTTTTAATCACAGAGAAGCCACCACTATCATCCCACACTACAGACCCAGACAAGTTCCTTAATTTGCCCAAAGTCTCATGTTAATAAGTAGCAGAGCAGGGCTGTGAACCAGAGAGTGTGAGTCCAGGGTCCATCCTCTCAATCCCTCTAAAACCCCCCAGGCCCTGCTCTGAAAGAAGGCGTGTTTAACCTTCTACACGCCACTTCCATGGACGAGGCCTCCTCTGTCTAACGTCGGAAGCAGAGGCTTGCTGATAACAGAGAGATGAAAGGGGATGGGGAGTTGTCCTGGACCATCAGTGGCAAAGACAAACGCCAATGTCTTAAGTAACCTGCTTTAGAAACCAAGGGTCGAAGCTGAAATAGGGCCTCTCTGCCACCCTGGCACAACCCCTACAGCCTAGGGCTCAGAGGGCTGCCTGAAGCCTTGTC
This sequence comes from Cheirogaleus medius, assembly GCA_008086735.1. Lineage (NCBI taxonomy): Eukaryota > Metazoa > Chordata > Mammalia > Primates > Cheirogaleidae > Cheirogaleus > Cheirogaleus medius. Next base: position 8,115,729 of record VBSM01000529.1, on the reverse strand, counting down.
TCCTGTCCAAGGACTCTGCCCTCCCTGAGCTGCATGGTGTCAGGAGTTGGGATTCAACCCACAAGCTCAGAGCCCTGCCTGGGCACCATGCTCCCAGCCAGGCATTTTGCACGTTATCTTTGTAAAGCGAATCATCCCAAGGCTCCCTGGCGGCTACACTGTCCTGCTGTCAGAGGGGAAGGGACGAGGCCACAGGCTTGTAACCAGTGCTGAACACATGCAAACCCAGAGCAGCCTCCTGAAAGCCCCACTGTGGGTATCACTGTCTCCAGTGCATGGGTGGGTGTTCCTGTTACGTCCTGGTCTCCTCCGGTCAGGAGCTACACCAGCATCGTGTCTACACTTTGGGGGGTGTTTAGAAGCAAAAGATGAGCAGAGGAGTTGTTACTCCAAACATTTTGGCACAGAATGGAATTACTGAAGCAGAGGCAGCCCGGGTGGTTAGAGAGGCAGCCAGAGAGTCAGCAAGGGTCCAGACAGCCCCCTGGGCCCGGACAAGCACCGCCACCACAATAACCTTAGGGGATCAGCTGCTGTTTCCGAGTGAACCCCCCTGCGAGTGGGGCACGGGTGGTGCTGTCTGGTGAGGGTGGGCCTGGGGGCGGGGCAGGGCAGGGGCAAAGCTGCAGGACTGTGGCTGCTGCCTCCGTCCAGATTTTCATTCGACAACGAACACCAACGTGCCAGCAGCAGTCCAGGTGCTGGGGGACGTGGTGGGGAACATCTCAGAGAAACGACCCCCTGCCAGGTCCCCTGCAGCGTGCCCTCTGTTTACAACAATTCAATAGCAAGTGGGGGCCGGGCGTGGTGGCTCACGCCTGTAATCCTAGCACTCTGGGAGGCCGAGGCCGGGAGATCGCTCAAGGTCAGGAGTTCAAGACCAGCCTGAGCGAGACCCAGTCTCTACTAAAAATAGAAAGAAATTAATTGACTAACTAAAAATATATACAGAAAAAATTAGCCGGGCATGGTGGCGCATGCCTGTAGTCCCAGCTACTCGGGAGGCTGAGGCAGTAGGATCACTTGAGCCCAGGAGTTTGAGGTTGCTGTGAGCTAGGCTGACGCCAGGGCACTCACTCTAGCCTGGGCAACAGAGTGAGACTCTGTCTCAAAAAAAAAAAAAAAAAATAGCAAGTGGGAAAGTCCCAAACAGGTAAACCAAGGGATTCCTCTTGTTATCACAAAAGAAGTCACCGCAGAGACCCTTCAAATAGGGGGCTGCCGTCTAGAATGAGAAGCTAGCCAAGCCTGTTGCACAAGTTCCTCCCAACGAGGGTCTCTGGAGACCCTGCGGACAGCTGTGCCGGGCTGGGGGAGCCGGGCTGCCCAGCGCGAGCTCAAGGAGCGGTGGGCGGGGCGACGGCCACGCTGCGCACCTGCCGCATCCAGACCCTCCCCCGCTGGCTATGGAGGTGGGCATGGCCAGGCCCAGCCAATCAGTTCTTCCCATTTCCAGGAGGGCGGGGCCCTGGCCTGGGCAGACTCGCAGAGGAAGCGCGGGTCGGGAGAAGCCCCGCCCCCGCTGGGTGTGCAGGAAGGACAGGGTGCAGCCAGAGCTGCCGGTGACCCGGTGACCCTCTTGTCATCACGGCAAGGGGGGGGCTGCCTGGGGAGGGGATCAACATGGCGCAAACGAGAGCCGAGGTGGAGAGTGAGAGAGACTCCAGAGGACACCACCTGACTCTCAGGACAGCTGCACCGGCCAGTATTTCCATGGTATGAACCAATACATGCCCTTTTTCACCTAATAAAAAATTTTTTTAAATGAAATAAATGATGACTAAAACAACAAAACCAAAACGAAACAGGCCAGGTGCCCCAACCCTCCCTCTTCTGAGGCGAGCTTGACGCCCACGCAGCCAGCAGCAGAGGCGACCTTCCCCTCGAGTCCCCTCAGCTCGCTGGGCCGGGCTGCAGGCCGCAGAGGTGGGAGTTCTGGAAAGCCGGCAAGGGCCAAGGCCTGAGTTCCGGGGTTATCTCACCTCTTTCCTGGCCAGGATGTTCTGGGGATGACTGTTAAGGTCACTCACTAAGAGAAACCTGTGGCCCTGGCGGCAACTGAGGACACGGTCCCAGGGCTGCCAGTCGGCAACTCTCTCCCAAGCCACTGCCCTAGGACAAGCCACCCCATGGACACGGTCGTAACAGAGGGCGGAAGATCCAGAACTGCCCTTGAGAACGTTATTGTCAAGCATGTGATATACGGTTACACACGGGAGAAAGGGAGGGAGGAGCAGGATTCGAAGGGCGGGTCGGAGCAGGCAGGCAGGCCGGGGCTCCATCTCCTCCCCACGGGCCAGGTGCTGTGCTAGGAACGAGAGAGGCGCCACCGGCCTCTGCCCTCAGCCCCCTGCACGCCCAAACGCTGCAAAGAGAGAAGAAACCACAGTGAGAACACACGGGGGACCAAGGCTAGAAAGGAATAAAGAGGCGTGAGCAGCCCAAAGGAGAGAAACGGAGCCAGAGTGGAATGGACACGCGGAAGCACAGAGAGGAAGGATAGAGCAGCATGGCGGGAACAGGACACGTTAAGATCCGTCCCTGAGGAGGCGAGGGAGTGGCTGGGGAGATGACTGGGGGCCAGGGGGTGGGTAGGGGCTCAGGGACGGGGGGTGAGGTGCTGGAAGGGATGTCGGGGATCATGCTCTCACTGGGCAGCTGCTGCCCCTCTAGCCAAACAGCCAGGGCTTCGTTGTCCCAGCAGCTGCAGGAGAGGCCAGCCCAGCGTACGGTTTGTGTACAGAGACAGGCCAACAGTCGCAGACAGATGTTCAAGGGGTTGCCGGGACACATGTCTGCCACCACGCACTCCTCTCGGTGGTTTCCCGATTACAGAGGGGAGGCAAACAGGCAAGCCGGGCCCTGCGAGAGGCCACGCTGCAGGAAGGTCCACCACTTCCTGCTTGGTCCCAACCAAGCTCGCGCCTCACCTGGATACGGAACACACAGGCCTCCCCACGGTCTCCCTGCCTCCTGGCTTCCCTCTTTGAACTACTCCCAGAGGGGCCTTTCCAAAAGGCAGATGTGACCATATCACCCTTGGTCAAGATCCCTCCATGGCTCCCTATGGCCCCAAGGATAAAGCCCTGCTCGTGAGGTTCTTCATGGTCCTAGCGCTTGCCTGCCGCTCCCCTCGAGCCTGGGCTAGTGTCCATGCACAATCTCATACAATCCTCCCCAATACCCGATACATAACCCCATTCTACAGATGACTTAACTGAGGCTGGGAGAGGACAAGTAACCTTTGCCAGTTTCCCACATCAGTAGAGTCGTCAGGGCTCAAGACGGTGGTCACCCAGGACTTCTGGCTCTCCCGCATGCAGGGCCGAGTCACAAATGTCCATTAGTCACAAATGCTCTCCTCGTCCTCCTTTTCTGTTTTAACTGCCACCATTCTGGGGGAGATCCTTATACTTCATTTTACCTGCTGGGCTTCCTTCCCGGTCTTTCCTTCCCATCCAATTCACCCAGTGCAGTGCTGCCACTTGGATCCTCCTAAAACAGCCTTTTTTTTTATCCTGTTACTCCCCTGCTCAGGAATCCTCTGTGGCTCCCTAGTGCCAACAAATCAAAGACTAGGCTCCTTAGCTTACTGTTCAGGCCCTTCGCCCTCCACCAGAGGGGTCTGGGAAAACAAGTGGGGAGGCTTCCCAGGGAGCCTTCCTAATGTAACCCCTCTCAAAAGAGGTTCTCACCTCTCTCCACTGGCTGGGTGGGGGTGGGGGCAGCATCCCTCCCTGGGGGAGGGGCAGGGCTGGATGCCAGCCACTGGGATTCCCATTGCTGCCATGAAGCTGACTCTCTGACTTGTGGAGTCCTCGCTTGGGTTCCTGCATCATGTTTTTCCACTTGGGGGGCTCTGTGGGGCCTTAGGACAAGAGCAGGGACAACGAGAGGACGGCCACAGGCTGCCGCGCTCCGCACGTGAGGCTGAGCTCAAAGCTGACCTACACACAGCGGTGGTACCCAGGACAGACGCGTGAAGATGATGCTCGGGCCCTGCCCTCGGTTCAGCCAGTGAAAAGAGATCAAACCAGACTTTGGAGTTCAAGTTCACAGACCAGTAAAATCCCTTTGGAGACTGTCACAGCATGTAGGCACTGTGAGGCTAAAGTATGTCCTGTTTGTCAGCCCCGGTAACCAACCTGGAATACAGATAGGTCCAAGAAAACAAAATCAGAAACCTAAGCTGTAAACTGCATTACATCAAAAACCTGAAATTTAAATCCCAATAAATGAAATCCTAGCACTCTGGGAGGCCGAGGCGGGAGGATTGCTCAAGGTCAGGAGTTCAAAACCAGCCTGACCAAGAGCGAGACCCCGTCTCTAAAAAAAAAAAAAAAAAATCCCAATAAATGAAGGGACTATTTATTATAAGAGGATTTTCCCCAACTACAAAAAAGTCTTGGGCCTCAGTTTCCCCACCTGTAAAGTGAGAAGGTGGGCAGGACCACATCATCCCAAAGGTTCTTCCAGCAGTGAAATTCTCAGATTTCATGAGTTCATCTCAGTTCGAGTCTGCCTGGCTCACAAGGATAGCAGTTTTTAGAGAGTTCTTTGAAGCAAAGAATATCACAAAGGACAGAGGAATAAGGTTTTAGGCCACTTGGCAGTAACCTTCAGCATGGGGTGGAAACAGAACAGATTTGGCAAAACAAACAGATTCCTTCTTCCACGCCAGGCCCAATGCTCCTAAGTGCTGAGCGTTTCCCAAGCACCGCTTCCCGGGTGAGACGGTTTGCAGAAAGTTGGTGTATATGCAGCACACAAAGTCTGCACGATCGTGCCAACTGGTAACGGTGGTTATCTCTGGGGGGTGGGGCTTGGGGTGGGGTGGGGCAGGCTGTATTTCTGACTTCCTGTATTCGTGCACCAGGGTTTCTCCACCTTGGCACCACTGACATGCTGGACCAGATAATTCTTCGTTGTGGGCGCTGTCTTTTGCATCATAGGTGTTCAGCAGCATCTCTGGTCTCCACCTACTAGATACCAGTAGCATCTCCCCGGTTGGAGCAGGCAACCAGAAATGTCTCCAGACATTACCAAATGTCCTCCGAGAGGGCAGAATCAACCCTACTTGAGAAATACTACTCTATATTATCAGCTTAAAAAAATTAAAGGAAGCACATATGCTGATTTATATTAAGATTATGAAGGATGTCTGTATTTAACACCTTAGCAAGTGCGGTCAATTTTACCTGCCCAGAGATAGCGAATCTACCTACTTCCTGCTTCTTCCATCACTGCCACCTTTGTCCAAGCCATGGTCACCTGGAAACTATTCCCTGCTGCCACCCTTGCCCCACAAGTCTTCTCCACACAGCAGCCAAAATGAGCTTCTAGAAGCATCTTTCAGTTGTGGCGCTCTCTGCCTGGCTTCCTACTACCCTGAGGATAAACCCAAACTCCCCACTTGCCTTCAAGGTGTTCTGCCTTCTGGACCCGGCTCTGCCCTCTGCCTTCTTCTGGTCCCTGGCTACGCACGGTGCAGTCCCTGGACCAGCAGCCTCGGCAGCCCTGAGAGCCGGTGAGAAAAGCAGACACTCGGGACCATCCTGGGGCCCGCTGGATCGCAGCCTGCACTTGAGAGCTGAGGCACGTGCACCTTCACGTCCCGCTGCCCGTCATCAGTGGCTCCTTGACATCTGTCACTTAAATGTGACCTCCATAATAAGGCTTTCCAAGCCAGACGTTTGCAAGGAGGTGCCCATGTAACTCCCTATCTTAGCACCCTACTGGTTTGGGATTTAGCTCCGATCACAGCTCATGATCATGTTGTTTGTTTATGCTGTCTGTTGCCCATCTCCCTCCCGGCACCCCACATCCCAGGTGTAAGCTCCGTGAGGGCAGGTATGGGGCAGGTGGCACCCAGCAAGTATTACTGAAATGAATGCTAGCCACATACACTGCACCTTACCGAGTGGCAGTTAGTTTCTTTGCGAGTACTGTCTTGTTTATCACTCATGCACCCACGAGGTGAGACAGGTCCCATGTGTGATAACCTCCACTTTATAGATGAGGAGACGCAGGCACAGCGACATAAGGTTTCGTAGCTGGCAGAGGAGGGTGCCTGGGCCCGGGCGGGAGAGTGATCTTGCTCCTGTGACCACAGCCTTTACCACGCGCAATTAAATCAAGGCGCACATTACGCACAAGAGGGATGCTAGACACTGAAAAGAATTTCCTAGTGAACGCTTCTAGCAAGTAAAGCATTCTGCTGTTGGGGAATAATTATCCCTTCGTGTGCTGTTTTGGCAAATCACATCTTGTATTCAGAGTCTGTTGAAGCGAGGTCTGTATATCCATATGCTCCCCAAGACTGTTGCTATAAACCATTTTACCTCCAGACAGAAAACAAGTCCACAGGGAAGACGCGGGGGCTACTCAGTTAAGGAACAGCTGACATTTCTGTGCCCTCTCTCGGGCTGGCTTTCCCTCCTCATGGCCACCAGTAAATAATCCTTCACCTTTGAGGGTCTAGTACTTTCCTTCTACAGCCCTTCCTACCTGTCCTTTTCCTCCCTCCAAGCGGCTTTACCTCCCTGAATTTAATCCTCAGGACAATCCTTTACATAGGGAACATGGGGCCTAGATTTTGCAAATGAAGAACCTGAAGCTCAGAGAGGTGAAGCAATTTGCCCAAGGTCACACAGCCACCTGGCGTGAGACCCAGAGCTTGAACAATTCCACTCAGACTGGTCCTGGCACGCTGACAGTCACGTGAGCTAATGTCTACGGAGTATGTCCTGTGTACCAGATGCCGTGCTGAGACCCTGACCGCCTGATCTCACAACAGTCCCATAACGTGGGAGCCGTAGTTGTGCCTAGTTTACAGACAAGGAAACTGAGACTCAGAGAGGAAGAGTGACACACTGTCAAGGTTACACAGCCAAGAATAGGGCAGGGATTTCTTTTTTTTTTTT
>VBSM01000529.1:8096675-8108706 GCA_008086735.1 Cheirogaleus medius | reverse complement strand
TCGGCCTCCCAGAGTGCTAGGGTTACAGGCGTGAGCCACCGCGCCCGGCCTAGAGCAGGGATTTCACTCCAGAAGAGTCACTCTGTGATGTGCTGCCGTTGTGCCTTCGGCCTAGAGCGGTCACACGTTTTTAATTTATAAACCAGTCCTCGTGGAGTCTCGCGCAGGCGGCTGGACGTCACAGTTTGATGGTTCGCCTTTTATTTTTGTTTTCAGCCCAGAGGAAACAGAGCAGCTTGAGAACCCATGCTGTGCTTCCCAAGACGCAGGCCAAAAACAAATAAATAAAACAAGCACACAAAATAAACAGACGAAAGGCTTGCTTGTTCACCTTGAGCCGCGTCTGGCTGAGCACCGGCCACCTCAACACCCTCCCGTCCGAGAGCCGGGTCAGCGCCCGGGCGGCCCACCGTTCGCTCAGACGCGACAGGAACCGTCAGCCGAGTCTCTTCCAACGGAGTAAACCCAGAGGGCCGGGAACCGAGGCCTGAGAACGTGGCTTCGGGTTTTTAAAATGAGAGAAGCCAAGAGACGGTTTAATTTTAGACCTTAAGATTCCCTGGATGTGGTTCAAAAAGGCTTTTTGCTGTACCTGTTGCCACAGGCCACCTGAGACTGCCCTGTCACTTCCTCAAAGGCATGAAGGACAACTTCTCATCCTGCTGCACCCGGAGCCCCGCCCGGCTCAGTCGGGAACCCAGAGAGGTAGGTGACCTCACAGACGACAGCAAATATCAGCTGGCGAGGATGACAGGCTCCGGTGTGCTCGGTGCCGCTCTGTGTGCCTTACCCCGTTGGTTCATTTCACCCTGGCAGCAGCCATTGAAGGCTAGTATTAGCACTCCCGTTTTAAAACTGGGGAAACTGAGGCACGAGGCAGTTAAGTAACTTGTCCGAGGTCCCACAGCTGGTAGAACAGGGATTTGAAATCACTTTTGGAACCAGCACACACAGCCTTCCTAAAGAAGGACGGGCCTCTCACCCAACCAGCGATGGACTGTCACTCGGGTCCCCAGGGGTCTTCTGCACTGATCCCTGCCCCACACAGCTGACAGCAGCCTGGCGCAGTGAGCAGAGGCAGGAGGAGGCAGGCCCAAGGTTCAATTCCAGCTCCTCCATTTTCTAGCTGTGTGACCTTGGGCGAGGGACTTGACATCTCTGAGCCTCAGTTTTCGCTTTGGGGATAAGAATAGCCCCTTGTCCATGGGGTTATTGTGCAGATTGAATTAGATAACAGTGACAGCCAGCATTTACTAAGTGCTCTCTGTGCTGCAGAAACTGCGAGGGAGGAAGCACTGCCATCTTCATTTTACAGACAAGGAGCTGAGCCTCAGAGAGGTTCAGTCACTTGCACAGAGACACACAGCTAACGACGGAGACGCCGGGGACTCTGAGCACAGAGCAGCCTCTCGTAGAATTAAGCACGCACACACAGCCACCAGCGTAGTGTCTATGGCACCAGGGCCCCTCAGCGCACAGCCCACATCATTACCGCCTGGGGAGCAGCCAGGCAGACAGAACCCAGAGAGGGCCCGTCCGGTTCCGCCGGAGGCCCAGCGCCTGGCGGGCGTCTGCGGCCCTGTGAGCGAGCCCTGCCCTCTGTTCCCAGCACGGCGGGCCCTGTGATGCCCGGCACACGGCCAGGATCTGCCCGGTGACTGAAGGCGCTTTGTCCCTGGCTTAGCGCTGGTCTTGCCTACGATCAGGAGACAGCCCTGGGGCCAGACTTTGACCCCAATTAAGTTTATGCTTAAAAACAGACTAACAGTAAGTGCTCCACATCTGCGAAGACTCAACTGTCCTGGCCAGAAGGGACTTTAGCAATTAGCGGCTGGCAGTGCCCAGCCCAGGCTGGGCCCCAGCGCTGCCTGCGGTGTCTGTTGAGAATGCGCAGGGGCCACACCCGGGACCTGCTGGCTCTGAGTCCTCGGCCTGGGGTGGATCATCTGCCCTTTGACTCAAGATAGAGTTTTTATACACAGCAAAAGGCACCGTGCTTAGCCCACAGCTGGGTGACTTTTGACAACCGTGCACATGCATGTAACTACTGCCCTGATCAAGACATAAGACATTTCCGTGACCCCAGAAGGTTCCCATGTGCACGTGCCTTTCTTCGGTCCCTCGTTCTGCTTCCTGTCACTTCGGGTTCGTTTCGCCTGTATCAGAAGTGACTATAAACGGAATCGCACAGTGTGTGCTCTGCCTCCGCTTGTCCATGGTGTCGCCCGTGGGCACAGTTCCTTTCCTTCCCGAACCTGCCGAGCAGCGGCCTATGTGTGGACAGGTCGCGGTTCATCTGCGCACCTGCCGACGGGCACCTGGGCGGTTTCCTCCTTGGGGCTGTCACATGCAGAGCTGCTGGGAACATCTGTGTCCCAGTCTGCGTGGCAGCTGCTCCCCTTCCCCCATAGGTGCCAGGAGCGGGAGCGCGGGCTCACGGGTGGAAGCGTTTATTTTCGCCGTCTCTTCAGGAGCCGCAGCTGCCCGTCTGGGCTGGGATTCCCATTCTGCTCCCTTCTAAGCCGTCTGTCCAGGTGGGAAGCCCCTGGAGGTACCAGACCTGCTCTGGGTCACAGACGGATCCGTTTTCCTGATGCATGGTCCCTGAGTCATTCCACATTTTGATTCACATTTAGCTTTGAGAGCTGAACCGGCTCTGGGTGGTTTGTTCTGACTAAGGTCTTCTGTTCACACCAGGGTTAAAAGCCCATGGAGATAACACAGAGTTCTGGCTGCCGAGACTTCAACCAGGCTCCACGCCTCCCTTCCCCCGTAGTCTATAGACTGAATGCACCGATAAATGATATCACTCACAGTCCTTCCTCTAAACCCCACCGGGGACCTCCAGGGAGGCAATGTCAATTTAGCAGAGGCAGAGAGCATGGTGGTTAGAGTCAGCGGTGGTAAGAATTCAGATCTGTCTGGGTGGTCTTAGACAAGTTCCTTTACCTTTCTGAGCCTCAATTTCCTCATCTGTAAAATGGGCACACCACCAGCACTACCTTGTGATACGGGAGCATGTGAGGTATATAAAAGGAGGTGGCAATGGTAGGCTGAGTAGCGGATGGGGGTGAGGACACAAAGGGAACAGTAACATGAGACCCTGCTGTTTTCCAAGGACCCCTACCTTACGGAGGTAGGGCAGGGTTGCCTAAATATACAGATTCTTGGGCCCCACTACAGACTTACAAAATCAGAATCTGGGGTGGACCCAGGATCTGCTTTTTTATTTTTTATTTTTTGAGACAGAGTCTCACTCTGTTGCCCAGGCTAGAGTGAGTGCCGTGCATCAGCCTAGCTCACAGCAACCTCCAACTCCTGGGCTCAAGTGATCTTCCTGCCTCAGCCTCCAGAGTAGCTGGGACTACAGGCATGCACGCCCACCAGCTAGTTTTTCTATTTTTAGCAGAGACAGGGAATCCCTCTTGCTCAGGCAAGAACTCCTGGCCTCAAGCAATCCTCCCACCTGGGCCTCCCAGAGTGCTAGGATTACAGGTGTGAGCCACCTGCAGGCCAGGAACCACTTTGTTCCTCCACTGAGAGGGCCTTCCAGCTCTGCCCCAGGAATTCCCTCCCCCACCCCCACTCACCTAGCAAGGCTCAGGTCTGGCCACACAGGTCTCCAGACAGGTGGACCTCATGTGGCACGGTGGGTCAACTCAGCAAAGTTCTAATACCTTTGCAAGGCAGGCGTTATTGAGCCAGGGCTAAAAGTTCTGGTTCTGCTTAGGAGGTCCTAGGTTAGACTCCCAGCTGCATTACTTCCTTGTTGGTTGGATGAACCTGAGTGTGTTATTTCAGCTGGGCCATAAAAAGGGTTTAATAAGAAGTAGTGTCTCTCTAATGGAGTTGCCAGAAGGAATCAATCAGGAGCTTGCGTGGGTAGAGCATTTAACACAATGCCAGGTGACACAAGGTCATTACTGCTACAGTGCTGAGACTTTATCCTGCTTCCTCTGTAGGTTGAGGAGGAGGTGGTGACTACTGCTAATCTGGGAAATATTCTACAACATTTGCTAAGGCTTTAACACCAGTTGTCTCCTACCAGGGTGCAAATCAGGCAATCTTAAGAAAAAAAAAAAAAATTCAAACAGAAAATGCTTAACAGAAGCACAGAGAGGGTCCCAGAGAGGACACTCCTGTTTTCGTTTGCTTTGGGAATAATAGCTTCTTTAAAAGCACACTTCAAAGTTAATGCTCTAGGCTGGGCATGGTGGCTCATGTCTATAATCCCAGCACTTTGGGAAGCCAAGGCAGGAGGATTGCTTGAGCCCAGGAGTTTGAGACCAACCTGGACAACATAGTGAGACCCCATCTCTAAAAAAAAAAAAAAAAAGCCAGGTGTGGTGGTGTGTGTCTATAGTCCCAGCCACTCGGGAGGCTGAGGCAGGAGGATCGCTTGAGCACAGGAGTTTGAGGCTGCAGTGAGCTATGATGATGCCACTGCACTCTAGCCCAGGTAACAGAGCAAAACCCTATCTCGAAAAGTTAACACTCCCTTTATCAGATGGCCTGGCCCTGGAGGCACTGTTTTGACATCCTGAGGAGCAAGTATTATGAGACCTTTCAATTTGCTTTCTTGGAAAAGTAGCTTGTTCTAGCAATGCAGACCACAACCATGTCACCGAATGCCAAGATGACAGACCCCAAATAAAGACAACTGTGGATATGTTCGGCATGTGGTGAAAACTTCAAAGATTCCAGGTATAAGAAAGGGTGTTTTTAGATAAAGCTGGCCTGGAAGTTGGAAAGGTCTCAACAGAAGATTTCTTTTTTTTTTTAAGATGGAGTATGTGAAATTTGCCTAAAGAAAAAAATAAGCCAGTGATATTTATATAAAACAATGCTTGGAATGCGAATTGAAATGTAGAAAAGTAAGTCTAGTTTTCATGATGTCAGGAAAACAACCTAAGATTGCAATCTGGGTAAGGCCCAGATTACTAAGAGGAGACTGAGGGCCCATCTCACCCACTCCCTAGACGTGTCTAGGCACAGTTATTAACCGGATTAAGCACAGTAACACTTCACATGCCAGAAGTCTGGTGCACACTCAGTGTCATTCAGTCCCTACCACCCTCCGTGGGGAAGGAGGTCTTACGCCCATTTTACAGATGAGTACACCTTTATCCACAGGGGATACGTTCTGAGATTCCCCAAACCCCGGATAGTACTGAACCCTGTGTATACTTTGGTTTTGATCTGATAACCCAGATGGCTCCTAACTGACCTAAGGGGGCAGGTAGCATCTATGCTGTGGGTCTCCTGGACAAAGGGCGGATCCACCTCCCAGGCAGGATACAGTAGGGCAGCGTGAGATTTCATCACACTTCGCAGAGTGGCGCACAATTTAAAACTTAGAAATTGTTTATTTCTGGAATTTTCCATTAAAACTCTTCAGATCAAAGTTGACCATGGGCATACTGAAACCACAGAGAGCGAAATGGCAGATAAGGGGTTGGGGGAAACTCCTGTAAATCATATCACATCAGAAAGGGTAAGTCACTTCCCCAAAATCACAAAGCTAATAAGTAATGGAACCAGAATTCTAACCCACATCCGTCTGGCCCCAGATCCCACTGTCTTCTCCACGTATCAGAAGTTTCAGACTTGGCTGGAGAGCTGACTCAGCTAGAGAGCTTGCTAAAAATCCAGACTCCTGGGTCCCACTGCTGGACAGAGTCTGACTCGGCAGGCCTGGGAATCTGTGTTTATTAAGTTCCCTAAGGGGTTCTGATCCAGCTGATGATCTGAGCAGGGGTTTTTTTGGGATGGGCCACATCGGCGCCTGCCAGAAGGTTCTGCCGGGAGAGCTGGGGAACTCCTAGCAGAGCCCCAGAAACCACATGGGGGCTCAGGGCCGTGGTTCTGTGGCAGGGACTGATGCATCTCTTGTGGTAGGTAGTTCGTGCTACGTCAGCTTGGTTAAGCTGGAACCGCTTCTCCCAGAATCCTCTTCCCCGGCTGTTCTAGGTTAGAACTGGCCAGAAGAGGAATGTGGAGAAATTTGGGAGGTGCAAGGGCAGTAGCAGCCGTCACACTCTTGAGGTTGTCATGGCCCGATGTGGTGGCAGACGGGCCTGTGGGTTCCAGCACGTTTGCGCCCGTCCTCCCATCCATAAGATCCAGTTCCTGATTCCTACAGCAAAGCCCTGTCCCACAGGTCACAGTGGCTCAGCTTCCCTGACCGATGCCATCGTCCACTCTGTCCTGCAGACCTTTCGACCTAAGGCAGTAGATCCAGGAGTGGTCCCCAACCAACAGCATCAGCGCGCCCAGGAGCAGGTTAGAAATGCAAATCCTTGGGCCCCACCCCAGACCTATTGAGTCAGAAGCTGGGGGGCGGGCAGCAATCTGTGTTTTAACACCCCCACCCCAACACACACACAACCCAGAGGATGCTAACACAAGCTGCTGAAGTCTGAGAACCACAGTTCTGGGCAAAGACACAGGTGACGGTTGCATAACACTGTGAACATGCTTAATGCCACTGAGTTGTATACTTAAAAATGGTTAAAAAAAATAGTCAGAAGCCACATACAAAAGGTCACATATTGTATGATTCCATTTACATGAAATGTGCAGAGAGACATCAGTGGTTAATGGTAGCGGGGCGTGGGGGGCAGATCATGGAGGTCACTGCTTAATGGGTACAGGGTTTCTTTTTGGGGGGGTAATAAAATGCTTTGGAATGGATAGAGGTGGTGGCTACACAACACTGTGAATGTACTAAGTGATACTGTTCGGTTTAAAATGGTTAACGCTATGCTGGGTGAATTTCTTGTATCTATGAGACTTAGCATTTACTGAGGCGCCACATGCTAAGGCTTCACAAACACAGTGTCATTTCATCCTCACCCCAACCCCGGGAGGGTGGCATTATTATTCTTCCCATTTAATAGATGTGGAGCCCGGGCAGTCTGCCTGTAGAATCCATGCTTTTAACCAATATGCCATTATGCCCAGAACACCGAGTTATTTCTTTGTGCGGAAGACAGAAACCAGGCATGAGCCAGAGCAGCCCCGACTGACGCTTAAGTCTCCCAGTCACTTGGCTTCACCCTGCCCTGAGTCTGCCCTGAGTCAGAAGGCAGGTGGTGGTGGTAGTGGGGGAGGGGGGGTTGGCTTGCTCATGGGTCCGTAATCCCAGGCATTCTGAGATAAAGCCCCCTGGCTACCAGATGTAGCTGGTTTGCATTCGGCGTGAACTTATCACAGTGGAAAGATTTTCAAAAATAATTACGATGGTAACAACACCTAAAAATATATTGAGCATTTACTATGTGCTAAGTACTTTTCATAGTTTTATCCTCCCAGAATCCTAAAACTATCCTCTCCCCATTTGGAGAAATTAAGCAATGGCCCGAGGTCACTGAGGTCATTAGGGCTAGGATTTGAACTTCAATCTGTTACTTAAATACAAAGTAATAATACATCTTCTTCGGTAGGAAATTTAGACAGTACAGGTTAGAAAAGAGAGAGAGAATAAAAATCTTTTGTAATTCAGGCCGGGCGCGGTGGCTCACGCCTGTAATCCTAGCACTCTGGGAGGCCGAGGCGGGTGGATAGCTCAAGGTCAGGAGTTCGAAACCAGCCTGACCAAGAGCGAGACCCCGTCTCTAAAAAAAAAAAAAAAATCTTTTGTAATTCATTGGCAATAATCATTGGAAACATTATAGTAAATATTCTTCAAATGTTTATTCTTTATATAATTTTTTAAAATGAAAAATGGACCAGTTTTGTAATCTGTCTTTTTACACTAGCAGATTAGAATCATCCTTCTATGCCTTTCAAAGTCCTTTCTGTCACCGCCACTTTGAATGGCGACGTGGTGTTCCCCTGTATGAATGTCCCACAGCTGATTTGCTAGACCTTTCCACTGGACGTTTGGGTTGTTAACTCAAGAAGACATTTCCACTGGGAAAAGAACATTTTAACCAGGTTGGTAAAATTTATCAAAACCTCCTCCCTGCAGTGAGCAGCAACAGGAGCAATCGGCTCTAGGGGGTGGACATTTGCTAGCAAAGACCCTAGAGCCAGGCAACAACATAGCTGATTTTTGGGGGCGGGGGGAGGGGCAGGCTCTCAATTTTATGTGCTGAACCTACCTGAAAATTCTTACCTAAAGACAAAGCAAAAATGTCTCAGATTTACCCATCTCACTCCTTAGAAGGAAGAGCTTGAGTCTTTGGCAACAAGGAGCAAAAGTTCTCACGATAGTGTGATGGTTGAGAATACAGACTGTGGAACCAGACTGGCAGGGTTCGAGTCCCAGCTCCACCACTGACCAGCTGTGGGCCCTGTCAATCAGCTCACCAAACCCCTGGAGAGGAGGTGCTGAAGACAGAAAAAGCCTGGGTCCCCACGTGACTGCGTGGAGCCAAGAACCCTGCCTTCCTCACTCAAAACATGAAACTGTGACCAGAGTGTCTTAAGCCCCTGAGATATGGATAATTTGCACAGTAGCTAGGGTGCTCCTGCCTCAGTTTCCCCATCTGTCATAGAACTGTTCTGAACATCAGATGACTTACTCTATCTAGGCAAGGGTGATGGGAAAGCTTGGTTGTTCCCCCTCAACCATCAAGGGTGCCCAAACATCTGTGACTTTTATCACCAACCAGACATAGCTCTGCTTCCCAGGAATTTCACTAAACTCTCGAATATTTTTCATCCTGAAACCCTCTTGTAGGAAGCAAGTCTGTGTACTCTTCTCCGTAAGAAGTTACAGTAACTCACTCATCCCGGGCAAGAGAATACACATGTTCTAAAGCCGTCAACGTACTTCCTCACACGCGATGAGTCAGTACAAACACACAGGCAGGGCGAAGAACCCCGGGAACTTCATCTCTATTGGCTCGGCCAGGCACGGCTCCTCTCGGCCCACGACAAAACTGTTAAATCAATGGCTCCGCCAGCTTCCAACCATAAAACTAAAGACCAACAATACATACATTTGGAACTTACATATTCTGAATGGCAGCTAATTACACATCTATCTAGCAATTATCTATAAAAGATTGCTTCTCACAACTACTAGCTGTGGTTCTTGCTTTTGTTTGTTTGTTTGTTTGTTTGTTTGGTGCATAGACCCCTTTGAGAATCTGATGACAGCTACTGACCTGCCACAGAAAAATGCAGAGATGGAATGTTCCACATGCAATGTCAGGTGGTCCGTGGGTCCTTAAAAGTGACTGAGGACCTTGATGTCATAACTATGACAAGTTTAAAATTACTCAATAATTTCATAATGATCCTGATATTTATTGCTTTGATTACCAGAACATCTAAAAGCAGCATTTAAAAGCATCACTATATGCAGAGACTATTTCTAGACGTATATATTAAATACCAGAAATTGTGAATGGAGGCTGCCTCTGGTATAAGGGACTAGGGCAGGCGTCCTCAAACTACGGCCCGCGGGCCACATGTGGCCCGCCGAGGACATTTATCTGGCCCGCTGGGTGTTTTTGCCCGTTTTGTTTTTTTACTTCAAAATAAGATATGTGCAGTGTGCATAGGAATTTGTTCATAGTTTTTTTTAAAACTATAGTCCGGCCCTACAAAGGTCTGAGGGACAGTGAACTGGCCCCCTGTTTAAAAAGTCTGAGGACCCCTGGACTAGGGGGCTGGAATGAGAGGAAGATTCATACTTTTTCATTGGCTATCCTTCTGCGGTTTATTTATTTTTTTTTACCATGTGCATGCATTACTTTCCTAATTAAACAAAGAGTTAATTAAAAGTTATTTCAGTTAAGAACTATACACGACCCATTGTTTCCTCCACACCTGCCTACCCAGCAGGGTGGAAGCCTCGTTAGCCAGCACAAGGCAAAGCATCAGCTCAGGAGAGATTAGGAATCATGTCTACTGGGTCTTCAACACATTTCATTAAAGTGTGGAGGGAAGCGGAGGGTGGATATCGTTTCTTTTGTGTGTGTGTGTGCTTTCTGGCCGGCAGCATGCCTTCTTTGCCCCGTGTCTCAGCCCCCGCGTTGCGCTTTCCCTTACTGACTTGAGAAGCTCCCGTTGAGCTCAGAAAACAACCCCTTCTCTGCCGTGCGCTGCCACTACCGCCTCCATGTACCGTCCGGACGTAACCAAGTTTTTAAATTTTAGGAGCCTGATCTATCGATCATTTTCAATAATTTCTTTTATAATTTTACCCTTTACCGTCGTGCTGAAAGAGCCCCTTTCTGAAAGGGGCTGTAGGAACTTCACATAGAGAAACGTGGCGGACACCACCTCGCCCCGGCGATCGAGCCTGACACAGAGTCCTGTTGATTAAAGTCCTGCTACGACGCACCCGAGAAAGACACTTCACCTCTGCGGGACTCCTTCCCAAGCCCAAGGCTCCATCTAGTCATGAGAAGGCATCAGACAAACTCGAATTCATGGACGTTCTACAAAATACTGACCGGTACCCTTCAAAGCTCTCAAGGTCATGAAATGCAAGGAAATACTGAGAAACTACCGCAGACTGGGAGAGACTACGCAGACTGGGAGAGACTACGGAGACAGGTGGATCTTGGATTGGATCTGGGAGAAGGAAAACGGCAGAGGGAGAGCCGATGAGATCCAAATGAAGCCTGTGGTTTAGACGGCAGTGACGTTGACGTCTTAGCTTCGGTGAGTGTACGACGGTTATGTGTAAGATGCCACCACGAGGGCAAACTGGGTGAATGGTGTCCGGAAACTTTCCCAACTATCTTTGCAACTGACGTTATTCCCAAATAAAAAGTTTTATTTTAAAAAAAGTCTTGGCTAGGACTGTTGTTGGACACATCATTGGTTTCTAATTTTGCTACTATTATTTAAAAAAAACAAAAACCAAAAAACGGTGTTGAAACAAACTCCTTACATTGTTTCCTTAGTAAAAAATCCTGGAATTGAAATTATGATTTTGTTTAAAGCTTTTGGGAGGTCCAGGAAGAAAAGCAGAAAGAACAAGCAGGGGAAAAAAAAGCCATCAAAGTCCCTGGCCAGGGCAGGGGAGGCGGGAGTAACAGGAGGTGGAGGTGGAAGGTGGTTCCAGGTGACTGATGCGGTGGGGGAGGGGCGGGTGTAGCAGGGGGGAGGGGTGGGTGTAGGGGGGGAGGGGCGAGGCAGCAGTCTCTGGAGCTTTGACAGCAAAGGAGCTTAGCTTAGACTTGATCCTGCAGGCAGTGGGGAAAAAGTAAAGATTTTAGTTCAGTGCAGGATATGGTCACTGATGTGTTATCTTACTTGTTGGTTTCCTAGTTTATCGACTCCTCCCTGCTGCCCTGTAAGGTATAAGCCTCATGAGGGCAGGGCCCCCATCTCTCTTGCACCCCACACTGTTTCCCCCCAAAGCCTAGAAGAGTGCCTGGCCTGTGCACAGAGCTCAATGAGTATGGTTGGATGAATATCCGAGGCTTGTTTCCAAAATGACTTTTTTCCCCCAAGTTTTTGATTGTGATAAAATAGACATAACATAAAATTCACCATCTTAACCAATTCTAAGTGCACAGTTTGGTGGCGTTAAGTTCATTCATACTGTGCCACCATCACCGGCGTTCATCACAGAACAACTTTCATCTTACAGAACCGAAACTCTGTACCCGTTAAACACCAGCTCCCCTCCCCCGTCCCCAGCCCCTGGCAGCCACCATTCCACTTTCTGTCTCTGTGGTTCTCACTGCTTTGGTTTCCTCATGTACGTGGCATCGTACAGTACTTGTCTTTCTGTGGCTGGTTCATTTCACTTAGCATAGTGACCTCAAGGTTTCTCCATGTTGTAGCATGTGTCAGAATTTCTTTCCTTTAAGGCTGAGTAATATTCCATGGCATGGATGTACCACATTTTGTCTATCTACTCATCCATCAGTGGGCATTTCGGTTGCTTCCACGTTTTAGCTGTCGTGAATAACGCTGCTGTGAACGTGGGCGTACAAACAGCTCCTCAATTCCCTTGAGTACATACCCGGAAGTAGAAATGCTCCATCCTAATGGTAATTCTATTTTAATTTTTTGAGGAACTGCCATACCCAAAATGACTTTTTTTTTTTTTTTTTTT
>VBSM01000529.1:8066530-8092252 GCA_008086735.1 Cheirogaleus medius | reverse complement strand
AGGAACAGTTCAACAGGACCTGGTGTTCACAAAAGGCAAATTTGGGAACCATGACTATAGCAGGAACTGTTAGTCCCACGTCCTGACTATGAACCAGGCAGGGAGTGCTACCCACTTCCCCTGAACCATCTCATTTAATGCTCATAACCACCCCGAGGCGGTTACCGGTTATGCCCACTTTGCAGAAGAGAAAGCTGAGGCTTAAGGAGGCAAGGTCATGTGCCCAGTGTCACACAGCTGAACAGTATCAGGGTCTAGACCCAAGCTGATGGACTCCAGAGCTCAGGCTCTACCTGCTATAGAATAATTCCTCTTCTGTCTGCACATGCTCTCTGCCCTGAGAGAAGTTTCCCTGCCCCCTTTGCCTGGCCCCCTGCAAGTGCTTAATAAATGTTTGGTGGATGAATGAAAGCCCCAAATATTAATAACAATACACTATTTTAGCACATGGGGAGACCCCTTTGTGTAAGCAGGTATGATATGCTCCCGTTTGAGAGCTGTGTGTATTCATCCCAGAGTTTAGGCAATGCATTTGGGAACTTTCCCAGGCTCCAAAGGAGTGACAGGAAACAGCCATGTAGTTCACAGATAAGACCAGGAATCTGGTTTTCATTTCACTCTGCAAGATGGACCTTGGAGAGGCCTGGACCGGGGATGATGATGTCAGAATGGCTGCCCTAGCTCCTAACCTGGAGGCAAGGAGCTCCAGTACTTTTCCACGGCAGGATCATCCCAGACTTGCCCCACTCTGCTGCAGACCCAACCGGGCAGGCCCGGTCTATCTCTGAAAATCATCTTCAGAGTGTTCCTTTTAAGCAGGCTCGCCCTGGCTAATCTGGGGAGAGGCTGGAGAAATTCTCAACCAGAGCTAAGCCGCAGGCAGAGCTGAAGAAACTGACAGAGGAAGCCATGTTTCTCTTTATATCCTCCCTGCAGAGCCCTCTCCCTCTGCATGGTTAGTTTCTCTGAACCTTCCCAGGTTCTCCATGTCCCCTTGAAGAACCTGACACAAGTTAACTGCCAACTTATCCTAGTGTCAACTGACAGGGCCCTGATAGGTGTCCTTGGGGAAAAGATCCAAAGAAATGAATCTCAAATGGTGGAGTTTCTATTACCTGTTATCATAATAGGCAGTGGGGGAGGATGACAGTCACCATTTACTGAGCCCCATGTCTCAAGTGCACTGCATGCATTGTGTCATTTGATCCTCCCAACAGCCCTAGAAAGAAGACCCTATTATTCTAGTTTTTCAGGTGAGGCTACTAAGACTCAGACACATTTTGCACCTGGATCTGCACTGAGGGTCTTTGCAGGGCCCTTGCTCAGAATCACTATGCTGGAAACCCCCCTGTGGTAGGCGGAATAATGGCTGCCCAAAGATGTTCACATCCTAATCCCCAGAACCTGTTGCCTTACATAGCAAAACGGACTTGGCAGATGCGATCAAGTTAAGGATTTTGAGACGGGTGGTTATCCTGAAGTATCCTGGTGGGTCCAATGTAGTCACAAGGGTTCTTACAAGAGGGAGGCAGGAGGGTCGGAGCCAGAGAAGATTTGGTGACAGAAGTAGAGGTCAGAATGATGCAGTTGCTGGAAAGGGTCCATTAGCCAAGGCACGTGGGCAGCCTCTAGGAACTGGAAAAGGAAAGGCGTGGATTCTCGGCTAGAGCATCCCGAAGGAGCTCAGCTCTGCTGACACCTTAATTTTAGCCTAGTGAGACCCATTTTGGACATCTGGCCTCCAGAACTTTAAGATAATAATTTGTGTTGTTCTAAGCCATGAAGCTTATGATAATTTGTTACAGCAGCAACAGGAAACTAATATATCCTTCAAACTCAGGCGGCATGTAGGCAGATGTTTATTTCAGCTGCCTTTTTGGCTGACAGTCCCCTATAAAGCTCTTCTCTTAAGAGGCACCATGAGCTAGCTTGTATCACGGATTTAGAAAGAAGGCAGGATTCCATCAAGTCTGTCTTTGGTTTCTGAATCCTCTGCCGTTTGTCGGTTGCGTGACCTTGGGCAGATGTCTTTTCGTCTCTGAGCCTCGGTTTCCTCATCTGTAAAAACAATGATGCTAATAATACCTACTTTTTAGGACTAATACAAGGGGCGGGTGAACCAGTATGTGACAAAGTGCCTTGTAAATGGCCCAGTATTGTCTGAAAATGAGTCCTTTGGGGCATTAGCCTGTCCAGGTTTGAAAGCCTGAATTAAAGAGGAGATTATGCTGTTCTGAGTATTCCCCTGGCATGCATTTTCATTCGCTGTAGCTGAGTGGGCAAGTAACTATGGTATTTCAAAATAGTAGATTGTCTCTGGTCTGTGCTAAACCCCCCCAGTCTGTCATTTCCGGGCATACCAATGAAAGTGAGGCTGGAAAAATCTACTTGTAGGAATATATCTGCCCAGGCGTGGTGGCTCACGCCTGTAATCCTAGCACTCTGGGAGGCCGAGGTAGAAGGAGCACTTAAACTCAGAAGTTCGAGACCAGCCTGAACAAGAGCGAGACTCTGTCTCTACTAAAAATAGAAAAATTAGCCAGGCATGGTGGCGCATGCCTGTAGTCCCAGCTACCCGGGAGGCTGAGGCAGGAGGATTGCTTGAGCCCAGGAGTTTGAGGTTGCTGTGAGCTAGGCTGACACCACAGCACTCTAGCCCAGGCAACAGAGACTCTGTCTCTGGAAAAAAAAAAAAAATTAAGGAATATATCATCATGCAGAACAACTCACACATGTGCTCAAGGATTTTCATTGCTGATTATTTGTAGTGGTGAAAAATGGTTACCAACCTGTATGTCTACCACTAGGAGATATGCTAAATAAATTATGGTGCAGGCTTGTGCTGGAACACTATGCAGTCATGAAAAATAAGGAGGTAGAGCTGTCCGACATGGTGACGTGGAAGAATGCCCAAGATGCATCATTAACCAAGAAAAGCAAGGGACTAAACATTATGATGCTACATAAATGACTTTTTAAAAAAGATTTAGACACATGTATTTAATTATGCATAGAAAGAAGTGTATAGGAGGAATCCAACCAAACGGGAGTTACCCTTAGAAATTGAGGGTGTTTGTGTGTGTGTGTGTGGGGGGGGCGGATAACTATTTTGTTCAATAAGAATGTAAGTTAATAATAATTTTTTCTTAAGTTGGCTGGGAACTACCTGTATTGTCTGCCAGGAGCAGGCCCTCCTATCGTCTGTTCCTGTGTCAACCCTTGGTTGCTTTGGTCTCTGCCATCTGTCACTCTTTTCCCTTGCTCAGTTCTGAGTGGGTCACCCCCTCTTCCCACTTACTCTTAATATGGGCTCATTTCTGAACCTCTGAGGAGCTGAGCAATGTCTCCGCTGTGCGACTCGTGCCAAAGTCAGCAGTAAATCACATGTGCACCTGCAGCCCGGCCTTCGTCTGAAATGGCTCACGTTAGTCACTGGGAAGGGATGTGTCTTACGTGCAGGTTTCACTGGTGACATATTGGCCCAGCCTCTCTGCAGGCTGAGTCAGGTCTGCATGGCAGAGAAATCGTGCTCACATAGTGCAAAGCAAAACTGGGTAGCCGGACCATTAGTTTAAATGAAACAGGTTTCATCCCATTCCCTGAAAAATTTTCATTCCAGAAATATGCCTCTACCTGAGTGGCCAGTGTAACCGGGCCCGTGGACGGACGCACATTACTCAGCCCAGGATGGAGCTGCATTAGGCTGCAGGTCTTCGAGACCCTTGAGCATGAGAACCAGCAAGTCTACCTCCTTATCACCCATCTTCTTTCGAACCTCGGCCTGTGGAAACCTCCCTCTGAGCTCATCGCCATCACTGCGATTCACCCAGCCACTTCCTAGCTGGCGTCCTGCTCCCAGGCTCTCCCCTTTAATCCATTCTCCGAGTTGCAAAGCCAGCGATGTGCAATGCGGATCTGAGCTACGGTTCCCCCTTGTCCCCAGCATTGAGTCCAGCCTCCTTGATGAGGACACACAGGACTTCATCACCGGGTGAGCCCTTCCGTGCTCAGCCTTGTTACTCATCCTTCCCGCGGGCTCCCTGCTCGCTCGCGCTTCCTGTGGGTCTCTCTTGCATCAGCGAGGAAACCTTTCCCAGAAGCTCCCAGTGCACTTCCTCGCTATCTCCTTTGCTGGAACTGGGTCATATGCCTGTCACTGGCAAGAACCCACAAGACTGGTGTAGACTCTCAGGAGTCACCTGGAGTCACTTGGGGTTGGCGTGGATGCTGGAACCAAATGGAGGCTCTGCCAACAGCTGTCTGGTGGCCCCCAGCGGGTACCCCCAAGCACAGGGGACGGCCACGCTGGGCTGCGCACACCAAGGCAGGAAAGCCGGCTGCAGAGAGAAGGGGAGAAGCCACCAGGATAACTGCTGAGCTTCCAGTTCTTAGTACTGAATAATATTCCTGGTTTTCCCATGCGTTTCCTTGTTTGCTTAAACTGGTCTGATGAGTTTCTGTTTCTATTACAAAAGGACCCTAAGAGAGTCCCTTTGAAGCTTTGAGAAGTAGTGCCAGAGGCCAGGTATGGGTGCCCTGCCCCTCTGCCAGTGAACTACCCACAGGGGGGCCCTGCCTGTCTTGGATGGCAAGGAGACCCACTCACCTCTTGGATGAGTCAGTGACAATAGTGACAGCAGCCAACATTCATACGGTGCTGACTATGCGTGCCAGCCACTCCTCTACACACAGTACTACAAGTACTGACACTTCTAATCAAGAAGAACTTACTATATTGCCCCCATTTCACAGATGAGGAAACTGAGACACAGAGGGGTTAGTGACTTGGCCAAGAACGCTCGGCCGGCAAGGCTGGGGTGTGGACATGGAGCCAGGCTGCCTGGAGTCTGCGCTCACGACTCCTCTACCCTGGCTCTCGTGGAACTGGTGCTTTGATACCTTTAAGAGGGGACTCCTTGATCCAGGTTTGGAGGGTGGGAAATGAGCCTGGGGCCAGAGAGGCCAAGAGAGGCCCCATGGGAGGGGCAGGACAGTATCTCCTGGTTGCTCATTCACTCCGCCCATCTGCACGTGCGGCTGGAGTGGGATAATGTTTAACAGTATTAATGAAAATCCGCCCCCCTCCTTTGCTCTTCCCAGGCAGCGCCTGTTCTTACCTCAGGGCATCCTGGCGCAGCAGAAAAGCAGAGACAACACTTTTGCGTTTGAAGAACCAAGACTTTGGGGTTGCAGGAGCCTGGGCTTTGAGTGTTAAAAGTGGAACTCCTGGAGGCCTCTGGGAATAAGGTTTATGTCGAGAACAAGAGGTCCGGAAGATTGAGCATGATCCGAGGCCGTTTCCCCATGACAGATGAAGTCAAGTGTCTTGGGCCGGGGTCCAGGCAGAGGAGAATGGATGAGTTATGACGACGTGGGTGCCCAGAGAGGGCAGCGGTGCCCAAGCAGCGGCCCATGCCGGCTTCAGAAGTGAGGGAGGGGTGGTGGCAATCTCAGGAGAAAGCCTGCCCCTCCCCCAGCAAGGCGCAGGAGCAGTGGGGAGGGACGGCCACAGGGAGAGATTGGCAGAGGGTGAGGCAGCTCTGCAGAGGCCTGCCAGGCCCTGCCAGCACCGCCTGTGTGCCCAGGGGAGAGGAAGAAGCTGAGAGAGGAGAGAGAAGCGGGCACAGAGATTTCCGGGAGGCCTAGGCAGGCGTATCTGCCATCCGGAAGACAGAAACGAGGCCGTCCCAGCAGGTGCCAGGGAAGGCCAGATGCTGCCCCTGCCCGGGCCTTGGCACCTGGGGAGCCTCTCCCGCCTCAACAACAAGTATAGACACAAGCTGGGGCGAGAGGCAGGGCGGCCCTGATTAGTGACGAGTCGGTGTCCTCTGCCTAGTAGAATGGGGACTCGCAGTAGAAATTAAATCTAGTTTTGAGAACGGAACTCACGTTTCTCGCACACTTCAGGGTGTGGACTGAATGTCCTACTGGGTTTCCTGCTGTTCCTTGAAGGGCTTTGCGTGTTCTGCTCCGCTCTCTTGCCCGTTTCCACATGAAGGGAGGAGGCCACCAGGGCTCTGAGGGAGAAGCAGATGGGGCAGGTTGTGGAGCAGAGGTTGGCTTCTTTCTCCTCCTGCCCTTTCTGTATCCGTTTGTGGCAGCCCCACTGGTCTCTCTTTCCCACGGTCTCAACTGTCCCGGGCCTCTCATCTGCAGAGATGCCCCCCCCACCCCGTAGTGACGCAGCAGAGTGGCTGGTTCTTTGTACCTACTTCATAATGTCCCTCCATCAGCCCCCAACCAAAAATGTATCTGCTGTAACCAAACCTTGCATGCAAATTGTGCCCACCTGGGTGGAAGTTCCATATTATACTATGCTGCCCGGGCGGCAGTTGTCTTTGTGACTCTGGAGCTCTTTACATCAGAGTTTTGCAACTTTGGCACTAGTGACATTTGGGCTGGATAACTCTGTTGTGGGCCTGTCACGGCAGGATGTTTAACAGCTTCTCTGGCCTCAACCCACTAGATGCCAGTAGCGCCCCCTTCCCCAGCCGTGACAACCAAAATGTCTCTAGGCCGGGCGCGGTGGCTCACGCCTGTAATCCTAGCACTCTGGGAGGCCGAGGTGGGCGGATCGCTCAAGGTCAGGAGTTCGAAACCAGAGCGAGACCCCATCTCTACTATAAATAGAAAGAAATTAATCGGCCAACTAAAAATATATAGAAAAAATTAGCCGGGCATGGTGGCGCATGCCTGTAGTCCCAGCTACTCGGGAGGCTGAGGCAGAAGGATCACTCCAGCCCAGGAGTTTGAGGTTGCTGTGAGCTAGGCTGACGCCACGGCACTCTAGCCCAGGGAACAGAGTGAGACTCTGTCTCAAAAAAAAAACAAAAAAAAACAAAAAGAAAATGTCTCCAGACACTGCAAAATGTGCCCCCCAGGGCGGAGGGGCTCACCCTCAGTTAAGAACTCCTGCCTTAACCATTGAACACAGGACCCCCCGCATGTGTTTTTGCTCTGAAGTTGAGGCCAAGGAGGACAGACAGCAAAATATAGTCAGAAACTCAGTGGCCTGCAAGTCAGAAGACGTGGGCTCAAGTTCCAGTTCTGTCACTTCCTACCAGTGTGACACTGAGCAAGTCGTATAGCTTTCTGGGGCCTGCATTTCCCCATATGTGTCTTGAGGATAATAAACGAGGACAAGGATTTTAGTTTGTTCACTGCTGTATCCCCAGTACCCAGAATAGTTCATGGCACATAGTAAATGCCCGATAAAAATGTGCTGCCTGGATAAATCAATCTGACCTCCCGCCCAGGGTTTCTGCAGGGTTCAAATGAAAAAGTTTGACTGAGGGGCCACAGAAAATATTGCACCCTATCCAAACTCAGAACACAGATGCCACTGGCTGACATTTTCTAAATTAATTTTATAAATATGCAAGGGTTTATAATAGCCAAAAACTGGAAACAACTTAAACGTCTTTTAATGGTAGGTGATTAAACTGTGGTACCTCCATTCCACAGAATATTATGCAGCAAAAAAAAAAAAAAAACAGAGAAATTATGGATATGTGCAACACCTGGACGGATCTGAAAGGAATCATGCTGAGTAAAATAACATCAATCTCATATACTCCAGGTTTCCATCTATATAATATTCTTGAAATAACCAAATCATCGAGATGAAGAACACTGCCAGGGTTTGGGGACGATGGTGGCCCCAGCAAAGGGGCCTGAGGGAGCGTGTGGCAATGGGACAGTTCTGTATTTTGACTGTGGTGCCGGTTATGCAAATCTACACATGTGATAAAACTGCAGAGACTCACACGCACACGTATGTGAAACATGAGACCAGTGTCACGGCATAAGCTCTGTCAGTTTCCTGGCTGTGACATTGTACTGTGGCCATGCAAGATGCTACCCTTGGGGGAGGCTGGGTAAGGGGCACATAAGATCTCTCTATCATTTTTTTCAATTTTCTGTGACTCTGTAATTATTTAAAAATTATAATTCACATAATAAATACATAGAGAGATGGGTGAAAAAGAATTATCAATGAATGTACAGCATAGAAAAAGTTAAATTCCCCAAGTCACCAGAGGATGTTCCCGACTCAGACCACAAACTCAAGCTAGCAGGAAATGTATTAATAGCGACTTTTCCATGACTCAGCCTAATCTACCAGCCCCCATTCTGCCAGGTGGCAGAAACCTTCCCCTCTCTCTTTTGCTGAGATTGCATCTAAATTCCGAGGCCCTCACACAGTGCCAAAGTCCCCTCACCGTCCCGGGGGATGCCCGTCCACGTTCCCAGCTGGCTGTGGGCCGTGGGTCGGGCAGGGCCGAGCTGAGCTGCCCTTCACCCCAAGCCCAGCACCGTGCTGCGCCCGAGGAGAACCTGGCAGGACGACAAGCCACTCCCTGGCATCCTCCAAGTCAGATGCAGTCCTCAGATATGTTTGCTTTGGCCCATCTAGTGTCTTAAATAACTACCTGCCAATATTTGAAAGGGGGCCTTTGCACATAAGAACCTTGATATCTAGGTTAGTGGCTCTGAGCACACACCCTGGCTGGGCAGCAGTTGCTGGACCCAACTGGGGAGTGGCTGCCCCTCTAGACCGGCGTGCCTCCTCGTGGATCCGCCACAGTCCCCACCACTCCTGACAACTGCATTCGGCTGGATTCACACAGACACTGGAGGTGGCAGCCCTCACTTTCCCCACTTCTGTGCCACCTCGGGGTCCCTGGAATCATTTTCTTTCCGCTGCTCCTTGCTGGGGTGCAGAGAAACATCACAGCACTATCTCAGACCTGCCTGCCTAGGGACATCAAATGGCCCTACCGTGTAGGGTCCTGCTGCCTCCCTGAGTCTCCCGGGCGCCACACGGGAAAGGGACGCAGTGAGACACAGCCAGGGGCCTCTTTCTTGGTTTTCCTTGCTTGTTTTCAGATTCTCCCTTGTCCTGTTGATCTGGGAACTTTTATCTGGTCTTAAGAGGCAGGAAGCCTTGCACGGCCAGCCTCTGTGTCCCCCACCCCAGGGCCCAGTCTATTCCATTGTCTGTACACACCAGTCCTTTCTGTTTCACTTCGTCGCCTAGACTTGAAAACCCAAAGCTGGGATTTTTTCCTGGTGTTCAGTCTTTCCTGGAGCAATAAGCTAATGGCTGCCTGGATTTTAGGATCCTGGAGCAGTAAGAAAAACTGGGGATGAAAAAGACATCAGTTATTATAATAATTCAGAAATATCACCTCCACCTTTCTTGTCAGTGCCAGGCACCGCATGAGCACTTTACATGCATTATCTCATTTCATTCTCGAAGAGGACATGAGACTCAGAGAGATTAAATGTTGGCCCAAAGTCGACAGCTAGTGAGGGGCAGAGCTGGGACTTGAACCTTGAGCCTGTCCTCTTCACCACTCGTTCCCATAAAGGTGTGGCTTTATTCCCCACCCCCGCCTCCAGCTTCCTGGTCTCCCTGGTCCCTGTGAGTCCACAGGGCAGGAACCAGTCACAAGCTTTACCTGGGTGAAAGTGAAAGGCTATTGGTCGAGCTTTCCCTAAAGCCCGCCCCCGAGGGTGGCTCACCCATTCCCTAGCCTAGTGGGGCCGACAGGGTGTCGGTTGACACAGTGAAATGCACCGACCCTTGACAGCCCCCTAAACCCCAACATGACAGTTGGGCTAGCCAGAGCAGATCGGCTCCCTAGATAAGCCCAGGGATCTGTCTATGGAAAAGAACCAAACTGGAAAATAATTTAAAGAGGTTTATTCTGAGCCAAGTGTATGTGCCACCGTGGCCCAGAGACCCACGCCCAAGAAGCCTTGAACATGTGGTCTCGCTGTGGTTGGGTGACAGTTTAGTTTTATACATTTCAGGACGATAGGAATTACACCTAATGTCATAAAGCAATACATGGAAGGCGTGCATTGGTTTGGCCTGAAAAGGCAGGGCATCTTGAAGCAGGGGATTACAGGTTATAGGTGGTTTTAAAGATTCCTTGATTTGCGATTGGTTAAAGAAATGAAGATTTGTCTAAAGGCTTGGAATGTTTTAGGTTAAAATCAGAAAGTCTGTTAATCAGAGACAAGCCACCAGACATATGCTGGACATATACTCAGACTCGAGTGGTCTGCTAAGTATTAATAAATGGAAGGACGAGACCAGAGGTTGAATCAGAGTGTTGGCTAATCTAGTTATAGGAATGGTAGACGCTGGCTGCTGTCAGTTTGTAAATCAGCAGCCGGCCCTGCAAGCTGGACGAGCCGTTTCTCAGAAAATCCAATTATAATTGAGCGCCTTGAGGGCTGCCCTGGATTTTCTGCTCAGCTCCCTGCAGGGCCGTGCCCAGCCGGCCCTTCAGTGGTCGCGTGTCAAAGGGCCCTGCCAGCAATCCGTGAGCCTGTCAGTCAGTCGCTGGGCTCCCTGACAGCTGCTGTCTCTCGGCACGTGGGCACGAAGGCATTCCTGTTACCCTGTTACCCTTGGTGGGCACGAGCACCCGATGAGCCATTTGTCCAGCCAGCCCGCTGCCCGCCGATGGCTTTGCTCTGAGGCAGTGACTGGGTCAGTGCAGCCTCGGGCAGAGGCAGACCCACCCTGATGCACTTGGGTTTTCTTAGGGGTGGCCTAGGGCCCTGAAACATAGGGGCCTCGTTTGGGCAGCCCCATTGGCCAGAAGGTAGATTTTTGTTTTTTTAATTCAATGTACTTAAGAGTTTTAAAATTTGTACTAATTGGGATTATGATATTATCCTGCTAGAAACTTCACCGTTTCTTGGACCTTATCTTGCCTTTGAGCTAATACTGGGCACCATCATAGTGCTGGTTTGACATACAGAGTTGCGCACAGGAGGCCCTCTAGCGTGGCGCTCAGTCACCTGGTCCCACAGCTGAGCTGCCTCTGCTGCTTACTGACCACAGCTCCGTGAGTCATTTAACCCCTTGGGGCTTAGCTTCCTCATCTGTAAAATGGGGTAATAGTTGTGATCAAGTAGATGTCTGTGAAATGCAAAAAGCAGTGCCTGGTTTGTGAAAAGTTGCTCTACAAAAAGCAGCTTTTCTTGTTGTTATTGGAGAAAAACTTCCAACGTGAAATTGTTCTGGGTCAGAGAGGGGTTGGGTTTGCTGCTCTTGGGGGGTTGGTCACTGGTCTCAGCTGACCTATGATTTGAACGTCAAGGACAGTCCTGGTAGTTGAATTCTACTCTCCACTGTCTCGGCCTCCGTTGGATTCACTCAGAGAGGTGCAAAGTCCAGGAGGAAGGTGCCAGGTTGGGATTTTTTTTCCTCCATCTCATCTGGGATTATGGAAAACTGTGGGGGGATTTGGGCAAAGGAGGGGGGAAGGAACCACTTAGAGCCCTTGGGTCTCAGGAAAGGGGCTGGAAGGTGGGAAGAGGTAGGAGGTGATGGGGGAGCCCAAGCAACCTGGAGCTAAAACCAGCTCTGCCCTGGGTCCTCCTGGCTTCTGGGGACCCAGCTGCCCAGAAGGAGGAAGCAATGGCCAGATGTGCTGAGTTAATGACCTTTGGGCTGCCAGGGGAGATGGGAACTGCCACACGATCTCATGGAAACCCCCTGAGGACGGGTGGCTGAGGGCCCTGCCCCCCCATGTTGGAACTCTCCTCTGCTTCTACACCTTTTACTTATTTTTTTATTTCTTATTTTTACTGAGGCATAATTTATATTCAGTGGACAGCTTGATGGATTTTTATGTATGTACATACCTGTGAAGTCACCTCTCAGATCAAAATTTAGAATATTCCCAGAACCCAAGAAAGGTTCCCTTGTACCATCTCCCAGTCCAAACCCCCAAAAGTAACCTCCACTCTAATCATCATCCCTGTAAGTTAGTTCTGCCTGTTTTTGAACTTCAAGTAAACACAATCACATAGTGTGTATCTAACTTTTGTGTCTAACTTCTTTCATTCCACACTGTGTCTGGGAGATCCCTCCAGGGTGTTGTGTGCAGCTAAACTTTCTTCTTCATTGTTGTATAATATTCCATCGTGTGAAGATACCATAATTTATGTTGTCATTCTCCCACCGATGGACTTTAGAGCTGCTTCTAGTTTGGGACTATTATGAATAAAGCCACTGTGAACACTTGTGCACGTCTTTTGGTGCCCAGAAGCACTTGTTTCTGTCACGCATCCACCCCAGTGTGTTTCCAAATTTCGTTGACATTCTATTTGAAAATGTTCCAAGAGAAGGGAACTAGTGTGTTTCCCTCACCCTCTCTCAGTACCCGCCAAGTCCAGGCTCCGGGCTGCAGACGGGGGAGCGGGGGTGAGAAGCGGAAAGCGGAGAGAGGGCATCATCCTGAAGTAGCCACGTCCAGAAGATGGAAAAGCCCCTCTTGCCAACGGCACTTCCCCTTTTAAACAAGTCATCTGATCTTTTGCTGGAAATGTGCGTGGGAAATTTCTGAGCCTTGGGAGAAGTTTCCCTTCCTCATGGTGCCTGTTGACCTCAGAGATGATTTCGTCTAATCCTCCCATTTTCCAGATGGGGAAACTGATGTCTAGAGCGGGAAAGTGACTCACCTAAAGCGCACAGCTGGTAAACGACAGGGCCAGGGACACAAAGTCCTGGCCTCTAGTGGTTTTTTCTGTGAGTTGGGAGGAAGAAACTATACTCACTGATCTTTTCTAGCGACACTGGGCTAAGCTGGAGCCACTGTCCTAAGAATTCAGAGTCTTCTAGTGACCATTCTTCCATGATTATCGGATGCCAGATTTTAGGCTTATTCTATCTGACATTCAGGAAACCTTCTTGAACACCCACTGCGTGCCCGGTACTGTTGTAGGTTCTGGGCAGACAGCAGGGAATAAAACAGATGAACGTTTCTGCCCTCACGTCACTTGTATTCCCTCAGGGGGAGATGGACCAGTGAACACACAAATGAGTGACATAGAGTCAGCTGCATCCCGATAAGTGCTGTAGAGCAGAATAATACAGGAAGGAGGGTGGGAAGTGGTGGTGGCTTAGGGATGGGAGGGTTGGACTTTGGCACAGGGTCGTCAGGGAAGGTCTTGCCAAGAAGGTGACATGCAGAAGCTCTCACGGAGGCGTGGGAGTTAGCTTTGGGGTGGGATGGGGACTGCAGGATGGGGAGGGCATTCCTGGCAGAGGGAACAGCAAATGCAAAGGCCCTGAGGCAGGAGGCTGCCTGGGGGTGGGTTGGGGAACACTGAGGAGGATGCTGGGAATGAGTGAGGTGGGAGTGGGAACACAGTGGGAGGTGAGGTCAGAGAGGTGAGGGGGCAGAGGGGGTCTGCAGAGATCCCCTGCGCAGATCACTACAAGGAAGTTCGCTTTTATGAGATGTAGATCCTTGGGGCGGGGTTCGATCAGAGGAGTAACAAGATCTGCAAGATGTGACTTAACGTTTCTAAAGTCTCCTTTGGCTGCTGCGTGTAGATGGGGGAGGGGATGGAAGCAGGAGACCATTTAAGAGGCTGTGACAGTAACCCAGTGACAGATGACAGGACTTGGACCAGGAGGAGACAGTGGAAGGAGACATGTTGTGGTGATGTTTTTTTTGTTTTGTTTTGTTTTTGAGACAGAGTCTCACTCTGTTGCCCTGGCTAGAGTGCCGTGGCATCAGCCTAGCTCACAGCAACCTCAATCTCCTGGGCTCAAGCGATCCTCCTGCCTCAGCCTCCCGAGTAGCTGGGACTACAGGCACGCGCCACCAAGCCCGGCTAATTTTTTCTGTATATATTTTTAGTTGGTCAATTAATTTCTTTCTACTTTTAGTAGAGACGGGGTCTCACTCAGGCTGGTTTCGAACTCCTGACCTTGAGCGATCTGCCCCGCCTCGGCCTCCCAGAGTGCTAGGATTACAGGCGTGAGCCACCATGCCCAGCCTGTGGTGATGTTTTGAGGGCAGCACCAACAGGGCTTCCTGGTAGGCTGATGTTGGTCCCAGTATAAGGCCCCTTTAGATGCAAAACATTGAGTGTCAGGTCCAAGGTCTACCTCATTCTCCGAGCTCCCTCCTTCCCGTTCCCTCCCCACGAGGCAGCCCAGGGAAACGTCTCATTGGATTCTCCTCCAGCACAGGACCGAGCCCTTGAAATGGATAAATGTATGTGTGTGCGTGTGTGTGTCTGTGTGTGTCTGTGTGTGGGGGTGGGCAGGGGACATCCCTTTGATTCTTCCTCACCTGTCCCGTTACCTGCTCCTCCACTTTCTCTCTGTTCAGGGAGGCATTTTGACAAAGCTGTCCCTCCTCAAGGGGCCTAAATACAATCACCTGCACAGCCGAACCTCATGGAGGCTGCTCTCAAGGTCCCCGAACAGGCTCACTGCACCAACCTTCCTCCCTCGGGTCCTCGAACGTGCGAGCCTTTGCTACCTCTGGGGCTTTGCGCTTGCCATCCGGCCTGCTCTTCTGAGTCTCTGCTCAAAAGCCACCTCCTCAGAGAGCCCTTCCCTGACCTTCCTAGTGGAAACCAGTCCCAGCAACTCTGTTTGCTTTCTTTTTTTGTTGTTTTTTGAGACAGGGTCTTGGTCTCCCAGGCTAGAGTGCAGTGGCTCACAGCAACCTCAAACTCCTGGGCTCAAGTAATCCACCTGCCTCAGCCTCCCGAGTAGCTGGGACGACAGGCATGTGCCGCTACACCTGGCTAATTTTTCTATTTTTTCGTAGAGACGGGGGTCTCACTCTTGCTCAAGCTGGTCTTCAACTCCTGGGCTCAAGTGATCCTCCCATCTTGACTTCCCAATGTACTGGGATTACAGGCATGAGCCACTGTGCTTGGCCTCTGTTTGCTTTCTTTTTGACACTTACCACAATTTGTAATGACAGCTTTATTTGTTTACTTACTGATGGTTTCTCCTCCCACACTGTAAAGTGTTAGAAGAGCAGGGAGTGAGCTGATCTTGTTGACTGACAATTCCCAAGCACCAAGCACAGTACCTAGAGGTACAGGGCAGCAGAGGAGGGTGGCAGCAGCCTCCAAGGTGGCCCAGTGACCCCTCCTCCTGGTACTCACCATCTTGTACAGTCCCCTCCCACATCAGACAGGGCTGGCCCTGTATGCCCCACAGACTGGTGATAACGTAGATGACAGTGTGTGCCTTCCTGGATTGTGTGTGTGTGTGTGTGTGTGTGTGTGTAAAATCTCTGACTGCTTCCGTCTCTCTGAACTCCGATTGACACACAAGTGATCAAGGATGTGGCCTCTGCAGCCAGATTACCTGGGGTCAAATTCCAGGTATACCATCCACCTGCTCTGGAACCGTGGACCATTTCTTAGCCTTTTAGCCTTGGTTGCCTCATCAATAAAATAGGAATATACCTCCCCCGTTGAGGTGTGCATGTTAAATAAATCCACAAGCAGAAAAGCAGCTGAAACAGTGCCTGGCCTGTGGGAAACTCTATGTGAGAGTTAACTACAGCTTTTGTTACTTAGCACATAATAGGTGCTCAATAAATACTTTTTAAATGCATGGCTGATTAGTGAATGAGAAGGGCCATGGGACCTTAGGTGCCACATGCCCTCAGACGGGGCTTCAGAGACCTGCTTTATATGTACAGCAGGTGGGCTTTTAAAGGACCCTTCCTTCTTTCCTTTTGTATGCATACTCAAAATTATTATTTATCTGACATGCAAATTTAACTGGGCAGCCTCTGCCTTATCTGGTATCCCTAAACATGCTACATCTTCTCAGAGACTTAGTGAGTCAGTTTTACGCGTCCATTGCCAGACTCCAGCCCCAAGTCACTCAAACGCTCATCTAGCTGCAAAGCTGTTCTGTAGATGTGCTCAAAGCCCACAATCAGTTGGCTTTAAGTAAAGGAGACTGTCCTAAATAACCAGGGCGGGCCTGGCCCAATCAGTTGAAAGGACTTAGGAGCAGAGCTGAGGCTTCCCTGATGAAGGAGAAATTCCGCCTGTGGCAGCAGCTTCACCCCTGCCTGCCCCTCCTGCCGGGCCTGCCCTGCGGATTTCAGACCCGCCTTACCAGCCCACAGCATCGCACACCCCAATTCCCTGGAATAAATGTCCTAATATATGTCTGCTGCAGTTCCATCTCCCTGAACCATACACCCCTGCCTCTCCTACACTCAGAAGGGGCTTGGTCACTTGTACAGTCGAGTCACTTTAGTTTTCAGCTCTAAAGTCATACGGTTCTAGGACTGGGTTGATGGAAAGTGGGGCTGAGCGGGTGGGGGCGCATGGAGGGTTTCAGCTCAGAGGAGAGAAGATCAAGTCCAACCACAATGCTGTGACTTCAAATATTTGAGGGCTGGCGTCACGGTCATTTGTTGTTTTCTGGCTGCCTGACGTCCCCTTGCTCTTACCGTTCCTCACCTACCTGATGTCCTGTGGAATTGGTCACCTCATGCCCTCCGGACCTGTCTGCAGGAGAGGAAGGTGGCCAGGAGCCCCGTCACTCACAGCCAAGGGGGCCAGCACATGCCCCAGGCCCAGCCACTCAGACGCTCCTCCCCCGCAACTGGATTCCCAGCGGTTCCATCCTCGTGGTGACACCCTGAGGACTCCTGCCAGCAAATCCCCCTTTGCTGAAGCCGGACGAGCTGGTGTCTGCCCTTGAGTTCCTTCTCTCTTGTTGTCCTTCCCACTAGAAAGCAGGCTGCATGGGCACCGGACGGTCTTGCTCAGAGCAGTGTCCCTGGTGTCTGGAACAGTGCGGGGACCTAGCAGGTGGCCAATCACACGTTTGTTGAATGAATAGACAATAGTCAGGCCTGAAGGGGAATATTGGAGCACAGATTCAGTCTCTTGAGGCAAGTTTTGAGATTTTCTTTTGCGTGAAATTGGATACTGGCAATACCTATCTCCTGCCGTTATTGTGAAGATTAAATGAGTCGCTGTCTTTCAAGTACTGGCATACAGGAAGCACCATAACATCATGGCTTATGGAGGGAACAGATGATCAGGCATCGTTCTGAGCAGGGCATCAGCTACCACCTTTAATTAAGGCTCACAGCATAGTACGCACTATGCTGAAATCTTTACACACATGATCTCGTTATTTTTCGCACCGTAAATTTTCTAACCAAGAAGTAGGTTCCCTTGTAAGTGAGGTCCCCTGAGTGGGGAGGATGCATTCGTGCGTGATTTGTGTTGTGCTTTCCTGGAGGAGGCCTGGGTGGGGAGTGGCTGGTCGGAGCAGGTGGCAGGATGGAGGGGCTGGGACTGTTTCCCCTCCCACTGGGATAGGTGGACCCTCTGGGGAGCAGCCCCAGCAGTGTTGGCCTCAGAGCCCAGTGTGCAGTGGTTCCAGCAGTTTCTGGTTTCAATTCAGACATAATCCAAATAGGGCAACCAACCCACCCTAGTCTGCCTGGGACTTTTCTGGCTCTGGCACTGAAAATCCCACATCTCAGGAGCCCCTTCCCTGCTGGGTAAACAGGACAGTTGGTCACCCTAACCCCAGATGTTCCAACATGTGAGCAGAGCACAGGAATGGGGAACAGATGTAGCCAGGCAGGTACTTGGCATTTGGGAAACTTATAATCAGGAAGTAACACCCCAGTCACCAGCCGGGGCCTCCAGGACAGAAGTCCCGTTCCAGGCTGCTAGTCAGCTATGGGTACAGTCCAAGGTGAGCTATTAGGTGATGTGACAGGGTGTCTTTGTCATCTGCAATTTGCAGAAAACCAATCTCAAATGCACTTAAGCAGAAAAGGGAAGGTAAAGTCCAGGACTACAACCAGCTTCAAGCATGGCTGGATCCAGGACATCAAATGATGTCATCCAGATGACATCTCTCCCCATCTCTTCGCTTTACCTCCTTCTGTGCTGCCTTGTTTTTTTTCTCTCTCTCTCAAGTGGCCCTGGCTACTCTAGGCTGCCATCCTCTCAGGTACATGGGGAAGAGAAAGTAATTCTCTTGGAGTTGAATCTTGCTCATTGCTAAGCCAATCACCAGGCAGGCAGGGGGAGTGGAATGCCACTCTGAATGACTGAGCCTGGCTCCCATGCTCCACCCAAACCACAAGGTCCTGGCACCTGGCATGCAAGGAATAGCTGAACTTGCAGCTATGCCCAAGTACTAATAGTGATAATGATGATGATAACAACAACAATAAATGGCAGGCAGCATTTACATAGTGCTTGCTCTGGTCCTTGCAGCAGGGAGGAGGGAGGACAGCTGGGCCGGATGCACCTGTCAAGCTGTCTTAGGAAACTCTCACCTTGGGTGGGAGGTTGAGTTGAGAAATCAGTGATGTCCAATCTCATCTGAGTGTTGGGATCATCGTTTCAAGAATAACCAATGGCCCCACCTCAGGCCAATTGTATAGGAATCTCCAGAGAGGAGGACCCTAGCATGAGGGTTTTAAAGAACTCTCCAGGTGTTTCTAACACACCTTGCCTCCAGGACTAAGGGCCACTGGCTAGCTCATTGTGCCCAGGGTGAGACAGCTGTGGTTTCAGCAACCATCCAGGTGATTCCCATGGTCACTATAGCCCGAGGATCCCTGCACAAGGGCTCTGCTTGGCTCCCTGGGGTCAACAGCTAAGGCTGGGCTGGCCAGAGGAGACCAGCCTGGGTACACCTGTTGATCACCTGAGGGCTGAAAGGATGACTAGCTCAGGCACCTTGTAACCATTCTACGGTGGAAACGTGATCCAGGGTCTCTTTTAGGAGTGTAAGAATCTTTAAAATTACCCGAGCCCCTTTAGAAGACCCCAGTTAAATTACTTGATGTTCTTTTTCTGTGAAATTATCAGTATCTTTCTTCCCTGGAAGGTTTTAAATTAGACTTTGCCCCTTGTGTAGAGAATGATTTCTCTCCTCCCAGGTACAGGGTTCTACAGACAAATGGAGCTTCTTTAACAGCAGGGCTGCCCAGGGGAGAAAAAGTTATTCTGGCCTTATTTACCCAGTGACATTACCAGTGACAACTGCAGGCTGAATGCCCTGACTGTAATATTCAGGGAAGTTTTATGGGATCAGCCAGTCCACACCTAATGAGCTGGGTACATTCCCAAAGTTCCTTGATAGGTGGGTGCCTGGGAATTAAGATATATTTTCTTTTAACAACAACGTTATTAAACCCAAGGTGATTTGCCAAGCCAACCCACACATGTCTATTTAGCTCATATGAATAATTGTAGAAAGTACTGTAACAACATGAATAACTTTTCACTTACGTAATTCATCTAAGATTTTGGATTGGAAAATATAAAAACTGATTGCAGAGTTAATAGAATTTGTGTTGTTAGAAAAATATTTACATCTCCCTCTTAATCTAAATGTTGGGCATGTGATATGTTTATCTTTTTTTTTTTCTTTCTATTTTCTGTCTTCCAAGTCCATTTTATTTCCCAAACCAGAGCAATATTAGTACAGCAAATACGTGATGGGTGACAAATACATTTGTCAGGTGGCAGGGAATGGTGACAGTACCGAAAATGACAATCCTTCATGGTTGACATGAATAATAAAGCCTGTCATCCGCAGCCCAGCTGAGCCCACTCCCTTGGCTCAGCCCTGAGACAGTGCTCAGACACAGGCCATTTCCGCCACTCCAAGCTGTGCTAAGTAGCTCCGCGGGCCCAGTGCTGTACGGCATAAACACCAGTTTCTGGGGCCACAGGACACTCGGGATGGGCCTCTGAAGAGCGGGCACCTCTGGGGCACAGGCACAGAGCTGAGGGTGGGGGGTCTGGCCCTCCTACCCCTGCCAATGCCACCCTGGGGAACACCGGCCCCCTGAGCCACCAAGTTTAGCGTCTGTTTGGCCTAGCGTCCTATTCGTAACAACACCATCTGTTCTGGAACCCACAGTGTCAGGGCTGGAGGGGACTGGACCGTCCAGAGGCTCTCCTTTCTAGATGGATGAGCAGCTGAACCAGCAAAGCTGTGGCTTTCGCGCCCAGGGTCACACGGTACATCAGAGGCAGGGCTGGACTTGACCTCACATCCTCTGATTGCTGGTCCAGCGGCCCTGTCTCCTCTGTCCCTTCCTCTCTCCTACAAACTCAGGTTCAAGAGGGCAGCATTTCTGTCATCCCGAGCACACGAATGAGGCACCGCAGAGGCCAGGACACCCCTCTTTTGTCCCTTCTCTGTGTCCTGGGTACCCCATGACAGCTCCGTGACCCTTGGTTGGATTTATTTGCTTACCCGTCTTCCTCTAGCAGAACGCAAGCTCCTTGGGGGAGGGGCCGCGTCCCGTTTGTCGCTTTGTCTCCCCCAGGCAAGTTCAGGGTCCCTCCCAGAGAAGGTGCACAGTGAGCATCTGATGAACGAGCGCGGGAACTTCACGGCACGATTTATTCCCATTCCAGACAGAATCCCACAGATTTCCCCACTTCCGCCTTCCCGCTGCCCAGGGGGACCCTTTCCCATTCCAAGATACGCTGGGTGGGCACGTGACCAGCTCCGCCCCGGATGTCACGTGACGGCGCATGCGCAGTATGTGCAGGGCTTCGCTGCCCGGATGCTCCCTCACGCGGGTCTCCTTCGAGCCCCCGCAGCCCGGGGAGAGACAGGTACAAGTGTCCCCGGCCTCCTCTCCGGGCGAGGCGACTCAGATGGGGTCGTCCTCCAGGCCCAGCTCGTGCAGGTGACCTGCGTAGCTGGTGGCACCAGCCCTGAAGGCAGGTCTCTGGGCGTTGAGCCTGCTCTCTTTTGGCTGGGCTGGCAGGTGACAGGTGAGCATCCGTGGCCTGCCTAGAGGTACCTCCTGGTCGCGGATGAGTTGCTGTGGCTGCGCTCGTGTTCCTAGGTTTGCTTGTGGGGGTTCCTCACAGTCTTTTGGGGTTCCACGGAGCACAGTTTGACCACCACTGCTATGGGGATTTCTTCTTTAATCAATGACTGTAGAGCTGTTCTCTCTGCCAGGATTAAGGAGACTGAGGTCCCCGTCCTAGCTCCAGTCTTGGCTCTGAACATAAGCCACATCTCCTCTCTGGGCCCCATGTCCTCATCTGCGACATGGGCTTGTCCAACTAGACGATCCCGCTGTCCGTGAGAAAGACAGAGGCCCCGCTAGCCAGCTCTGTGTCCCCGAGCTGCCCCGTCAGGAAGCAAAGCACTGGTCCCAGTACCCTCTGCTGCTGCCACTGGTTAGAAGAGTCTTCCTGTCTTGGCTCTTCTGGAAGATTCCTGAAGAGTGTCTGGCTGCATCTGTGGGGGCTCCTGCACAAGGTGCTCCTCAGCTGGGGACGATCAGCAGCTCAGGGTGCAGCTGGGAAGGAGGCCAGGGACACCGCGGTGCTGGGGACGGCCTGAGAGGGTCCCGGAAGAAGGGGCGTTGGCAGGGCCGCCCAGGGGTCTCTCTGGTCCAGCTCCAGCCTGACGGTCCCACATCCCGTGTCCTCTGGGTTCCTCGGCTGCAGCCTTTCCCTACAGGCTGTTACCGCCTCGCCCCAGCCCTCGGCCTGGAGATGACCCCTGTCCCCAGAGGTGTAGTCTGCCTGGAACCACGAGAACCCACTAGCACAGCAGCAAGGATGAGAGTAAGGACCTCAAGAAGTATCGCTGAGAGATCACAACCTCCACCTGCGTGAGACCCAGCGCCAAGCGCTACGTCCACCTTCCTGTTTCAGCCTTACAACCCTACGAAGGGTTATTGTCACCCATTTGACAGACAAGGAGACTGAGGCCCAGAGAGATTAAGTGTGTGCCCCAGGTCACACAGCTGGTAAGAGGCAGGCAGGGCGGCCCACTGAGCCCAGACAGCTCCGGAGCGCAAGGTCTTAACCGCCACTCTGCGGAGGGGGCTCCTTCCAACCAGAACCTCACCTCAGACCGGACTCGAAGCAACGATTAGGAGGGATGTGGTTCCATGACCCCTTTTGTCCTCTAGATGTCCTTGGGACCAGTCAGGATGGCATGGGGCTCCTGGGTGCAGCTTGGAAGTAGTTGGTGGGAGCAAAACCGGGAGGCAGGTGCCAAGAGAGGAATGAAAAACATTTTCTTTTTTTTTTCTTTTTTTCTCTTTTCTTTCTTTCTTTCTTTCTTTTTTTTTTTTTTTGAAACAGAGTCTCACTCTGTTGCCCGGACTAGAGTGCCATGGCATCAGCCTAGCTCACAGCAACCTCAAACTCCTGGGCTCAAGCAATCCTTCTGCCTCAGCCTCCCGAGTAGCTGGGACTACAGGCATGCGTCACCATGCCCGGCTAATTTTTTCTATATATTTTTAGTTGGCCAATTAATTTCTTTCTATTTTTAGTAGAGATAGGGTCTCACTCTTGCTCATGCTGATTTTGAACTCCTGACCTTGAGCGATCCTCCCACCTCGGCTTCCCAGAGTGCTAGGATTACAGGCGTGAGCCACCACGCCCGGCCTGAAAAACATTTTCTCCTTTTGTGAAAGGTGAAGAAGCTCTCCTTCATGACATTTGTCACAAATGTTGCTTAAGCCTTTGATTCCTGTTCCCCTGTGCTGTCAGCTCCATGAGGGCAGGGCCAGGGCCACTTCTGGTTGATGACAATTGCCCCGTGCGTATCACCTGGCATGCGGGAGGCATTTGATAAACATTTGGACCAGTGGACCAGTCCCTCAGAAGTGAGGACAATGACAGTTCGATGGTCAACCATCAAGTGTCACGTGTGGATTTTTCTCAGGTGGGCACCAAGGTGTCAGCCTGGAGCTCGGGGTCGTGGCTGCTCTTCAGGAGGCAAAGGCCCCGGGCTCCCTCGAGGTCACAGTGTCTCAGGCTGGGGTGTTTGTGTCCGGGTGTTGCGCTGTGAGGGCTGCTGGTAGCCGCTACCCTGGGCAACAGCTTCTCACAGACATCCGCTCAGCAGTGGTGGACCCTGGCTGCCAACCATGCTGCCTTTTCTCAAACTCTGCCCAAAGCAGGGACAAGAGAGGGGACGGGCACCCTTGGGTCGGGGTGCAGTGGGGGCAGGGTTGTGGTTCCCTGCGGCCACACCCGACAAGCACAGCCTTGCCTTGTGATCCTGCGTTTTATCTTGAACAACTGCGTGCAACTTTTGCATTCTGATCAGTAAAACTCTCACATTTGCTTCAATAGATACAACCTGACTTTTCTGTGCCTCAGTTTCCTCATCTGTAAAATAGGGAAAATAATAATACCTGCCTGTGGGGTTGCTGTGAGGACAGAATGCATTTTATTCTATTTAAAGAACTTAGAGCAGTGCCCGGCACCTAGTAAGCGCTATATAAGGTGAGCTATTATTATCAATGTTATTATTCATTACACTTATTAATTTCTAATAGGTGTCTTGAATCAGTTCAGTGGGGGTGGCCCCTATGCCAGTTTTCAACATACTTTTAAGAGGCAGCTGCGCGCTTTGGGGAGGAAGCGCTGTGCTTCTGTAAGCTGTTGTCCCCTTGGTATATTGGTTATTTATTCCAGTGTAACAAATTGCCCCAAAATGTAGTGGTTCTGTGAAAAACAGTATTTATTACCTCACAGGTTCTGAGTCAGGACAGAAACAGAGGGCCTCTGGATCAAGGTCTGTCACAGGCTGCAGTCCAGGTGCCGGCCGGGGCAGCGTCACCCCGAGGCTCGACGGGACCTGCTTCTGGGCTCAGCTTCTCGGTTGTTGGCAGGATTCAGCGCTTTGTGGGCTGGTGGCCAGGGATGACCTTA
This sequence comes from Cheirogaleus medius, assembly GCA_008086735.1. NCBI lineage: Eukaryota > Metazoa > Chordata > Mammalia > Primates > Cheirogaleidae > Cheirogaleus > Cheirogaleus medius. Next base: position 8,068,753 of record VBSM01000529.1, on the reverse strand, counting down.
GTTCCTGGGGTCAGTCTCTTCATAGGACAGTTTATAGCTGGGCATTGGCCTTGTCAACACACGGAAATGAGGAGAGAGTTTGGGGGGAGAGGGAAAGAGAGAGCTCGACCCCCACACACGCAAGCAAGCACAGGTCCACACGGGCTTTTATAACCTAATGGAAAGGTGACGTGGTCTCAGTGGGCTAAAATCAAGGTGTCAGCAGGGCCGTGTCCCTTTCTGGAGGCGAATTCGTTTCCTCATCCTTTCCAGCTTCTAGAGGCCGCCTGCACCCCTTGGCGTGATCTCCAGAGCCAGCAATGGAGGTCGAGTCATCCTCACGTCGCATTGTTGACCTTCCTCCAAAGCCACACCTACGTCTAACTCACCTCTTGCTCCTCCGCCCACTTTTAAGGACCCTTGTGATTACACGGGGCCCATTAGATACTCTAATCTAGACACATTCCCCAATTTTAGTTCAACAGCCTTCATCCCAGCTGCAAACATGATCACAGGTTCCGGACGTCTTGCGGGGGGCCCATCGTTCTGCCGACCACAGAGCCCTTCCGTGAACCGTATCATATACCCCAAGGGTCGCCCCCTCCCCACACACCATGCCTGGCTGCCTGACTGTCACGGTGGTGTCCCGGCACCCAGAGGGAGAGGCCCTCTGGCATGACCAGGGCCAGGAGGAAGGTTCATTTATCGTGTGGGAACATGAAGAGGCGGCGGCAGGACAAGGTGAAGAGTATGGCCTTGCTTCAAGGGCCCCAGGTGTGTTGTGTGTCCACCTCCCCAGGGCTGCCCACACCGGCCTGTGGCCCTGCTCCCGGAGGCCACCTGCCCGCCACCCATCAGAGGAGGAGAAACGGCTGCAGCCGCGTGCTGGAGTTGCAGGGACAGAGGATTGCCTCGCGGATTGGCATCAGACTGTTCCTCAGCTCGCCTCTCGCCGGGTGGCCTGTCACCCTCAGTGTGCCGGGCTCAGGATCTGGGCCTCCTGGCTGGAAGGGCAGCTGGGGACATCGGCAGGTTTTTGATTGGCCCTGAGGCCAGCTTCCAAATTTCGCCTGCCTGACTCAAAATGTGTTTCTTGCTTTCTGTGGGAGAAACAAAAACCAAGAAATTTCTCCAGCAAGAGCCACCCTTCGGAGTGGCAGAGAGGGGCCGGGGATGGTAAGGGCCCTGCCCACGTGAACGTTTTGAGGGCCTGGATCTCTGGGTGGCCTGGTTCTGCAGTGCCCCTTCCTGGGCTGGGCTGGGCTGGGCTGGAGAGGGGTCGCGCCATCTAGTGGTGGCTTGTGGGACTGCGAGCGGTGGTGGCCTAGGGACTGTCTACGTGGAGTAGGTCATTCTGGGCCGTGGTCCCAAGCCCTTGGTGGTGCCACAGCATCACCGAAGGAGGTTTAAAAAAATACTTATGCTCCAGACCCACCCCACACCTGGTGCATCAGGATCTCCGAGACCTAGAAATATGCACTTTAGCTTTAGAATGTAGACTCCCAAACCCTGTCTCAACACTCTCAATTACCAGCTTTGGAATAGGATCTAGTGAAAGGGGGAATGAATGACCCAAAGGACACATGTCACACACAGGCTATGTGGGAGCAACACGGCTGGTTTATTCCCCCGGGTGCCGGTGAGCTGGATCCGAAAAGAGAGTCAGCACAGAAGGGGGTTTAGTGAGGGTTTTTATAAACGGGGACAGCCGGCCCCTCCCATCTGCCCTGTTCAGTTCTTTGTTTCTGGGCCAAACTGGCAGGTGGTGAATTGCTTCCTGCTACGTGCAGCACAGGATGGTGGGCAGAGCAGCTGTTTGTAGTAAATTCTTCTCCAAACAGCCAACTCCTGCGACCCCTTTGCCCCCATGGCGTCTGTCCTCCTGCCCTGGCGTGGTCCTTATCAGGAGAGCTGGGGAGGGACAGCCTTGCCCTCCATCAGGGAGCGAGGGGGAAAGAGTGCTGGCTGCAGCCGTCACATCCACAAAGTCTAGGCACTCCCCAGACTCCTGCGGCAGTTGTTTTACAAGCCTCAATTTTGCATTAACCACATCTGTCCTATACATGCTTTTCGGGTTCCCACCTGGAATAAACCTAACCGCATGTATACACAGGAAGCCTCAGAGAGTGAGGACTCAACTCCCCATGGGGTTTCGGAGCGTACGTGGCCTTCGGCTAAAACGGACACTGGGAGGGGAAGAGGAGTTCTGCGGTGGCAAAGGACCCTGGGGAGGGGAGGGGAGGG
>VBSM01000529.1:8050203-8064916 GCA_008086735.1 Cheirogaleus medius | reverse complement strand
GCATGCGCCACCATGCCCGGCTAATTTTTCTATTTTTAGTAGAGACGGGGGTCTCTTGCTCAGGCTGGTCTGGAACTCCTGACCTCAAGTGACCCTCCCACCTCGGCCTCCCAGAGTGCTCGGATTGCAGGTGTGAGCCACCGCGCCCAGCCGAGTATTTTTGTTTTTCTAGCTGTGTTTTTCTGGAGCCTTGGTTTTTCTTTTTTCCTTAGCTAAATTAGAAGATTTTTGAGGGCAGGGCTTGTATAGTAACCTCAATCCCCTCTGGTTGCCATGTAGAAGCACAGTCCAATCGAAATTTCTGCAATGCTGAGAATGTTCCGTATCCCGGTACCATAGCCACTGGCCACATGCAGCTATGAAGTGCTTGAAATGTGGCTAGTGCCACTGGGGAATGGAATTTTAAGTTTTATTTGATTTTAATTAATAATTTAAATAACCGTATGTGGCTTGTGGCTGCTGTATTGGCCAGCACAGCTGTAGAGTGGCCTGCCCGGGCAGCCAGTTCTATGTAAATGTTTATGTGTTTATTTATCTGTTCCTTTGCTTAATAAACAACAAGAGTGTGTGGGACATGGTATTGGGGGGTGCAGTGCGGGAGCAGTCACAGTCCCTGTGGGCCCCCCACAAATAGCCGTAATGCAAAATCGAGTGAGACGTCTCAGAGGAGGCCCAGATTACGTGCTCTGGAATTCAGTGTGGATCCACCCCGGCCCAGAGAGAGCTGGGGAGCAGGATCTCACAAAGCTACCCAAGAGCAACTAGCCAAATACGGAGACGCATGAATCTACCTGTGCTCTGCTGAGGGGCCCTTCTGGGACGTGCGTCCCCATCTGAGAGGCAGCTGGAGGGTTCGTGCAGATGGAGTTCAACTTCCAGTTCTACTAGCAGCGAAGACTTGAAGCGTTAGTAACAGTACGTGCCCTTCCGGATTAAAGGGATATTTGCACTAAGCCCTTAGCACACAGTGAGTGGTTAGAAGCACACAAACAAAATCTTAGCTGCTAATTACGATGAGAGCTTGGGCCTGCCCGCCAGACTGGGACTCAGAGAGACCCAGCCCCTCACCTCGGCCCTGCCTCAGGCTCAAGCCTTCCATGGGGGCCGGGCCTTCCTTTCATGACCCCCCGAAATGCCCGCGCTATAGGAAACCGACCACAGGATGAAGCCTGCCTGGCTCGAGTGACTTGGGAAGAGCCGGGCATTTCCTAGGCGTTGCTAACAGTCTGCTCCCCACCCTTGGAAACCAGCAGCACATCTTACAAGCAGTGTGGCTTCAAACAGGCATCTTGGGTTTGTGCCACACACTTTGGTTGGCTCCCGATCAGTTGAGCCCCAGTCACGGGGCCACCTCGTGGGTTCATCACATCAGTCTGTAGCCTGATAAATCTGATTTAGCCATGAGCAGAGCAAAGGCAGGGCTTCATGTCCAGTTGTAGCACTAATTGTATCGGGGTGACACAGAGGGGCTGGAGCCAAGTCGAGGGTCCTGGGGGTGGGTAGAGGCCTGGCAGAGGTTCTGCTGCCTGATGTCCCTTCCATACCCTCAGGAGATGAGCCCCTCACGCCCTGCTCTAGCCACATGGGGCTCTTTTTAGCCATGGGGCTCTGCTACTGTTGCCACAGGACCTTTGCACCTGCTATGTCTGCTGTCTAGAATCCTTTTCACCTGCCGAACTCCCCTCTGCCTAGGTCTGACCTCCTGTTGACTGTGTTAAATGTCCATGTGATAAGCCCTCTGACCACCGGCTACTTCAGCTCTCAGGAGTTGTCACAGTGACACCTTACATTGCTGGGGGAGTGTTTCATTCCCATCTGTCTTCCCCACTAGACTGTGAGCTCTGTGGGGGCAGTGTCTGGGCAGGATTTTTTCACCATTATATCCTGAGCTTCTAGCTCAGGAACTTACCGCCTGGAATGTTCTTCCCCCAGATCTTTGCAGGGCTGGCTCCTGGGAATTTAGGTCTCAGTCCCAAAGTCCCCAAGGGTCCTCTACCCCCCCCCACTGGAAGTCACTATCACACTTATCACTGTCTGAAGTCAATCACCCTGGTCATGGGTGCGTTCCTTATCTCCTCTCCACACTGAGTTCTCCCACCGTGTCCCAGCACCGAGGACAGGCCCTGGAACCCAGGGGGTCAATACATACAGTGTTTGCGGCTCGCTTCTAGAAACCGGCTGTCCCCGGGCTTGTCTCTCAGTGTCTCCCAACTCTTCTCGTCTCCCCGCTCGCTCAGTGCATACTCCCAGAGTGCTCGGCCCCTGCCTGACATCGGTGACGGGCCGGGAGCCAGGCTGGGTCCCCGTCCCAGAAGCACACAGTCTGGTCTGGGAGGGTGAGGGTCCCCGTCGGGCCATGCAGATGCCCGGGTGGAGCCCACGGACTGGCCCCACCTCGTGTGATTGGCACTTTGCTAGGAAGGCCCATCTCTCTGCCGTGACAACCTGTGGTCCCTGGACCAGCCACACCACCTCAGAGCTTGTTAGGGATGCTAATCTCAGGCCTGACTCCAGACTTCCCAATTCGGCACCTGCTTTCCAAGGTTACCTCCCCCACCCGGTGAGTTACGTGCGCGTGAAAGTCTGAGGACGCCGTGCTAGGACGCCTGTGGTTCCGCCACTGGAGATCTAGTCTCGCAATGGGAGGAGTGACACAAAGGGAGGGGTGACAAGTTCCCCTCCTGACTGCAGGCTCCTGGGACAGAAGGCACTGCCCTGTCAGGACTGTTCTGGCAGGGAGGAGTGCGTGCACCTGAATCGCAGTTGGAGTGATTGTCCCCTGTGAGTCCTATGCTGGGGTCGTGTCCCTGCCCCACGACTTACTAGCTTTCCAGAGCTGGGCAAGCCCCTTGGCCTTTGCAATGTTAACCACTTCGGCGCGGCGCTCACCGGCCGCGAACCCTCGCCCACAGCCGGCACTCACAGCCCGCTCGATAGTTCGTGCTGTGCATTGACGACAAATCCGTTTTGCTCTTGTGTGATGAGGAAAGCTTTAAAGCACTGAAAGCTTGTTTTACTTTACAGGCAGCTTTAGGAAAATAACTATAATAACTCCTACTAAGGACTTGTTAAAAGGTCACAGATTCGTAGTAACTTATTAGCTGAACGTACACACTGCAACTGCAGAGATAAAAGCAAAAGCTTTTGGCTGCTGACTAAAGTCAACGCTCGGCTGTGTGCATTCGTATCACGGCTGTCGGCTAAAGTCGACGCTCACGTTCATCTGTGGCTGTCGACTATAGTCGACGCTGGTACCGAAGTGGTTAATTTCTCCACTGACAAATCTGTGAAATGGGTTCACAATCTCCCCTCTCAAAGAGGCTGCTGGGAAAACTCAATGAGAAAACACACAAAAAAGTCACCTCAATAAGGAAAGCGCTGTGCAGTAGTATTTATTGTTACAGTGTTAAAATTCGCTCTCGGGAAGACATTTGGGCCACGGCCAGGAACGTCACCTTTGCTTACAGATGGCTCCTTTCCTCCGTAGCCACAGACTCCCCTCGCGCACCAGGGCTCAGGAGACGCTCCGCACCAGCCAGGCAGCGGTGACAGCGCGAGGCCCGGTAGCTGCCGCTGCTTACGGGGCTTCTTTTCCAGAAAAGACAGAGCTGGTGTGACGGCACAGACGTGTCAGCTTCAGCGGGACCGGGGCGCTAGGCCTGAGCACGGGCGTTCTTCTCCCCAGGTGACAGGGTCCTGGGTGTCCCTGCTGTGAATGCTGAAGTCATGTCTTGCCACATCTTCCCACTCTGCCACGACCCAGCCCTGCTCAGTCACAAGCTTTTGGGTCCCTGTTCCGAGACCCCCAGCAGGCCGGGCGGTGTAGACTCCCTGCCCTCTGCGTCCTCTGGCCCAGCCTGTCGTGTGGTTTCTCGCTGCCTCCTGCGGCCTGGGTCTGCTGACAGCGACACCCGCAGATTTCTAGGAGGAAGGCTGGGCTCAGCCAAGGACAAGGGGCCTTGCAGAGGCACCTGGGGGCAGAAAGCTGACAGTCAGCTGGGCAGGTGCCTTGTGCTGGCTCTGGCCCCCGGCTTCCGGGAGGAACATGGGTGTCTCTCCCTACCCCGCTGCTCCCCAGCCCCTGGCCCCACAGCCCCCTCCCCTTGCCAAAGGAGCAGCACCTGCGGGCACAGGCCACAGCAATGTCCAGAGAAGCACATCCGTGTTGTCTCCAGGCCCACATGCCAAGCCACCCTTTAGGGACCCAGACCACAGCTCAGGCTGTCTGGGCAGGATGTGGCAGGTCACCATCCTGGAGGTGGCCCCTTGGCAGCCTTTGTCAATCGTCTCCCAGAGTCTCTCTGCCAAGTCTCCACCCTCCACTCGTCTTGTCCACCCTTGACGCAGAGTTGACGTTTCAGATTTTTCCAGCAGACATAGCTCGCCCCGTCTGACTCCGTGGGGGTTGTTCATTTAACCACCGCCCCATCCTCATCCTCATGTTGAAAACACAGCTCCACCTCCTTGCCTCGTGCATGAGAGACGGCTGTGATGGCATCGTGTGGACCAAAAGACGCACTCGAGGCTACTGCATTGCCCCAAGCCTGCTGGCCTCGTGCTGCGGACGTTTTGGGCAATGCCATCTCTGCCAGGGATCCCCAATTGTCCCCAACAGGATTGAGTCTGGGAACAATGCAAGTGTCGTTTCTGACAGCTTGGGTGAACATTGCTTTCAAATCGTCAGATCTGCATCCAGGCGTCCCCTGCCGTTCTCACTCGCCCCGCGGGATAAGTGTCCTGCGTTTGTTGCCTCTCAAGAGGCAGATTCCAGGGTCCCGGGTCACCTGGATGTGGCTAGGGAGTGACCTGTGGCACCAGGTTAGAGGAGGTCCTCTCTGAGCTGGGTTTGCAGCTTGTGAACGAGGCCGAATGTCATCCAGATACAGGGGTTTGAACCTCAGCAGAACCGAGCCCCAGGGAGCCGTGCCTGGAGGCCTGGGATCAGAAATGTGTCTTAGGAGGCCCGACACCCACCTGTGCACCCGCTAGGCATTTGGCGTCAGGTAGCAAGAAAGGCTGTGCTTACGTTAAGGTTAGAGAGAAAACCACGGTCTTCGGCATCAGGGAGGAGTAATTCCCAAGTTCGTCAGCGTTCGGCTTTTCCCACGAGAGGAAACAGTTTGCTGGGTCGAAGAACACGTGCTCTGACGGTCCCAGAGGCCGACACCTGCTGTGGATCTTGGATCCAAACCTCTTGTTGACTCTGGCCGCAAATGGCCTCAAAGGCGGTCGAGCATCATGGTTCCGACAAATGACAGGCTTTGCTAACAGACGTGTAAGTAGAATCCCAACACGTCTGTCCATCCCTAATCGTCACTCAGCAAAGTCATCAGGTCACTGAAGTCAGGCCTGAATGCTAGAGTCAAACTGGTTTTCAAGGCCGTGCTCATGGGTTTTTTTTGTTGAGCCCTGTTGGGGGCTCTTGGTGAGTCTGAGCATCAAACACTCCCTGTCTTCCTTTTGCACGTTGCTCCGACCAAAGTGGACTTGGACAGAACTAGTCCAACGCCAGTTCTGTGTTGTAAATGGGAAATTAGACACCCATAACTTCCCATTGTCTCCTGAGAGGTTACAGAGCGTGTTAGGGACATTAGCAAGTGTTAATGCCTCACAACGTCCCTGGGAGGGAACCAGTATTATAGATGAAGACATTGAGGCACAGAGAGGTGAGGCCACTGGGGAGAAGCCACACAGCAAGACAATGGTGGGTCAAGAAAAGGGACAGGGCTTCTCTCCACCAACACTGTGGAGTTTGCATCTCAGGACGTTGGTGAGCAGCACATCTATGTTTCAGGTGACAGGGACATCACCACAAACATTTGTTGGGTTAATGATGACAAGCATTTCCCTGCCCCAGATCCCAAATTCATTGCCACACTCCATACAGTTGTCACTGTCTGAACTCAGTCAACCTGGATCTTGTCACAATATCTTTCATGCTGGTGACAGGATGTCTGCATTTCCTGGGGGTGCTGGCACTGAGTCCCACGCCTGCACGGCTCACTCACCGGCCCCCGACTTGGGATAGCCACTCCTGGGCGGACGGGCACACAGCTCTTCAACGCGCCCACCCCCACGTGACACGGAGCTCTTAAGGTAGAAGGAACGACCGGTCCCTGTTTTGCATTCTCCCTAGAGACATTCAGTGGCCCACGTTCTCAGCCAAGGGGGCTGCAGACGAGACCCCTCTGTCTGACATCTCAGTAGAGGCGGCACGTCCCGCACCTGCTCCGCCTGCTGCTGGCACTGCTGATGCGCCCGGCGCCGTGGTGTCGGGCTGGGGTCCCACCTACTCCCCCGGGAGGGTGTTTGGGAAAACCGTGGGCCTCTTTGCACCTTGGCAGCTCAGGTCAAGGCTGCAGGCGCTGCGTGGACTGCTCAGCAGCTGACAGTTGCTCCCAGGTGGAGCCTGTGCATCGGGATTATGGAGGGGCTGGGCACTGTGGCACGTCCTCCGGGCCAGTCTCCTGGGGTTGAGCGGGAAACCCACGGCCCACCCAAGACAGGCAGGCTGGGGTCTTCTCTCTCCTGGGCACTCCCCATCTGACCCTGCAGCAGTCTGCTGGGGTTCTGCCCAGGAGCAGGGGAACACCCTCAGCCTGAGTTGCTATGTACAGTGGGGACGGCGCCCGGGCCATCTGGCTGCTCTTCTTGCCGGGGTCTCTCCGCCTTGGGTCTGGTGGAGCCATGGGTTCCTCACACGTTGGTGACCTCCAGGCTGTTGTAGCCTTCCAGACGGCACGGCTCGAGCCCGCCCTGGGGGTCATCGTCTCCGCAGTCTTCGTTTTGAAGAGAGCCGTAGTCATCGTGGAAATCGGGGTCTTTGCTGCTGAAGCCCCTTCCTATCTTCCCCAGGGGCAGCTGGGAAGACAAGAACATGACCAAAGGACAAGAAGAAGAGAAACAAGAATTAAATGTTTTCAGATCTGGGAAATGTCTCCAATTTGAATTGCTGTTTGTCCTTGAGTAATTCACTTAACCTCTCTGGGCTCCTCCTAGTGGTAATAATAGTCACTGCTCAGGGAGACCGAGAGGAGATGGTGAATTACCATTCGGAGAGAGTTTTGTGTTCCCAACTGGAAGGATTCAACTGGTTGCCAAGCGTGAGGACAAAGACTGTCAGTCTGATTATTCACAAAAATCTCCTTCCTTCCTCTTTGGTGGGAGGAGAGTTGAGGAAGAGTGTATAAGAGAATATTTGTGAGAACATCTGAGCAGGAGCATGAGGTCTGACACCACACCCAGGGCAAGAAAGAATATTCTAGCACTGCCTAGTGTGGCAGAAAGACTTACAGACCCAGGTTCATATTCCTGTTCTGCCACTTCCCAGCTGTGTGATCTCGGACAAGTCACCTCCCCTCTCTGAGTCTGTTTTCTCGGCTGCTATTCACCAAATACCCACTCTGTGCCAGCACCCTGCCATGTGCTTCACAGATGGGATTTCTACCCTGTGCAATTCTGGGAGGTAGAAATTCCTATTCCCATTTGGATGCCGGCACAGAGTAGGTACTCGGTGAATAGCAACTATTATTATCACACACAGTGGGCCCTCAAACGTATTTCTCTCTTATTTTGTAAATATCTATGTCATAGCAGTCATGACAGTGCTTTGTAACTATTTACTTCACTGCCTTTCTTTCTAGGTGAGTGTTTCCCAAACTTTTCTTTTTATTATTGCCTCCTAAGGAGACTTTTTAGACAGTTTTCTCCCAACTGTACCCCTACCATGCAATTTTAATACCGCAGATATACCGTGCACCTGTTTATGTGCCATATGTACATCTGTGCGTGTACATTAAAAGAGTAGGCTTTTTTTGCCACCTCCCCGCACCCCAAACAAATTTTTACTCTTTTGGGGGTGATATCACTCCCAATTAGAAAGCATGTTCTAGAATGGGGAATTTTAAGGGTAAAAGTGGCAATTTATTCATGTTTATGAGTGACTGAGGATCACTCATTCTTCAATAGGGAGAATTTTTGGATCATCCAGTTCTGCCTCCCGTTTCTACACATTGCCATTTAGGAATCTGCGTCAATCGGAGTCTGTACGATCAGACCCACATAGCACGTGCTGTCATCCTGTTTTGTCGGAGTCACCAGCGTTCATCTTTGCTGTTGCTCGGGTCATAGGTGTTTTAAATCTAAGTCGGTGGTTCTCAGAGTCTGGGCTGCACCGGAACCGTCTGGGCAGGCTGCTGCCTGCAGGTTCCACCGTGCCCCAGAGACCTTCTGCTTCGGGAGGCCGGAGTGGGTCCCAGAATTTGGACACCAAGCAATGATGTCAGGTGGTTCTGACGCAGGCACGTGAGACCTGCCCTGCAGGCCACAGTGCACTCCTCTAAGCCTCGTCACCGTGACTGAGGCACCATGCAGGTCTCTTGAAGGGCATCTTTCCTGGATGCACCTGTGACCCGGCCTGACACTCTGCCTTCCCGCAGGCCAAGGCAGGAGCCACAGCCACGCAGCAGGGAGAGGGCCACCTAGCCCAGAGGACAAAGAGATCTTTCCCAGGTGTGCGGGATGCACAGGTGAGTGCATGGAGCCACTTACCCGGCCAGCCTTATACTTGAGACCACTGCTGTTCTCCTCCTTCCCCGCCCGGGTGACGCTGGAGGCCCTCCCGGGGGGCGTCCCGAAGCGCTCAGCCTCCCGGATGCTGGTGGAGCTGGGGAGATACCCGTTTGAGTCAGCAGGGGAGGCTTAGTCAACTACTGCCACCCAGAGACACGCGCACGCACACACACCGGTGGCAGTGACTGACTGAGCACCTCCTACGTGCCACCACTGTGCTCAGCACTTTATAAATGTCATCCTCACCACGCGTCTAGGCATCGAAACTGCCAGCCCTGTGTTACAGATGGGGAAAGGGAGGCACAGAGACATTAAGCAATTTGCCCAAGATCACACAGCTGTAAGTGGCACAGCCAAGATCTGCACCCACGCCTTTGAGACTCCAAAGTCCTGCTCCTAACTCTTCAGGGCGCTGCCAACCTTACTACGAGAGGGAAGGCGTGATGGAGAGTCCCCAGATTCTAGCTATTTAGATGTGATTTGAGAGTCTCCTCTGCTCTGCATTTGAAATCTGTGTCCCCTGCCTGCCTTGCTGCCTGAAGTTACCCCGTGACACCCTTCCTTGTGCAAAAGCATGGAAGGCTTCTGTTAGAATAGAATTTGGCAAACTACAGACTGCGCCAGGCCAAATTCAGCCGGCTGCCCGATTTTGATAATAAAGTTTTATTGGAACTCAGCCACGCCCCTTTGTTTACGTGTTGTCCATGGCTGCTTTCTTGCTATAAGGACAGAGTTGTATGCTTTTGACAGAGATCATAAGGCTCCCAAATCTCAACATATTTACTACCTGGCACCTTGCAGAAAAAGTTTGCCAAGCCCTGTGCTAGCACATCGGTGCTGTGGATAAAGAAACTGAGGCTCCGTATAGGATACAGAGTTGGAGCTAGAGCCGGGAGTCACCACAGAGGTGGAGTCTTTAAGAGAAGGAACCTTCTAGTATCTTTTAAGCCACCTCAGAGAAGTTCTGCTTCTCCTGGGGCAGATTTTGCTGAGAAAGTTCAAAGCAGGGGAGGGCGGTGTGTTGGAGACAGCACTGACTGACTGAATGGCAGCTCGATCTCAGTTCTCAAACCCACGGGTGCCGGGGGCTTCCATGTCACAGGCAGGCCATGCTCTGTGGCGGGTCAGGAAGTAAGGTCTCCATGAGTGACTGCCCTCGCTCCCCCACCCAGAGGTGGAATTCCAGGTCCAGTGGGGAAGCAGCTCTAATTGCACAAGCCACAAAAGTTCAGGCAACCAGCTCTGCTTGCCCCCTGACTCATAGAACATGAGCAGTCAAATGAACCTGGGAGAGCCCCAGGGTCCCTTCTCTTATTTCCACTGAAAAAGAGATGGAAGTCCCAAGTGGATGAGTGTCTTATCCAAGGATACACAAGACACCCAGTAGCAGGGATGGAAACTGAACTTGGGCCTGTGGGATCAAGATGTAGACCAAGGTCTTCCTACCTTGGGATTTAGGGTGGGACCGTGGCTACAGGTGTGGGCTCCGCATCAGTGGCCTGGCTCAAGCCCTCAGCGATTGTGCCACCTGGGCTGTGTGGCCTGCAGAGTGGGGTTCATAACAGAGCTTCCCTCCTGATGTCATTGTGAGGATTAAATGAGAGGATACTCACAAGACGCTGAGAAGTGGCTAACGTAGCAAGAGTAATCGCTACGATTGTATTAAATATCTTACTGTGACCAACAAAGCCTTTGAGGGCACAGACCTGGCTTGAGGCCCTGTTCAACTCTCCCCTCGATGAGTTCTTGTGTGAGCTGATCACCTTGCCAGGCCTCAGTTTCCTCATCTGTACGATAGAGCCCATTAAGCAGCTTTGGTCTTACAAGTCATCCCCTGAACGGAAAGTGGCTGCCTTTGTGGTGTAGACAAAGGAGCAGGGATGGCTCGGCCACCACTGTGCCAAAGTATCTTCCCTTCTTGTTATGTCCACAGTGGCTGAAATCCCCCCTCGGTTACTCCTTTGGATTAAATCTCTTGAAAACACAAAAGCTCCAGGGAACAGGCCAAGCGTGAGACTAAGGTCTTTGGAAGCTTGAATTGGCCTATTACATATTTCTAGTCTCTTGGACCTTGAGGAAATGGAACATCAGAAGGATAAATTTTGATGAGGGAAAGTTCTGGAGAACGAGGCATCTCACTGGAATCTCCTGGGTCAAAAAGGGCATTTCAGGCACAGAAGAGGCACCGAGGTGCAGGAAGGAAGGCGGAGGGTGGGGATCAGTCTTGCCGGCTGGGCCGGCCCAAGGGTTGAGTCTCTTGCTCCCCAAGGCCCCCTGTGGTTTGGGGGTTCGGCACTCAGGCCTGAGTCAGGGAGTCCCAGATTCAAATCTGGGCTCTGTTAACAAAATCAGCAAACCTTCAGCTAGGCCAGTCACAAAAAAAGAGGAAAAACTCAAATTCAGATTATGAAACCAGGAATGAGAGAGGGGTTATTACTACCAACTTTATAGAAATGAGAGTGATTATGCTACCAAATCACCTAACCTAGATGGAATGGACAAATTCCTAGACAGTTATAAACTACTGAAACTGACTCAAGAAGAAATAGAACATTTGAGTAGACCTCTAACAAGTAAAGAGATTGAATTAATCATCAAAAAGCTTCCCACAAAGAAAAGCCTAGTCCAGAAGGCTTCACCAGTGAGTGCATGCAGTGAGTGCATGCTAGATGTTTAAAGAATAATGAACACCAATCCTTTGCAAATTCTTCTAAAAAACGAAAGAGGAGTGAACACTTCTCAACTCATTCTATGAGGCCAGTATTACCCTGATACCAAAACCAGACAAAAACATCACAAAGAAAACTATAGACCAATATCCCTTATAAATAAAGCTGCAGAAATTCTCAAGAAAATACCAGCAAAACGAATCCAGTAACATATAAAAAGAATTATATACACCATGACCAAGTGGGATTTATCCCAGGAATGCAAGGTTGGTTTGACATATGAAAACCAGTCAATGTAATAAACCCTATTAATAGAATGAAAGACAAATCTGGGCTCTGCCACTTGTTAGCTGTGTAGCTTGGGCACATACCTTGATCCCTGTGAACAAGTTTCTCTTTCTGTAATGGAGGGGTAGTGATACTGATCTCGTCTCATTGTCAGGAGGATGGAATTAGATAGTGCAGGTAGCAAGAGCTCAATAAATGGTTGTCTAACCCCAAGTGCATCATTTCAAGGAGAAATGGGAGGGGGCCTGATTTATCTGTCCAGGTGTCTACTCTCTGGTCACCTTTCAGATGAGGATACGAGGGCAGGTGGGCTGACATGGACCATCAGCACCATTAACATGCTCTTCCTGCCTCCAAACTTGGTCCCCACAGTTGTCCTGCCTGGACTGGCCATCTCAACCTGTTAGGCCAGTGCAGACCCTCCTGACTCAAACCACCCTCACACGGCCTGTCCCTACACACTCACTGGATGCTCCTGAACACCCAGGTGGCTTTGGATTTAACACACAACTTTATTCTAAAGACCTGACTGCTCCCCTACCTCTTTCTACCCTATAACCTTCAGGCCAAAGCACTTTGCTTCTCTGAGCCTCAGTTTCCTGGTCTGCACAAGGAAACCTCCGTGGTGCAAGGAACAAGTGGGGTCCGGCAAGTGACGGGCTGGGAAGGGCCGTACCTGGCAGCCCATGCCGTCTGGGGCCCGGCCCACACTCACCTGGCCGGGTGGAAGATGGCGCTCATCTCCTCCGCCAGGTGTCTCCGGAGGATGTGCTTCCCGCTGGGGATGCCCAGGGCGGTGGCCATGGCCTCGGCGTTGAACGTGGGTTCCAGCACCAGCACGGCGCCGTGCACGCCGCTGTTGGTCAGGTTGTCTGCGTACTCCTGGGGACACAGGCATGAGCCTGGTTGGCCTGGGGGGCCGCCGTGCTTGCCAGGCCTGGGCGAGGACGCCTCCGTTCACACAGAAGGGATGCTGATTTGCATACGAATTTGCACGGGGTTCGCACACGCCCTCCCCCACGCCGCCATCACCCTCACCTTCAGGTCGATGTCTCGCACCCACTTGAGCACCCGCTGGTTGGTCCAGACCACGGGATCGAGGTTCTGGGTCTCACAGCGGGCCCGGCGTTCCTGCAGCACCTGTGGGAGACAGTGCGTCCGCGGGGGCCAGGGGCACCCGGAGGTCCCAGATGGAGTGGGGGCCCCTCCTGCTCGCTACTGCCTCTTCTGTTGGACTGGGCTGTGTCCTTGTCCCCTCCCTGTTCCCAGTGCTGAATGAGGAAGGGGCTGCCATCCTCGCTGTAGAAACAGGAAGCTCTGGCTGCCCAGAGCCACAGAGCAGCACGCCCCGGAGTCGGAACGAAACCCCACACGTGGCAAGTTCCAAGTCCTCTCTCTCACCACTGCACCGCCGTGTCTCAGACGTCCCCACGTCCCACAGAGGACTGAGCCCAGTGCCACGCATACAGCAGGTGCACCACGAATGCTTTTCAGTGGGTGTTGGAGGCGGGGGAGGAAGGGCTCGCGGCCCCTCTGCCGTCCCTCTGCTCCCGCCCACGAATTGCCTGTGCTCTGAGGTCGCCCTAAGAAAGGCCAACTGTGGACTCAGCCCCACGAGGCCAGTGGCTCAGGGTCCCTCCCCGGGGGTGTGGGGAGGCCCTGGGGACTGAAGCAGGTGCCCCGCGCTCTCCGGCCTGACGGGATGCAGAATCAAGGGGCACTCAGAGCCCAAACCTTGAACATGACCACAGGCCCCTGGTGACCTCTCCAGCACTTCCTTTCACTGCCCCACACCTGCCACCCCGCCCCTCAGGACTCTCAGTTCCTCTGCTGCCACAGGTCTGTCCTCTGGGCCTGTGCCACGCTGTCCCCTCTGCTGGGCTGCCTTTCCCTCTTCCACTGTCCCTGCGACTCCTCCTTCAGGTCTCAGTTTGGCCATCACTATCTCTGGGGGTCGCCTCTGATCCCTGGAGGCTTCTTCTCTGTGTTTCCATGAAACCCTGGGCTTCCCTCGTTGGGACAGTTTCCCACAGTATTGTCACCACCAGCTTCTTTGTGGTTCTCCCTGAGAAGCAGTGAGTTCTTGGGGGATGAGGGCTCCCGTTTCCCCAGAATTGGGCACAGGAACTGGCCCATGCCCAGGATGTGGCTGTTGGAAGGAGGGAGGGAGGGAGGGAGGGAGGGGAGGGAGGGATGATGGTTGCACACACAGATGGATAGATAGATGGGTGAACAAGCAGATGGATGGATGTGCAAATGGATAAATAGATGAGTAGGTAAAGGACAGACAGATGGGTAGATGGATGGGTGGGTGATGGACAGACATATAGATGGATAACAAGAGATGGGTGGATGACGGACGGATAGATGTGCAAATGGATAAATGGATGGGTGGGTGATGGATGGACAGATGGATACATGGATGAATAAGCAGATGAATGACAGATGGATGGATGTGCAGATGGATGGATGGTGGGTGGGTGATGGATGGACAGATGGATACATGGATGAACAAGCAGATGGATGGATGTGCAGATGGATGGATGGTGGGTGGGTGATGGACGGACAGATGGATACATGGATGAACAAGCAGATGGATGGATGGGTGGGTGGGTAATGGACAGGCAGATGGATAGATGGACAAGCAGATGGGTGGATGGGTGACTGGATGGATGAACAGATGAACAGATGGGTGGACGGTTAGATGGACAGGCAGCGGATGCCAGAGGGGAAAGGAGGGCTGTGGAAGGGCCTGGTCCTCACCTCCCTGCTGAAGTTCACTTGGTGCAGCAACTCGATCCCCAGGAGGATGCTGACCTGGTGGAACTTCTTGGACACATTCAGGTGCTTTTCCAGGTCCCGCTTCATCAGGGAGTTCAGCATCCGCCCGTCAACCAGGTGGTTTTGGAAGGCCTGGGAGTACTGGGACAGGCCGATGTCGTTCAGCCAGGCCTTGGCCACCCAGTGATGGTCCAGGTCGGCAGCTTTGGACAGGCTGGGGAGGAGAGATGCGGCCAGAGAGGGGGTGGGGGAAGTGTCACAAACAGGGACAGGCAGGAATGACAGCAGAGATGGGGAAATAATGGGGTTGGGGAGGACCAAGAAAGCCACAGAGACAGACAGGGTGGAGTGGAGAGAGAGAGAGAGAGGAAGGCAGACAGAAGAGCAGAGGTGGGGAGAGGTGG
>VBSM01000529.1:8023710-8050103 GCA_008086735.1 Cheirogaleus medius | reverse complement strand
CCTGGGCTCAAGTGATCCTCCTGCCTCAGCCTCCCGAGCAGCTGGGACCACAGGCATGTGCCACCGTGCCTGAATAATTTTTTCTATATATTTTTAGTTGTCTTGCTAATTTCTTTCTATTCTTTTAGTAGAGACGGGGTCTCGTTCTTGCTCAGGCTGGTCTCAAACTCCCAAGCTCAAACAATCTGCCCGCCTCGGCCTCCCAGAGTGCTAGGATTACAGGCGTGAGCCACCGTGCCTGGCCTGAATTTTAACATTCATTGATTTGTCCACTAGATTATTTTCTCTCTTCCCCGCTCTACTGTATCAGCTCTGTCAGGACAGGGACTGTGCTCACTGCTGAACAGTCAGCACAGCGCTGCACACAGTAGACACTGACTGAATACTCGCGGCAAGAACGGCTAAGAGAAGGGTGGGTTCCGCTTGGCTTCGTCTTCCTTTCTCTGCCCCTCGGCCTCCCTGTGTTTCGTCTCCGGGCCTGTTCTCCTCTCCACCCCACCCCACCCCACCCTCTTCACCTGGCTAACGCCTGCAGAGACGTCTGGTCTCCCAGAAGCCTTCCAGGACTTTGTACTGGGTCAGGGGCTCTTCTCTGTGCCCAAAGCCCCCGGGAGTCCCCATCCCAGCCCCAGTCATGCTGTGGGTCATTGCTGCTCACGTGGCCAGCTGCCTCCCTGGACCGTCAGCTCCTGGAGGGCAGGGCTGGGTGTGGCTTATCTATAAAGCCCAGGCTCCCCCCGCCCGGGCTCAGAGTTAATGTTCTACAGTGTTTGTCTCATAGTTGAACGCATGATGACAGAGCAGGGCTCAGGGGAGTTCCCAAACTGGAACCTTGTGGCCCAAGACAAGCTCCTTCTAGGATGCAAAGGTCCTGGGGTAAACCCCTTCCCAGCCCCTCAAAGGCCGGCCCCAGCCTTGTCACAGAGGGACCCTGCCGAGGCGCCAGCTCTCATTGTTTTCTCTCTTAGGTGCAAGTTGGAGCTCACAGCCCTCCGAATCGGATGCTGTTGGGCCAGGGCTGTCACTGATGGAACACAGAATGGGCTCCGCTCCTGCCCAAAGCCAGGGTTTTTGTTCAGCAGATCGAGGATGCAACAAGGTGTGGGGTGGGGGGTTAACCTGCTCCAGAGAGGCCCATGCATACTCAGCACCGTCCGCCCACCGACAGTTAATGTGCTCCCGCCCTTCAACGTCGTTCTCTTTTCATTAAAGTCGTCCCCATGGGGCCTGACTCTCCAGCTGTTGGTCTGAGCTATTGATTGTAAGAGCCCAAGCTGAATAAAACGGCATGGCCGTAAAAGCCATTCAGACATGTTATAGAATTTCTCACCACCCCCTCCCCAAACTGGGGCCAGATTGGACCCTGAAGTCTGAGAACAGGCGTAGCATCTAGACATTACCTAGGTCACACACAACACAGACAATGGGAGGCTGTGCCGGCTCTGGCACACTTAGCCCTGCAACACGGAGCCCCTGGGCCTCACTTTTCTCATCTGTAAAATGGGAGTAATCATGCTTGCCTCGTGGAGTCGTAAGGACGGGAAGAGATGAGAAGGTAAAACCCTTAGCACAGGGTCTGGGATGCACTGGGTATTCCCGAAAGAACGGTAGCAGGAGCCATTTCTGTTCTTGGTTTTTGGTACAAAGTGACGCGGGACAGTGGAAAGGCCATTGACTTTGAAGTCAGATGTTTTGACGTGTGGCTTCAGGCATGTTATTTCTGCGCGCCTCACTTTCTCCGTCTTTAAAACGAGGGAAAGGATGTCCTTCCAGCATTGGTGTCTTGAGGATGAAATAAAATCGTGTCCATGCGGTGATGATGAGGTGGCAAGGGGTTGGCGGGTTTTGCTGTCAGTACTTTGTAGATAAGGGGACCCGGGCCCAGAGTGGGCAATGTCATGGCCATGGTCACACAGGATGTTGCATTTGACAATGTTCTTGAAGGTGCACTCACTTGAGGTTCTCACCCCAGAGTCCGTGGACCCCTGAAAGTGGGTGGGTCGGAGGGTCCCACAATGCAAAGTTGTAAAGTCTTGTACATTTCTTTTGGGGAAAGTGTCAAAAGCTCGTATTAGGTTCTTAAAGGGGCTATGATCCCCAAAAGTTTAAACATCACCGTCCTAGTTCACTCCCACTTCACAGGTGGGAAAACTGAGTCCCAGAGCAGGCAATGTCGCAAGGCAAGTTAGAGGCAGGCCAGGTTTCCACAGGGAATGGAAAACTCAAAATAAGGCCCCTGCCATCTCCAGGAAGCCCTGGGAGGTGTCTAATGTTGGGGCTCCATGATCCCTGGAAACTTCCTGTTTATGGCTCCCACAATTTTTCAAAACAGGTTCACATCTGGCTGCATATTTGAATCCACCCCTTTCTGGGCACCACAGACTCTTGGTTTCCAGAGATTCTCAGGGTCAGCCACTGTTGTGGACTAAATGTTTGCCCTCCCCCCTAATTCATATGCTGAAATCCTAACCCCCAATGTGGTGGTTTTTGGAGATGGGTCTCTATTCCTCTTTCTGCCATGTGCGGAGACAGCAAGCAGGCGGCCTTCTGTAAGCCAGGAAGAGAGCCCTCCCCAGAACGCAACTGCTCTGGCACTCGAGCTCAGACTTCAGCCTCCAGAACTGTGAGAAATAAGTTTCTGTTGTCTAAGCCACCCGGTCGGTGGCATTTCGTCACAGCGGCCCAAGTGGACTGAGACAGCCACATCTGAGGGCGGCTTGGGCAGTGGCCTGGACTCCCCAAATGTGTGAGAGGTGAAACAGGCAGTCCCACCCTGTTCAATGAACACAGGCAGCGTGTACAGACCCTACTGGGGGCGGGGCAAGGGGGCAGGAGAGTTTCCCGCTTGGGTGGCTGAGGGTGGTGAAGAGATTTGGGGACGGAGCTGGTTAGGAGGTGAGTGGTGAGCGCCAGGTGCTCGTGGGACATGACATTCAGGAGGAGAAGCCCAGCACAGGGTAGCCCCAGCCCTGTCTAGCACATTGACTACCACGCTAGAAAAAGAAATGTTTTCCTTGGGGACGTGCCGTTTTATTACGAAAATAGAGTAAAAACTTCAAAAACAAAACGATCCTTTCTAATGTAATGAAAAATGTGTTATTTTTTATTATTTTCTGTGCATGAGTTATATGCAACTTGAAAAATAATTCTCATGGCTCCCAAGGTAAAGAGACGTGTGAGTTACATATGCTTCACGAGGCCCTGGGCTCAAAACTAGCGTGAGTTAAATACAACTCACATGACAGTTACTGTGCTAGAACGGGCCGGCGTGCTGACAAGGCCGGGCCCCTTCTTGTTCGCTTGCTCCGAGTTGTTCCCCAAGTTTCTGACCCAGGCTCACCTCTGTCTTTCCTGTCACCCCAGAATCACACCTTTCTCCCGGATACGCGTGGATCCGGTTTTCCTACTTCTAAACCAGGCCGTTTCTCTACCCCCAAGCCCGTCTTTTTTTTAATCCACTAAGCTGCTTCTGCAAATTACAGCACACACCACCAGGTTTGATTAATTAACTGCACAAAAATGATGGGGAAACCAGTGAGGGACATAATTATGCAAAACAGAAAGTGTCAGATTTACAAAGCGTGTTCCTCCCCGCTCCGCACTCCCAGGACGGGTGGGGGCGGGGCTCCCTCCCTGTTCCCTGGAGCTGCGTGGTGGGTGAGGGTCCCCAACAGATTCTGCTCCCAGAGAGGCAGGAGCGAGGCGGGCAGGAGGCAGGGCTCGGGTGGAGGGTGGTGTGGGGGTCGGGCAGGGTGGCCTTGCCGGGACGCACCGCGGGGAAGGCGCTCTGCCATGCCCGGGGGTGCTTGCTGAGAGGGGCCCCTCCCACCCGTGCCCCGTCCTCTGTGGGAGATTCCTCCCTGCCCCTGCTGTCTTTCCTCACCCTGGAATGGTAAGACGTGGAGGCAGGTGCAGCAGACCGGCTCGGGCTGGTCTTTGGAGGCAGGGGAGTTCTGGGGGGCACACGAGGCTCCCATGCTGGGGTCTGGGTGTCACAGGGCATTTGTGGCCTCATGTCTTTCCTGTGTGTCTATCTCGCTACACGGAGGGCTGGGTGTGCCTGGGCCCCTGGCCAGGGACATCCTGAACCATCTTGATCACACCCTAAGATCCCCCCCACTCCCCCGGCCCAGCCCTCAGCACCCTGCTCATCCCACCTGCGGAACCCGGATGCCCCAGGGTGGACCCCCTCCCTCCTCCCTGGGAGCCTGCGCGGCGGGGCGCCCAGGAGCCGCTCACCTCCGGCCGGCCTCGGCGTCGCGGTAGTCCTCGATGGCCAGGCGCAGCTTGCGCCGGTGCAGGGAGCTGCACACGCCCAGGCCCAGCTGCAGGTCCTCGTCGCTCAGGCTCAGCAGCACCTGCTCCCGGGAGGGTGGGCGGGAGTCAGGGCTGTCGCCGCACCCCAGGTGTCCCAGGACAGCTGCTGGCCGGGCCCAGAGGGGCGTCTGCGGGGCTCCTCCCCCATCTCCCCGCCGACCTGCCCATGCAGTCCGAGCAGAGCACCTGGAACCCCTCTGCCTCCTCTGCCCCACGGGCGAGGGCGGAATCACCTTCCAGCCCCAAAGAGCCCTCCCTTGCGTCCTGCCTCCCTTCAGCCGGGCGAAGGGAGCTCGGTCCCATTCTGAACATGAGGCCGCTGAGGCTCAGAGGGCGTTGCACCTTGCTAGGGAGGCACAGCGATTTAGCAGGGACATCAGAGCCCGGACACAGGTCGGCCGGCTCCTCCTGACCCCAGGGTGGGAGTGGGGGAGGCCAGTGTCAGGGTGGGGCGCGTCCCACAGGGCCGGAGCTGCCCTACCTTCCCGCTCTTCACGTTCTCCGCGCAGGCCTTGACGTACATGGGCATGGCCATGACCACCTCCAGCCAGGCCTGCACGGTGCCCGCCTTCCAGTGGGACATGGGGGTGGTCCTGACCAGCTCCACCTGCTGCAGCCGGTCCATCTGCTCCTCGCCCTCCGACAGGCTGAGGCTCTGCCGCGTGGGGCTGCACTGGCTGTCCGAGTCTGCAACACAAAAACACGGGCGCTGGGGCCGCTGCACGCCGGCCGGAGGAGGAGGAGGGCAGGGACGTCTTCCCCACGAATTTCTTCTCTTCAAAACCGAAGTGGCTTTTGTTTGTTTTATTTTTCTGCCCCACTCCCATTACAAAAGTAAGCTATGCCCCCTCGAAAGAAAAGAAGAAAATAAAAACAAAACAGAAAATGAAAATCACCCCCACACCACTCAGAGACAGCAGCTGCTAGTATTTAGTTAAATTTTCCTCGGGACACACAGACGCCCACGCCTGCAAACACGCCCGGGCCCACACGCTCGCACGCGGCCATCGTCCGTGATGTGCCGGTCCCCCTCCCGCCGCCGAGGGCGTTTTCCGTCTCGGTCGAGAGCTGCAATGGCTTCTGACTGCACAGGATTCACGGAAAGGAGGCTCCGTAATTTATGTCGCCTGCCTCCTCCTGATGGGCGGGGGGGTTGTTTCCAATTTTCCACTATTGCGGACAACACACGGCAGTCGTCTCTGGGCAACTGGGTGATTTATTTTCTTAGGATAAATGGAGCCCCAGCTCCATATCGTAACACAGGGAAGCCTGTCTCTGCAGTGGCCCTCACAGTAAAAAAGTAGTCTATCCACCAACATTTTCTAACCCCATTCTTCCATCTGTGGTCGGCTGCATCACACCTGCTAAACAGGCAAAGTTCAGGTTCCACAGACCCAGCCGAGTGGGGAAAAGAGTCTCTCTAAAACAGGGTTAAATAGAAACCAAAACAGACTCAATACCATGAAAAATATTTAAAAATAAGCCCGATTAGAAATGACCTGGCTGAAATTATATATGATAATCATTACAATGATGTATTAAGATGCTGATCCATCAGTACAAATAGGGCACATGGTTCCAACAGGTAATAGGTACACACAAATGCTCGTAGTTTTGGAGTCTGTGTACTGGGGAGAATAAGGTTATTTTCTTCTTGCTGTACCTGTGTGTTTTCTCTTGCTGTACCTCTGAGTTCCATAATAAACATGTATAGCTTTATAATGAAACAATTTGGAAAAACTAAAAACTAGAAAGCAATATAAGTGGTTATTGACGGGAGCGTATTTGAATGAGTGATGCTCCGTCCACATGTCGGAGCGTGTGCAATGAACAAGAACCCCTGGCACAGGGGAACATTTTTGACACGGGAAAATGTCCACAATCTATTGCCAAGTGAAAAACGAAGAAATAGCAGGTACAATGTAATCCCAGCTGTAGTTTAAAAATTATGTATATAATGTATAATTATATATATACACATGTGTATATGCATTAAATACCGGGTGGATAAATGTTGAGTCTTTATTTCTGGAAAGGGGTGATGGATAATTGTGTGATTGTGTGTGTTTGTACGCATATGTGAGAGTATTTGTGTGCGCATATTTTCTGTTTCTCAAGTTTTCTGAATTGACTATATTATGTTTGAAATCGAGAAAAAATAGTCTAGAAATCTCACTTTTTCAAGTTACAAAGCCCCTTCTTCCAAACCCTTCCCTCTGTTTTAAACTCTGCAAGGGACTCTTTGAGAATGCCTGCATCCACTTGGGGGCCACACACTCATCCATCATGCCCATCTCCGCCAAAACCTTTCTCCCGGATGCCTCATGCCTCAGTTTCCCCCTCTGTAAAGCTGGCACAGTGTTGCTCTCTACCGCCTGCCTCCTCTGCAGGCAGACGTGAGGACTCAGTGGCAGGGGTGGGACGAGGCCGTCTGTGCCAAGGTGGGTAGGGGCTGAGAAGTCACTGCCAACATTATAGTATTTCCCTTCTTGGTGGGTCCAAGACCTCTTTTCCCCCGGGGAAATGGCAGAGGGGCACAGAGCTCTGTGCCGGTCACCAGTCTGAGCACCCTGTTGCCGTGGTGCCTGGGAATGTGGAAACAGCCTCTGCAGCCCTGCTGGGGCCGCAGTTCCTGCCTGGTGAGAAGGCTGCCCCAGTGGGGGTGCCGGCTTGCAGAGGCCAGCGGGGCTTGCAGGGAAGTCTCTGATCATGTCCAGGACTCCAAGTTCTGCGGGAATTGGCTGCAGGTCCCTAAACAGGGCATCCTCCCTGGGCTGGAGAGAGCTGAGAGCCTACTGGGAGGCCTTCAGCCTGACTGGCTTCTCTCTGTCTTATTCCTGTAGCTGAGTTCTACCTCTCTCACATGCTTCCGGGAAGAGGAGAGGTAATGTGTGGCCGAATCTGGTTACCCCCATTTCCAAGACAACGCACACGTTGTCCATTTGGACCAGGCTTCGGAGTTGAACAGACCTTGACTTTAGGCAAATTTCTTGAGACCTCAGTTTATCCATCCATCAAATGGGTAGCATAATAATATCTACCTTCTAGATTGATATGAAAGTTATCAACTCTGAATATGAAGCCATAGCCCAGTGAAAGTGGCAGATACCAGGATGAAATCACTTTTGTCAGATCCAAACAAATTAGAGCCTGGAAAGCACGAAGGAGGAGAGCTCGTGCTCGCGTGTCAAAGGTGAAGACTGTCTCAAGGACCTTCTAGAATAACCCCACAAGAAATTCCTTCTTTAGGACTGCAGCAACTCAGATAAGATGCTCTCGAAAGAACACTGCCCAGCAATGGCATCCCCACCAGCGTGCTGCGTCACCTCTGGCCTTGAGCCTCCAGAACCTACGAACTCTGTTTCCCAGCAGCTGGTGCGAACTTCTCCTTTCTGCCGATAGAAGCTTCCCTTCACGCGCCCCTCCCCAGACGCACCTGTGGCCTGCCAGATCATAATCCTTTCTGCTTAGTCCCACACAAACTCGTCATATTAGGAGATATTTTTCTCTGATGTTTTCTTGTAGGTCGACGGCACAGGCACTTACTCAGGGTGGCTATCACTGGTCACCAGGGGCCCCTCCCTGGGGCTTGGGCACTGCGTGGCCACACCTAGAGTTCCGCAGCCGGGGTCTCGGCCCCGCTGCCTGCCTGGGATAAAATGCACCTGAGTTCAGCTCTGGCACGAGGAGGGGACTGGTCTTCCTTGTTGTGAAGCTTGGCCGGAAATTCACGGCCTGGTGCAGGTGGGAGGGTGGGGCTCTCGGAGAGGTGAGGGTTGGATCTGGCCATTCTGCGCCCAGGTGAGGGCGGGGTGCCTGTGGGGTGCTTGGCTCCGTTCCCCCAGGTGAGGGCATTAAGGGACTATGGGAAGCGGGAGAAGGAAGACGAGTGTGCTAGAGAGAAAGGAGACCCAAAGAGCAGGCCTTGGGAAGGAAAAGGGCGCCCAGAAACAACAAAGACGAAAAGGTAAAGTGGAAGGAGGGAGAGGGAGACAGAGGGGCGCGGAGGGAATGACAGATAAGTGGGCAAAGAAAAGAAGCAAACTTCTGGCGTGTGTTTGCGCGTGTGCAGGGATACTCAGGGGTACTCAGGGGTACTCAGCGGGGAGCAAGCCTCAGGCCCCAAGGGCAGCTGCTTTACAGCTCGAATATTTATGGAGCCCAGGCTCCAGAGGCGGTCACTCCGGATCCTTCTGGAAGCCAGGAGGACTGTGGAGACTTTGGAATGAGAGGTCCCACATTCGCCCACCACCCCGATACACATGTGTGTGCATGCGTGTGCACACACTCCCTGAGGGACATTAGTAATACCGAGTATGACCAGCGAGGCCTCCCCCAAGTGGGGCGATGGAGGCAGCTGTGCCGGCCCAGCACACGGGTTGGGAAACGACGCCCCCGGCCAGATCCAGCTCTCCTGCCTTTTCTAAATGCGATTTTTCCTGGATCACGGCCGTGCCCGCTTGTTTACATATTGTCGCAGGCTGCTTTCGTGCTACAACGGCAGAGTGGAGTAGTTGTGACAGATACTGTCTGGCCCAAAGCCTAAAATAATTACTATCTGACCTGTTACAAAAAACCCTTTGGAGAGACCCTTGGCCTAGAGGTTCAGATATTGGCACCAGACATACGAGAGTTCTGGGTTTGAATCCCGGCTGTGCTGCTTACCAGCTAGATGATCACTGCCAGGTGTTTTAAATATCCTTGATCTCAGTTTCCCCATCTGTGAGATGGGATGATAGTAATGCCTAATCTCACAGGACGAGGTGGGGACTAAATGGGATGACGTGTGCAAAGTGTTCAGCCCAGTGTCTGGCATAGAGGGGACCCTCAACGACTGGGGCTGCCTGTCCTCTGCGGACTCACGTCACTTACAGTCTAGACCCGCCCTGTCCAGTGTGGCAGCTACAAGCCACATGTGCCTGCTGAGACTTGTAATGTGGCTAGTCCACACTGAGAAGTGCCTGAAGTGTGAAATACACACTGAATTTTGAAGACTTAGTACAAAAAAGACAAGAATGTAAATTATCCCATGAACTGTTCTTATGCCGATCACATATTGAAATGATAATATTTTGGTTTAAATAAACTATCTTATTAAAATTCATTTTACCGGTTTCTTTATACTTTTAATGTAGCTAACAGAACCAAAATTACACGTGTGGCTTGCATTCTATTTCTGTTGGGCAGAGCTGGTCTGGGTGGAAGGTTTTGTTTGTTTTCTCATTTCATATCCCTCTGCTGTTCCCTGCCCCACTGGTTTGGAAGTTAAGTTCTCTATTGCTCTGTTTTTAGTGTAGTAGTTCTCAAAGTGAGGTTCCTGGACTGGTCGCATGAACCACACCTGGGAACTGATTAGAAATGAAAATTCCAGAACCCCACCCCAAATATCCTGGAACAGACCTCTGGGGGTGGGGCCAGCAATCTGTGCTTGAGCAAGCCCTCCAGGCGAGTCCGATGCATCCCGAAGCTCTAAATCTACACTGCCTTGTGGTTACCCTTGAAAACTCACTACACACATATTTAACTTAACAAAACTTAGAGGTGCTCAGCATCTTAATGCCCTGTCCCAAATAGTGAGAATTATTTAAAACATTTCAATTCTGACCACTCCCCTTGATTTAACGTGCTACCATGTCTAGTATTTTAATTCTATCTTTTTCTAAAACTCCATAATTTAGACATTGTCATCGTGATTATTTTACATTGGTAATGTTTGCTTAAAATAATTTACCTTACATGTTTACCAATATTTTGTTTACCATTTTTTCTTAAATCTCAGACCTTCCTTCTGGAATAATATCCTTATTCCCGAAGAATAGGATTTAAAAGTTTCTTTGATCAAAAGCATTTTGGTAGTAAGCTCTTACAAATTTTGTTTATCTGAAAAAAAGTCTACATTTTACCCTTGTCCTTCAGAGAGTTTCGTTGGGCACACGGTTTTAGGTTGACAGTATTTTCTCTTAGCGCTTTGAAGACATTCCTCCATTATCATGGGTCTTCATCTTTGCTAAAGAGAAGTCAGTTGTAAGTCTAGTTGTTGTTCTTTTGTTAGCTAGTTTTATGATTTTCTCTTTGTCTTTAGGGTTCTGCAGTTTCATTATGATGTGGCTAGATACAGATTTCTTTTTATTTATTCTGGTCGCTATAAATTATGCTTCCTGTACCTGTGGGCATTTTTGGACTATTCTCAACCATTATCTCTTAAAATATGACCTCCTCTCCATTCTCTCTGGGTCTCTCTTGGGATTCCAATTAGACATAAGTTGAAATTTCTAATTCTATTTTTCCTATCTTATAACCCGGTGCTGTCCAACAGAATTTTCCATGGTGATGGAAAGGTTATGGTACAATCTTCACTGTTTGATGTGGTGGCTGTTAGCCACATGTGGCTATGAGCATTTAAAATGTAGCTAGTGCAACTAAAGAACTGAGTTTTAATCTTAATTAAAATATAAATCTAAATAGCAACATGTGGCTAGTGGCTATTGTATTAGACTCAACAGCTCTAATTTCTCCTTCATGGCTTTTATCTCCTTATTTCTCTGCATTGAATTATTGGTAATCTTCTTAGATCCGTTTTCCATTTTTAAAATCCTCTTTTCTGCTATTTAGTCTGATGCTTAACCTATCCTTCTATTTATTTTTCATGTTAGCAACTACATTTTTTTATTTCTAAAAAATTCTCTTTGATTTTTTTCATGTTTTCCTGGTCTTTTCAGATAGTTTCTGGTTGTTTGCTCATGTCTATGGTTTTATCATAGATTTCTTTAAGTATTTTGTACATAATTTCTGTATTTGGTATTGATACTTATTATACCTGAAAGGCCTAGGAGGGTCTAAATTTGCTGTTCGTTTCTGCTGACGCTTGCTCATGCTGAACTCCTATTTATGAGAATCTTAATTTATGAGAATCTTTAGGACCCAAATAGCAGGTGCTTTTCTCCACAGAGGATTTACATTTACTCCTACTGGGGTCGAGAGCAGACAGGGAGTGGGGATGGGACCTGGGACCCGGGGCCACTTCATCCCCCTTCAAGAGACCCTGGTTGACTGAGGGAGCCTCAGGCTCTGTTCTCCCACTTTGTCACAGCCGAGACTTAATCCCCGTTCACACTCCCGATGTCAGTGTCTGCAGCTGGGACAACCTGGCTTTTTGCGTTTGGCGATCACTCACTGCTCCCGTTCTGGCGTCAGCGCCCAGCTTTTCGTCTCTGTCTGTCTTGAGGATTTCCTTTACTTTTTGTGAGGCTGGTGATGCATTAAAAATATGTTTTATTCTAGATGTATCAGTTTTATAGAGGTAGGCCTTGCAGAATATGTCTTCCTCCAAACTTCCCGGAGGGACGTCCCCTCGCGTGTGCACTGTCACCCAGCTCTCCGCAGGTCTTGCTGGCACTGCCGGCGCGTGGGTCTGTCCACCCGCCCTGCCGGAGAGTGAGCCCCGAGGTCAGCAGCCAAGTCTATTCGTATTTTCATCACCCAGGCCTGGTACGTGGCGATGTTCAATGTCATCAGTGGTGGCAAAAGCCCAGATTATGGGAGACACCTTTCTTCCCCTCCCTCCCCAGCTCAGCCTTTCCTTGTTCTCATCATTTTTGTGCCCAGTAAAGATGAGATCATTATGTGCTTGGCTATTCCCATGGGAGCCTCAGTTTCTCTTGCTCTCCCGTAGGGATAAAGGGGCAAAGGGCACATTTCAGATGGGAAGTGAAGGCTCAGAGAGGTCAACTGTTGTTTCCAGCAAGTTAGTAGGAAGCTGGGCCTCCACCCGGAGTTCCCTACCTCCCAGCGGAGAAGAACCTATGCAAGCAGCCCTCTCCCCGTTCTCGGGTGCTCATGCTTGGCTACAGGGGAACTTGGGCAAGGATGGCTATAGCTGGCAAGAGGTGGGGTGGCGAGTGAGGTGTGGGGACCTGCTCTCGGAGGCTGGGAAGTTGCTCCCCGCCCTGCCTGCCAAGCTGGGGGTCTGAGAGCCTCACCGTGAGTCAGAGTGAGAAACAGACACAGAGAGAGACAGAGAGACACAGACTTCATGGGATCCAAAGTCCTGAGATGGGGAAAGACAGGCTGATGGGGACATGGGTGTCCACCCTTAAACTGGGGCTCTGTGTGTCTGCCTGGTTTTTGGGATGATCTACCAAACACCAAGGTGCCTGGACACTAATTGTACAATCAGGGACACTGATGCCTAATGCCCACTGAGCAATGGAGGACAGGTGGCACGGAAGGGCAGGATGGAAGGATGGCGGACTTCGGCAGAGGTGAGCCCTGGGCTGGGATGACAGACTCAGCGTGACGTGGTGTCAGTGGGGTGACCTAGGCCTCGCACCAGGCAGGTTCAGAATCCCAGGACTAGAAGGTGCCTTTAAGGTCATCTCTCCATCTCTTTGCCTTGGGTTGGACCTTCACGTGGAGGGGTGGTCCAAGCCTATTCGTTCTCAGAGTGGTCTTTGGACCAGAGCGTCAGCTGCAGGGAGCTGGTTAAATACACAGAGGCTTAGAGGTAAGAGAACTCATCTGGTAAATTCTCTACTCCCCGACCTGCACAGAGAGCGAGCGGGCAGCCCTCACTCCTCGCCCCCAGCCTCAGGAAGGTGGCGTCCTCCACCCTGCCCCACTCACCCCTGACCTCTGCGTGTCCTGGGCAGACACCCTTGGCAGCAGGACTTAGAGCTGAGAAAGACTCTGGGCTCCTTATGGGAAGGACTTAGAGCATTTTAATAACAACTTTTTCACCGCTTAAAATTTTGAGCTATACCCAGCTGGCGGTCTGGGTGACTCACGCCCTGGACTTCAGAGGCTCCTTCCAATGCTCACGGCATGACAGACTTTGGCACCTCCCTGCCACCCGCTTCCCTGGGGTTGACGTGTGACCAGATGCAGAGCTCCCGGGAGCCTGGCGGGCAGCATTAGCCACCAGTGACCTTCTGTGCTGAGCTGGGGGTGGCGAGGAGAAACAGGCATCCCTGAGGGGAGGAGGCCAGGTGCGTCCCTATACCTGGCTGGGTCTGTCGCTGCCCCACAGGGGCTCAGACAATTGAACACTCAGACCCCAGCTGCCACCGAGGCGGAGTTGAGGCAGGGGGCTTAGTGAGGTCAGGCAAAGGTTCAAAGGTCCCCTGCCGAATTCCATCCCTGTGGAGTCTCCGTTGCCTGTCCCTCTCTCAAGTGGCTGCACCGTCTCCCCCCTGGACCCCCCAGCCACCTCCACACCCTGACTCCTTTCCTCTCCGTCCCCTTCAGCCCCAGAGGGACTTATTTTTAAAACTGTATCTTCCCAGGGACCTCTTCTGCTCAACATTCTTCAATGGCTCCCTGGTAAAGTCCAAGTCCCTTACCATGACCCACAGGCTCTGCTTGACCCATTCCCGTCGACCTCGCCAGCCTCTCCCCCTGGCGCCGACCCCTGTCCTTGCATCCCGGGCTTCCCGCGTTTCCGCCAGCGATGCCCTGACCCCCGGTCTCCAGGCTGCACCGCAGTTCCCTCGGCCTGTTCCCTCGGCAAGCCCTGTCCCTGCGCTCGCTGGGACGTGGGAACCTCCGCTAAGTCCCATCCTGAGCCTGCAGCCTCCGGTGAGGGAGGTGCTGCCTTCTATGGGGACATCTTAAATGATAAATGCAAACTGCCCGACCTCTGACCTCCCTCCAAAGCCTTCGCAACTGCTTCCTGGAAAGTCCCTAAGCCACTGGCGGGTGACTTTAATTATTTATTGCACAGAGACCAACCGAGGAACAGCAAACATGTTCGCGAGCTGTGTGTCTCTAATTTCCTTCAACACGAAGAGAGCCTTGGCGAGGCCGGTGGCGGGGGTGTCCTCACACTCGGATGCTGGGGGGAAGACCCGGTGCCAGCTATGGCTTTTCCAGTCATGTGTCCTCAAACATGATACCTGCTGGTCCCGAAGCCAGCTGACAGCCAGGGTGTGCTCACCATGGGTCAACGACCTTCTAGAATCCATGAATATGTTCAGTAGACCCATAGCACGGGGCGGAAGACCCTCGGGAGTTTTCCCCGCTTTGTGACTACATCTTCTCTGCTTTAATAGTGACCCTGTCCCTCGTCCTTCTCCCTCCAGCACTAGAATTCTGGAAACCAGAGAACAAAGCCTCATTCTAACAGCTCATAGCTTTATCAGCTTTAATCCTATCTGTCTGAAAGTGTAATGCAATGGGCTGTTGGACCCCAGTTCTTGCCTTGCTCCATCTCTTATGTCTCCTTGGGCTATTTATGGCACCTCTCTGAACCTCGGTTTCCTCATCTGTGAAGCTGAGACAAGAATACACACTTCACGAGACTTTGGTGAGGACGATGTTAGGATAATTTATGTGATGTCATCATTTACATTTGCATCCTCAGCCCTTAGCCCTAAGCCTGGCGTATAGGAAATGTTCAGTCAGTGTTTGTTGAACGACTTAATGAGCGTATGTAAAGTGTCTACCACGTGCCTAGCACAGTGGCACTCAGTAAACGTCAGCGAGTCGTATCGGACTGTCCTCTCCCAGCTTTCATGACAGCCCCTTGATCCTCCCTCCGCCCCTGCCATGAAGCCAGTCTTTTTCCTCAGCCTTCCTTCTGACACCCTCTCTGCATCCCTGGGCCTCTGGGTTGCAGCTGCTCTCCACACCGATGGCCAATGCAGCCTCCTGGGACTTCTGGGAGAGTGTGGTGTCCCCCTTTCATCTGGCCCATGGGCAGCTTGACCTGCAGGTGAGGCCCCCACGCTCCATCTCCGAGTCCCGAGACTCTGGTAGAGTCCGTGGAAATGACTGAGGCTCCGGCCGCAGGTGGCTGTGCAGCCCTGCTCGGAACAGGGGCAGGGCAGGGGCTCAGGGGTCCTGCAACGACCGCAGCCCTCCGAGGGCGGCCCCGAGTGAAGCCCCCTGTCCCCCTTCCCCGCCTCTCCCCTGACACCGCAAGCCCTGGGAACACTGCTCTGGGTTCAGGAGGGCCGGGACGCTGCGGCCTGGCTGTCCGGGAGGGAGGGGCAGGAGGGTCCTGTGGCGAAGGAGGGTGTGTCAAGGTGAGACGAGCCCCTGTGGCCGGGCAGGCCCTGGCTCTGCAAACGGGGGGAGGCCAGGACCACCGGAGCCGGACGTGCCCACAGAGAAAGAATCCAGGACAGAGGTGGCAGAGCCGTTGGCCTGGAGACAAACTGGGGCTATGGAATTTTTTTCCTCCATCAGACACTACATTTTAAAAGATTCGTTGTCAATATTAAAGAATTGGAGTGTATTTGACATTTTTGGCTTCTCTTAAAAACTCAAGAGCTCTTGAAGTACTAGGCTGGCATCTGCCCCGGGCAGCTTCACTGGAGCTGAGCACAGCTGCTGCCTTTCTTCTTCTTTTTTTTAGAAACAGGGTCTTGCTCTGTCACCCAGGCCGAGTGCAGTGGCATCCTCATAGCTCACTGTAACCTCAAACTCCTGGGCTCAAGTGATCCTCTTGCCTCAGCCTCCCGAATAGCTGGGACTACAGGTGTGTGCCACCATGCATGCCTAATTTTTTTAAATTAAAAATTTTTTTGTAGAGATGGGGTCTTGCTATGTTGCCCAGGCTGGTCTCAAACTACTGGCTTGAGAAATCTTCCTGCCTTGGCCTCCCAAAGTGCTGGGATTACAGGTGTGAGTCAGCATGCCTCGCCAGCTGCCGCCTTTACACAGGGCATGTGCTGCCCCCCATGTGGCCACTTTGCTGACTCTCCTATCTGCTGGGGCCCCGCAGGCGTCTGAGTTTGGAGCATGGTTGGAATGAGGCATCCAAGTGCCCAGCCCGGTGCTGGCATAAGGGAGGGTTTGCAGAGGTGGGTCCCTGGCACTGTCACCCCAACACTCTTTGCTGACCTGAAACAGCAGGTGGTAAAAGTAGCTCCAGCTGCACCATGAGGCCGCACGGCCACGATGGCCGATGCCTGCCTGGTGCCTTACAATTTGTGGCCCGAACCCGCTGCACCCTGGGACAGGCACGCAGGGTTCCCTGAGGCCCATTTTACAGATGAGGAAAGTGGAGTTCAGAAAAGCCAGCCAGCTGTGCGCAGAGGGCACGGCCCGGACACAGAGCCGGTGTCCTCTCCAGCCCACACTTCCTCCCGCGGGCGTCTCCCGCAGTGCCGACGTGACGCTCCATCTATTGTTTCGTCTTTGCAACAGCCAAGATGTTTTGTCCTCATTTTAAGGAGGGGAAAACTGAGGCTCGAAGCAACTCAGTGACTGGCTGAGGGTCCCATCGCCGGCCAGCACGGACTGACTCAGGGACCGAACCCGAGGATCTGGCTCCAAAGCCTGGGCCTTTCCTCGTGCCCGCCCTACGGGAGGCTGGTTTGTATCGGCTTTGCTGGGCTCAGGCTGTCGCTAAAATGAGTGTGTGTTTCTTGCACACACGGGGCATTTGGAATGATTCTCGCACCTGAGCTGCAATCGGTGACCCGGGCCTGCTATCTCTGACCCCACGCTTGCACACAGGCCCTCAAGGTCCCTCTGGATTGTCTCGAGCCGCCTCCCTGTCACCACAGCCCTGGCCCCTGCAGTGACAGCTGTCAGAGGCTGCCGCCTCCCCTCCCGGCCCCCGTGCCCTGGCCCACGGGCTCCACGCCGCCCCCAGGGACACCAGCCTCCTAACAAGGAAGGAAGCTGGCTCTGCGCAGGCAGGGAGCCAATTTGGATGTGACTGTGACACGTCCGGCCTGTCCCAGAGAAAGCAATTAGGCAGCTCAGAGCCGCCAAAGAGTGACAAGGCACCCTGGAGGACCGGTGGGGCCAGATGCATGGGCGTGCCATCCCCAGAGGCCCCGTGCCAGTGGACTCAGCCCCTCTGTCTTCACCTGGGACCTAGGACAGCAGCCAAGTAAGAAACCCCGCGACTGGCGTTTCCCAGCCCATCCCTGGGGCTCGTCTGCTTTCTGCAGGAGCCGTCCCTGCCTCAGTTGCTTTCTGAACAGAGGGGACCCGAGACAGACAAGTAGCAACCACACTGGCCTCGTGAGCGGCTCACCTCACTGCCTGAGACACAGGGATCTCACACAAGCCGCAGGGACGTCCTGTGGCTAAACAACGTCAGCTTGGCGGCACGCTTCGAGATCTCCAAAGAACAACTGACTCCGTACCTGAAAGCACAGAATATTGGAACTAAAAGGGCCCAAAGAAGTCATCTGTCTCAATATTTCCCAGAAGGTGAGCCATCGAACGAGATGAAAATACATGGTTCTGTGGTCACATAAGTTTGGGAAACACTAGATAGGAAAATGTGAAATATGTTTCTTCATTGCAGAACTTGTCAGAGCCTTGATAAACTAATACATCCTGTCGATCTCTAAGGGATAGAGACACGATGCAACGTTTCTAAAACTTACTGGCCCTGGGAGTTTTTTCCCTCCAGCCGAATCTTACGGTCTGAGACGGCTCAAGGCACTGGCCGGACTGGCACCAGTTAGGGGCCCTGGGTTCCAGAACCGGCTCAGACGCTGATGCCCTGCGGGGCTGTGGGCAAGCCCCTCCCACCTGCAGCACGAGGGAGTGGGTGACGGGCCCCTGGGAGCCCTCTCAGCTCCCAAACTCTTGCTCCCTCTGGTCTTATTCCTGGGCTGGCTCCGGCAGCTGGGGCAAGCTGCTGAACTTACCTGGGCCTCAGTCTTCCCACCTGTACAAAGGGGCCTGGCCTGCCTACCCCACGGGGCTGGCGAGAGGCTGAACGAGATCACTGTCATCGTCATCACTGCCACTAACATTTATGGCTCCCTTTGCTAAGCCTTTTATATGTATCAGCTCGTTCCATCCTGCGGCCACCCTCAGACCTAGTATCTTATTGTCCTTATTGCACCAGTGAGGAAACTGAGGCACAGAGGTTAAGTGACTTGCCTAAGGTTACCAGGTAGCAAGGTCAGGACTGAGGTTGGAACCCAGGGAGTTTGCTCAGAATCTATACTCTTCTCTCTGCCGGCCATTCCCCCCGCACCTGCTGTAAACCGCAGAGTGCTACAAACTGTAGAGCGCTGTGACCCGGGAGGGGCAATGTCAATACAGTCTCGCTGTGCTCCATGGGGGGACGTGCATGGCCTTCTAGGGAGTCTCTGGCCGCATCTTCCAGACTTTCAGAGGCTGGGGGGCCACATTTCCCTGTTCTCCCAGGGTTAAGGTGGGGCTTGTGCTGTCTCTCGCTGATGTGTGAGCAGGGAAATGGCGGTGCCCGGGGCAGTGACTCCTCCGGAGGCTGGTGCCCTCCTGCCCCCCTGGAAGCAGCTCGGAGGCCCGTGGAGGGCGCTCAGAGAGGACCTGGCCCCCGGTTTCCTATCATGCTGCCGCGACTGCTGCGGCACGCCCTTTGCTCAAATGGAGCTGTAGCCACAAGCGGAACAAACTGGAGCTCGGGGCTAAAGGGCAGCTTGGGGAGGTGACTTGTGACACAGCTGCCACAGGCCCCTCTTGCCTACCACCTTAGACCTTCTGATCCTAAGACTCCATAGGCCACAGGTGGACAACTACAGCGTGGTCTTTTAAGAGAGACCCAGAGAGGGGGACTGACTTGCCTGTGGTCACACAGCGAGTCCCTGACCAAGCTGGACACCAGGAGGCCAGAGCCAGGCCCCCGGGTCCTGAGGGTGCTGGGAGGGGGCACTGGGGCTTCCGGTGGAGAAGGCCGGGGCTCCTCAGGAGCCCGAGGACAGGGTGGGCAGAGGCCGGGGCCCCCGTAGCAGCTCTGCTTCCCAGAGTGCAGCCCGTGCTGGCTTGCTCCCAGTTCGGGGTTCATCCTTGGTGTCCACGGAGCACCACTGGTCCCAGACTGAGGCTGGCAGGGCCACCCGATGCTCACAGAAGCCTCGGTCGCCACAGGTCAGGGGGCGTGGGATGGACGTCCTGCTCAGAGCTTGGCCCTCACCCAGGTTTGACTCCTGCCTCCCCCGCCTTTTCCTGGCTGTGCACCTCTAGGGAAGTCGGGGAACCTCTCTGTGGCTCTAATGGGGGTACAGCTGCAGGCTGCAGGGGCCGGCTTGGGACAGCAGACACCCGACAGTGCCCGGCGCTCTGCTCTCGGCTCTGTGGGGCCCGGCGAGGCCCGAGCGGCAGGTTGCAGGGGGCAGCCTGGGTCTGCGGCTCCTCCCTCACTGGGGAACCCCGGGGCTGCCCCAGGAAGGTGGCGTCCACTACCTGATGACGTCCCTGGGCACGTCTGCACTGTCCCCCAAAGCACGATGCGGCTTTTGCCCCCGGGAACCTCCCGTGATGGAGCCCGCACTGGGAGCTTGCTCAGTAAGTACACAGACCGCAGGGCCCCAACCTCAGACCTTCTGGCTCAGGAGTTATGGGATGGGGCCTGGGAATCTGTACCTGTAAAACCCAAGGCTTGTCAGGCTTGATAACTGCTAACGTGATTCTCAAACCTCCTCTCTCTTCTTGCTTTCTTGCTCATTCTATCACAGAAAGCTCCACATGCATGGACCCTTATGTGGACGTCCAGAGTATAAAACAGCATAGAGCTCGTGGCTGAAGGCGGGCTGGAGCCCTGCCTGCTGGTTCCTTCACCAGCTGTGGCAACTCCTTGAGGGAACTCTGAGGAACCCCTTAGGGTTCCATGGAACACAGTTTGCAAACCCTCTATTCTACTCTCTTCCTCTTTCGGATTGAGACGCTGCGCCCTAAAGAGCTGCCTACTCGGGGTTCGGCCTCATCCTACTAATGAGGCTTTTATTCTGGAGTTCTTGGAAGCTTTCTGTTTATCAATTGACCCTGATGAGGAAGGAATTTGGGGCCAGTGGTTCACCCAAGACGTACAGCAAAGTTACCAAGAACCCCGACTCTGGAGCCGGACTGCTGGGGTCGAATCCCAGTTCTGCCTCTTCCTAGCTGGGTGACTTTGGTTGAAAACTTCACCTCTCTGTGGCTTGGTTTGTCCATCTGTAAAATGGGGGTAATATTTATTTGGAGAGTTGTTGGAAGGATCATATGAGCAAGTATCTGGAAGGAGCTTAGAACAGCACGTGGCAGAAATCAAATGCTCCACGAGTGAGGCAGGACTTACTGCCGGTCCAGGCTGGCCCCGGGCTCTGACACGCTTTGCATAGATAATGTACCAGCCCTGGGACTTCTGCCTCCAGAACCCAGCCTTGGGCAGCTCACTGGCTTCTCTCAGTCTAAATCTCCCCATGGTAGCCACAGCAGACTGTGTTTCTACTTCGATTTCAGAAAGACAGGATGCTGTCAGGGCTGGTGGATCCTAGAGCCTAATGCTTCAGGCCCTCCCTGTTCCAAGGCAAAGTGGCCCGGACTCTCTTCTCTAGTGACACTGGAACTGAGTCTGCACTGAGGACTGGTGCTCACAGACCCCGGCAGCTGGAGGGACTTGAGGTTCACATAGTCTGATGCCTTGATTTTACCCCGAGGGACAAGTTTTGATTGAGTCACCATTGGGCTCAAGACATATTAAACTGCTTCCACACTTTTTTGCTATCTCCCATTGAACTTAATCTACATGTTACAAATCACAGGGAACACAAATCATGGGGCCAACCCTAAACACATTCAACTCTCATTTCTGAGCCTACGAGGAGGGGAGGGTTATTATACCCATTTTACAGATGAGAACACTGAGGCTCAGGTTAAACAACTTGCTTGAAATTGGATGCAGGCCCAGAGCTGGGAGTGATTATCCAGATATGGCCTGGAACCCACTGGTGGGCTGCAAGGCCTCTCTGGACAGGGCAAAAATAACTTCCCAAAGGCAAATCTTTCCTTTGAGGAATCTAGGAGTATGGCATGTAATTTTATAAATTTTCTGGTATTGGTGCAATTAACTGCTACTTACTGATAACCCATTAATAACCCATTAACAAAGCAATCAGGGCTTTCCAAAACCTGAAACTTAGAAATGCAAAATGAGCTACCAGCCAGTGTTTTCTGGGGACTCTGGTTCAGGCATGGCTTTGGCACGCAGGCTTGCCATGTCACCAGGCTCTCTCAGGCATGTGCTGGGGAATCGGAGGTCCTGCCATTTGCGGGAAGACTGGGTCAAGATTCTCAGTGGCTGCTACTCTCATCCTCCTGGGATCTTTTTCTCATGGGTTCAGTTTGTCGTCCTGTGGAGTGCAGTGCGGCACATTTGCATATCTGTGCGTTTTCCAGCCATCGAGCCTTTACGGCATCATGCAATCGCGGTTCAGGTACGAACCAGGTTCCGCCGCACCCCAGCTGCCATCCCAGAGGTACACCCTCAATTTGCCTGCACGGTGACACTGTGTTGGTGATGTGTTATGACTTTGATATTTAAATAACTTCTCCTGTACAAACTTCGAAGTTAATTTTGAGTTCACAGGGCATTATTTTATAATGTAGAATTACGGACCTCCCTTTCTGTAAGGTCAGGAATGAGCTGGTGTATTCCCTACTGATCCTTCACTGTTACCAGGGTCGTCTTCTGCTGGGAAATGGGAGCAGGTGGGAGGTAGGGGACAAGGACTTGTTCTGCCCCACCCAGTGGGGTCCCGGTTGAAAAAGCTTAAGAGCCATTTGTTCAGAGCAGATGGGCTGGGGCTGGGGTCTGTGAGGTGCATTTTGTGAAAATGCAAGTTTTGGGGAGAGGGCCCGTAGGGATTTAAAAATCATATTGTCCAAGGGCTGCTGCCCCCTACGGTCCACCCCCCTCCACCTGGATTCCCCAGGCGCCATCTGGTCCCCCGTATGGGGCAGCGCTAGCCTGGGCCGCAGGTCCATGCTGTGGCCGGGAGGGGCGCCACGTACCTCCCCAGGTGTTGGGGTGGCGCCAACCTCAGGATCCGCAGCTCTGGCGGTCGGGGCCTGGCTGCAGGGTGAAGGGAGGCAGTTCTGCGGCTGAGCTGGCCGGGAGGAGGCTGCAGAGCCGGGGCCAGACGGCAGCCAGTTTTTGCCCTGATCTCCCACCAGTTCCTGCGGGGGCGGGGGAGCTTTCTGGGCCTAGGGGGAGAGGCCGACGGAAATAGACTCAGTCACAAAAGTGACGTGGTGCCAGGCTGTGTCAGGGGCTACTGGGCGGCAGGGGACCTTCAAACAGGGCCCTATTGAAGCACCAAAGATGCCCCCGGGGGCAGGTGCCCGGCTCAGCTGCAGTTGGGTGGGGAACCTGCGGCCTCAAGGCCACATGTGGCCCTCCTGATCCCCAAGCGCGGCCCCTGACCGAATCCAAACTTCACAGAACAAATGCCTTTATTAAAAGGACTTGTTCTGTAAAATTTGGATTCGGTCAAAAGGCTGCACTGAAGGATCCAGAAGGCCACACGTGGCCCCGAGGCTGCGGGTTCCCCACCCCTGCTAGGGCTCTGCAGCCAGACTCCCTGGGCCTGGAGCCCCGTCTGCTGCCTAGACCGTTTGCTTAACCTGTCTTCTCATCGATAACACAGGTTGTCGGGAGGGTTAACTGAGTTAATATGTGTAAAGCGCGCAGCATGGACCTATGGTAAATGCCTAATTAATGTTAGATGTTGTTGTTATTATTATTATTATTATTGGTTAGACCTGTTGGAGCCTGCCAGCTTGGGTGGGAAAGCACACAGAAGGGCCGCTGAGTACAGCCGTGCAGGAACCCAGGGCACCAGGGCACGACTGACGCTGCAGAACGGCACCTGTGGAGCGATGCAGTGCACAACCTGTGCTCCGGTACACTGGCCCTAGATGCCCAGGGCAGCCCTACTCCAATTTCTGACTAATAGGTGCCACTTGGACTTGGATCAGTTGGAGCAAGGTCTCAGAGAAAATTCTTTTAATAAAGGAGGTACTGTGGCTTTTAAGCGGAGCTACAAAGATCTGAATAAGGTGTGGCCTGGCCCTTGCTACCTTCTCAAGGCACGACTGTAGTCCCAATAGCCAGGACCTTGGCCAAGTCACTCCTTTCCGGGCCAAAGTTTCCCCCACGTGTCCAGCATGAGGGGCTGAACTAGTTTTGGGATGACACATAGGCTTTCTCCTGGTGCGCCAAGTCTGATTGACTGGCAGTGGCTGTCTGAGGCTATGTAAAGTGAGAAGTCAGACGCCACTTTGGGATGAAAACCAAGGGCTCTTCAATTGATTAGTGATGTCTGCATGGGGCCAAGGAAAGGGTAGCAGGGGCATGTATGTGGTCACACTTGCCTTCCTCCGATCAGCCCTGTGGTTCTTTAGAATTGCCAGAGGAGGTTTAAATACACTCCAATGCCAGCGGTATGGCCTGACATCGATATTTTCTTTTCCTAAGGTGTGGCCAGGTTGCGAAGTGCTGGGGTAGGTGACCCTAAGTTCCTTGCAGTCCTGAGCTTTCCTGACCTTTCTGATCCTGCGAATCCACCTGTGTCTTCACTGAGCTGGGGTCCTCCATTCTTTTAAGGTAGGTACCATGGCTCTGAGTGACCTTGTCGGCATGGTCTATATACTACGTAGCCTCACGCTTTCTTCCAGCGGAGACGGTAGGGGAGTTATACAAGGCCCATCTTCCACCAGTCTGTTTCTGGGGAGAAACTGTTCTCATTTGGGAGATGGAGGCTGAGAGCACTGACTATGTCAAGGTTCAGGGTTACCTGAGTGGCTTCTTCTCGGGACACACAGTGGAGTCTTGTTGGGGGAAGATCTCACGGGGCTTGGAAAAGCTTGGCTTGCTCGGGCTTCAATCAAGGAAGCCCTGTGGCTCCCCCTCTGTCTCTCTTAAGCTATGCCGAGTCCCCCAGGGAGGCTGGGAACCTGGGATGGCGCAGAGGCCTTCTGAGGTCTGTGGGAAGTAACATGCCCCAAAGGCACAGGCTCCTCTCTGGGCCTCTGGAAGGAGCAACGGGGGAGGAGGAAGCAGATGAAAGCTGACTGGGGACCACCGAGCTCCAGAACACAGGGTGCCCAGCATGGGGGTGGTGCGTTAGGACCCCAGGGCAGCCCTGCACGCTGGCAGCGCCTCCAAATTATGGTCAGGGTCCAGAGGTGAGATGTTTCTGGAAGGCTACCCTGGCTTGGCCCCTCCATGGGCCCAGAATGCAGCCAGCTTTCCTCGGCCCCTCCTGTCACCCCCCCCAGGACCCAGCCCTGAAAGTGCAAGGAACAGGTCGTGCGGCCTGTGCCTCCCAGAGGGGCAGGGCCTCCCACCCGGAGCAAGAGAGAAGCAATCAAATAACGTAGAATTCAATAATATTTTAAAATAAGCTTTATTTAGATTTTTTTTTAATATTTTATATTTGCATCCATGCCTTCAAGAAACCTTTCCCACGGGAAAGGTTATTTTCATCTAATGTTACCCATAACTCATTCGCTATTTGACGTAGTTCTCTTAAATAAATCATCCTTAGTAACTCTTAGAATTATCTCCTAATTTACAAAAACTGAAATGAAAAGGAACTACTGAATCATTACCAGGAGTGGTTGCAATCTTGTAAGTAAAGGGAAAACCAATAAAAATCAACCGAAAAAGAAATTCATGGGGGAGAAAAGTATTTTCTGAAATCTCTCTCTGTAGAGAAAGCAGCCAGGCCCGGCTGCTCTCCCTCGACCCTAGGCTCGGTGACACAGGTTGGCCAAGGGAGGGGGACAGAAAGGTCCTCATGGATACCCTGCTTGCTCCTTCCTGCCCCTGGGGCCAGGTCAGGAGGAAAGGGAGCGGCCGACTGGGGCTTTTCTGTTTGTTTTAGAGATTTTGGGGGGAAGTAACCTATCCGTTCTGATACAGATGGGCCAACATCTGAAATTCTCCTTGCTTCTTTTTAAGAGCTGAAAATGTTACTGTTAGCAGAAAGCGCGACTACTGTTGTCTAGAGGTGTGGACTGGGCTGTTAGCGGTTAAGGATGCGCAGGAGGGGACTCACAGGGCGGCAGGAAAGGGAAATGGAGTTTTAGGCCTTGAGTGGACCTGGCTGAGCAGCTGTCTCCTCCACCCCAGCGCCACAAAGCACACGGTTCCTCCCCAGCAGAGCCTCCTCGGGGCCATCCGCTCCCTGAACAGGCAGACGTTCCTGCCAGCCCTCCTTGCCAGGGGTGGGTGGGCGCAGGCTGCTGTGACAAGCTGGGGGACAGAGCCTGAGGGACCCTGAGAGATTCTACGTGTGGCCGAGGGAACCAACCAGAACGGGGAGGGCAGAGGGTCGGGTGCCGGACACCACATCCTCAACAGCTCCCTGCTCGAGGCGGGCGCCTCCCCCCGACACCTGCCTGGCTCACGTGCAGAATGAGCCAGGACCGGCAGACCCAGCTGCAGGGAGGAACGTGCGCTGCTGGAGCCCCCTGTGGAGCTGCCCGGGCCCAGGGTCCCCTGGGTCGTACCCTGTGGACGTGCGGCGTGGGCCGTCTCCCCTGGACTCAGCCTCCCTCAAAAGACAGACCCAAAGGGGAGGGGGGATCGTGACAGTCAGCACTCTGCTCGCTGAGGTCGTGTCCTGTGTGTCAGATACATAAACATACATGGAAAGGCCTGGAGAGAGCTCTGGGTGGGAAGAAGGTGGGGCGCACTTTCATGCAGGGGCAGGAAAATGGGGAGAAAAAACGAGAGAGAGAGGGGGGGAGGGAGAGGACAGAAAAAGCAAGCTTTGAAATCCAGTGTCCCTGGGTCCCGGCCACCCTAAACTCTATTTGCACGGCTTGGCAGCAGCACGGTACGTTCTAGAACAGACAAGTCAACAGAAACACCCGCCTCCCGCCCGCCCCATGGAAAAATAGACATTCCGATATTTATGTAATAATTTAGCTAGAATAAGTTTTCTGCATTTGTGCAAATAAATTAAACGCAACAATTTTCTTTTTCTTCTTTTTTCCATAAAGAAAGAAACGGCAACGCAATTTAAAAACTGGCAGGCCATTTAAAAAGAGCCCGTTTGACCTCTGCCAAACCCAGCCAAGACGAGGCCCCTGGCCGGGCTTGCGAGTCTTTGCGGAGAGCGGACCTTACCCTGATGACGATGGCATTGTGTGGCTAAAGTGACTTGGGCGCACCCCGAGAGCAGGGTCTGGTCCCGCACGTTCACACTGGGGGGTGGGAGGGGGACATCGGAAACAGACCACATCCTCGGCGAGACGGGCTCCGGGAGTAGCGGTTTGGACGAGGGACATTTACAAGCACGGAGTGCACAATAGTTTTGTTATTTACAAATACACAGCAGTCCTTCAAGTTTTCA